>CM024707.1:32614931-33814931 GCA_014182895.1 Angophora floribunda | reverse complement strand
CTTGAGTTTGGAGAAAATATATATAGAATGCGTAGGTGGATGTTTCTTAATGAAGACATTAGTAGTTTGTCCAATGGATGAAGTAGAGATAAGTCAAAAATGCTACAAACTCAAGATGATTTCAAGGCCTGAAAGCCCCTTGGGAAAATGCTGAAATCATGTTTTTTCTTCCAAAACTACCCTCACTTATTCTTCATATTTCCAATTTCACCCTTGAATATATTTTTTTTTAATTGAAAAATGAGGGCAGCCCTTCACCGATGAACCAGATCTGGCGCCGACGGCTGTTGACGGAGGTCGCCCGACCTCGGGCGATGGTCGCGTGGTCGCGTGGCCCAACCGAGGGCCACCGGAGGTCGCTAGACCTCGGGTGACCCTCGGTGAGGGTCGCAGGGCCGCCGGAGGTCGCTCGACCTCGGGTGACCCTCGGCGAGGGTCGCACGGCCCAACCGAGGGCCGCCGTGGGTCGCCTGACCTCGGGCGACCCAATGGCCATGAGACCTAGGCAACGGTCGCCTGGGTCGCGCGGCCGCTAGGTCGCACGACCCTCGGCGAGGGTCACCCGAGGTCGGGCAACCTCCGACGGCCCTTGGCTGGGCCGTGCGACCCTCGCCGAAGGTCGCCTGACCTCGGGCGACCTCCGCCGATGGTCGCCGGCGCCAAATCTGGCTCGCCGACAATTGTAGCCCTTCGCTGGTCCGGCGAAGGGTTTAGGTCAATTTAAATATATATATTATACCCATCAAAGCCCATTGCGAAAGTTTTTTTTACCAAACACACATTCAACTCAAAGTTCATTTGCAAAAATTTTTTACTAAACACAATTGTATTTCCCTAAGTAGCTTTGGACTTTCAGCATTTGCATTAGACTCAAAGACCCTTGCAAATGCCGAACCAAACACACCCATAATCTTTGAATGTGTTTAGTGCGTTCATGGAAAACATCATTATATGCTATTTGAATATCACTTTAGCTATCGCAAATGGATTATTGTTCCACCATAACGACGCACTCACCTGTCTTCTGACAACAATAGTTGTTGTATCAACAAGAGCTCAATTTTCTACTTCTGTACTAGAGTGAGCGATAGTGGTTTGTTTTTTGCTATGCCATTAGATAAGTGAGTATCAACAAGAGCTCAATATTTTGCTTCTATACTAGAGCGAGTGATAGCGGTTAGTTTCTTGCTATGCCACGAGATAAGTGAGTTGCCCAAAAAAAAAACACAATAGGCCATAGTGGACTAACGGTTTCAAGGGTCATTGATCTAGTCATCATCATAATAAGTTGTCAATTTCAAGGTAGAATGAACAGGAAAGTGAAGGTCATGAAATAACATACCCTTAACATAGTGATAAAAATGAGTTGAACAAGGCGTGGTCATGTATTGCCTAACAATTTGAATAGCATAAGTGATGTCAAGTCGAGTTATGGTGAGATACACGAGACTATTGATCCATTATCAATGGAGTATAGAATTTGAAAGAGATGTCCCATCTTTGGCATCAAATTTAACATTGGTCTCAATAGGAGTTGGAACGACCTTGTCGTTGATGATGCCAACTCTACAAATAAGATCAATGATATATTTTAGTTGTTGAAAATAATAACTAGAGGAATCTCAATCAACCTCTTAAATTTGAAAAGTACTTGAGTCACTCAAGATCTTTCATTTAAATTGTTAACTAAATTATTGCTAGAGTTTTGAAATATCATTAGGGTCATCGCTAGTAAAAAGTATGCTGTCCACGAATAAGAGTAGCATAACGTACCCATGGAATTGACCAGAGATTTCATAGTCGAGCTAAACTTGGAAGACCGTGCTGAGGTGCTTATTTCAGGCCATACAATGGTCAACGTAATCGACACACTTTGTTGGAATAATGAGTGTATATGGGTGGAGGAACCATATGAGCTACCTCGGCGAAACTATAATTCAAACAAGCATTTATAACATCCATGTGGAACATTAGTTAGTGCTTAACCACGACAACAATAAGAAGACTATGGACATAAGTCTTCTGGTAAGGGACATGATAGGAGCAAAAGTCTCTTTATAGTTAGCTTTATACTCTTGATAATTTGAAGGAATTGGGAGATGAAAATATTTTGTGTTTCCAAAAGGTAAAATAATGAGACACACGAATATGGTTAGAAAAAAGATCCCACTATCTAGAGCCTTTGTGCTCAAAACCATATCCAATGAAGCGATATAAACAGACACTAGGTTCTACTTTGAGCATTCATGTGGAACGAGATACACAAACAAACACTACCAAAGATGCAAAGAAGATAGTAATTGTGGCCACTACCATACAAGCACTAACGAGGAGAAATGTTACCCATGAAATGGAGTACGGATAATAGTGTACACAGTAGTAAGACAACTCTCCCCAAACTGAGTATAAGAGCGAGTGCATGCCCCTAGGGCATGTATTAATCATACATAATAAAAAATTGCATTTTCAATATACCGGTTGTGTATAACACGAAAAAAATAGTTATGGAGAAACGACAAACTTTTTGTATTTAAATATTTAACAAGTGCCCTAAGACACACATTAACAAGAATTAAGTGAATAGTTATTATGTACGTAAATAATTTTCAAATATTTCGAACTCTAATCATAAAATTTAATTTTGTATCTGTCTTTCTGATTCGTAACGTCGCTTGAGCAGTTTTTTCTTAAAAGCAAAGATATCATTCCCCACTTTGATATTGCGAATTATGACTAGAGGTCATCACTCTCAAACATCATTGATCTTCAAAAAGATCTTTATCCAAGGACTGTAAGGACATTTGGTGGTCCCTCAATGCAAATGCTTGGTGAACCCCATAATGGCACCTGTTATTTCATTCATCTTAATTTTGCACGTCCTACCAGTGGACCCTTTGCATTTGGAAAATGTACTTATAAGGCATGAAATATCTTCTAATGACGATTTCATTAGCAACTAATATTGATGGTTAGCTTGGAAAAACGGGAAGAAGATAATCCCTAGGAAGGTGACGAGTTGAACTATGTAGAGAAACTAAATGATTTGTTGTCCGGATAAAGTCAACAAAAATAGTTGGCTTGTCTAAAAAAAGTTACATATAACCCTAGTTTTTTACACCAATTCGGGTAATTTTGTTCTTGTACCATGTTAGCTATGAGCTTTATATTGCGTCGTTCTTTGACAATTTAGATTCTTATAGTAGGCACTGCATATTTTAAGCAGTAACATGCAATTTCATCCAATTTTTTTTTAAATTCCAATTTAAAAAAATGAGATTTGATGTAACTTATTATTTAATATTGACTTGATGTCAAAAATTGAGCATAAAGAGATTGGATTTCCATCCGAGCCAGCGTACTGCTATGATTGTATGCAATTACATAGATATCGACAATGCATCTCATGATAACATATATATAAATACAAGACGCATATGATCTTCAATTGTTGTCTACGCAAAGCCTAATTTGAACCAAACATGCTGTCCTGTACTCTTGAAATGAGTTAACATAACTATGAAGATTAAGTGTCCTATCCCTATCACTATTAAGGAGTCGAAATGATGCAAATTAAATTCAATCTATCTCATAAGAGAATCCTAATTTCAAAATTTTATTTATATATATAAGTAAATCAACCTTGGATCTAAGCAAGTCATTAAACTATTTCGTCTAAACTCTAGGACATAAAATTCGAGAATATTCCTAGGTTACAGAGGAAGAACAATATTCTCTTATAAATAGGAATATGAAGTGTGCGAGCACCAACATGTCAAAATAAAGAATGTAGTCCAATTGAACGCTCTTGTTAAAGAGACTATTGCAAGTGACCTTCGTAGATGACAACACCCTTGAGGAAGATAAGTCGATGAAGTGGCCTTCAACTGCCTTTCACTGCGTACCCATGACCCTTTAATAGGCCTTCAATTGAAGGCTAAAATGATACAAGTTAAATTTGATTTATCTCATAAGAGAATCCTAATTTCAAAATTTTATTTGTATATATAAGTAAATCAATCTTGAAGTGTGGTTGAGGATGCTCTTAATTTTTATATTTTTCTTGAAGAATTTCGGCTAGCCATGACCGACTTTTGTGCGTACTGTTGACGCAAGACTTCTTTCAGTCATCATTAGCTTTATCAATTCCAAATAAATTTCTGTTTTGAGTGGATGATAAAGTGTTGTTGACTTCTCATTTAGAAATAAACTATAGGGAAATTTAGTGGGTCTCACTTTGTTTTTTAAATTTGTTTCAGAAATTTTTTTTTATCTAAACACATTCTTTTTTTCAGATCGGTGGATTTTCAAATTGGTTAGTTACGGCATAACTTTTCTTCTACTCAAAGGGCCACCTAGAAAATTAGCTAATTATGAACTTTCCTTCTACTCTAGTAGGGAGGGTGGGTGGTTCACTTTGTATAGGTGGATTGGATCATGACATTATAAATTTATGAAAATGTTGAGGGAATTGTTGAATTGTGCATGAGCTTGCTGGGCCTTCTCCCATCAATTTGAGGACCGTGAAATCGATGGGCAACCCTACGTGTACCTGTCCCGGTCAAATTTAATGCACATGTATAAACTTGGTTGCTTCTCATTAATGAGATCAATTACTCATTGTCTTTTATAGGTATTTCATACAACAACTTCGATGAAACGTAAAGATGTTCTTGATGAGATTGGCTTGGTGTAATCAACAGCTGCATCTAGTCAAAACTTAACGAGTAACTCGATGATCATTGCTTAACCGATAACCACAATTCTAAAGATGTAACGGTCATCTCACAGCATATACCAGGGCTTCTTCAATACGATCTGCACATTCCAATTTTGCCACTAATTACAATTCACTACTTCCATTTTGTATCTAAGAAAAAGCACAGAGGGGAACAGTTGTGGATAAGATGAAACAACCGATCGACCCTCGCTCTATCCACTCTTTACCAAACCATCTCGCGGGTAATTTGGATTGGACTTCAAACATGACATGGACGACATGTCAGCTAAACTAAGCCGAGGATGCAAATTCGCGCAAAACAAGAGGAATGCGCCTGCCTTTTGAGGTCATTAACAAAGTCGAAACTTGCAAAACCTTTGCTCATATAGTAAATTACATCAATCTCTTTTCCATCAAGTGCTCCAGATTCTTCAATCGGCAAAGGCATTTTCAGATAGGATTAACGGGCTCAGTAGTGGGCCGAGTGGGGCCCGAGTGCTTGCCATTCCGTCCCCTCCTTTCGCACCAAAAACACATCCTCGGGAAAATTCCCCTCTCATGTCTCTTGACTTTTCCTGCTTTTTTACTGGTCTTTACGGGCGTTATCTGTCGGAAATTTTGGCCGCTTGCGCTTTTCTTTTTCCCACTTTTGCCCCTCCGACTCACTGAGCCACTCGTTTTCTGGCGATTCCACCGCCACATTGGTTGGTTCGAGATCCGAATCCGAGGTCGAATTTGACGTGACCTGACCCGCTCGGTTATTCCAATGTCTCCCCTTTCATTAGTATTCTCAACTCCCGACTCCCATTTAATTTTCGACCAATAAGAACAAAAAAGATCCATCCAATTTGATGGACCCAAATCAATGGCAAAAGTAAACCCTCCTTTAATTTTTTTTTTTTATATGTATGCCTCAACAAATTCAGAAATTATTCCGAGGGTTAGGCCATTTTCAGATAATGGAAATGAGAAAAAACTGAAAAATTTACCTGCGCTCGAGGCTTGTCCATGTTTATGCTTCGAAAGAAAGATTCTCTTTTGGTCTCCGTTTTTTTTTCGCGAGTAGGAAAAATGTGTTCACCTTTAATTCAAAGCAAATATAAAAGAACTTGTTAAGAAAACTTTTGGAAATGTTTGTGATGTGCGTAGTGTGCACCGGTTCTAGTCTTTATAATGTAAGAATATTGGAATTGGACTGACTGAATAGAGAATACAACTTTTTCGTAGACACCCAAACCTAACAGCTAGTGGCTCCATATAGAGTAGTGCCTTGCAGGAAATGATAAGTTGTTTTTTTAAGAATCTTCACTTTTTTTCTTTTCGAGCTCATAAAGTTGTTTGGACGAAATGTCTCGCGTGCTGACACATATCATACAAATATTCTGGTGAAAAATGTTAGGTGTACCGAGATTAGTTTAGAAAACTTATATTATATGTCGACTTATACACACTATAAGTAGTTCAATAAATGATATACGAGTTTTATAAATCAACATTTAGACATCAACTTCATTCTCTTGCAAAGTGACGGCCTTGAAGCCAACACAAATTCTAATTTTCAGGAGTTTTTGTGGGTTTATAATATAAACTTTATATTGCCCATCCTTTTCAAACATAAGAAGCCATGTAAAAGACATATTAGGTTTTTTTTTTTTGGCTAATAATCTTAACTAGCTCGAGGATTTGCCGATTGATTTTCTTTTTATCTTCCTCGAGAAAGTACACCTGTGTTTCGTGTCTCATTGAGTCATTAAACTCCACAATTGTTTGCTCAAGTTAATTCTTGTATTTAAATTATGGACAAAAATAATAACGTGACGGTTAAATTGATGTTAATTGTTGATGTGATATTTCACAAATAAAAAAGAATTCAAAAATAATAAAATGTTAACAAAATTAATATACACAATTAGAAGGTAAGGGGGAGCATAATGGGCCACTGGGGTCAAGTGACCTCGGTAAGGTATCGTTGAGGGTTAGTGGCCTCAACTATATCTCAATTGCCTACACAACCTCGGTCACGTGGACCAAGTAGTAGCTACAATGCCACCGCCATTTTTTTGTCTCTCTACTTGAGCTGAGTTCCCTGCCCTCATCCTATGCCGCGAACCTTGGTTGGGGTTTTCTAATTTTTTTTTTGCCCCTACACCGGCACTAAGTAAAAATTTATTCCATGTCATCTTAACTAATCTAATTATACGCGGACATGATGCCAGCGCCACATCAACATTTCATTCGTAAATTTAAGAGAAGGATCAACTCGAACTAAAGAAAATATATCGTTCGATGATTCAATTGCACAAAAACAAAAAAGTTAAAATGAGCCTCTCGAACAATTTGCAACAGCTCAAAAACTTGGTTACCAAAAAAGCGGAAAAGAAATGGACATTCTTTTTACCGTACAAAATAAGAAACATTGAAGAGGTCGAAACCGAAAATGGCCCAAGATGGAGTTGGGCCAGCTTCCTTATCGGGCTTCGTGCACAATGACTCGACAAATGAGGCCCATCTTCGATGGATAAAAAGAGATTGTCATACACCAAATGTCGCCAATTAGTCCATAAACATGGAACATAATCAACTAATCAGTAGTTAATTTTATCTGTAGGTGCTTTTCACGTTCTTATAAGAAAGGCGGGTCCAGATCTTTTCCTAATACTATGTCTTGGGTCGTAACTTTAATTATTATGAGATCTTATGCTCGATTGAAATCAAGTTGACCTCTCTCGTCAATTCGAATTATTGATCGAGACAAATTGAAGAAGGCGATCCAATGGCATAAGGTATGCTTATTGGCATAATAAATCTTAGGGTTCATATAATGAAAAATCTTAAATTGGTATATCTATAATAAATTAATCCCAAACTAATTTTTTAACCAAAAAAAAATCAAATGGTACAATTATGACAAAATCACATTTTGTTAGTTTTTGTTAAATTGGATTATTACAATAAAAAACCACAAATTTGTCTACTTGTGACAAATGAATGATAAAACTCTAAATTGGCATATTCGTCATTTGCCATGCGTATCTAACTCATAAATTTTACGATAAAATTTAATGAAAACTAATAAATGATAAATTTATTATAAATATACCATTTTGAGGTTTTTTATAATATTAATCTTAAATCTTAAATTTCCATTCATTCTTATATACCGAGAAGATAAATTCTTGAATCATAAAATCTCATGTGAAGCTTATTGTATTAAAAGATCGATGGATGCAAGTTTTTAACGTACCAAGTTCGTATTAGGATAGACCAAAATTAGAATATCAAAGTAATTCATTTCCAAGCGAGGGAACGAGGGATTGGATTTGGGCGCCCCGAAATCAAACCGTGGGGGTCCCGACCCGTGACCCGAAATCAGGAGGCTCCAATTCAAAAATAAGCGCAACAAATTCTCTCTCTCTCTTTTTAATTTATTTGGGTTTTAAAACGGGGGGGAATAATTTCCTTTCAGGTGCGCGTGAGCCGCGCACGCCGCGCCTCGAACTCCCAAAAACGGAACCGGAATAAATAAAAAAATAGTAACAAAAATAGCCGTTACTTCGCAACTCATTTCTCTCTCCCTCGCTCTCCATTCGCTGAACTTCGACTCTCCGGGAACTCTCTCTCTCTCTCTCTCTTCGCCGATCTCCGATCTTGTTTCTTCTTGATTCGAAGGGGCCGATTCGGTGGCCGGAGCGATTTCCGGTGAGTCGTCGTCGTCTGCTGCTCGCTCGCATTTCGTGTCGTTGAATCCGTCGGTAGTCGCCGCCGCGTTTCCATTTCGGTCGGGTTTCAGGTGATTTTTTGTTGTCGCCGCGTGTCGATGATTGTAGAATGCGGACGGGATCGCAGTGATCGATCTTTTTGCGATCAGTTGATGTAAACCGAGTAGACTGCTGCTTTGTTATTGTCTGTCTTTTCGATTCCTCTCGATTCGGAGTTTTTATCTCGGGTTGATTTGATGATGAGAACTTGAGGGGTGCGAGGGAGGTTTTCTGTTTATTTGACGTGTCGATGGATTTGGTCCTTGAATCATTAGAGAAATCACTACTAAGAGTCGTGACTAGGTCGGTCTATGGTGTAGTTCTTCCGCTAGTTGCTCGAATGTAAAATTTGGGGAGGTGTAGACTGGGTGGAGCATTCCATCAAATTCGGCATTGTTTGTGCTACCGACTGGAGTGGTTTCAGAATGCTAACAACGTGCTTCATGTAGTGAAAATGTAACTTCAGCCATTCCTTGGGCTGCATAGGATCCTTCGAGGGGAACGCCAGTTACTGTAAAATCATTTTTATTAGCTCTCTGGCAAACGAAACGAATACTGCAAGAAAACCTTGATTAATATAATACAGCATTCTCAAGTCTGACTACACTTGCTACACTTCGTGACTGCCTTTTAGAACATATAATTTGCTGTAAAAGTGACTTATGCTAGACTGCTGGTGATTCTTATTGCCTGTGACGCCAGTGCTTTTGTTACGACAGACTTTGTGATACTTAAGTTGTCCATTAGCCTAAAAAGTTTCAGTTTTTCAGTGTGTGGTGCAGTGTGCAAAACATGATTGACAGGTCACCAGCTACGCCATCCTCTAAGGTGCGAAGAACCCCTTCATCTACACCGGGGGTCTCCCATCAAGAGGAGAAGATATTTGTCACCGTCCGTCTAAGGCCTTTAAGTCGGAGAGAACAAGCGTTGTATGACCTGATTGCATGGGAATGCGCTGATGACAACACTATCATTTACAAGAATCCCAACCAAGAACGTGGTGCAACTTCCTACGTATTTGGTACTTTTGAAGCATCTATTTATGTTTGTGGATTATTTCCTTGCCAAAATTTAGTTTCTAAGGCCTTTCTCATTAAGGACTTACCATAAATGCAAAAGAGAGTTATATTTCCAGATAGTAATGTGGATAAATATACTAATGTGATGTGAGACAACCTGGGAGTTCTTTGATTTCTGATTTTGATGCTGGTTTACAATGCAGATAGGGTATTTGGTCCTACAAGTTCGACTCACATGGTCTATGAAGAAGGCGCCAAAGATGTTGCCCTCTCAGCCCTCAAAGGAATTAATTGTATGGAACTAGTTAATAGTTAATACCTTAACATGAAAATCTCGTGCAAATTGTTTTGTTTCTTAGACATTTTTCAATTGTTGCAGCTACTATTTTTGCTTATGGGCAAACCAGTAGTGGGAAAACATACACCATGAGAGGAATCACTGAGAATGCTATCAAGGACATTTATGAACACATCAAGGAGGTACTTCTCATATTAAAAATAGAGATTTATTATGTGTTTTTCCTCAAGAAGAAATATAGTTCTGCCATAGCAGGAAGCCAACTTACTCTACAATCAAACTTTCAGAACCCGGAGAGAGACTTTGTTCTGAAGGTTTCAGCATTGGAGATATACAATGAAAGTGTTGCCGACCTTCTCAATCATGATTCTGGTCCTCTTCGGCTCCTCGATGACCCTGAGGTACTCAAATGTTTCTATTTTGTCCAAGGAACTTTTTTAAAACAATACGATGCATTACTACCTATGTTTTACTCAGAATTTGCTTCTCCTCCTCCTCTTTGTTTTGCAATACAGAAGGGGACCACTGTGGAAAAATTAGTTGAATTAGTTGTCAAGGACAGTCAACACTTGCAGCATTTAATTGGTCTTTGTGAAGGTAATTGAAGCATCTTGATTACTGGGGTTTAGCCTGTGTGACTGTCGAATCATCTCTTTTAAAACTAACTTTTCTAAAGTCAAGGCTGCTTTGAGTTCATGGAGGAGAGAGAACCGTCCGACATTTATACTTCTATTATTTTGATAAAAATTTATCGAACAAATTATTCATCTATTCGCACTTTTTATCTTTATTTAATCATTCATTTTTGAGCATACATAATACTCTGCATTGGATAAAGTGGACGATTCTCTTTTTAAATTGGTACGATGTATTGATGTATTAATTTCCTCAGCCCAAAGGCAAATTGGAGAAACTGCTCTAAATGATAAAAGCTCGAGATCTCATCAGATAATTAGGCTGGTATGACCCCATATATTTTTTATTTCATCTTAATTTATCTGCTTGTTCGAGATCATATTTTCCATCATAATTTATTGCTGTCAACTTCCACTTCTTGAATAGCATTCTTTCTCTCACTAGAATAATTATCACCGGTTCCACTGTTACAGACACTGGCAAATTCATTCTGCTTTTTAGCTGCTGGAGAAACCATAGCCTGAACTGAAATTTCCACATGGTACTAACTGTCTTCTTGTCGTGGATTTTTATATGGATTTAGACGATTGAGAGCAGTCTCAGAGAGAATTCCGAATGTGTGAAGTCATTCATTGCCAGTTTGGTATGCCTTATCCATCTTCAGTAATTTTGTTTTCTGATATGAAAGAAAAGTAGTTGAACAGACGAGCTTATTTACTTTCAGAATCTTGTGGACCTTGCTGGAAGTGAGCGTGCATGTCAAACAAATGCAGGTGGCACAAGACTGAAGGAAGGCAGTCATATCAACCGCAGTTTGCTTACATTGACTAATGTCATTAGAAAGCTAAGGTAGATGACAAATGATATCTTACATCTTCATTCATCAAAGCACTCCAAAGTTACTGTTTGGCATTTTATTCTAAGATAGACCGTTTTTTTATTTTCAGTAACTCTCAAATGTAAAACTAAAAGCAATGGCTGTCTTAGGGAATTTGTTACTTTGAAGTACCACTAACTGTGATAGTAACTCTAGTTCATCAACCCTTTTTTCACTGATGAGGTAACTCTAGTTCACTTGTCTATATTTCAAATGAACTGACAATTAGAAGCTCAGAAATGAGGAAAAGCCAACTTACACCCTTGTGAGCGCTAGGCTTGTGTTACATGACCAGACTAATGGTTAGAATGCCACCAAAATGGCTGTTCCAGAATCCAGCTATTAAAAGCGTCACATTGAATTTTGTAATTTGGGGATGACTATTAACTTGCTACCTCCCCAGAGTATTGACAGTGAAAGTAACGATGCATTTGGTTCCAACTGCGTGTCCTTTCATCTAAGAGGTGCAAAGGGTGGTTTCACTCTGCTTATGAAGATGGAAGTGGGAAATTGTACTGCTGTCTATTTTCTTGGGAAAAAACATCAATCCCGGAATAAAATTATATTGAAACATAATCTAGATAGATGTGGTGATGTGATGTTGGGCATATTCAAATTATTTTTGCATTCCACCACTGTGCCAAAGTAACTCTGATTGGACTTCATCTCACTCTAACATATCCGTGCAGTGTTGGAAAAAGGAGTGGGCATATACCATACAGAGATTCTAAGCTTACAAGAATACTGCAGCCCTCCCTCGGAGGAAATGCTCGAACAGCAATAATTTGTACCATGAGTCCAGCTCTGAGTCATGTAGAGCAGTCGAAAAACACGCTTTCTTTTGCAACAAGTGCTAAGGAAGTCACCAACACAGCGCAAGTAAACATGGTAAGATAAGTAGCATGGAAGATCATTAAATGTCAGTTTCTTCTAAGATTTTTTCCTTTGCTGGACTTTCAGTTCCAGTGTAGAGTTAAGAATGCAATATGCATCATCAGTGCTCCTCTGGAAGTATGTCACTCTTTTGGTAGAAATAGTACAAGGGGTAGTCATTTTGTTGCATGTAGCAAAGGTTATACAAGTTTTTAACACTTTTTAACTTGATGGAACTATAGAAAACCTCCAACTTCAGGATTTCTTGATAAACCAAGGGATAGCAGTTTTTACAATTTGAGATGTGTCCATCAACCTGTTCGGATATTTTCCATTCTGAAAACCTTATAAAGTTCAATTGTGACCTCTCATCATATGACACTTGCCCATTCTCTAGGAGTTCAGTGAAGCTTGCCATGGAGAGTTAAAACATTTTGTGTGACATGTATAGTTGGATTGCTTGCCTGATTGTCTAATCTGTTTCTTCTCATAATTGGGTTAGGTCCTTTCTCTGCTGCTAATAGGCAATCCTTTTTTTTCAGTTTATAGCTGAGAAAAAGTTGGTGAAGCGTCTTCAGAAGGAAGTGGCCAGACTTGAAGCAGAGCTGCGGAGTCCAGATGTTTCGTCCTCTTCACATTTAACAGCCCTACTAAGGGAGAAGGACATGAAAATCCAGGAGGTAGGTGCTTTCATACAAGTATGATGCCAAACTTCTCATGTTAACAATGCAGCTGTATGGTGAGCACGGAGCGGACTTTGCTTTTGAACAATGGGCATGAGTTTCTTCTTAATAGCTGGTTTTATGCTCATATCACCAAAGTTGGAACACAAATTGAGTTTACCAGAAGAAACTTTTAATATGCAGATGGAGAGGGAAATGAAAGAGCTCAAGCGCCAGAGAGATCTAGCACAGTGCCAGCTTGAAGTAGAAAGAACGCAGCATAAGGAACGCAAGGTACTTCTCCGACCACAAGCATAAAGAATCTTATTCTGTAATCAGGAATCATAAAAAATGAACCAAAATCAGACAGTAAGAATTAATGGGGGAAACATCATTGTGGACAGAGGTAAGTGGGGATATGCTAACTCTTGGCAAAACTCTAATCTCAATATCAAATTTTTCTCTGTCTAAGAGGAGAAATTACTTATTTATACCACCACATGACTGAAGTCTACATTAAGTAAAACTCTTCTTCTATCCCTTGCTGAACTCCAGGGCCTCAATCAAGATGGACCTTCAAGTCAGGTAGTAAGGTGTCTTTCTTTTCCAGTGGAGGTGGAAACAAGGCCTGGCAGATCTACTCCTGTAACTCGACCAAGAAATGCATTTGGGGGCATTCAACACTGAGGCAATCAGTTAACTCAACTGACCCTTCCATGCTTGTGCATGAAATTCGGAAAATAGAAGAACGCCAAAGGCAGCTTGGGGAGGAGGCTAACCGAGCAATTGATATACTCCACAAAGAGATCGCTTCCCACAGATTAGGAAGTCAAGAGGCTGCAGAAAACATTGCAAAGCTACTTTCTGAAATCAAAGACATGAAAGTAGTCAACTCTATTCCTGAAGGTATCAAGATTGGTGAGACGGCCAATCTGCAGGAAGAAATCATTCGATTAAACTCTCAGGAGAACAGCATCGCAGTGCTGGAAAGGAAGCTGGAATGTGTTCAGGAATCAATAGATAAGCTTGTTTCATCTTTTCAGGTTAGTGCAGAGTCTCCAGAGGACAAGACCCAATCGAAGAAGAAGAGGTCTCATCCTTTCTCCTTGAGCAATAGTCCGAACATCCAACACATCATTAGGTCACCATGTTCACCAATGTCCTCCTCTCGGAAGGTGATGGATTATGAGACTGAGAACAAGGCTCCTGATGGAAATGTTTATGTTCCCAGTAGCGAAAGAAGTGATGGAAGTAAGAAATATATCTCGTCAAGGGAGGGAACTCCAACCCCGGGAAAATCAGGATCAGTTAATGTGAAGAAAATGCAGAAAATGTTCAAAAATGCTGCTGAGGAGAACATCCGGAGCATTAAAGCTTATGTCACTGAATTAAAAGAGCGGGTGGCCAAGCTACAGTACCAGAAGCAGCTTCTAGTTTGTCAGGTGAGCTACATTTCGATGCAGAGAGCTTTGTTAGTTCAAAGCTGATTATAAGATACTTCCCATAGTTCACATTAAGCATAGGGAGCTTCAAGAACTGATGTCAGAAAAAGCAAACAGTTACTCAGATGGAGTTATGGTATCTGATTATCTGTTTGATTATTTTTTCAATAAACAGTCCAGTGAATTGCATTTTTGTCCTTTTTTCTTGGTGAATATGTTCTGTTTGCACCTGCATCTGCGTGAACTGCATTGTGATCGGATCAATGCTAATTGAGGTAGGCCAATGAATGACAACGAGACAGAAAGGCATGAGGAGGCGCGTCAGCAAAATTAGCTTTGTGCTGTGATTTTTATTTTTTATTTTTTTTCCTTTTCTTTCTTTGGAAGGCGATTAATACAGATTTTTAGCAAGCAGAATATTTGGAGTTTATCTTTACAGCATTAAGCATTATCTTTTTATACGGTAGGTGTTGGAACTGGAAACGAATGGAACTACTATGGACGGTACAGATACAGTGGAGCAGTCTCCCCAGCCATGGCCCTTGATGTTTGAGGATCAGAGAAAGCAGATCATCATGTTATGGCATTTGTGCCATGTTTCGATCGTGCACCGCACACAATTTTATTTGCTCTTTAGAGGGGACCCGTCGGATCAGATATACTTGGAGGTTGAGCTCAGAAGGTTGACATGGCTGGAGCAACATTTGGCAGAGCTTGGCAATGCGAGCCCAGCGTTGCTGGGTGATGAACCAGCCGGATCTGTTTCGTCAAGGTATGTTCTCAAGTATCTGAATCAGTCATTCTAAATGCATACGGTACAACATCAACTTCCTTTTACCGAAGAATTATAACGATACTTCTAATGAAATTATTACACCCTAGACTAAGTGACTTCAATCAGCAAGTCTGTTGCACAAATACCGGTGGTCCCGACATGTTATCAAATGATACGTCGAGTCACTGAACACCATCTCTCGTTATATTCTTGTTACACAGCATAAAGGCTCTTAAGCAGGAGAGGGAGTACTTGGCGAAGAGGGTCAGCTCGAAGCTGAGCGCGGAGGAGAGAGAGATGCTGTACGTGAAATGGGAAATCCCGCCGGTGGGGAAGCAGAGGAGGCTCCAGCTGGTGAACCGCTTGTGGACAGACCCTTACAACATGCAGCACGTGCAGGAGAGCGCAGAGATCGTCGCGAAGCTCGTCGGGTTCTGCGAGTCGGGCGAGCACGTCAGCAAGGAGATGTTCCAGCTCAACTTCGTCTCGTCAAATGACAAGAAGTCATGGCTGGGCTGGAACTTGATATCAAACCTCTTGCATCTATAAGCCAACCTTTCATGTAGGGATGATGATTGCAGGAGATTGTTGAGGCTCATTCCACGAGGCGAAGATCGAGCACGTGTTTAGAGAACCCCAAGAGCGTGCCGACGCGTAAGCTGGAACTAAAAGGATTGGCGGCAAGAATTTGTAATCTCTGATGCTGCTCCTAGTTGGTTAACTGATCTTTTGATTACTGATGTTAGGCTCAAAGGGATGTACCTAATATTGTCGAACTGACGTTTTGATTACTGATGTGGAAACGAGGCATTTGCCTCCTGTTAATGATGATGTCATAAATGTAGGGAGCTATACTTTCTGTTTGATCAAGTTCTTTTTATATCAAAAATCAAAATGATTATTTAAGATAGTGAAATAATTTTAATTAGAAGACGTTGAAATGAATTCATATCCCTAGCAAAAAAGCTCGTGCATCAGGATTGTATATATCTAATTCTAGTTTACAAGTAATTTTTTTTAATCTATGAATTTAGCATGCCAATTACGTAACGACATGATCTTATGAGGGATGAGAATGTAGCTTTCCATGGATATGATAAGGAAATGTGTCGTATAAAATGTGACATCAATCTAAACTTGCAGTGAATCCTTATCTGGTGAAACCTAAAAACCAAAGCGGTCAAGACGATGACAATGTAAATAATATCATTACAAGTAAAATTAATGTGGCCCATCTCAGACACCCGAGGTTGGTGTGGAAATGATAAAAATGACTTTACAATCCTTAATTTATTAAAATATGGATGATTGAATTTATTGACATCATTGAAAATATTAAGTGAGAATAAATTGGAAACAGGACGCTTATTTACAATCCTTAAATTTACTCGAACAAAAATAATTAGAATATATTTTTGTTCACCACCATGCTCAAGGATTTCTAAAATTTTCGGAAAAAGAAAATATTAAAAAAAAATTGGAGAAGCGGGGGACAAAATCGTCAAATCATACCACGCAAACCGAAGCAGACCCTAAACCCTTTCGCTCCTTTCTCTCTCTGCGTTCAATCCATCTGGTGCGTCGTCCCCACCGTCATTGAAGAGCAACGAAGAAGACGACGGAGACGCCTGAATCGATTCGAAGTTCCGTTGCAGTAATCGTCCGGTCAGATTGAAGAGCTCGCGATCGACGGTGATTTGTAGCCGGCGAGAGGACATGGGGAGGGAACAGGTCTCGTACACGGTGGAGCAGCTCGTCGCTCTCAATCCCTACAATCCGGACATCCTTCCGGATCTCGAGAATCACGTCAACGAGCAGGTACGTTGGTGGGTGACGACCGTCTTGCGGCGGTTTCGCTTGGTGGGTTTTGTGCGGCGGTGGTCGATTGGGTTGAATTCTTTCTTGCGAGAGAAAAAAAGAGAGCGACAGTTCGTAAAGGCTTGTGCTTTATGGAGGTTAGATGGAATCGGAATGTGGGCGAGTTAGGAAAATCCACCGGATTCTATGTAGTGCTAGGAAATTGTGCTGCGGGGGAGCTGTTGTTTGAGTTGCAGAGAAACGCTAGTGAATGCTAATTGATGTTGCGTTTGGCAGGTTTCTTCGCAAACCTACAGCTTGGATGCAAATCTCTGCCTCCTTCGCCTTTATCAGGTAGTTTTGAGGTTACTATCGTGAATTACGAATTCTTTTTTGCCTGGGCTAATTCATGCCCGTGGTTTGTGATTTTAGCTTTGAACTTTTAGGCCGATGATTTGATTAGTTATCTTGTGATTTACTTCATGTAATTGTGTTGTTGTTGGACTGCTGATTTTGCTCTATCTTTGCAGTTTGAACCTGAGAAGATGAGCTCCCAAATTGTTGCTCGCATCTTAATAAAGGTTGAACTTGTGAAGACATTGATATGTTCTTGTATTATGCTTTGCAATGCCATTTAGGTCTAATGAATTTCTCCCTTTCTTTTCATACATGGATCAGGCTCTCATGGCAATGCCAGCTCCGGATTTCAGCCTTTGTCTCTTCTTGATTCCAGAGCGAGTGGTATTGTGTTTTCTATTCCTTTTCCTCATGGTGTAATTGACCGCCAGGACTGTGTTGTTTGATTGTAGAAGTTTAGATATTTTCATAAGCAAAGATTGTATGTGTAGGGACAGTTTCTCTTTATGTTGGAAGGGTTTCACTTTTCCTGAATCTTCCCTTATCAATGTTTTCTTCTGTTACTAGTCTGGGTCACCTTATTTACCCTAGGGCGATGTAGTGAATTATTCCTTTTCTTGTGTATTGTTGATTTATCAGCAAATGGAAGAACCATTCAAGTCCTTGATTGTCCTCTCACATTATTTGGAGGTACGTCTTTAGTAAGTTTGGTTTCTTATGGATTTCATGAGAGGTCGACTTTTACTCCATGCTTATCTCCTTATTTGCAGACAGGAAGATTCCGTCAGTTCTGGGAGGAGGCGGCTAAGAGTCGTCATCTGCTTGAAGTTGTGCCAGGTAATTGACTCAATGTACCATGTTCGACTATTGTGTTCTGTGTGTAGTGGTCAAATTCCTTTGTTTACATTGGATTTCTAGTTATGAAAATACTCTAACCATTACTATTATGTATAATCATTGTCCTTAATTCTGGTTGAGGTAGTGTTGTTGATGATTGATAGAAATCTAGAATTAAAGAACCTAAATGAGCCTGAGTCATACATAGTACATGTTTGTTGATTTCACTATGCATGATGGAGTCATGGAACTGAAGAGGAATTGTACCCTTGATGGTGTTCACTTGCTGCAATTTGGCTGAGGATGCTAACACTTTCTTGGGTAAAATATTCAGCTCTCAAACAGAAATAGAATTTGCAAAGAGATGACTTCAATATTGACAGAAGAAATGCATCTAATGCACGATTTAGACAGGCTGTTGCCTACATATTACCACCTCTCTGGGCGGTTAGCTTAGCAATCTATCTCTGGTCTGACTGTCCATAACTTCAGTGTTCGCTTTATATGAATGTTGGCTTATGCTCTGAGTTATTTCATATGGCCAATACTTTGGGTGATCTGAAAGTTATCTCTTGTCTATAATTTAATGAACTTATAGTTTTTCCAATATTCATAGATATTCAGACCACATTCATTGTCAAAAACTTGGGCGATGCTAGATATGGATCTTTTCTTGATTAGAAGAGGTCTCTCTTTTTGTTTTAGTCTTTTTTCTCTTCTTTTAGCTTTGTTATTGATTCTTGGCTACTAGAAGCTCCTTAGTTTTTGCTTCTGTGGACTTTGTCACCAATGGACTTTGTGCTCTACTATGCCATGAGAACTTGTATTTTTCTTTGCTGGTTTCATTGATTACTTTCTTTATTTTCTATCAATTTCACAATGCACAAATAGCTTACAA
Organism: Angophora floribunda; assembly: GCA_014182895.1. Taxonomy (NCBI): domain Eukaryota; kingdom Viridiplantae; phylum Streptophyta; class Magnoliopsida; order Myrtales; family Myrtaceae; genus Angophora; species Angophora floribunda. The sequence continues at coordinate 33,795,985 of CM024707.1, read as the reverse complement.
AGCTTTAACGCAGGTTTTGAACAAGCAATCCAAGCATATGCTGTTCATGTATTGTCATTGACTTACCAAAGGGTTCCCAGGGCCGTCCTTGCAGAGGTACTTGTGATGTTGGCCTGTCCACTTTGTGCCTGTTTGTTTATTCATAGTCCACTTCTCTTTTTATTTAAGGCAGAATTTGGACCTATGGTGCTAAAGAAATTAAAAGCTTATGTTACTGGATCATGCTTGATAGAGAAAATATGTAGTTTGCAAGTAAGAGGGGGATTGATGGGTTGTGTTCTGGGTTATGTTCCAGTACTTACTCCGAGCTATTTTCTCTTGCCTTACTACCTGTCTAAATTATTAAGTTGTAGGAAAGTATGGTCGAGTCACTTAGCATACATTTAGCAAAGCTTACGGTTTGGCGCGTTTACATCACAGGCTATCAATATAGAAGGTCTATCGCTGGACAAGTTCCTCGAACACCAAGTTGTCAACTCTGGCTGGGCCTTGGAGAAGGGACAGGGCAAGGGTCAACTGATCCTCATACCCCAGAATGAGTTCAATCATCCTGAACTGAAGAAAAACGCTGCAGAGAGCATTCCGTTGGAGCACATCACCCGCATCTTCCCCATCCTCAGTTGATTCATCCGTCCAAAAGCTGGAATTCTCGAAATTTTTGTGTGCTTGCAGAATGTTTGACGTGAACCGGTGCACACAAGCTTCACGCATACGCTAGTGCTCTGAGATATTAAATTTTTGGAGATGTGAAAAACTTTGTTAGGTTTCCTGGCTATGCTTAGGATTTCTATTTATTCAGTTTGTAACACTTTTGAGAGAAGTAACAGGAGCAAGATACATTATGGTGCTTTGACGAGTACTTGCAAGTTTCTCTAAGGCTAGTCCTTGCGGCGGGCTAACCCATCGGGGCCACGAGCCCTGGGTCTGCTTCAACTGGAAAGAATTTAGTTGGCTGGTCTAGGAGAATGGCCCTTGTAAGAATCTGGCCCAATCTGACTTCGTTTTGCCATGGTCCTCAACATACTGGATTGGACCTAATCGTTGCTGGCACCCGGCAGTGCCCTGCTGGCCCGTCCTGACCAATGGGCTTGAAACCAACATTGGCGGGCTGGAGAAAGGGCATTGGGAAACTAAAAATCACTAACATGCACCCGGTGTGTGTTAACTATTAACTCGCTTAATTTCAGTCATTAGGTATATTAGCTCGACCTGGAACCGACACCGTTTAATAATTGAGATGGGATGGGCTCATAAGATCTGGATGCATGAAAGACTTGGTGGTCTAAAACCCAGCCCAGATTAGGAAATAACTTTGCTAGTCTGCGTTAGCTTGAACAAGTAGCATTTCTTTCCTGGTATGGGCTAGCTTGAAAAAGTAGCATGCATTTAGCCTGCCTTTTTATTCTGGAACTGTCGATTTGCCACCTCTGTTCTGGATCCTCAAACCCGTAGTGGGAGCGTCACGAGCTTACGACTTTTAAAAAAGGGGTACATTAAAACAGCCCTGCTTTCACGGGGTGAGCGGTTAAATGGATCAGTCAAGATTTGCAGGATACACGTGAGGCTAACAACACGACCTCTGCAAGGTCCAAAATTTGCCCTCCTTCGATGTCGTTGGGTCATTCGAGTGAGTTCAAAACCGTCGCCCAAGGCAAAGCAGAGGTTTCAGCGGTCCCGCTCTGCTATGGCGTTCGAAGAACAAGCTTTTGGTCTGAATTCAACAGGCTCGGCAGCCAGTCACAAGTAGAAAGAGCTATAGAACAAAGGTAACGCCTTCTTGTACCCACAATATGAACTCAAGCGTCAGCCTTTGATATCCGTAACTCTTATGTGCTGGTCGTCGGACTACAATTTCAGGTGAAACTCGTTAGAATTTGTCGCACAAACACAAACTGAAGGGCGTATGAAGGGCATGTAATAGGTAGACTCATGAGTGTGGCTTCAACAGATCGATGATTCACTATGCAGATGACCATAGGCGTACCAGATCGAGACATTAAGGGTCATGCTCATCTTGGCCAACTTCCCCGGAGACCATAGAAGAAGATTGGCTCGCTACTTATACCAAAGAACTCCGGAGTCTGTCTTGGAAATATCCACAAAATTTTTCAGCAATCAACTCGTCAACTTATATGGTAAAACACAACCTGAGAATTTTGGCTACGTCAATGGAAAGGGAGTACTATTCGCATGTGTATATATGCCTAGATATCACAGGATTTGATGACTGCAGAGGCTCTAGTACCTCTTGGCGGCCAATATTTGCAATGCAAAGGCACACGTAGCTGCAAGTAGGATCATCAAGGAATAAAGAATCAATTATCTGCATCTCAAAAAGAGTGGAGCTCACAAAGTGAAAGCACATAGATATTTACAAGTTCGAACCTACCGAGTCCCTGGGTGAAATTGTTAGGTAGACGAAAATGAAGAGCTCCAGAAAGAATTCTAACTGTTGCTATTTACTCTTTTGTACTAATCAATCTGGTCACTCAACCAGGGCTGACGGAAATACCGAAGGGGCAATCCCCCTTTTTTCTTCCCCCTGAGTCCTCTTTGTTGGTGATACCATCCCCTATATCCTCCATTCGATGCACCAACTCTGTATAGATCGGAACAAGTTCTTAAAAGGGAACACGAGAAGAACCTTGAAGAATCAGCTGTGCTTCAATGGCAGAGAGCCTCCCGTAGGTTACCCATTGTACAAAGCCATCTGAAAATTCCTCCAACACATCAGAATTATGGGAGTTATGATATGATAGCTCAGTCGCAGCATGCTCCCTTCCCTGAAGAGAGAAGTAATAGCTATGCTATTCAGAATAGAGTCAAATAGTTTCTCATCACAAATGGCATGATAAATTCTTTAAAAGCGATGGTCACTGGCACCAAAAGGATCTCTTCACAGACAATATGACCCAAAAAAAAAAAAAAAGCATCCCTTTGCTGAAAGGACAAGCATAAATAACTTAGAGGAAGCAAATCCCCCATCACCCTTTTCAACTGGACAACTAACAACTCCCGTCACACATGTTGCATGCCAAAGAGTCTCTAAGGACCATCACAGTTCCATTGCAAGAATGAATAAGTACTTCTCTCTAAACACAAATGAAATATATCATCTACTAGCTGGATCGGTTCAATAGTATCAGCACTAAGACAATTTTAGAGTCCAAGCAAACACTAGCTTTTCCAAATAATGTAGAACTTATGTTTACCAAATGATCATATGTTTAACAGGTGCAGGGTATACCCCAAGTGCATCCACCATTGTACATGCTATCCATAGATTAGACCATTTCATGACATTTCATTTATTAGATATACTGTCAAGCTCCATTGCACGTGTTTGGGGTTGTTCCAAATAAAGATCTCACGCTTAACTCTAGATGACTCTTGGTGCCACCGCGCTTAGTTTCTCAAGGGAATTCATATAATTAGGTCAACTGGAGCATGCTACAAGCCATTAATTGAGCCATGACACTAGCCAAGAACAAACCAATTTATTAAATGAAAAGTTCAATACAATCTGATTAAGGTCATAAAATGAAAAATTTTAACTGAACCCCCTAAAGTTGTCTAACACAATATTAATTTGTTGTTCCAGAATTTTCATAAAAATTTGACACAAATAAGACTAATATAAAATGCCGGTAAAGTATTTTACAATGAAGTTGCGAGCCTTAGTTCAAATGCTCAGAATTCAACCCCTTAATTCCTGTAATAGCTAACCATTCTCATCGGTATTCAAGGTATAATGAGGCCAATATATAAAACTGTAAGGATCATAATCTCAGTAGACTTTCAACTGTTGGACAAGTACAGTGTAACAAGAGCCACTCGATGGAGGCTGAGGAAATTATCCATTTCAGACAAAGATCATATACCTGAGCACATTTATCAATTCTACATTGATTGAAGTAAAGACCATAAGTGGACAAAAGATTAGTTAAGCACCTGTGCATTATTCTAAGCTAAGGTACATAAAGCAGGTTTGAGTCCTGCAAGCAGAAGTCATTTGTCCCCTAGCACTGGAATGCCTCAGAATTGAAAGTCACATTTAAATTGTGTCTCACCATTAAGAGTCAATGAGAGTTGATTTCTGAAAAGTTGTTGCTAGATCTTGAGGAAGGGCACTGACCTTCATGCTGGAATCGCTTGTAGATGGGGTCGCCCCAATTCCATACATGACATTCTCTGATGACAATCCGGCAACTGAAGAGCTTGTGAGTGTTGATGACCTATAGATTACTTTGTTAACAAATAGTTCTTCCATACTGAATCTATATACTCAGATCACATCCAACTTGAAAAGTAAACGGGCCAAGAGTCATAGATGGTCATCTGTAATAACAAGAGAGCATATACATCCTTATATTTGGTGTTCTAAAATTTGAACTCGAAGCTCCAAGCACATGAATTTACCTTTCATGAGACTCCTCCTCACATGAGTTTCCTGATGATGAGAGCATATCTAGATCAACAAAGTTGGAGCAATTTGATAAATATCCATACTCAGAGTAGATGATGAGATTGTTTTCTCGCTGTACATCTCCAAACAGCTGTCTCTGAGGCATTGAAGGGGTGTACCTAAACAAAGATGCATTATAAGCCTGTGGTGCATGTCAATGATATTTAGGTTTTGCCACTTGTCATTTAGCAACTAGCACAGAATTGCACATGAAATGCAAGCCAGACCATTCAAAGCATTACCATGGATGCCACATGGGACAAGTCTCTTGATACAGTGACCTAAAAAATAGTCATGTGGAAGCGGAGCAGTTAACGTGTGAACACATCAAGAAGGTAGGGAGGAGGATCATCATGACACATAGAGCTTCTGATCCCATCTAGGTCACGTAGGCACGCATCTACATTGCAACACAGGTGTCTATTTCATGCATAAACCTTACTTTCTCAGCCTCAAATTCTCGACATCTGATATTAAGTACAACAAGAATCTTCCATAGTAGTCTAGTTGGGTAGAATACTCAGCTCTCACCCAAGATACTCAGGTTTGAGTCCCAGAAAAGAATTTCATTTTCTCTGTCAATAAAAAATAAGTTAACTAAAGCAAGAATTAACAAGACCTAAATTTATGGCTCTCAGAAAGGGCCTTTTTCATTATTTTTCGTTATTTTTCTAATTTTGTTTTTGAAACCAAATGAAAACCTCAAGAAGAGAGATTCATTAAGCTGCTCCCTGCCTCAACATTTATAATGTCCCAGCATCAATCCAACAATATAATGTCAAATACTTTAGTTTTCTTGAAAAAGTCCTGGAGAAAAATCCTTGAAGAAAAACTACCATAAGGCACAGACAGAAAGATGGAAACAATCTTCAGATGCCTTCACTTGACAAAACAGATGAAGTCAAATAGATGGCATATGGCGATGCAGTATGAAGTACCATAGATTTTGTATATCCACCAGAGAACACCCCATACTTCACAACACAGATCAGTCAATCACATCAAACTCATTCTAGCATCCACATCCGGTAGAATGCAAATTCCAATTAGCTTCTCTAGGCTGTTGTGCATGAGTAGTATCTTAAGCAACTGAACAATTTAAATGAAAATATGAGACATGTGAGGAAAAGATGAAATAACCAAACCTTGAAAATGTTATTTCACTCTCTGAGGTTGAAATGTCAGGTGATGACTCGCTGAGTACTCTCCTTGCTCCCTCTGATTGATCAGGTAAAACTGAACCACAAAACTTCTCCTGCTCGATCTTTTGGTTGACATCGATGGGTTTTTTTTCCGAAGAATATTTCCATCTGACATGCATCTTTTGAAAATCGACCTAGAAATGTTCAAGCCCTTAAGTCTTAACAACCAAATCAGACTAATTTACCAGATAACAAAAGTCAAGAACTGTGAGAACAGTTATCCACCAAATTCAACTGAAAATACATCACAAGCTTCCTCAATCCCCTATTTTTGCCCGTTCACTCACAATGAATTAGATTCAAGTAGGGTCTACTTTCCCGAAGAATTACATTTTTAGTATACTTTTGATCTTTCTCTCATGATGAGAAATAGTAGGTCAATGCCAAAACACTATGTTTAGCATAGTGTAGATTTGTTTAAGATACATGGTTGTCCAATCTACAATACTTAAGAACCCGAAAAAACAGATACATGATTAAACAATATACTATTCAAAATCCCAATAACTGACATCTATGAGCTCAGTTGCGTTAGGCCAGCAAAATACAAGTACCTTCCATCTTCGTCAACATCCATTTGTCCATTCCTCCCAGTATCAGAGAGCTGGTCAGAAGCCAGCTCCCAGACTGCAGGCTTATCAATATCTGGCTGGAAATTCCCCAAAAATCTGGCAAAATTGTTCAGACATGAATTTCATAAGACAAAACGAATCATCAATTGAATTTCTTCCAGAAGACCAAAAAATGAGTTTGCACATTTATAATGGGGATAAAGAAAGCTACACTGAGTACACCCACAACATATCTGATTTATTACTGAGAGCAGTCTTGAAGTAAATTATCATTGAGCCCAGGTAAGGCACCGAGGCATCAATAGTAGGGGCAGCTGGCCCCCCTTAACTTTCATAGTTTTATAGTTATAATTATACATTCTTCCAGACAAATATTAACTGTCATTGTAAATTTTTATTTTAACCCCACTAAAAATTTCAACCCTATTAACCTCAATCCATAAAAACTTATATCATCGTTCACGTTAGTGTCTAGTATTTGGAACTTTGCCTGGAATTTAGTAGGATTTCTAATGTATGATGCATTTCCTAGAGATGAATCTAGTACATTAAGCTTAATTTATCTAAAGTTAATTTTCACCATTATGTTAATGCACCCACAACCAAAATGTTCTAGCTCCATCCCTGCTTGAGGCTAAAAGGAATCTGTGTTTTAGCAAGGAAATCATAATTCAATTGGCCTACCATACTCAAAACAATCAATGCAATGCAGCACCATTAGAGACTGAAAGTCTAACCAAACTCATCCAGCCCATTAAAGAGCAAAAGAAAGCCAAACACTCATATTAAAAGAAGCTTACACATCAATTGCATCCTGTTTCATAGCATCCATGTAAGCGTTATTGTAATATCGTTGTAAAGTTCTGAAGAACTCTTGAGATTGAGTGGCTGCTTTCCACTGACCGCGTCTCTGAGAGAATATCTGCAAATGTCAAAGTTCGACAAGTGAACTTCCCAAACATCTTGCAGATGAAAGAAGCAGCAATTACTCAAAGCTAAAAGCTAAATCCTTCACAAATTTTAACCAAAGCATTTGGGATAGTTGGAATTTCTGACATATTCTGTAATCAAAGAATACTAGGATGAAAGTTGAAGAAGAACAAGGAGAGAGCATTTAACCCAAACATGACTTGAATAAAAACCCTAAGCGACCATGAGAAACCGCAATAAAGCTATAGCAGTTGTCTTGGTTCCCCTAGAAATCAAGAATTTCATGATAAAGCTATCTCAAAAGTTTTAGGCAAGCCAAATGTTTAAACTGCAGTGTTAGCAATTCTAACCCACCCCCACCCCCCCAAAAAAAAAAAAAAAAAACTGATGCAAAAAAAGGGCAAAGAGCATTTCATCTTTGCTTGAGTTTCACTGTTAATTTTAAAAGGTCTACAGGTTATTTCTTCCACATCACTCAAGATTGGACACACAAGTGAGTATTGGCATAATGCGTATAAATCAGTTTCACTGGATCAGTTCCAGAATGAAAAGAATGATGACGAGTCTATTTGAAAGGGCAATTCCTCCAAAATTCCGAGCAATGCCTTAATACAGTCAAACAGACACTATGCATACAAATCCTAGGATGAACCACCTTTCTAAGGTTTGAACCATATGCTAGGGAAGCAGCTTTTAGATTATAGTACCTTGTTATGAGCCGCTGAGCCACCATATTGATGGGCAAGTGTGTCCCCCATCTTCTCATAGAACCCCATCAATTCATCAGCTAAAGGAGCATCAAGGTCTATTTTGGGGCAGTCAATACCTCCAAGAGCATGAAGTTGGCGACCTAGAGCAGTCAACCCATATGCATATTGTGCAACATTTGTTCGATCCAGACAATCAATACAATTGGTTCTTAGTACCCCTGTTTGCAACATCAGAGGCTTTCCATAATGATTTCCATTTATTAAGTTGTCGCCTTCACTAGCTTTTCTCTCCAAAAGATCTCCCACATCATTTTTGTTCTCACCAAGATCCACTGAGCTCAAGCCACTATTATTAATTTTCCTGCATCATATTTGCACCAATTACATGCCAAGAGGAAATCAGAACCATGGGCAAAATACAACAGAGAATGACATTGAAGATGCATCCTAGCCATTAGGGGTGTCCGAAAAACCCATCCAACCCAACCCGAACATGACCCGAACACGAAATAAGTATGGTACATGTTTTAGGTCTTAATACTATTCAAGTAACAATTATAAACACAAACGGATTACATGTTTTGGGTTGAGTTAGGGTCAGAACATTATTCCACCCAAACACATTAAAGGCTTCAACCCAAACACACTCACCCAAGCACATTAAAGGCTATCTCCTCTACAACTCCTACTCGCAACTCATCCAGCACGTCTCGTCTTACGGGTTTGTCGTCGTTGCCCCTCAAGTCGGCCCCCATCAATCTCTCTCTCTCTTCCATATGATTTGCTTCTTTTTCGCGGCCGACACAGAACTTTAGAGGAGGGAGTATTATCTGTTTGCAGAGATGTTCACGGACAGGTTGGACAAGGCCTCGCGGCGTCACGTAAGAGCATTTCGAATTCCCTTTGTCAGATTTTTTATTAAAAAATTGCAGTATTTTTTAATAAAAAAACCGACCCGACCCGACCCGACCCGACCCATTTTTTTTGCTTCATGTTTTATGCATTTCGGGTTGGGTCAAGTCATGTCAAGTAACATCAAGACCCAACCCGACCCGAACCGTTGACACCTCTACTAGCCATCCATGGATTTATAAGATTTTCATGAAAAAGTAATGAGGAATTATCAAATTCAGCACATAAAGTGAAGAACAACTTTACAAACACCCAACAGAAAATTCATGTATGCATCCAACAGCAGGCAATGAGCAAGAGTTACTCATTTAAGTGATACAATAAAATGACATGAAAGAGAGAACTCCACTAGGCATATTTATGTTTCGTCAAAGTAATAGGTCTTTAGTGAGAGGCTGGAGGTTCCAGAACCAAGCAAAGAAAAGAAGTGCAAGGCAACATCTTTGTTCTCTATGTATCTCCAAATGAGAGCCAGGACTACAAAAGATCACATCTCAAATAATACAGTTTTTGATGATATACACTCATTCTTGAACATATTACAAATCAAAAGCTTTGGCATGAAAAAAAATTTGATGCTAAAGTTTTAAAGTATTGACCGTCTACTGACCATTCACATATTTAAGTAACTTAGACGTTTCCTTCACTTACTCTGAAGAAGACCGTTTCAGACAATCATCAGGTCTCCAGGCTGGTGATGCATGATAATAGAAGAAACCTGTTAACTTCAACGCATAAGTGGCCACTTTGCCCAGAAATAACAGTGTGTTTGTAGCTTTGCTGTGAGGAAAGAGAAGGAGACAAACATTTTTAGAATAGATCAGATATCACAAGAAATAACGTTAACATAGGAAAATGGCCAAGACTCAAGCTCATAAAATGTTCACCTCCGAGAATACTTGTGTAGATCCCAGTGAAGAAACCTCAGATGATTTTCCTCAGACAAGTCTTTATTAATAAAATCAATTGCATTGGCAAACTCTGCACGCAGAATGGATTCTCGGGGCTTCTTCTCTTCTGTCTGTCAGAAACAGGAATTGATAGGGACGTGGATGAAGGGACATCGATAGAGTAAAAGCACTCGTTTGTTAGATCTAGCAAAAGAAAAAGGCTAGCTACTTGACCATATTTAGGTCCCCTGCTTTGCAATGTTGATGGCATGTCTAGAAAGAAAAAAAGGAAGAGCATGCACACACGTGATGGCATGTCAAGAAAAAGAATGAAACGACGACGACATTAATAAATATCATCAACAAATAATAGGCCCTTCATACACAGAAAAGCACAGATTTACCTTAATCAGATTCAAAATAATTATAGGATTCCCATATCTGCTGATAAGATTTTCAAAATGAAGTCGGGTGGCTTCATAAGTCTGGTCCTTCTTCGACACTAATGCAGGAAAACTCAGTGTAAATATACAGTATACATCATGTCTAAACCAAATTAAGTACAGGGGCCTACCTATTATATCAGGTTTAAGATTCAAACGAGAAGTTTCCTGTGACCAGAAAAGAGGGATTGACCCACGATTCTGGACAACAGAAGTTATTTGCATGGGAAAGCCTTCAGGGACAACCTCATACACTATCTGTTCTGTCTCCACATCATTAGCTACTTTGCCCTTTTCATTCACCCCTCGTTTCAGGTACCTAAAGAGTTAAGTACAAGGAGCGCAGAATGAGATAAAATAGATGCCAGATACATTATAACAGCGAAAGGCTATCTGCTTATGAGAAGAAAACAGTGCCAAACTCATCTTAAAATATGTTACAGATGGCTGAAGATATCTCAAAGAATTTGGAATACAGATCAAAATAGCATCAGTATAAAGTTCCAACCTCATGCCAGCATAATGTCGTGAACGTCTTGCAATAAGAGTCAATGCGAAGTCTCTTCCTGCAACAGAAAGTGTAGCCTAGAATCAAAATACCACGAGTCATCAGTATAAGTTGAATAAGAAAATCAAATAAGAATCTTTTCAAAGTATGGAAAAGATGGAAGGTGCCATTGATTTCAACCAAAGTCTGCATGGTAATCATAAAACCAGCATCTTTCCCTTTTAAAAACTGTTTGGGACAAATGAAAGTCAAGACAGAAGACCAATTATGGTGGTTTTTAACAGGATAAAAATTTTGAATGACAACACTGGAAAGCCCATCAATTCTTAGAATACAATATCATCTCGACAATACTTATTCCTCACCTGTTTAAAGAAACCATACACTAAAGCAACCGTCCACAGCGTGTTTTTGAGGCGATTCCGAATTTCCCGAGTTAAGAATTCATTCCAGACGAACATGGTCTCATAGAGAACGTGCCCAGCTTCATTATCACAAAGATTCTTTTGTAGGCTACGCATAACATGGTTTGAGTAGCTAAAAAAGAAGTCCTTCGTGAGGTCCATTGTGCTTAGGAGCCTCTTGTATCTAATACATGAGAGGAAGAAACACAAAAACAGGAAATTAAGTGGCCAAAGCTTCTAGAAAAAGACACTGCGGTAGCATAGGAGATGGTAATTTGAACAATAGCGACAGTAGCTGAAGCGCAATGAAAAAGCACATTTCACCCACCCCACCCCAAAACAGCAGAAGTGTTCAGATCAATTTTGACCACCACTCTCAAACTAATTTTCTCAACTAAAGTTTTTGTGAGATGATAATAGCAACTACATGAGCAATCTGTTCACTAAAATTAAACAGTAATCTCTTAATACCATAAACAGACTGTGAGACATAATTTTTCTAGATCAGCCTGTCGCATTTGCACCTGTTGGGAGTCAGGCAACTAAGGTCAGGTTACTACTAAAGATAGAATAATGCACATGCATCCTCTTCATACAGACATTATATGCATTCATGGTGAACATAGCATAAACATGGCATTTGCTAGTCTTAACAGAAATTAGAGGAATGGCTCTTTTCGATTTCCTTCATAAGAACCATGAGATCTACACGTGAACACAGGGTAGAAATTGACCTTTCTTCATCCCTCCATTTAGGTAAACTGGAACAAACAGTGGAATTTGGAAGAGGAATCATCTCACTCTTAGAGATGGCATACACAGTTTCACCACAGATGGCACCTATCTCCCTTCGCTTTGTTATAAGCAGCATGTAGTAAGGCCCTAAGAATTTAATGAACCCTGTAATAAGGTAAAAATGAGTTGTCTTGTGATGATAACAGGCAGTTAAGGGGAGCTATAACAAGAAAAATTCCACATACCAATTATCCCATAGCAAGTAGTCACAAATTTCAATCCTCCAGTAGATATGTTACCCTCGTGTATCCTCCTTAATAGATCAGAGTGTTCACACTTAGTATAAGTGGTAGCATCTTCTAGAATGTTTAGCTCGGATGGATCCAATCTATCAATCTTAAGGACTCTCCAATATGTCTTACTCTTGTCGCTCCCTATCATGTAGAACATCTGTAGCATTAAAAATTGCAGAGTTAGCTGCCCAACTTCCAGATTGGAATTAAGGGGGTAGATGAGCATGCCAGTTCACAGAAGCTAAGTAAACGTTGGAAACAAGACTTTGAACATGACAATGATTGATCCTGACGGTGAAAAAGCTTTCACAGCTTGATATTTGAACCATCGACAGACCAAGCAGCTATTCCAAGTTTTGCAGACAATTATCCCTACTCTTGGCTAAAGCAACAGAGTACGCATTCCATGTTCAATCATGTACTACATCTGAATTGGATGCATTCATGTACATCAGCATCAAAATACTTCAAGAAGCTGCTTATAATAATGGAGACTAAATTGCTATTGTCAAGTTCAAAATGCTATCCCCATCGCAATTCTCAAGATGACAGAAGAAAACGGGGAGATCACAGATTTAATTCAGGTTCTTCCTGACCATGTTGTATCTCAATTCCCGTGAAGCAATCAGCAGAAGCTAAGAATGAACGTATTTCCAACTTAATGAGCTCAATTATTATTCCCTGTACCATTCATCTGCCTCGCTAGAGTGCTGTTAAATAACTGTAGCCATATCCTCCAATTAAGCCAATGCCGTATCAACTAAACAACTTTCAGATGAAGTTCATCCAATTTCCTCAAAAGTTATTAACAACTCTAGCCAACTTAACCAAATCGATATGACCATCAGCGGCTCAAACTAAAATAAGCTGAAACGAGCTGATATGATCTAGAACCAAGTCACAGCGACGTCAACTCCCGAGGGGACATCACAACATCTAAGAACATAATGTCAAACCGAGAAGATCTCGGTCAAAAGCAAATTAGCTGATCCCCGCGAGAGAAGACAAATTACCGATCGAGTCTCGTAGAGCCAGAAATTCTGCATACAGATGCCGTGAGAGCGAAAGGAGCTCCCAATCTCGGCACACAGAGCCATTATCCTTGGCAAACACCCCCCCTCGCTAGACCTCCGTTCAGGTCCTTCCCCGAGCCACAGGCTCGGGAATCACCAGAAGAGCATGCACCAGGCGCGGAATCGAGGACACCTCACCTTTCACCCGATGACCAATCCGCACAACGAATAGCAACAATCGAAACAACAGCTATCGCTACTCCCCATGCACAACACCGAGCTCGGCTGCTTCAAGTAGAGCATCTTCCAATCGAATCGATCTTCCGGAATTCACCTCCGGCCTCGAGCCGACGCCTCCGCCGCCTCCTCCGCCGCTACTCCCGCGCTCCTCCCATTCTACCGAGACACACGGAACGCGACCGACTCTCCCCGGAGCCCCGCCCACCCCCGCTGCCGCCGCGTCGAGCGAAGCGGAGAGCCAAGAAGCCGCGCGCAATGGGCCGAGATCGAAGAACAACGCCGGCCGGCTCCTCCTCCAACACCTCCTCCTTCCGCCGGCAGATTCCGCGCGCGGGAGAGAGAGACGACGACGTCGTCCGAGAAGATCGAGCCTCGCTAGATAGGGAAGGCTGGGCAGGGGAAGAGAGAGAAAGAGAGAGAGAGGAGGGATGGGAGGTTCGAGAAAAGAGGCTAGTGTCCGAAGGAGGGCGAGAGGGAGAGAGAGAGAGAGAGGGACGGAGAAGAGCTATAATTGATAATGATGATGATGGAGTTTGGTGCTTGCCCTTTTTATACCGGCGCACCTTGTGGTGACAGCTATCGCTTTCTCTGTTGCTCAGATCTCACGACCCAAGGGCAACCACAGCCAGATCCTCATCGCCCCCGCCCTCCCTCATGTGATTCATGTTATGGCCCAATTTCAACACTCACAAACTTTTTTCTTTAAGGAAAAAAAAGAAGATTTTTCATAAATTTTTTATTAGTAATTTTCTATTTATAATCTAACTTTCATTCTTAAATTTTTATCCTATTCATTGTAAAATGTGAAAGTCGAAATCCATAACTAAAATTAAATCGATTTCATGTCAATCATCTATAAAAAGATAGAGATTTTCAGTCAATTAAATTATTTTTTTTTTTTGTTTGGGGATGATTTTTGGGTTTGCATTTTTGATTTGATGATGATCTCTGTTTCTTGGTTCTCGTTTTAATTTGGATACGGGTGGTCAACGTTTTGAGCAATTCAATGTATGGATTGATTGTTAAGGAACTTGCTTCCTACACTACATTGAGTTTAAGGGCTCATTTAAGGACAAGGATTGGGGTTTTTCTTTAGGTGTTCTATAGCCCATGCTTGGTAAATTGCTTCCGTGATGACTTAGGTCGCTGGATTTCAATTTTTCATCTATCATGTGATAATAAACTTTCAATCTTCTTTCCGATCGCTTTATATTGGTCAGAATCTAATTAATAAAATGCTGACATGAGGACCACTTAGGCCTGACACGATGCCAAGTCAACCCCAGCACAAACTAAATTGAAAGGCTTAACAACTAAGAAAATTGAGCAAAATGAAATAAAGGGGAAACAATATAAGTGGAGGTCATCTCCCATTTGCTAACAAAAGCTAAGTTTGATCACAAGTTTGACAGCCACAATCCTAACCTCTCCAAATGTGGTCCAAAATGTTATTTTGGGTGGGTGGACTATTTAGTTATAAAAGATCAGCTGAGGTTAGTCGAAAATCATCCTGGTCTAACTCGATTGATATATGTTACTAGGTATGCATGGAAACCAAGTTAGGCCCAATCTAAGGACATCACTCCATGATTATGTCAATTCGAGGATGTTAGTCCATATAAATGACCATTGCATATGGTAGTTTCCACGTAATTTGAGAGATATGAAGATATGACCTCAAATTTCATGAGTTTGAAATCCATGCGAGCTCCAATGAATTGCAAATTATCTCAGCCTAGAAGTTGAAAAGCCGAAACTCAGTGCCATCTCTTATAATCACATCGAGATAAGATTACCTTGCGAGAATTCCCAAGTCTCAACATGAATAGTTTGCTTTCGGTCATATCAAGTTGGCAGATTTCAGTGTCAAAACCGAAAAATGGGTCAACATGTCAACTGAAATAAATAAATAAAAAGATTTCAAGAACCTGTTTTCCCCATTTTTCCATTTCCGTGACTATTCGCGAAGGATCGGGTGGACATCCTTATCCTCCCGTAGACAGGCCCAGTGGTCTGTCACGTTTGGACACACCATAGCGTGTAGTGTTTTTCATGCCAACATCACACATCGTACAAGTCTCATTCAAACGATCAAGTGCAAGCCACAATATGAACGATGGGGAAGCAATTCCAAAACTACATTAAATCCCAAACCCCAACTTTTCCCCCAACTCCACATCCTCGAAGTTGACTTTGACCCGAAACGAGTAATTCAATAGCAGACGTCAATGCACTTTCGACTTTCGAACACCCCAAAGATAAAAAAATAAATAAATAAAATCCAATAATGAATGGTGATTTAAAGAATTTGCTAGCGTGACGACTGCATCTTTCCTGAATTTGGGCCTTGGCGTCTGTATAAAAAGAGAGTGCGAAGAAGCCAGGCTGCACAGAAACGGCCTGAATCCCCATTTGCGAATCGGCGATGTCGAATCGGATCGGGCACGACCCGCCTAAAAAACACCTCGTGCGATCAGTGTTGACGTCGACGATGACGTCATGTCACCCGATTTGCTGTTTCGGACAGTTGTAACTGAAAGAGATTTAGCTGTTGGGCTTTAAATATTTAATGTCGATATGTCACCTTTTCACATCGAGAGCCGTAGTCGTGCGAGCAAGTCGAAATTTCTCTTCTTCTTTTTCGCTTTTTTTTCCCTCTTTCACACGCTACTAGTGGGAAGATGGAAGTTGTGTTGAGATGAGGCACTTATTGCATGGAGAGGCAAAGTCCAATCTCTCTGGCATAGGATTCCTCGTGGTACGAAGTTGAAATAGTAGTCCTCCTGCTACAATTGAATGCAATGGCCGAAATCTCAGATGAAAATGGAAGAAAAGAGGGATGGATCCCATAGGAATCCGAATTGTTCTGTGTTTTTGAGGAAACTTGATCGATGAACAATTTGTCCGTATATGATCATACGATACAGAGGTTTTTATGTCTCGATGTGGATTGACATGGCCAGTTATGATCGCGACTCAAGAGTTTAAGACCATATGGGTTCACATGTACCGGAATAGTTATTGAAAAATTATTATGTGTCGGAATAAATGAAGAAATGACATAAATGTTTTTATTCTGATAAAAATGGTGTGCTAGACTTTTAATTTGTTATATGTTGTCCTTTGATTGTTGATAAAATTTCAATGTAGTTTTTCCATTTGCTCATATGACAAATTGGATGTCGTTTGATGACATGATTCTTATATGTTGAGTTGAACTTTTCAAAATATTAATTCAATGAGTCCATTTTTTTATTCATTTACTTTAGAAAAGGAAAAAGAGAGAGAGTAAGGCATTAACATGTCCATCATTATTTGATTACATGAACCATTATATCCTGATTCATGATGACTATCTCACTTAAATAATCCACACATAACTTCTTTTTTGGTGTTTCCCATTCAAACTTAACGGTTGGAAGGCAAATTGGCATATTGAATTAACATAATGACGGTGATTAATATTTTCGAACAGTCTAGGGATTGAATTTGAATATTCACCGGTAGTTTGGTAACCATATCAAATTGCACGTTAAATCAAAATTCAAAAGCCATTTGTCATTATCCTTATATAAATTTGTCGCGTGCAAAGACTTCAAACTGATCCTTGATTTCTCACGATTCTATCCACGGGATGACTTGTCATGCAACGACCCAACACGTTGGTTGTTCCCGAGAGCCGTGAATGGTCGAGCTTCGAGATTGAAAAATCCAATGCCAGCCCCGTCGTTCACTAGTTAGGAGAATTTCGATGGTACACCCCAATTGGCTGCGCGTGGGCCGCAGCATATACCATATGCTCAATTATCATTCCATTTTTTTTAATGCTAATGCATCATTATTGCTAACTTGCTTTATTTAAATAATCCGGCAACTAGGCAACACGTCACCAGCCTGGGGAAAATAAAACAGGAGAAATCATGATGTCTTTTTTTTTGTCCTTATTTGCATTACGCACGTGGAAATCGTGGTCGCCCGGAAGCGAGACGGGAGGCGTATGCAACCGGGAGAGCATCCGGGGGTTGCGCAGGACTGGCTTTTTATACCCGATTCGATTCCTCCGCAAGATGCGTTTCCTTCCCATCCGACTTGCGTTCTCGCACGACACGTTCAGGGACAGTGACGTAAGCCGCCTCCTTAAATGGTGGTTTCGAAACTGTCCTCTGCTTTCTCGCGAGAATCTTCCATGGAAAATCCTACCATTGGAAGCATAGCAAGATGCATTTGATTTGATTTTGGGATAATACACTTGGAAAAATGTAAATATCTTTAAGTTAAAGGGATTTTTAGAAATGTAAATATTATTTGGTAAATTTTACATTATGAAACAATTTTAACTTAAGTGTCGTCATTTTGCTAATTGACTTTTGCAAAATTTTGTATTTAAAAAAATTGTAAATAATTTTTTTTTTCAAATTCACTTTCTTACGGCTAGATCTGGCCGCTAGTTAAGCTCTGATGGCCAGATTTGGCCGTCGTGTGACCTCAGGTGGTAGTCGCTCGTCGCTTGGGTCGTGAACCTAAGTGATGGCGGTGGTCGCGTGACCACTTGGGTCGCCCGACCCAGGCACAACCGTCGCTTGAGGCAACAACCCAAGCGTGTTACGGGCGACGACCCAAGCAGTTGCCCCCTTGGTTGGCGATCACCCTCCTTGGCTGGCAAGTCGCTGGCGGTGTTGGCCACGTGGGGAAGATAAATAGTAGTCCTCTAAGTTACATTTCGAAAATGCAACTTGCAAATACACATTTAGATCTGCATTCAACTAAGGGACTTTGAAGACAGAGATGCAATTGCATTTCTCCAAAGTTCTTCCCAAAGCTGACCCAAACGGGTTTGTATTTTCCCAATGGGTTTTAGGGGCTGAAAGTTAAGGGTGGCAAAAATGCTCAGCCCAGCCCGACCCGACCCGACTAATAAATTATGAATATTTTGGGGTTTGGGCTCAATTTTGTTTAGGTAGGGTTTTTTTGTTTGGGTTTTGTTTGGGTTGGGTCGAGTCAAATAATAACTTACCCATTACCCAAATCAAAACATTTTTCCCTTTTTTTCCCTCATCTCCCGCTTTCTCCCTCTCAACGCCGATCTCCCCCTTCTCTCTCCCTCTTAATCAGCGACGGTGAGGCCCTCACCATTGTCGCCGGCGAATCCCGGAGCGCAGCATCATCTCTCTCAAACATCTATCTGCAATAGCTGAACATTCAGTTCTCCGGCTCTCTTTCTTGGGTCCGACCCAGAGGTCTCTTCCAATATCTTCTTCACGAATTCCCCTCATTGACTGGAGATGAGCGCGCCCCGCCCGGAAATCAGCTGATCTCGCCCCGTCGCAGCGGCAAATCGTGAGTTCTTTTCTGCCTCTCTTTCGCTTCTGGGGACTCATCGTCATCGCGATGCCAGTACGGAATTCTGGGTCCGGTGCTTTTTGTTGTTTTGGTGATCGTCCGGTGCTTCTCGCGTTTGATCGAGCCTCCGCTTGCGGTTCTTGACTCGATTTGCTTGGAGATGGGTGTTTCGTGCGCTTCCTTTTCGAGCGCATTGTAGTTCTGGGTCCTCCGTTTTTCCGTCGTGGCGCTTGATTGAGTTCCTGTTTGCTAATTCTATTGGCTTGATTCGCTTGAAGAGGGATGCTGCATTGCCTTTTCCTCCCCCTTGAGCTTATTGGTGCTTCTTGTTTCGGTGTTTCGGGGACCTTTCTGTTGGGCAATCTGTGAAAGTGGGAAAATAAAATAAAATTTCGAATTGCGGTTTTCGTCCTGTGATTGTTGGTGTACTGGAAGGTTCAGATCTTGTGCATTCATGTTTGGTTTGTCTCGCGCAAGTTCAGAATTGGAGTTCTGCAGCTAGAAGTTCAGTGGTTTACTGGCATCACTGACCGGAAACTCATCACAGACATCAGCTGTTGAACTGCTCCATGAACTGCTCCATGCATCTGTTTTTTGACTGCTGAAGTGTGGTCCAGGAATAAAAAAAATATTATAAAGAACATTGTATGCTCTCAAAAATTTGCTGCAAGAAAATCTCTTATGTTGGCTTGAACTGTCCATAGTTTTTTTTAATAAATAATTATGACAATACATGTGCTCCTCGTCAAAATAATTTTTTAATAAAAAATTATGGCGACCCGACCCGAACCCGAACATTTTTTTTAATTTTTTAATAAAAAATATGACAAAGGGAATTCGTTTTATGTGACACTTTTCGGACTTGTTCGGAATATCTCCGTCAAATAATACTCCCTCCTCTAAAGTTCCGAGAAAAGAAGCAAATCATATGGAAGATGGGGAGAGAGAGAGGAGGGGGGCGAGAGAGGGAGAGAGATTGATGGGGGCCGACCCGAGGGGCGACAATGACGAACCTGTGAGATGAGACGTGCTGGATGAATTGCGAATATAAGGAGTTGTAGAGGAGATAGCTTAGATGAGTGTATTTGGGTTGAAGCCTTTAATGTGTTTCGGTCGGAACATGTTCCGATCCAAACATGACCCAGAACATGTATTTCATTTGTGTTTATAATTGTTACCTAAACACCCGAAACACCGTTCGGGTCCTCAGTTGGGTTTGATGGGTTTTTTTGATACCCCTAGCTCCATGCATCAGTTTTGACTGCTGAAGTGTGGTCCAGGAGAACATTGTATGCTCTCAAAAATTTGCTGCAAGAAAATCTCTTATGTTGGCTTGAACTGTCCATTGTTTCAATACATGTGCTCCTCGTCAACAACCTGACCCAACCCGAACTCTTTTTTTTTTCTTCTTGTTTTATGCCTTTTGGGTCGGGTCGAGTCAGGTTAGAAGACATGGCCCTTATTGTTCGGGTCGGGTCGGTTAACATCAAGACCCGCCCCGACCCGCCCCATTGACACCCTACTGAAAGCCTCTTGAGAATGCTGAACCAAATGGGCCCATATATTTAAGTTCATGTTCCTTGCAAAATGAACATAGTTTTTTTATGGGACAAATGCATTGGAAATCTCAAAACTAATCACTAAAATGCGATCGAATTCTGAAAATTTTCATAAAAACTGAGATAAGTATATTGAAAGTTTTAAGACTTACTTACAAAATGCAATTTAGGGTGCGTAAGTAGTTTCCCAAAATATTTTTTTCGGACTTTCCACTGTTTGTTTTTTCTAAAAATGATTTGGTTAATAGAAAATACTTTCCAGTCAACATAAATATCATATATTGTTTTAGGAAAATGAATTCATATGGGAATGGGAAAATATTTTCCTTTTTATTAGGTGTTTAAGTCATTTCATTTTTGTTAGGTCATCTTTATCATTTCCTTTTACTTTCCAAAATTTCTTTTTTTTTACACTAGTTTCAATTAAATTATTAGTTTAAATGTTATTCAATCATTTTCCAAATGCGATTCAAACACCTGAAAACATTTTCAATCACATATCATCAAACACAAGAAAATTAAAAAATGATTTCCAGGAAAACAATTTCCAAAAATGGTACGATTTCAATGAAAGTAGTTTTCTGGACTTTTCGCTGTTTATTTTTCCAAAAAGGATTTGGTCAATGGAAAATACTTTCTAGTCAACATAAATATTATGTATTATTTTAGGAAAATAAATTCATATGCATGGGAAAGGGAAAACACTTTCCCTCTTTATCCGGTCTTTAAGTCCTTCAATTTTTATTAGGTTATCTTTGCCTTTTTTCTTTTACTTTCCAAAATATTTTTTTTTACACTAGTGTAAATTGTTAAACCATGTTATTCAATCATTTTCCAAATGCGATCCAAACTCCTGAAAATATTTTCAATCACATATCATCAAACACAAGAAAACTAATCATTTTTTATAAAAATAATTTTCTAGAAAATGTTTTTCAAAAATGGTAGATTTCAACCAAACAAACGCACCATTAGTCCAAAAACTTTCAAAAAGTGCAATTAAGTCATTGAATTCAAATGCACTTCAAATTTTGCATTTGTAATAGTGTCCGCGTGCTGGGTAACTATGTACCTACAAGTAAATAAATGAATGAATGAAAATGTAGACTATCGATGGTTTTTGTCAAAATTTTCGTTTATGGTTATCACTGATCAACGATTAAGGAAAAGCAATAGGATGACCTTTTGGGTGTGTCTGGTTGAACTTTGCCAAAAACCTTTGTAACCAAAAGGCCTTTGGCAAAAGAAAATGTTTGATAAACAATTTTTGGAGAGCTTTAAAATTTTTTATTTTCAGCAATGTTTTGATTTAATTAAATTCGATCTTTCAAAGTTTCATGTGGAAGGATGTACATGTGATTTTATTTTGGAAAATATTCAACGTGGGTTTTTTTTCTTTTTCATCCAATCATACCATGATTGGTATAAAAAAATCAATATGAAAGGGTTTGACGGTATTATGCTATGCACTACGAAAGTGAAAATTTATTAACAAGTTATTGCATTAAAAAAATTGTCTATTTTAACTTTTTTCTAGATTCCACTTGATAATTTGTCCATATTAGTGCTCAACAACATTGAAAAGGATAAGGTTTTTGGAAATTTCTCTTTTCGACAAAACTGATCTTTATGTAAGTAAAATCTAACAAATAAAAAAAAACACATTGCATACACATGGAATACTTGCAATATATTAAAGGTGATAAGTTTCCAGTCCAGTTTCCAAAATTGGGAACTAGAGATCAGATCGGTCGGTTGGAACCAGTCTAACTCACATGAAGTGAAAGAGAAAAGGAGATTGAAAAATTTCTTTGTATTCACTCTGATTTGATATGTATTCTTTATATTAGAAAGTATAAACAATATAAAGAATATACAAATAAACGAAATTATTTTGAATCACTAATTGATATCAATCTAAACCTCATATTAATTGAAAAATCTTCAATCAAATCAATTGCATTAATCATATCTCCAACATGATCATTTTTTTCCCACTAGTTGGAACCGAACGATATAGTATTTATATATTTTACTACTTTTTTGAAGAAAAAAACATATGTACTAGGTTTGGTTTGATTTAGTCCGGAAATCGAACTGCCCAAATACCGATTTCATTTTTAAGAATCGAGGACCGAACCAACACTTCTGGAAACTGGACCCAACCAGCCAATTTAGTTTGATCCGAGCAGTTCTTTGTTTGAGTTGTCCATTTTGCACAGTAATTTAGGGTTACCACGTTAATTTAATCATAAAAAAAAGAAATTCTTTTTGTATAATAAAAAAAACTAAAAACGAAAGTAAATAAATTTAGGGTTGCCACAGTAATTTAATGATTAGGGTAATTTTATCTTTTTGGTGAAAATTGGGTGGCAAAAGGATAACTTGTTTTCTTATGTGTATATATATGCATATATATTATACGTATAGACGTTTCGTGTGGGCAGGTCTCAAGCAAACGCGACGACGCCGTATCGGTAGCGTCAGCCGCATAGTCCGAGGAGGTATCTTCCCATCGCTGTGGCTAAGATTAAGAATCGATTGAAGATCGCATAAGTCAATTTCCTTCCATTTTACACGCACGGGCACAATCGTCTGCAATCTCCAGGGTCTTGCTGGTCGCGTTTTATCAATCTGGCTTCGTGTTCATCGTGCCAAGGACCTTCAAGAGGTGACCCGCCACGAAAGGTAACGTCTTTTTGCCCCCACCCATGAGAAAACCCTTCTCTGGAAGCAAAATTATCAGGCCCCTTTTGGTTATTGCGGATTGAATTGGGGAGGAGCTCGTGTTATCTAAGGTTTTCCATCTGGGTTATCGCTAGTTCATTGATTTGATTATGCGGTGGCTCGAAATTCGGAGAAATCGGAAGGCTTTTTGCTGTCTTGGTTGATGTTTAGCTAGTTTTGAATTTCATGCGTGAGGGATGGTTATTGATGTTTGGATGATTTCTGCCGCTTGTTCCATGTTAGAATTTTGATGCCCCTGTCTATTTTGGCGGTCCTGCGTATGTTTGAGTTCAAGTTGAGGCTTATCTCATTGCAAGGCATGGTTATTCTGGATTCTGTCTTCAATATGTTGGTGTGCTTAGCTGCTTGGAGCTTCATATGCTCTCTGTAGTACGTCCATCTGAAATTCTGCATCTTTTGCAGGGTGAGCTACCGTTTTTATAGCTGGGTTTGCGTTCGATACTCTTTGTGGTACTTGATTATATGCGTGGGTCAGGGCATGGCAGCTTCTGAAGGGAGAGTTTCATATTCTTCGCTGTCTAAGATAGACAAAAAGGAGAACGGTGGGCTTACGTACGATGATGAATACTCTGATTCTGGATGGATTGTTTCTGAGGGTGGAAATGCTGGTCCAGCAGCCTCAAAAGACTCAAAACGGGATGGATTATACCCATTTATTCCGGGATCAGAAGATGACTATGAGGAGGAATACGATTCTGGTGATGAAGTGAGTAACCCGAGTCAGGCTCATGGTCCACCTGAGGTGAACTTGAAAAATTTGGTGGGTGGTATAATTGCAATTTTGACTGGGCGTAATAAAGGTCCAAGTCTTCCTGCAGGGAAGCAATTGTCCAGCTCCAATGTCTCATTCTTGGGGTCGGGTAAAAATGGAGATACATACTTGCACTCCTCAGTTTACATCCCGAGTGCCCCACCACTGCTTGAATTTGATGGAAAGAATCAAAGTGCATATAAGGATGTGTTGGAAGCGGAACCTCCAGACTGGCTTCCTGATAGTTCGACGACTGTTTGCATGCGGTGTGCTGCTCCTTTCACAGCACTTACTAGAGGACGGCATCATTGTCGGTTCTGTGGTGGGATTTTCTGCCGTTTATGTACCAAGGGAAGGTGCTTGTTGCCCGTCAAGTTCAGGGAGCGGAATCCACAGAGAGTTTGTGATTCGTGCTATGACAGGCTCGACCCATTGCAAGGAATTCTTATTCACTCCATTAGCAATGCGGTGCAAGTAGCTAAGCATGATGTCATGGATTGGACCTGCACGAGAGGATGGCTGAATCTTCCCGTTGGTGTGAAAATGGAACATGAGATATACAAAGCTTCTAATACATTAAGAAGTTACTGTCAGGTAGATTGTACAAATAGTGGACAATCCTTCTGCTGTGCTTCAATTGAACTCTATTTTTCTTCCATCACATTGGCCTCATTCTTACGGATGATAAATTGGTTCTTTTCGACAGACAGTTGTGGATTATTATTGTCTGTTACTTTCATGCCCTTGTCAATTATGAAACTAGGCACTAAAACCTTTCATCTTTTGCTTAATGATGTGGGCAGGTTGCTCTTTCTAACCCAGAGAAGTCCATACCCTTGGCAGTTTTACAAGGTGCAAAAGGCTTGGCCATTGTGACCGTAGCTAAAGCTGGTGTGCTGGTTACGTATAAAATTGGCACTGGTTTGGTCATTGCTCGAAGAGCGGATGGAACTTGGTCTGCCCCATCAGCAATACTCTCTGTTGGTTTAGGATGGGGTGCTCAGGTAACCTGGATTCTCACATTTCCTGCTTTTATAAGTTTTGATTTCTATTCTCTTATTGTCAACAATTAGATATGTGCTCCTTTGGCTTTTTTCTGGGAATTTAAGTCAGACATGCATCTTATTGCATTATCCCATCTTCCATTGATGCACTCCAGATTGGGGGCGAGCTCATGGATTTCATCATTGTACTCCATGATTACAAGGCGGTGAAGACATTTTGCAGTCGCATGCACTTTTCTCTTGGTGCTGGTTGCAGTGCTGCAGCAGGTCCTGTAGGGAGAGTGTTGGAAGCAGATCTTCGAGCTGGTGATAGGGGTTCTGGCATGTGTTACACGTACAGTTGCAGTAAAGGTGATTTATCTAGTTATATGCCTTAAGATGTTCTATTGTGATGTTTTCAATGGATATGTTCATGGGGTCAAATGCCGGGAACCCCATTCATTCACCGTCTAAAACTTGCTATGCTGTCAAATTGAGGTTGGAATTGGGAGTCATAAAGCTCATTTCCAAATGGTGAATTGTAAGATTCAGGAAGAACTTTTAGGGTAACTTGAAAAGAAGGATATTTTACTACAACCTAGCTTTTTGGTGTGAAAATGTAGAAAAAATTGCAGTACAACCTATAAACACATTAAACATCAGATATTGTGTTGATGAACACAAATGACATGTAAGAAATTCAAGAAAATGATGCCTTTATCAAAAAATTGTAACATGTAAACATTCACTAAATAAAATGTGTACAAAGCATAATGCCAAAACTTCTGGAGCCCAACAATCACAAATCTAGGAATCTGACCGATTTGTGGTGAATCGTACTGAATTGTATTGAATCATCTGCAAATTTGCAAGATTCGCTTGCGATTCAGATGCATCTCTGATTCATAGCTACGAATCAAATCGTCTTGTGTATGAATTGAATGGAGTCACATAATTTGGATTGTGAATGGTAAGATTTTTTAGCTCTGCATGCTCCTATCTCCTTTAATATCACAATGTCTCATGATGTTGGGCAGAGCTGATCTAAGCTAGAGTTGTTTTGGCAGTTATGGTTGAGGAAATTCAGAATATGGCTTAAAGTGCCTTTAGAAATCGTTGAGCCTCGTAATTGTGGATGTTGTATGTCTAAAACAATGTTTAGTGCCATGTTTCACCAGTAGCCTTGTGCTGATTGGTTTTCTGTTTTGCTGCTTGATATGGATGGACATTGCATGGAACTTTATGCCTTGTCTTTTGACCTTTGAGAGGCATGAGTGTTGTCGCATATCTGAGGCCTAATTTGTAGATACTATTTATGCAATGAAGTTGCTAAAATTTTGAAGAGCCGATGATGAAGTTATCTTACACCCGTTGTTTTTCCCCATGCACCATGAGTTCTTGTTGGGATTTCCTTACAGTTTAATGCTTCAAATTTGGATTGAAGTTTTTTGCAACTGTAGTAACATCAAGGGCAGAAAACCTGGGGAGGGAAGTCCAATAGATATTGGACCTTTGATTTGCCATCTCCTCTTCCCTATACGAAAAACTGACAATGGAATGTACCTTGATGTAGGTGCATTTGTGGGAGTGTCCCTGGAGGGTAATGTGGTTGCCACGAGGATGGATGCTAATCTGCGCTTTTATGGTGATCCATATCTCACCACGTCCGACATACTACTCGGGACAGTGGATAGACCTAAGGCTGCCGAGCCTTTGTATGCTGCACTGGAAGATCTTTTCTCGACAATCCGCAGTCCTACTACTCATAGATCATTGCCCTATCATCACATGTACGCGTGATCGCCGGTTCTCCTCTATCCTTTTCCTCTACAATTGGTGGCTACTGTAAATACAAAGTAGAAGACCTGTAAATAACAGTGATTGGGTATAGTTTATTATGGTGTCATTGAACGAACGAACTCTGGAGGTCTTTGTGTGAGGAAGGCCTTTTATTCTTTTCCAAGTCATAAGATTGTTTTATGCACTATAAAACTAGTATCAAGGAAGATTGTTTTCTAAGTTTAAGATTGTTTTATACCTTGTTTGGGCGTCGAGAAGACTTGGAGAAGCGTGGGGTCTCGTGTTCGATCTTGAACCGGTTCTTGAAGCTAGTGTCTTTGATTTCGGGATCGACACGAGATATCAAAAGATGAGTATTGATGATTTTGGCGACCGTGATGGCAATGGAGGTGATATATGTTTATGAATTATTCGTCGGTCCATGGCCAGTGTGAAATTACCCTTGCACGTTTACCGTTGGATTAATGACTTTAGTGCTTGGATTTAGTTCTACAATCATATTTTTCAACATGTCAATCACCCTAGGTTAATGTGTAAATTTTCACATCATCAATTCACCTCATAAAAATCCTAGGTTTAGGATTATGTTTAGGTTTATGATTGGTACAAATCTATACTTATTAGGAGTGAGTGGTTTTAAGTTTTGTTCAAATGAGGCTTGGAATGTACTAGTCGGAATGGGTTCTTTAAATTTTTGCATATTCAGGAACTTTGTCACAGGTTCCAATTTCTTTCGTATTTTTAATTAAATGATTATAATGAATCATCATATTTAATGATCATTTTTTTGTTATAATTCATTGCTCACAACTCATATTTCGACACACGATGATTATTAAATATTAATAAAGTAAAAATTTTAGTTATGATATTGTCGGAAATGGAAGCTCAAATTAGTAGTTTCATATTACACACTAATTATTGGATATCATAAAATATTGCAGGATTTTGCAAAGACATAATAAAAAAAAATATAAAGACTTGTTCTGGGAATAAAGGTTCTTAGTTCCTAGTTTCACCTAGAACTTGCTTATCGGAATAAGTTTTTTAATTTTTGGAACTTGGAATTTACCCTATAAATTCTAAAACTTAGAACCAAATTGGTTCCCATTAATCCAATTCTTAGGTTCCCGATTTAACCCTAGAATCATACTCATCTCTACTACTTACGCATCGGCGACAAACCTAACTTTGTATTGGTGGTTGCATATGGTTTCCATGGTCACTATAAGAAGAGAGAAAGTGTTTGTAGTTGGAGTGAATTGAATTTCAACTCAAACTTAAATTATTAAAATGTCAAATCACCTAAAATTTAATCGGACTCATAGGTTGCACAATCCAATCCAAACTTATTGATCTACATTTACTCCGTAATTCTATTTACATAAAAAGCAAGAACTTACTTTCTTTTCTTTAAGCATGATCTTTTCGTGGTTGGATAAAGTTAATCCGAATATATAGTTTTTTCCAAAGTAATCATAAAGTACATGTGGAAGCCACTTTGGAAATTACAAAAGTGGGGAGAGAGATCTTTGAAAGTCGTTAAATCAAGTAGTAGCATATAATCTTTAGTTTGATCCACGATTTGTTATCTTAAGAAATCTGTAA
The DNA here is from genome assembly GCA_014182895.1 of Angophora floribunda. Classification (NCBI taxonomy): domain Eukaryota; kingdom Viridiplantae; phylum Streptophyta; class Magnoliopsida; order Myrtales; family Myrtaceae; genus Angophora; species Angophora floribunda. The sequence goes on along the minus strand of CM024707.1, from coordinate 33,767,879 downwards.
TTTGTTCATGTTGTAGCGCAATATACGAATAAATCAATGAATTAAAGATTTCGACCTTGCTTTTTACCCAAAAAATTCTTCAAAAAATCCTTTGCTCGCTACTAAAATGAACGGTTAAATATTTATGCAATTAACCCTTCTTCTCCACTTTCCTATTCATGCCCTTATACTTTCTAGATTTTATGGAACGTCTATAAACAAGTGGAAGCAAATCAATATAATTATAAGAGCACCAAGAATCTGCAAAAAGTGTGAAAATCCAAAGAATTGAGGAAAAAATATTAATTTCATCATGAAATCGCTTCAGTTCTATACTTATTTGCACATTTAGATTCATTTAAATGCCCTTTCTCGAATTAATTCAATTCCTTATCATTTTTTTTATACACGCATGCTGAAATTATTTTTATGCGGTTTGCAACCCTTAATGGAATTTTTTTTTTAGACAAATGACCGTTGCATGGCCAAAACGGCAATTCGAAATGGAATATCGAAATGATCACATTCCATAATTTCATTAATTAATAATTTAAATTAAATTTTCGCCATTTAAAATAAAATTTTTTTTGGGTCGAAACATTTAAAATGATTTTAAGAATCCTCATGCGTAAAACCCACGAAGTGGAAACGGCAGCTCCTTCTCGTTTTCGCCGTGAGCTAGCGACCTGCCGTTGATCGGACGAAGAATCCATGGCGACGGAGAAAGTTGCCGCCGTCGAGATCGTCGACCTCGACCGGTACGACGTGCCGGCGTGGCCGTTCGCCCGGATCGCCGGCGGCGGCGGGGGCAGCACCAAGTCCAACGCCATCTCCGTCGAGCAGTACTCCGAGGAAAGAGACCTCTACGAGGCGATCGTCGCTTCTCTTCGCCAAACCAGGCCCCATAGCCTCGACGACGACGACGACGTGCGGGTCCTGGACTCGGTTCCCGCCGGAATTCGGCCGTCGTCTTCGCGGAAGCGGAAGAAGCCCTACAGTGGCTCGTCGGTCAACGAGCCTGGTCAGGCGTCGAATTCCAAGCCCGATCCTCCGTTTACCTGTGAAATTTGCGTCGAGACGAGGACGGGCGGCGAGCTTTTTCGTATCAAGGGCTGTAGTCACGCGTATTGCAACGATTGCGTGGCTAAGTACGTAGTTTCGAAGCTTCACGACAACGTGACGCGCATAGACTGCCCTGTCTTGGGCTGTGACGGCGCTCTGGAGCCGGAGTATTGTCGTTCGATACTCCCTTCGGAGGTGTTCGATCGCTGGGGGAATGCGTTGTGCGAGGCTCTGATTTTGGAGGCGGAGAGGTTTTACTGCCCGTATAGAGATTGCTCGGCCTTGTTGATCCGCGAGGTAGGCAAGGTGGTGACGGATTCGGAGTGTCCGAATTGCCGGAGATTATTCTGTGCGCAGTGTAAAGTGCCGTGGCATGCAGGGGTGGAGTGTCGGGAGTTTCAAGGGTTGAAGGAGGGAGAGAGAGCGAGGGAGGACATAATGTTGATGCAGCTGGCTAAGAAGCAGCACTGGCGGAGGTGCCCCAAGTGCAGTTTCTATGTTCAGAAGATTGATGGTTGCGCGTTTGTGAGGTGCAGGTTGGTTTTGCTAATGGCTCTTCCTTATATTTCCCGAATCAAACAGTTCACGTGAAATCTGGAAAACAGTTCACGTGAAATATGAATTTGCCACATGTTGGACCCTTCAACCCTATATAACTTGATGCTGGCTTATACCCGTGGCGCATCTCACGTGGTGCTTGCTTAATTATAAAGTCTGAAAAGAGATTTATTTTACGTACCCAACGCAGTTCAACGTCTTGTGAATTCACTGTCTGTGGCCTCTCGGTGAATGATCGTTGTTTCCTTGTTCTTCGGCTTTTCCGATCTACCTTTTCCTTTTTGGTTTGTGTTGCTGGGTGCATTTTACTTTGTCCCTTTCATTGGTTTTGGCATACCTGTGCAAATCCATCTTAGTTATGTTTGATCAACTTGGTTTGATTTGCCATGGTCACTCATTGAACGTATGTATTTTTTCACTTGAATTGCTTTCTCGCCTGCATCTGTTAATTTCCTAATGAAAAGCTTTTGATGAGGAGATGAGGTTCCTTGGAGGATCTTTGCAATGGGAATTACATTTTGACTCTATTAGGAAATGTGATGGATGACTGCAACTAATATAAACTCGATACTTGTAAAAATCAGCCCTGCACATGCTCGAGTAATTAACTGCTTACATGAACTTTTCTCTCTTTTTTATAACAACTAGAGTGATTTGGCTAATTAAGATACTGATCGTATTATTCTTATCCTTGGTTTCTTCATGAGTGCTATATAGGATATGCCTGGAGCTTCAATAAGATCAAAATATGCCTTACTAGCATTTGTTTAAATTCTCAGGCCATGCCACAGTATAGGACTTGTTGGCTTTTCTATGTCTGTCATTTTGAGAGAGATTCATCGTCAGCCACAGTAATATACACAGGTTAATGATGGTTAATGGATTGGTGAAATGACAATAAGTTGATCTAGCGCATATAGACATGCATTGTGCCATGTCACGTCTGCTTCATTAAATGTCGATTTCTCTTAAAACAGCAAGCTATATGCATACCACAGATGTCGTCAGTTGATGAAAACTCATTGCATTTGAATTAGCAGCCTTTCTTGGAAAGTAAAGCTAATTAACAAGAATTATCCTTCTTTTCAATTTCTTCAAACTTGCATTTGTTTCACAGACACACTCAAAGGTTAGTAAATGTAGGCGTCATTTAAGGTTGAATTGCTTTAGGTGGTAGTTGTGAGTCCCAATGGAGTTACTAGCTTGTTTTTTAAAAGATGTTGGCCGTCTACTTTTGCAAGCTCTGTCTTGTTTGTTTACTCTTGTTGAATGTGAAAATTGCTGATGTTACTGAAACTACTACTACTGAATTCTTTTACTATGCTTACCCTGTCATACCTCTAAATGTCACCTGCTATTGTGTATGGTAACTTCACTGAGGTGTTATCTTCTGTTCCTAAGTGCAGGCTTTTAGTTTCCTTGTCAATGATATTCGTGTAGCTCTGTTTGCCCCTTGTAATGTGTGCACTGTATTTGATATCCTTTTCGACGTCTCTCCGTAGTCTGTTCAATTTTGGAGTGCTATGATTTTCAAGTTTTCAAGAGCTGTTGTCTTGTGATCTCCTTACCCTTTTTCTATTCAATACCTGTGAAGAATGAAAACTGTCGATGTATCATGCACTGAAACTGAACCCACAGAAACTCAGTCTTCATTCTGTTCTTGGATTTTAACAGGTGCGGAGTTGAATTCTGCTACCGATGTGGAGCCCAGGCAACAATGTCGCATTACTGTGAAAAATGTCAGGGTTGAATCCTCTCAGCACTATGTACATAATCTCTTCTTTAGGCTATTGCAACATGGCGGTATATCTTTAATGTGAAACAGTTTCTGAAGTAGTTTTAGCTACTAGATTTCAGTTCCTTTGTTGAGCTGAATCTTGCACTTTAACTTGAACAAATGTGCTTGGAGGTTTGAGCTTTCAGCCAAATGCTGATGCAGATTTAGTCATCAAGAAGATGGCAACAGTGTTAGGCATACTAAGGTGATTTATTGAACTTTTTGCCTGATTAGATGATGCGGCAAGATCCTATCGGGGGTATTTAAATAGGTGGGATCCATTAATTCCAAATACGTGTTTGTCAAATCATTGATCCAACCGAGATACAAAGTGAATTAGGGTTTACCTCTCATGTAGGTAATTTGAATCCGATCTTTAAAAGAACTGATTTTGTTCTGTTCTGTTTGAACTCGAGGAGTATATAGTCTCTATTATAATCTATGTTTTATTATCTTCAGAAATCTGTTATTAGGTCACGATGTACCGCAATATATGAATAAAATCAGTATATTAAAGATTTCAAATCCTGCTATTATAAAAAAAAAAAAATCTTCTAAAGGCCCTTGCTTTCTATTAAAATGGAGGATAAACGTATTCGTGCTATTATATATTTTTGATGATATAGAAGGAAATTAAATTAGCGGAAGCGATGTAAATGTATTTTTTTTTTTATGACCCAGGGAACCCCGCATCCCACCGACAGCTAGGGGAGTAAACTCTGAGGGTCGCACGTGCTAGCCACCACACACGTGCAACTAGGTAAGTCACTCTATGACGAAGCTGTGATTCGAACTCTCGACCTTTTGCGAGAGCGGGAAGAGAGCATAAACCAGCAATGAAGAGCGTGAACCAGCAATGAAGAGTGTGGAGAATAAAAAAAAGCATGAAAATGCGGAGAATCAGGAAAGAGTTTAACTTCCATCATTGAATCAAGTTGTTTATATATTTATATACGCGTTCGAAAATTTGAACTATTTTGCCTTGCAAAAACTTAAAACTCTTTTTATCGGAATTATTCAAACCATTATTTTTTTTATTTATAAAACACATGTTGAACTTTCGTGCGCAAGTCACAACCTCAAATGCTTAATATATTGCTTATAAAATATTAGTCAAAGAGCTTAATGAAAAATATCGGAAGTTTGTTCAAAATTTTTCTCATTTAAAATAGGGAAAAAGACACGAATAAAAAAAAGGAAAAAAGTTATAAATTATACCAATTGCGATATTTTTACCTTGAAATTTTTTTATGACATAAAAAATCTTAAATTATATCCATTGCGAGAAATTTACCACAAATTTTTCCAATAACATAAACAAAAAAAATCTTAAATTTGTACGTTTGTGACGCATTTATCCAATCAAAATTCCGTTAGATGATTTATCAATTAAAAAAAATCATTTTTATTTTACATAAGTCACGTGGGTGTTATGTCAATACTATTAAAGTGAGCATGGTCTGAGTTAGACCAGTCTAGTGCTTATTCTAGGGACCATCCCACACAATGTTAATTCCTAGTTTTTGGGATTGAGGACCGACCTAGTTGAGCTTGAGATCGAGGATTGGACCAACCCTATGGGTTCGGTCTAGTTCCAAGGTCAACTTGGAATCAAATCAATTTACTTGGCAATAAGTGAGGCAAGTGGCATGAGTTTTGAGCGGCAAGCAAGGTGAGGTTATTTACGAATGAAGTTGTTTCTTTTGATTTTACTTAATTGAAAATGATAAAAAAGAAAGAAGAGAACAAGAGTACCGGAGGTGGAGAATGACACCATTTACTGCCGTTTAAGTTAGGATTTACTATTTGACCAAAAAAAAAAAAAGTTAGGGTTTACTATTTAGGATAGATACAAGAATATAATATATAATACATACACTCATAATTAGTCCAAGTTGGATCAATTCTAAACTCCTAGGACCGAGGACAACTGGCACAGCATTGGTCCAGGGATTCTAAGACCAAGGAGAATCGGACCAGAACTGATAGGATTGGACTAGTTCGGGGTGGTCTAGAGTCAACCTTGAACTGATGCTCACCAAATTTTCATTGGGGTAACTTTGACAAAGGGTGAATGCATTACATAAATATAAGTTTAGGAATTTTGAGAATTTTCCGTCATAACAAACAGATCACATACTTTCATAAAGGAAAAATGACACAAATAACCATTGAACTTTGTCTCAATGTGCAATGTGGTCCTTAAAATTTTAATTTATTTAATTTAATCACTAAAATTTTGGTACATGTTTAACTTAGTTTGGATTATATGAAAATGTTCAATATTCTCACTGATATTAAATTAATGGAAATACTATATTGAATATTTTTGTATAGCTCAAAGATTACATTAAGTATGTACCAAAAGTATAGAAACTACATTAAATAAATTAAAAGTTGAAGGACCACATTAAATAAACTAAAATTTTATACACTGCATTGCACATTGGACCAAAGTTAGGAGCCATTTGTGTCATTATCCCTTTCATTAATGCCTAATTTAGATTAAATTCCCTTAATTTAAAATAGGGATGAGCTCATTAAAAATTCTAAAATTTGTCATGAAAGTACAATTGAGTTTTAAACTTTTAAAATGTACAATTAAATTTTAAAAATCGAGTCTTAAAACTTGTTATAAAAATGTAATCGAGTTCTAAAGATTTCAAAAAGAGCTATCAAAAGAATGACTTAATTTAACTAATTTGATAAATTTAAATTTTTATGATTTAATTATACTTTCGTGATTTAATTTTAGAATTTAATCATACTTTTAAAAATTATAGAACTAAATTAAATTTTGTTAACAAGTTTTACGATTTACCACACACTCATCTCTTTAAAATAAGTCAAGTCTATTCAACTCGCTCAGAGTCTTATGAACCCAGAAGGCGAAATGGAGCTCTGTTTTCGTCTTTTGCTTCCTGGACTGACCCACCGCGGGGCTCGAACAAGCTACGCATGGCGACGGAAGATGCCGTCGCGGAGGGCGTCGACGCCGACCGGCAGGACGTGTCGGCGTCGCGCTTCGCTCCGATCGCCGCCGGGGGAGACGCCAAGTCCGACGCCATGTCCGTCGAGCAGTACACCGAGGAGGACAGTGACCTCTACGACGCGATCGTCGCTTCTCTTCTCCAAACCAGGTCGCAACGCCTCAACGAGGACGACGGCGACGTGCAAGTCCCGGCCCTGGTTCCTACCGAAACTCCATCGTCGTCTTCGCGGAAGCAGAAGGAGAACCCCTGCAGTGGCTCATCGGTGACGGAAGCAGGTGAGGCGTCGAATTCCAAGCCCTATCCTTCGTCTTCGCGAAAGCGAAAGGAGAGGCCGTCCAGTGGCTCATCGGTGATCGAACCAGGTCAGCCCTCGGATTCCGATCCCGATCCTTCGTTTGTCTGTGAAATTTGCGCCGTGCCGAGGACGAAGAAGAACCTGCTTCGTGTCACCGGTTGTGGTCACCCATGCTGCAGCGATTGCCTTGCTAAATACGTGGCTTCGAAGCTTCACGGCAAGGTCATGCTCATGGATTGCCCTGTCTCGGGCTGCGGCGGCGTTCTGGAGCCGGCGTGCTGTAGCTCGATACTCCCTCCGGAGGTGTTCGACAGTTGGGGGAAGGCGTTGTGCGAGGCTCTGATTTTGGAGAAGGAGAGGTACTACTGCCCATTTTCGGATTGCTCGGCGTTGTTGATCGACGACGGAGGGGCGGTCCTGAGGGAATCGGAGTGCCCGAATTGCTGGAGATTGTTCTGTGCACAGTGTAGAGTGCCATGGCATGCAGGGTTGGAGTGTCAGGAGTTTCAGGGGTTGAGTGAGGAGGCGAAAGGGAGGGAGGACCGGATGAAGAAGCCCTGCAGTGGGTCATTGGTCATCGAAGCAGATCAGCCTTCGAATTCCGAGCCCGGTCCTCCATTTATCTGTGAAATTTGCATCGAGCGAGGTCAAACAGCGACCTGTTTCATATCAAGGGTTGTAGTCACGCATATTGCAGTGATTGCGTTACTAAATACGTAACTGCGAAGCTTGATGAAAACGTGACGCGCATAGACTGCCCTGTCTCAGGCTGTGGTGGCTTTTTGGAGCCAGAGTATTGTAGGTTGATACTCCCTACGGAGGTTTTTGATCGTTGGGGCAATGCATTGTGCGAAGCTCTGATTTTGGAGGCGGAGAGGTTTTATTGCCCGTTTAAGGATTGCTCGGCGCTGTTGATCAATGACGGAGGCGAGGTCGTGAGGGAATCGGAGTGTCCGAGTTGCCGGAGATTATTTTGTGGACAGTGTAGAGTGCCCTGGCATGCAGGGGTGGAGTGTCAAGGAGTTTCAGGAGTTGAATGAGGGGGAGAGAGTGAGTGAGGAGGACATGCTGTTGATGCAGCTGGCTGAGAAAAAGCAGTGGAGGAGATGCCCTAAGTGCAGGTTCTTTGTTCAGAAGAAATCTGGTTGTGCGTTTATTAAGTGCAGGTTGGTTTGCTTTTGGCTCTTCCTTATATTTCCCTAAACAGACGGTTCATGTGAATTCTGGAAAAGTTGTTGTATGAATTTGCCACATGTTAGACCCTTCGGCCCAGTTGATCTTGATGCTCAAGTAAAGTGAATTCACAAGAATTACCCTTCTTTTCTATCTGATCGAACTACTACTTGTTACATGGACACACTTGAAGAAAGGGTAAAGGTTGCTAAATCTAGATGTCATTCAAGGTTGAATTGCTTTAGGTGGTGGTGGTGGTGAGCCCCATTTGAGTTATTAGCTTTCTGTTTATAGATGTCTGCCGTCTACTTCTGCCTGTGAAAATTGCCTATGTTGCTGAAACTAATGCTTCCAAATTCTTTTGCTATGCTTCCACTAAAATTTCTCCGGTTACTGTGATTCCGTGGTTCTATGTATGGTAAGTTAACCGTGGTTTTATCCTCTATTTGTAGTGTCTAACACCAAAGTGCTGGCTTTGACTTTACCTGTCAATGATTTTTGTGTAGCTTCATTTGCCCCTTGTAACGTGTGAATCATATTTGGTTAATCTGTTTTGGCATTTCTCTGTTGTTTGTGCAAGTAGGGAGTACAATATTTATCAAGTTTCAAGAGCCATTGACTTGTGATCACCTACTGGTTTTCTTTTCTCAATACCTGTGAATAAGGGAAACTGCCAAAGTAGGATGCGCTGAAACCGAAACCATGCAAACTCAAATGTCTTCGTTCTATTCTTGGATAACAGGTGTGGAGTTGAATTCTGTTACCAATGTGGAGCCGAGACAAAAGTGTCGCATTATTGTAATAACTGTCGCCGTTGAATCCTCTCGGCATCTTGTACATAATCTCTTCTTTAGGCCGTTGCAGCACGGCGGTATACACATCCTAATGTGGAAGCATCGGGCTCGATGGAAGAATTTAGCAAAGCTCAACTCATGTTTCGTCGATTGATCCGGCCAGACCAATCCTTACTTCTGCAAGCAAAGGCCAATCCCGACTATAGTTTGATTCCATGAGTCCATGTCTGAAGTTGTTGGTCCAACTCTCAAGCCTAGTTCTTGATTTCTTGTTTTCAAGATGGTGATTTATAAGTTTGTTGTCAACTAGGAGGCTCCTAATTGACTACCTAGCGACTGGAAGCAGTTCTGATCGATTTCCATGGATGAAGTTGGAGTGTCTATTATTAGGAACATGCCTTTGGTCTTTGTTAAATGCATGTAGTCCTAGTCTTTATGGGTCTTTATTGTGAAGTCAGTTTCAAGAGTCTTAATTATGTAAATACACCGAGAGTTATTTCGGGATTCGAAAAGTGACTTTCTTTTATTTAGCATAATCACTCTATAAATGGAGATGTAATCTCATTTGTACTAAATATAGAGCTTGAATTTAAATATGTATGAGATTTTTCTTAAGTGAACAATTTTCTATTTCGATTATTTATTCAAATTTCTTTTATGGTCAACCAAGAAAGCCCTTTATTAGGTTGATAAACTTCTCTTATCACAAAATTCTTCATCCTTGACAGGCGACTTAACCTTTTTCATGTTTAGATGGTGAAATTCATTTAATCATGAGTTTATCCATGGCCGGCGAAGTTATATATCAAAATTCCTATTATCACTCAAAACACATCCTACCACACATTGCATCCTGCCATCGATCTAACCCAATTATTGCTGTAGTTTTTCTTTAGCTTCTAGATTTTGGCTCCTTTTTTTTAGGTGAATTTTGCACTAGCTCATAGAATGTGCTTAAAGATTTCGAACTTTTAGCCAGATGACCGTCCATCTGATGCTAGGTTAATTTGGGCATAAGGTCGACGAATGGATTTTTCTAGTCATCAAGAGCATGACAACAACTTTATGCATACTTAGATCATGCGGCAAGATCCTATTGGGGTATTTAAAAAAACGGGATTCATTAAAAACTGAATAAGTGTTTGTCAAAGATTACTAGTTAGAATTCAGTTCACCTCAAGTAGATAATTCGAATCCGAGCTTGAAAATAAACTCGGTTCCATCCTGTTTGAACACAAAACCTAAAGCTCTCGAATTACATTGAGTCAACTGCTTAATGACCGACCAAAAAAAAAAAAAAACTATTTAACGACAATTTACCGACTTTTTAACTTTAAGCTGTCCTTTTCTCTCCTGCACATGAAATTATGGATGGAGAGAGCGAGATCTTTGAAGGTCCTCAAATCCAGGAGTATATATAATCTTGGCTCAGTCTACTATTTTGTTATATCAAGAAATCTGTAATTTGATAATGATGTAGCGCAATATACGAGTAAAAATCATTAAAGATTTCAAACTTGCTATCATAAAAAAAAAAAAAAAAAAAAAAAAAAATCTTCAAAAAAATGCTTTGCTTGCAATTCAAAAGGGCGGACAAGCGTGTTCATGCCATTATAATTTTTCAGATCTAATAAAAAGAAACCAAATTAGTGGAAGCGATATAAAAATAAGAGTGTGGTGAATCAAAGAAAGCGTGGAATTACTGGGATTGTGCAAGATATTAATTTCCATCGCGGGCCACACCGTTCCTACATTTATTTACGCATTCTTAAAAAAAAAATCAATAATGGAAATATTTTGAAAGATAATAAATAACCGCGTTAGCAAATTAGTAAATTTCCTATCAATAAGATCTCATAATTTATTTAATTGCCTAATTTAAACTAAAATTTCCTCAATTAAAATAAATTATGAACCTAGTTAAAGCGAAACGATATACCGTTTTTGGGTTTTTAGCTCACCGGACCGACGCACCGCGGCCTCGAACGGAAGAGTCAATGGCGACGCGAGAAGCCGAGGTCGTCGTCGTCATCGACGTCGACCGGTACGATGTGCCGGAATCATGCTTCGCTCCGATCGCCGCCGGGGGCGACACCAAGTCCAGCGCCATCTCCGTCGAGCAGTACAACGAGGACCGAGACCTCTACGAGGCGATCGCCGCTTCTCTTATCCGAACCAGGCCCCAGAGCCTCGACGAAGACAACGACGACGTGCTTGTCCTGGACTCGCTTCCCGCCGGAACTCCGTCGTCGTCTTCGCGGAAGCGAAAGAAGACCTATAATGGGGTGTCGGTCACCGAACGTGGTGAGACGTCGAATTCCAAGCCCGATCCTCCGTTCATCTGTGAGATTTGCGTCGAGCCGAGGATGGGCGGCGAGCTGTTTCGTATCAAGGGTTGTGACCACGCGTACTGCAACTACTGCGTCACTAACTACATAGCTGCGAAGCTCCACGACAACGAGACGCGCGTGGGCTGCCCCGTCGCGGGCTGCGGCGGCGTCCTGGAGCCGGGGTACTGCAGGTCGATACTCCCTCCGGAGGTGTTCGACCGCTGGGGCAACGCGCTGTGCGAGGTTCTGATCTTGGAGGCGGAGAGGTTTTACTGCCCGTTCAAGGACTGCTCGGCGCTGTTGATCAACGACGGAGGCGGTGTGGTTGTGAGGGAATCGGAGTGTCCGAACTGCCGGAGACTGTTCTGCGCGCAGTGCAAGGTGCCGTGGCACGCGGAGATGGAGTGTCAGGAGTTTCAGGCGTTGAACGAGGGGGAGAGGGAGAGGGAGGACATCATGCTGATGAAGCTGGCTAAGAGCAACCATTGGAACAGGTGCCTTAAGTGCGGTTTCTATGTTGAGAAGATTTCTGGCTGCTCGGTTGTGAGGTGCAGGTTGGTTTGCTTTCTGGCTCTTCCTTGTATTTCAAATGAATTACATGGATTCTCCTTTCTCTTTGCTTCATCGGTGCTATAGTGTATGCCTGGAACTCAAACAAGAAGACAGTTGGCTTACTAGCTTTTGTTTAAAATTCTCAGTTCATCCTACAGCATAGGACTTGTTGGTGAAAGTATACCAGGTTAGCTCCATGTAAACGATGATAATAGGTTAATCTGATACCCATATGGATTATGCGTGGCATTTGCCTCATAACCATCAAGTTCTTCAAGCTATATGCATACTGCAGATGTCATCAGTAGTTGAACACTGGTTGCATTTGATTCAGCAGTCCTGTGAAAGTAAAGCTAATCTCACAAAATTGCCCTTCTTTTCGATCTCTTCAAACTTGTATTTGTTATATGGACATACTCGAGGAAAGGGCAAAGGTGTTGCTAAATCTAGATGTTGTTCGAGGTCGAATTGCTTTTGGTGGTGGTGGTGAGTCCCAATTGAATTATTAGCTTATCGTTTCTAGTTGTCTGCCATCTACTTTGGAAGCTCTCTCATGTTTGTTTAGCTTGTGAAAATTGCCTCTGTTGCTGAAACTACCGCTTCCAGATACTTTTGCTATGCTTACACAAAAATTTCTAGGCCTACCGTGATTCTGTGGTTCTCTGTATGGTAAGTTAGGCGTGGTGTTATCTTTTGTTTGTAGTGTCTAACACCTAAGTTCTGGCTTTGAGTTTCCCAATTTTGGTATTTCTCTGTTGCCTGTTCAATTGGGGAGAGCAATATTTTTCAAGAGCCATTGACTTGTGATCACCTACCATTTTTTTTTCGATACCTGTGAAAAAGGGAAACTGTCGATGTTTGATGCGCTCTGAAACTGTAACCATGCGAACTCAACGTCTTTGTTTCTGTCCTTGGAATTGTAACAGGTGTGGAAATACATTCACGTACGCAGGAAGAGCCTGGGCAATGTCGTATAACTTCCATGGAAGGAGCCAGCGTTGAATCCACTCGGCACGATGTACATGATCTCTTCTTTAGGCTATCGCAGCACAGCAGTGTTTTCATCCTGCGTGTGATTTAACATGAAACTATTTCTGAAGTACAGTTAGCTACTAGATTTTAGTTGCTTTGTTGATCTTAATCTTGCACTTTAACTTATAGATTGTACTTGGAGATTTTGATCTTTGAGCGAAATGACTATCTATTTGACGCAGATTGGTTAGGGCATAAGGTTGATGAATGGATCCTTTTAGTCATCAATGACATGGCAACGATGTTGGGCATACTGAGCTGTTTTGTTAAATTTTGCATTGAAGCGGCAAGATCCTATCGGGTATTTAAATAAGCGGGATTCATTAATACTGCGTACGTGTTTGTGGAATCATTGATTATTAAACCGAGATTACCAAGTGAATTTGGTCTGCCTCTCAATTAGATAATTCGGATCCAAGCTTGGAAACAAATGTCCTTCGGTCCAGTTTGAACTTGAAACCTAAATATCTGGATTTAGATGGCAATACTTATGATCGAGTTGACTACTCCATGACGAAGCTGTCCTGTTATCATCATGTATGGGAATATTTTATCTAACCACGACTTGCTAATATCATGTCAGAGCTTAAGCCCTTCATTGGAATACAGTCTTACTGAATATGAAGAACAGTTAAAAGACATGGACAAATGATGTGTACATGTCAAATGCTTCTTGATCTCTCTTTGATCCGTGTTCTCTCACTGAACTGTACAAAAAAGGTAAGCCTATACATCTGAAAATCCCAAAAAACCCGCGAACTGAAATGCAGGTTTATCTGATCTGGTTAGTAATTTTCAAGAGGGTGGCGGTGAGATTGAGTTCATGTTCATACCATCTTTCACACACAGAGAGAGAGAGAGAGAGAGAGAGAGAGAGAGAGAGAGAGTGCCGTGTCCTTGAATATGTAGTAGCTAGGTTGGTGCTTGTCTGTCCAGACCATGACCTCGTACAGCGACTCTCTCTTCTTGAAACTCAATGGCTTCTTGACTTGAAACAGCGTCCTTCTCTCCTCCAAGCCAATCGATCCGTAACCCTTCCATGTCTTGAACAAGCAACATTTCTCCACAGAACAATCAAACATGCGTGCGATTAATGGGAAATAGTGTCTTCTTCATGTATAGTTTACTTTATGTTTGCAAAGATACAAGCAGACTCGTGTACGTAGATGTGGAAGTGCTTAACTAGACGGCAAAAAAACTTACGATCGAGTCAACTGCTTAATGACAGATTCCCAACTTCATAATCTGTCCTTTTCTTTCATGCACATTTACAGATGGAGAAAGAGAAAGATCTTTGAAGGTCCTTAAATCAAGGAGTACATAATCTTTAACTCAATCTACTTTTTGTTATCTTTGATCATGATGCAGCGCAATATACAGAATAAAAATCAGTAAAGATTTCAACCTTGCTATTACCCAAAAAAAAAAAAAAAAAATCTTCAAAAAAATCCTTTGCTTGCTATTAAAATAGAGGATGAGCGTACATGCCATTATCAATTTTTAGAATTTATAAAAAGAAACTAAGCTAGTCGAAGCGAATCGATATTAATATAAGCGTGAAAAATATTAATTCTAATCACGGACCGAATCGTTTCTATATTTATTTATGCATTTCATAAAAAGAAAAAATTCAAATCGTTTTATCTTTCAACCATAAGATTCCTTTTCTAGTAATAATTCAAATCCTTACATTTATTTTTTCGTAAACATATGCCGATTTGTTGTGCAATTTTCAACCTTAAATGTTTAACACAAGCGTGCGCATATATATATAACTGACCCACAGCACGGGGCTCGAACGGAAGAATCAATGGCGACGCAAGGAGTCGAAGTCGTCGACGTCGACCGGTACGACGCTCCGGCGTCGTGCTTCCCTCCGATCGCCGCCAGGGGCAACACCAAGTCGAACGCCATCTCCGTCGAGCAGTACACCGACGACAGAGACCTCCATGAGGCGATCGCCGCTTCTCTTCTCCAAACCAGCTCCCGAAGCCTCAACGAGGCCGACGACGACGACGACGACGTGCAAGTCTTGGATTCGTTTCCCGCCGGAACTCCGTCGTCGTCCTCGCGGAAGGGAAAGAAGCCCTGCAGTGGGTCGTCAGTCACCGAACCCGGTCAGGCGTCGAACTCCAAGCCCGATCCTTCGTTCATCTGTGAGATTTGCGCCGAGCCGAGGACGGGCGGCGAGCTGTTTCGTATTAAGGGCTGTAGTCACGCGTACTGCAACGATTGCGTCACTAAGTACGTAGCTTCTACGCTCCACGACAACGTCACGCGCGTAGGCTGCCCCGTCGCGGGCTGCGGTGGCGTCCTGGAGCCGGGTTACTGTAGGTCGATACTCTCTCCGGAGGTTTTCGACCGCTGGGGCAACGCGCTGTGCGAAGCTCTGATTCTGGAGGCGGAGAGGTTCTATTGCCCGTTCAAGGACTGCTCGGCGTTGCTGATCCGCGACGGGGGCGAGGTCGTGAGGGAATCGGAGTGTCCGAACTGCCGGAGGCTATTCTGTGCGCAGTGCAGGGTGCCGTGGCACGCGGAGATGGAGTGTCGGGAGTTTCAGGGGTTGAAGGAGGGGGAGAGAGAGAGGGAGGACATCATGTTGAAGAAGCTGGCGGAGGGGAAGCGTTGGAGGAGGTGCCCTGAATGCGGTTTCTACGTTGAGAAGATTGATGGTTGCCAGACGGTGAGGTGCAGGTTGGTTTTCTTCTCGGCTCTCCCTAACCCAGATAGCCATCATCAACCGAGACAGTCCATGTGAAATCCAGAAAAATTCATGCCGCAGCATAGGACTAGTTGGCTTCTGTCTGTCATTTTGAGAGAGAGAGAGAGAGAGAGAGAGAGAGAGAGAGAGAGAGAGAGAGAGAGAGAGAGAGAGAGAGAGAGAGAGGGAGAGAGAGAGAGATTCCTCCTCAGCCACAGTTATATACACAGGTTAAAAGGAAGGTGTTCTTTCTTCAAAAAGAGGGGAAAAAAAAAAAACTACAACGGTTGATGATGGTTAATGGATTGGTGAAAGTATACCAGGTCAGGTTAGCTCCCCCGTAAACAATGATAATAAGTTAAATCTCTGATACTGCATGGATACGCGTTATGTTATGAGTCACATTTGCTTCATTCACCATCAAGTTCTCTGATTGCATTTGAATTAGCAGTCTTTCTGGGAAAGTAGATTTAATTTCACAAGAATTACCCTTCTCTTCGATCTCCTCAAAGTTGCATATGTTATGTGGATACACTTGAAGAAAGGGCAAAGGTTGCCAAATCTAGATGTCGTTCGAGGTTGAATTGCTTTAGGTGGTGGTGGCGGCTGGTCCCAATTGAGTTATTAGATTATTGTTTATGAATGTCTATCGTTTACTTTGCAAGCTCTCGTGTTTGTTTACTCTTGTTGATTGTGAAGATTGCCAAATGCTACCGCTTCCAGATTCTTTTACTATGCTTACACTAATATCTCCGCCTACTGTGATTCTGTGGTTCTTTGTATAGTAAATTCGCAGTGGTGTTATCTTCTGTTTGTAGTGTCTAACACCTAAGTGCTGGCCTTGAGTTTCCTTGTCAATGATTCTCGTGTAGCTTTATTTGCCCAATGTGTGCATCATGTTTGGTTATCTTTTTTGGTATCTTTCTGTTGTCTGTTCAGTTGGGGAGTGCAATATTTTTGAAGTTTTCAAGAGCCGTTGACTAGTGATCACCTTCTTTTATTTATTTATTTATTTCAATACCTGTGAGTAAGGGAAACTGTCAATGCATGATGGCTCAAACTGAAACAATGCTCAACAATGTCTTGGTTCTGTTCTTGGAATTGTAACAGGTGCGGACTTCGATTTTGCTACCAATGTGGAGGCCAGGGGCCAGGGCATGCTTGCTGCACAGGAGACGCATTGAATCCTCTCGGCATGGTACAGGGAGACGCGTTGAATCCTCTCGGCCATGGTATAGGGAGTCGCTTTCTCCTCTCGGCATGGTACAGAGAGACTCGTTGAATCCTCTCGGCATGGTACAAGGAGACGCATTGAATCCTCTTGGCATGGTACATGGAGATGGCGTTGAATTCTCTCGGCATGATGTACATAATCTCTTCTTTAGACTTTGCAGCATGGCGGTATATGCATCTTATGATCGATTTAATATGAAACTATATCTGTAGTAGTTCATTACTAGATTTTGATACCTCTGTTGAGCTCGATCTTGCACTTTAGCTTACAGAATGCGCTTGAAGATTTTGATCTTTTTGCCCATCGACCATCCATCTGTTGCAGATTAGTTAGGGCACAAGGTTGATGAATGGATCCTTTAGTCATCGAGAACATGGTAATGATTTTAGGCATCCTAAGGCGTTTAGTTGAATATTGCATACTAGATGTTGTGGTAAGATCTTGTTGGGAATTTCACTAAGTGAGATCCATGAATACTGAATATGTGTTTGTCAACTCATTGATTCGACTGAGTTTGCTAAGTGAATTTGGTTTACCTCAAGTAGATAATTCGGATCCAAGCCTGAAAACAAATGCCGTTCTGTCCAGTTTGAACTCGAAACCTAAAGCTCTAGAATTATGTTGAGATTGGCAGTAATGCCTTCTTCATGTAAGTTTATCTTGTGCTTATGACGGTATAGGTAGGCACTTGTGCAGACATGGAAACTGCTTCATGACGAAGCTGTCCTGTTATCATGTATGAGATTATTTTATCTGTCTGTGCCACTGTGGTCCAAATCCAAAGATCAGTTGGAAATGGTATAGTCAAAGTCAACGATGACTTGCTATTTTCTCTAACTTCCTCCAATCATGTCAGAGCTTAAACCCTTCATTGAAATAGTCTCACTGAATATAAAGAACAGTTAAAAAGACATGGGAAAATGATGTGAAACATGTCAAATGCTTCTTGATTTTCTCTTTGATCCGTGTTCTCTCACTGAACTCTACAAACAATGTAAGCCTCTATGTCCGAAAATCCTGAAAAACCCGCGAACTGGAATCGCCAGTTTCTCGGATCTGGTTAGTAATTTCAAAAGGGCGACGGTTGATCTTCCGAATGTGACAGCAGACTTTCATTGTTTCGGAAGTAAACTCTCTAAAACATGACGGTAAAAAAGAACCTGGGTAAACAAGAACCCGTGCAATCGTCAATCCCCAACCCCTCTCACTACGAGCATGAGGCGATTCTGTTGCATCACAAACTGTGGTTGAATAGTCCATAAACAACGAGAAGACCAGCGGCGAGCGAATGATCAAATTCTGGTTCCACGCTCATCGTCAAGACATCATCCCCCAGCGAGACCCCCGAGCTCGATTTTTCTCTTTCACCTGTTCAATGGCGAAGTACAGATTGAGTTCATGATCATACCATCTTCTAGAGACAGAAAGAGAGAGAGAGAGAGAGAGAGAGAGAGAGAGAGAGAGACCTCTGCCATGAGACCGCCGAGTCTCCTGGTTATGCTGCATGCAGACCTGGAGTTGCCATGTCCTTGAATGAAGTAGTAGCTTGGTTGGTTCTCGTCTGTCCACACCGTGACCTCGTATGACGACTCTCTCTTCTTAAAATTCAATGGCTTCTTGACTTGAAACAGCGTCCTCCTCTCCTCTGAGCCAGTCGATCCGAAACCATTCCATGTCTTGAACAAGCTACATTTCTTCACAGAGCAATAAAACATGAACGCGATTAATTGGAAATCGACAGGATTTGACTGGTTCTCGCTCAACTTTCTTTTCATTTCTATCGAAGTTTTTGTAGCGCGGTACCGAATTTCTAGAGTGAGGCGCAAACAAGCTGACTCTAGACACTTGTAGAGAGTATTCGAGCTGATGTTTGTGCGCGTGATCTTTCCATACCTTCTTAAGAATGGTGAACAGGACCTTCCCTCCGTGGTCCATGAAATAGACCTCGCTGCTTCGCTCGCAGTCATAGTTATCTACCCGGTAAACGATCCCACCGCTCGAGTCGAACACGGTGCATCCCTTGCTGTTCATTATCAGGGACTTCATCCACACGGTGAAGACCTCCCGTTTAGCGGCCGTGCAATCACAAGAGGTTGCCGGGGACAGGAGATCGAGTGTCACTTTCGGATGAATCTTCGCCATGCGATCAGCTGAATTATTCCGTGCACTGCAACTCCTTGAAGACAGCTTCTTAAAGGGGCTTCCCTGTTGCTGTCCTTGTTGTAAATTATGGAGGCTGACTTCATACGAAGAAGAAAATGGCAACATACCATTTTGGAATCTCGTCGATAAGATTAGGGTTTCATTTCTTGGCCAAATATAGGAAGATTGTACATGAGTTATCTTATATGACGGCCACGTTTTAGATTCATTAGTTTAATGAATTAGATAAGAGCATGGTTATAATAAGTGAAATTCAAAGGCGGCATATAAAGTTGAAAAGCGTAGTATTAAAAATTTAGTGTAAGGCAACTGAGGCTGTGCATATCAAGAAGGCATATGACATGTGCATGTATTATAAAGTAGCCTCTCTATACCAGTAGAACATATATATTATGTCTCATGCGTCATTGACTAGAAACTACATACTTTAGTACGAACCGATCGGACTTTACTAAACATGATTGATCGATCTCACCTCATCAAAAATTAAGTTGATTTCTTGAAGAGGCAAGGCCCGAAGAGGATATGTTTGCACTTATAGATGAAGAAAGTATATCCCGTGTTGAACATGTAATGGGTCGCCAAGCATAAAAGTTTTAAGATTAAGTTTTATGCAAAAATAGATACACTATTGAACAATTCCATGTCATTGCCTTTGAGGTATTTTTTAGAAATGAGGTCAGACGAGTATGTCTTTTTGCTTGAACTGCCGTTTCGATATGGACGTCTCACCCCATCGTTTGACTATTGAATTTTAATTCGATGCGCGAACCCTAATAGAGGGATTATATTTATTTTGGACGACGTAAGACTAATGTGCGATGAATGTGTTCCAACATCGTTCCACGTCTCTACGTCATCTAGCCCTTTGAGCAGGATATGAATTAGAGAGACGGGAGACACATAGAGACAAAATTTATCAATCGGGCTTATTGTGGGCACGAGGATAAGTAGTAATCATATAAGATTTGCATGTAGATTCATACCACTTTCGATCACCTAAAGTCCTAATCGAAATGCTCGCGACAAATACATAAATTATTGTATTATTCTCACATAATTTTCGGATTAAATCGAAGACGTCGCACGTGGTGCTTATCCATAGGTTTTGTAAGCGTTGTCGATAAAAGTATATATTTTTTGGGTCGACGATAAAGTACGTGCTGCAAGAGTGAAAACGATGCACGGCACTTTTCTTAATTATATGATGGCGTCACCTAACTTTTCTTGGGAATGAGCTTGAATTAATGAAAGATAATGCTATTTATGACGGTCTTAATAATGGATGCAATAAAATAGAATTTCTTCAATTGTAAATAATGTCCTTGCATGTAGTGAAATTCCTTGACTTGGCAGGCAAACGCCTTTTGGCTTTTCTGTTAGATGTATTTATGTGTCACAATCTGTGATTTTCCTATACGAGTTATTGGGTTGAAAAGTGAGTGATGCAAAGAAGGTGAATACAACTGATTCATGAAAGTTGCATCAAAACGATTGATGGTAGGAGTTCTAGGATAGAATGAGTATATTTTTAAGGAGTTCTAAAGACAGGTTTGACCTCCCATGCATAAATTGGTCGGGAATTGATATCGCTCTTCTAATGAGACCATAGTAAGTCGAAACTAGCTGTCATGCTTAAAGTGATATGTTCCTTTGATTGAAGGACTAGCACCTAAGCTAAGTTGGCATGGTATGACCTGGTAAGAGATGCTATTTGTTGGATTTTACTATGAAGGCTGGCCTAGGCGCTGTAGGGGCTATTCGATGGCCAAGGAATTACAGTCCATGACACATGCATCTTCATATCAGGTTTCTTTCTAATTTTCTTCTAGAAAAAAATAAAAGTAGCCCAATTATGTCGAATGGATAATCCAACTATTTTCAGACGGTGTAATATACAATGAATAATTGCGGATCAAAATGTACTTGCGCATGATTCGACCTTCTGAACTAGAAAATTATAATGTGTGGTGGATGTAATGAAAGATCGCTAGGTAAAACTTGCACATATTCAAGTGGTCAAACTCATGAGTACTATCCGACCAAAAAATTAAAAAACAAAAACACGTGAGTACTCTTATTTGAGAATATACCTTAGTAGGGATGAGCATGGATTCAGATCTTGAAACCAAAGGACCGGACAAGAACCTATATGATTCTAGGTTTTAAGGTATGTATGGCGGGTTCTAGATTCTAAAAATTGGGAAACCTATTTTAACAGGTAAGTTCTAAGTTCTGGGTAGGTGCCTGTAACTTGTAACAAGTTTTTGTGTTTTTCTTGGCTTTGTGTGATCTTGCAGCATATCATGGTGTCCAATGATGACAGCATAATTTTGAACAATTAGTCCGAGTTTCCATTTTATGACTAAGATTCTTACTTTATTAATGTTTTATATTATTCACGTATCTAAATAAAAATTCTTGTTAATGAATTGAAACAACAAGTAGTGGTCATTAAAGGTAACAACGATTCGCTGTAATCGTTTAATTAATAATATAGATGGAACTTAGACAAAACCTAAAATTGATTTGGAACCTGTGACAAGATAAGCTCTAGTTTCTTAAGTATACAGTGTAGATTTCATGTTTCAAAAATATTGTAGAATGGATAATCCAACTATTTTCAAATAGCGCAGTATATGACGAACGATTGTGGATCAACGTGTGTTTGCGCATGATTCGATAATGCATGGCGGGCGTCGTGAAAGATCGCCGGGTGAAAATCTGCAGGTATTCAAGCGGTCAAACTTGTGAGTGCTCTTATCCGAGGACATACCCATGTTTTACAACATTAAAAAAAGTGATTAAATGATAAGTTTTGCAATAACATGTTCAATTGGAACGTTACAACAAAATGCATGGTAAGTGAACGTACTATCACTAATTGGGGAAAAAGAATGATTGGTTTTTAGTTTAGTCTTTCTTTGCTATCTTTCCTTCAAATTGATTAACGCATGAGATTGCATTTATTTAATCCTCAACCATGTGAAACTAATTCTAAATGTGTTTCTATAAGAAGTTCCATCAATCTCTACTTGAGTTGGGCGCTTCTTCTTCCAATTCCATAATAAATGGTTTAACAAATGCAAGAAAAGATTAGGCAATCGAATAAAAGTTTAGTTTTAAACTTCGCTATCGCTCGCATCCATATCCCATGACGTTGTAACAACGTTATGTTTGGCAACCATCATTAGCAAAAAGGTCCCCCAAATAATTGCTAATTAGATCATATTAGTCTTGTGAAACGAATACGACTATGACAATTAAGGAAATATTTTACTAATTTCGTGATCTTTGGTCCGGGCCAGGTGAAAATTTTATTCATTGGACCCTAATGGGCTTTCAAAACGCGATGGATTTGGATCTATGTGCTGAGAATCTTGACTTTTTAAGATGAGTTGCACTTGAGCCTTTTATAGATATTGAAATAAGGGGTCCTCACTTCCCCCTTTGGACGCTAGGCATGTTGAAGGCCATTTGATTTTGAAATCCACTTTAAAACTTGATGTTTCTCGACCACCCAACTAGGCCATAGAAGTCAAACTTCTAGGCCGTAGTGTCTTTACAAGGTTCAATTATTAAAAATCACTAAAGTCCCTTTTATTTCGTGAAAAATTACTAATTTTGAAAAATATTTTCCTAAAAATAATCGCCCGTATAGCTTGAATTTTTTTTTTCACTATCAACAATAATTTATGTCTAAATATTTTCATAAATACTTAAATAGATTTTTCGTTTATTCATTTTTGTAAGTGATATAAGTGATAATATTTAGGAAAATATTTTTCAAGTCAGTTATTTTTTGCAAAAGAAATGGACCCTAGCATTCTAATTAAATTTTTCATATTTTCATTTTACCAAATTTTTTAGAAACTTTTAATTCTTTACTTCGTGCCTCTCCCAACTTAGAGACTCTTCATATGAATGTTTCATGGTTTCTTTATTGGCCGATGAACTAATATAGCCATTTGCGCAAACTTTGCAACTATAAAAATTTACATCCAGTTCATGATTTCATCTAAGTGTGGACATCATAATTATCAACATTTTGGAATTCTTACACGTCTTATACAACAAAAATTGGAAACTTTCATATATTGCACCTCTATGTAGTTTCATCTTCGAGGTACTTCTTATTTTTTTTATGGCAGCATGTACCGTATAATATTGATAACCAAAATTAGCTTATTACTAACCTGTTCGTCCATTGCGTCTACTCTTTATTGAGATTCATCTAGATAATGGTTTTGATCATGTTGACAAAACAGGAGTTTAGCTTGATTAGGAATTTTGTGGCGGTGAGGTTGACATTTGTGAATGGGTCGTCGTGTGAGTCGGGAGGGAAAGAGAGAGAGCAAAACGTCGTCAAAGAAGGTTTTAGAGAGAGAAAGGTGGAGAAGTAGAGATGAGCAGCAATTTGGTGACGGTGAAGGCAACGGAGGTGGAGGCGTGGTTCATTTGATGAGAGATCGATTGTGAGGGAGGAAGGAGAGAGAACATCTTTGCACAGAGCGTGAAGAGTGAAGAGAGAGAGACCCACGAGGGTTTGAAATTCAGTGGGCCCATGCGACTCGTGTTACAAGGTGAGTAGACTAGTATTTTGCTGACATGGCATTACTGTAATATTGAGCATCTCTCTCACTCCATGGCTCCGCCATAATTTTGAAAAATAATTGGTGAATCTCTCTCTATTCTTTTAACACAATTCTCATGACATCTTGTAGAGAGAGAAAGACTTAAGCTCTCAAAATCTTGTCTCATGAACATTATTTACATTGGAATTCTCCTATCTCATCATTCGATGAGGAAGCCTTTATCAACAAACGCGCGATTTTATTTATTTATTTATTTACAGCTTTTTGGCTTTTCGAAACGCATGGGAGGGAGTGGAAATGAGTGATGTTAAAAGCGGGGCCCCCCTTTCCAACCTCTGTCCATACTAGCCGTTGAAATTTTAAACTCGGCCTTTCCCCTTCCTTTAACGTTCGAATTCTTCACCTCTCGTTCTATATCAATCTAGATCCGTCATTCCCCCGTTTCATCCGATCAAGAGAACAATCCCAAACTCCTGTCGAATTCGACGACAAGCCGGAAAATGTCCGCCGTCAAGTCGAGAAGTTCTTGTTCGTTCCCGAACCTCCTCCTCTCCTGCCTGAACTTCGTCCTCTTCATCCTCTCCGCGGCGTCCTTCGCCCCCGTGATCCTCCTCCGGACGCCCCCGACTTCGCTCGGCCTCGCCTTCCTCGTGATCTCGTCCACGTCCCTCGCTTCCTCCTTCGTGGGCTTCTACGCCCACCTCACCCGCTTCTGCTTCATGACCCACGTCTCGGTCCTCCTCGCCGCGCTGTCGGGGCAGGCGCTCGGGGTCCTGGCGCTGTTCACCAAGGAGGCGGCGAGCCTCACGCTGCTGGGGTCGCGGCGGGACCCGAGGGAGGCCAAGCTCCTGGTGCGGCTGGAGTGCGGGGTGCTGACGGCGATGCTGCTGATGGAGGTGGTGGTGCTGGCGCTGACGTGCGCCGTGCACAGCTGCTTGGTGAGGGAGTACGAAGGGCTGGGCGCGGAGAGGGACGCGACGGAGAAGAAGCGGAGCATGAGGATGGCGAGGGTGCAGGAGGAGTCGACGGCGAACGCGGCTAAGGTGGCGGAGGTCAAGGCCAAGGAGCTGGACGAGAGGATGAGGTGCAAGTACGGGCAGTGGGTGAAGACCGATTTCGAAGGCTGAGCTGAGCTTCCATCTCGGCTCGCCGCATCAGAAGAAGTTCCTCGTCTCGGGCCACTAGTTGGGCGGCCATCTTTTGTAGTATAGAGGTGTTATTCGATCTGACCTCCGCCGATCGTGTGAGAGCTTAAATCCTTCATTTAGCCTGAGTCAAATTCAATTGTTCTTTGCTCCAATGTCTGCTTCATGAGTCTCTCTATCTCGACTTCCTGTAATGGAGGAACCATTGAAGAACTTATTTACTTGTATGTACAAAGAACGATCAGATGTGGGAAAACGATATGAGCTTCGGATAGAAAGATTCACGGGGGCATCTCGATTGCCTCTTGACCTGAACAAACAATGCGGCGTGTGCGTTCGACGATTCGGAAACATAGGTGAACTGAACTCACTGGTTTTTCAAGATTCGGCTGGTGTGTTTTACGCGGCGACAGGTGATTTTTCGAACGTGTCAGTAAACCAGAATTGGATCACAAACTGCATTCGAATAGTCCGTAAACAACAAGGAGTCCCGTGGCGAGCGAATGATCGAATTCTGGTTCCCCGGCCATCGTCA
Organism: Angophora floribunda; assembly: GCA_014182895.1. Taxonomy (NCBI): domain Eukaryota; kingdom Viridiplantae; phylum Streptophyta; class Magnoliopsida; order Myrtales; family Myrtaceae; genus Angophora; species Angophora floribunda. The sequence continues at coordinate 33,742,961 of CM024707.1, read as the reverse complement.
AGACGTCGTCCCCTGGCGACACCCCCGAGCTCGATTTTCTTCTCTTTCACCTGTTCAATGGCGAAGTAGAGAATGAGTTCATGTCCATACCATCTTTTCCCATGTGCCATGTCCTTGTCTGTCCAGTCCGTGACTTCGTAAAACGAGTCTCTCTTCTTGAAACTCAATGGCTTCTCGACTCCAAACAGCGTCCTTCTCTCCTCCAAGCCAGTCGATCCGTAACCGTTCCATGTCCTGAACAAGGTACATTTCTTCACAGAGCGACAAAACATGCGTGTGATTAATTGAAAATCGACCCGACTCGTTTTCACTTAACCTTTTTCCATATGGCTGGTATGGAATTTCGAGAGTATGGTGCAGGCCGCCGACTCTAGACACTTAGAGAGAGAGAGAACTTTTTCTTTTGGTCGGAAAAATACTTCATTAAAAACTACTCGAAGATGGGTTACAACCGGTTCCAAAATCCAGAGATAAAATTTGTGAAAAGGGATAAGGAGGGCACACGGCCCAATTAGGTGGGAGAGTTCCCGCGCGGTGGGCCTTAGCCATCCAATCCGTGGCCTGGTTGGAATCTCTTAGTTCGTATTTGAGAGTGATCTCTTCTAGTTGGGCCAACATCTCACGACAATCCAACATGACAGCTCTGGAGGCCCATGGTTTCTCCCCTTGGCCCAGAATTGTGTTGATTGTAGCTAAACTGTCGCTCACCAGTTCCACTTTCAAATAAGTTCCCTGTACTTTCCTCTAAGTTGACTCACGTGTTTACTTCAACCACCATAGAGCTTGTCGGGCTGTTAGGATTTCGACAACAACAGCCGAAAGAGTGCTCTTTCCGGCCTTCGATGTAAACTGCTCTTTCCACCCTTCTAACTTACTGTCGACCCTTGCTAATACCCAAGAAAACATTTGTTTCTTCGTTTGATCCCAATCTAAGGGTATACCCAAATACTTCCTTGTTTTCTTGATGATAGGTAATCTTAGTTCTGCTGCTATATTTTGTTTTGGCTCCTGAGGATATCCGTTACTAAAGAAAATGCCTGACTTGTTTAGATTAATGGACTGACCTGATACAAAGCGTTATTGGTTCATAACATTTGCCAAATTCTGAGCTTCTTCTATGTGCCATCCAAGAAAAAAATGGTGTCATTAGCAAACAAGAAATGTGATAGGGTAGTACAATAAGGATTCGGTCGGATACCATTTATGCTTCCTTCAGTCATAGCTCTTGTCATTAGGGAAGATAAAACATTAGACATTATAACAAATAGATAGGCGCATAGTGGATGTCCTTGTCTAATCTCTCTAGTTGGATGAAAGGTCTCACAAGACTCCCCCGTTGACTCTAACACTAAAAGATACTAGAAAAACATAGTATTTAACCAACATAACCCATTTCTCATAGAAACCATTTTCAACATACAATCGCATAAAAAATCCGACTCGACTCAATTATAGGCTTTTTGCATATCCAGTTTTAGGATGGCTTGGAATTTCCGCTTTCTTTTTCTAACCCTTATTTGATGTAAGACCTTCTGAATAATAAAAATGTTATCTTGTATTTGATGTCCTTCAACAAACGTATTTTGTTTAGGGGATATGATTTTTGGCAGCCATGGTTTAAGTCTATTCACCATAATCTTAGTAATTATTTTATAATGAAAATTACAAAGACTAATAGACCTATATTCAGTGATACTCTTAGGGTTGTGAACTTTGGGAATAAGGGTAATGTGGGGTCTTGTTAATAGTAGGATCAAAAGGTACCTTGATTAAATAAAGAGTCCACCGACCAAAAGTAAATAAGAATAAAAATAAAGAGTCCACCACTTTGAAGATATCCTCTTGAATGGTAGTCTAATTGCTTTGATAAAATAAATTGTTTAAACCATCCGGGCCTGGTGCCTTTGTTGCCCCCATTTGAAATACTATTCTCCTCACTTCTTCCTTGATAATCTGCATCATTGGAGCCTCATTCATCCTATTATACACCACCAAAGAGCATTGTTCTAGAATAGGCTGATGATAGCTTTGTCCAATAGAAGTGTGCAAACTTTTATAAAAACACTTGATGTGTTGTTTAAGGGTAAGAGATCCTCGACTCCAGCTATACTCATCAAGTTTCAACATCGAAATCTTGTTGCATTGTCTCCTTTGAAGAGTAGTAGTGAGAAAGGATTTTGTATTTTTATCCCCTCATCTTAGCCAGTTAATTCAAGATTGCATGCACCAAAACATTTTCTCTTGTCTCCATAAAACTTCAATTTGCTCCCCTATCCTTTTGTAGTCCCCACTAGACGCTCCTTTCATTGTGTTCATTAAGTCTGTGAGTTTATTCTTGAGTGAGTCAATTTGTCCAACCACATTTTTAAAATTTTTTTGACTCCATCTCCTCAATTAAGTTGCTATGTTCTTGGTTTTACTCACAACATCTAGTTGATTTCCTTTAACATCCTTCTAGGCCTTTTCAACCACTTTTATACATTCAAGATTATCTAACCAGAATGCTTCAAATTTGAAACTTTTCTATTTTTTGAACCTGGTAAATCTAAAGTTAGAATAATAGGAATGTGGTCAAATCTAATAGAAGGGAATGCAAATGCCTCAATATTAGGGAATAAAACTCTCCAATCTAAGTTACAAAAAACCCGATCAAGTATCGCTCTTTAACTAGCTCATCCCCTTCTCGATTATTAGTTTAGGTAAATGTACATCCTTTACTCTCTATATCCATAAGGAAACATAACTCTACAAATTCTTGGATTACAACAATTTTGTACCTGTCAATAGCTCGTCTACCAACCTTTTCCCATTGATACAAAAGTTCATTAAAATCCCCCAAGCATAACCATGGGACATTAGTGGACATATTTCTAGAACGTAGGGTATTCCATAGGCAAATCATCTCCTAAAAAATAGTAGGTGCATGTAGAAAAGAAATTTTCATCACTATTCCACTACTAAGGTCCTTAAATGAAATATTAATGAGCTCCTCGGAAATTATATTCCACTCTCACATCCATCTCCTCATCCCAAAATAGAGCAAGTCCTCCCGCTATTCCAACATGATTAACAATAAATGAGTATGAAAAGTGAAGGCTCTTTTTGGTTCTTTCCACTACAAATTCCTTGTTTTTGGTTTCCATAAGGAAAACTAAATAGGGTCTCTCACGAGCCACCAAGGCTTTAAGATGTTGGACTATCAAGGGAGGACTCAAACCTTGACAGTTCCAACTTAAAAGCTTCATGATTTATTCGGTGGCTTATTAGGGCTAACCATTAAAGCCCTTTCCTAGGCCCCTTCCCACAACAAGATTGGTGTGTCCATAAGTTTCTCATCATCAATAAGATTTACGATCAATCCTCTCTCTCATAGGGAGCAAAATGTTTCTATTTTTCCACAGCTTGTTTTTTTGGTCTTGTTTTTTCTGATTTGGAATGGCTTGCCCCTAAAGCACCAACTGTTGATGGGCCATTCTATTCCCGAGTTTGTCGAACTCTCTTCCCCTTGTGTAGGAAGCACCTTCCATCATTTTAGTATCCACAAATAACTCATGTGGCAGTGGAATGTAAACTACTAAGGCCTGACTTTGCCCATCGAATTGTCATTGCCCAGATTTGATTTGCAAGAGGCAGAGGAGGTTCAGGCACCATCTCTACTTCTTCTAAGATAATATCAATGTCCCCATAGAATCTTTTCCAACATGGACTAAGTTCCTTAACTTCCGCTTTAAGCCAAGACTCATATCTTCATAGTTTATCTTGCATTAACCTAGTCTCCTTATATGATATTTTCAAGCAAATGTTTGCATAATGTCCTATGCATCCACATGAATAGCAAAAGTGTGGCAAAAGAGAGAAAACTTGAGCTGATTCTGTGTGTGGTCTTTTATTACCTTCTTAAGAAAGACGAATAGAACCTAATAGACCTCGTTACTTCGGTCGTGATCATGGTTATCTACCAATAAACGATTCTGCCACTTGAGTCAAACAAGGTGCATCCCTTGCCATTTACGATCATGGGTTTCATCCACGTGGTGAAGAACTCTCGCTTAGTGGCGGCGCATTCACGAGAAGTCGCCGAAGATGGGAGATTAGGCACTGCTTTCGGATGAATCTTTGCCATTTGATTAGTTGAATCATTTCATGCACTGCAAACTCGTTGAAGATAGCTTTATGAGTACAGCGAAAATTCACAACATAAATGTTTAGACGCAAGTCGATTTCCTAGTTTGAGTAGACTTTCTAAAAGAAAATATTTTCTATTTTGACCATATATACACACATTATCTCTAGTTTGATCAGTTTTTTTTAATTTGAGCAGGTTCCTAAAAAAAGATTTTCTATTTTATGAGAGATTGTGAGATAATTCTTACGGGTTAGCTTTGGTCTTAATCTAAATGTTAGAATACTTGGGTGTGTGAGCGATTGTAAACTCTATATTCTCTTCGGATTCATAGTGGATTTCTTGTGGCTTGCTCTCCTTGTAAACCCGGGATGTCCTTTATTATTTCTCTCTCTCTCTTTTTTTTTATCTAATGATTTCGTGTTGATTTAATTGCAAAATCAACGCAAGAGTTATCTTATTTGACCACCGCCTTTAACATTGTTTAGTTTAATGAACTAGATAATGGCACGGTTATAATAAGTGAAATCCAAAGATGGAAAATTAAGTTTGTAATTATGGTATAAAAATCAGCATTAGGCAACTAAGACTACGTATTTCAAGAAGTCATACGATGTATGCATGTATAATGAAGTAGCGTCTCTATACGCTGAGAAAGTACACTATATGGGATAAGGTAGGCATCGGTGTTATAACTATTGTGTGACGGCCTTTTTGATGTCAAAGTTTATCGAATGATCATTTAGGTATTACAACTTCTAAAGACCGATCGTTTAAGTAATTTCGGGCGATGGAAAATTCCAACGTGGCTCTCCTAAGTAACTTAAATGAATGCTTTTAAAAAATTTTGACCCTAAACTAATCGTTCATTAAAAGTTTTGGTTCAAGGCATATAAATTGTGATGGTGCGTAATTTATGTATCGAATAACGTTCCATAACATCAATTTTTGCAATATATCACACATCGAGTACTTTAAAGGTATAATTAAGTAAGAAGAAATCAGACTTTACTAAACATGATAGATTGATCTCACCTTAGTAGATAAAAAAAGTATATCGTGTACTGAATATATCACACCAATCATAACAGAGATATTTCAAAAATTCAAAAATAAAGTTTCATTATAAGTAAGAAGGAACAAACACTGGTGACTAATTTCATCTCGTCCTCCGTGAGGTACTTCCTCATCCACTGATGGAAGAGTTGGTCCCATTCTCTTTTGGAACCGATCAAGATCGATACCAATGAACAATTCCTTCTTCGTTTCTATTCTTCCAGTGATCATCAAAGTTGTGGGTACCACAAATGATTCCAGGACCACTCTTGGCCTGGCAAAATGGACACATGATAATAAAAACGGGAAAGCCGCCAACCCATAAGACAACGACGCGAACGCGAACGCGAACGCGAATGGAGTCGCATCGAACTCTTTGTCCTCTAGCTTGACACGTGTCCTCGCCATATTCGATTGGCGGCTTTAAACGACAAGTCGGTAGGGCCTCCCGACTGGGACCCCATACCATCGTTCATAGTCGAAAAGAAGAGAGGCGAGCTCGAGCGAGCGTGCCTTTGCCTTCGCATGAACAGCATATGGACTAGAGAGACGATCATGGCTTATTTGATTGCCTAAGGTCCCAATCAAAATCTCACCACAAGTATATATAAATCATTATATTATTTTCGTATATTTTTCGCATTGAATAGATCGGTCGATGTCACACGTGGTGCTTATTCATGGGGTATATCATTATTTTTGCGTTTTTTAGACCTTGTATATTGAAGACCATGCACGCTACTCTTTTTTATTATTGTTATTGTTTGATGTCGCCATCTAACTTTTCTTGGAAATTAGCCAGAAGTAACTAAAGATAATGCTATACAGGTATAGATGGTGTTAATGATGGACACAATAAAATATTTTTTTTTTTCGATTGTGAATAATGTCTTTACGTGTAAGAGAAATTCCTCGACTTGGTAAGCACAGCCTCCTGGCTTTTTGGGCAGATGTACACCTCCTCAATATCAAATTTCTTTCTAATTTCTTCGAGAAAGAATAATATTAAAAAATGCCAAGCTATATCGAATGGGTAAGACATAGTGGATGGACACATGTTTGCACACGATTCAATCTTCTAAATTTTGCAAATAATAATGCTTGGCAGGAAACCGTGTCGGGTGAAAAATTGGTCTTTCAAGTGGTCAAACTAGTCAAAAGGTGCGTACTCTTATCAAAGGGAATACCCGACACCGTTAAAATTAGCTAATTAGCCATCTCTATATGCAAATCCAGATGATGATGAAGGTTATGAATTATATGATTGCATAGTGAAGCATCGGAAATAAGAGTAATAAAGTGCATGATCAATAAATATAATATCATCAATTGGGCAAATAGATATAGACCTTTGGTTTAGTCATTCTTTGCTATCTTTGCTTCAGATTTATCCACAAAATGATAACATTTCTCTGGGTGTTTCTTCTTCCAATTCCAAAAGACGTGGTCTAACAATCATAAGATAAAATTAGGCAATCAAGTACCAAATTGGCCCAAAAAATTTGCCGTCGCCAGCATCCGTATCGCATAACATTGCACGATGCTATATCTGGCGACCATCATTAGGACGAAGAATGGGTAATTAGTCATGTGAAATGAAAGTGACTATGACAATTAAGGAAAGCATTTTACCATCTTGGTGAATTTGGGTCTGGGCCAGGTGAGATTTTAATTCATTGGGCCATAATGGGCTTCCAGAACGCAACGAGTGGACCTAAATGTGCTGAGAATCTAAAGGGCCCTAATGAATATTCACAGCCGCCATCAATTAAAAGCTGAATTTTCTTTTATCTTGGATCTTGGGAACTTTTTGACTTCATAGGACGAGTAGGACTTTGGCTTTTTCTAGATGCACATTAAAGTCGGCACGTCGACCGACTTATCCCCTTGTGCCTAGGCAGGCATCTTGAAGACCATTTGATGCTTACTTGACCTGCCAACCAGGCCATACAAGTCAGACCCTGTGGGCTCTAGAGTCTCTAAAAGGTTCGATTATATATCTTGTGTAATAAGAATTGGAAAATCTTCATTTAATGCACCTCAATGTATTTTGGTTTTCAAGGTACTTGCACTACCAATCCATAAGACATAAGATTAATTATGAATTAGATTTATCACGAAGCTATTGGTCCATCATGTCTGCTCTTTATTTGGGTTGGTCTAGATAATAGGTTTGATTGTATTGACTTAACCCAAGTCGAGCTTGATAATATTGTCCAACATACTTGTGATGAAAATTAATAGGAATGACATTTTTCAAGATTATTCATAATATTGTTAAAATAATAAAAAATGTAAATATGGCATCAATGTATTAGTTTGAACACATAATTATAATTTTAATTTTTGTGATACATCGAAATAATGATACAAACAGTTCTTGAACTTTCGCCCATATAATTTAGTCAATCGATTTTTAATTTGTTCAATGTTATCCTTGAATTTTTAATTTTTTTAATATAATTCATTAATTTTTTATATATGTTTAATTAGTCCCCAAATAGTACGGAAATATTTAATAGTCATTTTAAATCATTTTATCAAAGTTTATTTAATTTATTCCTTTCAAAAGCTGGACAGAAGACGGTCAAAGATAAATGATAACGACCCCGAGATCTTTCCTTTCCTTTTTTTTTCGTTCTGTCCTTCTCCATTTTCTCTGGCCAATTTTTTTTAATCTTATTTTCGAGTCGATATGGGTCGATAAATATATTTTATTTCCCGAGTCGATGAACGTTTCAAAAAATTCATTTTCTCTGCGCCACAGGAAAAAGGAAAACGCGGGCCACCGAAAAAAAGAAAAGAAAAAAGAACAGGACAATCCGAGAAAAAGAAGGGAAAAACGACAGATACAAGAAAAGAAGGGAAAAAAAGATATGGCGTTTCAACAAACACATGGAGGGAGGTGGAGGAAGGAGGAGGAGGAGGTAGAATTTTCCAATTCACGCGGTATCCGTTCTCTCTCTCGCTCTCTCGGTCTCTCGCGTACGCACGCATATGCATCCACCTGTGCTTGCAATTATCGCCGTCACGGTAATGCCGAATGCGGACACATTTCGTCATTCACATAAAGACAGGAAATAAAAAGGGAGGAGGAGGAGGGGAAAAGATCATTGATTGAAGCAGCCTGGTCGGGTTTTGTGGGTTAGGTTTTGGTCGATGCGGGGGCTCGCGTAGGTTCCCATTTCGTGCTGTCCTCTCGCTTTCGGAGGGTTGCTGGGTTGGGCTCTTGTTCCTTTTTCTTCTTCTTTTTTGTGGGCGTGGGTGATTTGGATTGAGACGTTTGCTGGAGCTGGCCTTGATTTAGTGGGATTTCCTGTTCCATTGATGGAGGTTTAGTTGGTGCTGGAGAGTTTAGCTTTGCTGTTCCGGGGTTGGGTCGAAGCTGGGTTTGTTTCGAGGCTGAATTTTGCGTGCTTTCATTCCAGCGGTGGACCTGAATTTTATTGTTTTGATGTCGGTTGTGGCTGCAGAGAGTTGATGTTGTAAGGATTCGGATTTGCCTTGGGAGAATCGCAGGTAAAGTTTGTTCCTTTCATTTCCTTTTTTGATTTATCTTTTCTGGGTGCGAAGGTTTTGCTTTGGGTAATTGTGCTCGGGTGAATTCTGGCTGAAGCAATTGAGGCTTTAATGCGGTCCCTGGATTTAGTGATACCATTTACGCGCCTCTCTGGATATAGAAACTGCCCATGCATGTTTGGTAGGGAATTTTGGTTATTGGGCTGTATCGAAAGTATCTGGAGTATTTTCTTTCAGGTCGCTAAGAGGTTAATTTTGCTCCGTGGGTAATATTTATGGTGTTTTGCTCTGATGCGTTTTTTCCAGGCTGTTGATTCCTAGTTTGGTTGCGGCAGATTGTTGGACTTGGCAAATGAGAATATCAGGATGAGGGGTCTTGGGTGGGAAGTTGTCGATGGGCACCCCCGACAACAAACTATCCGAGCTGGTTGACTTATTGAAGTCCTGGATCCCTCGGAGGGTCGAGCCAGCACAGCTATCTAGGGACTTTTGGATGCCTGATCACAGCTGCAGGGTATGTTATGAGTGCGATTCCCAGTTCACTGTCTTCAACCGCAGGCATCACTGTCGAATTTGTGGACGAGTTTTCTGTGCTAAGTGTACGGCGAATTCCATTCCTGCCCCATCTGATGAGCAGAAGACTGGACAGGAAGATTGGGAGAGGATCAGGGTTTGCAACTACTGCTATAAGCAATGGGGCGAGGGGATAGTGGCAGCTGATAATGGAAATGGCGCCAGTGCACCCACCCCTGGCCTTAGTCCATCACCGTCTGCAACAAGCTTGGCGAGTACCAAATCAAGCTGCACCTGCAATAGTGGCAGCAGTACTGTGGGTTCCACTCCTTATTCAACTGGACCTTATCAGCGTGTGCCTCACAATTCTGGTCTTAGCCCTCAATCTTCTCTAATGGATCCAACTGCAGTCGAGCAAGATGATGTAGCTTCTGGGACAGGCATACCACCCTACAAAGATGCAGGGGATCGATCTTCTAACCAGTACAGCTTCTGCAATAGGTATCTCTTGCTCATGCTGTTATGATTAGCAGTGTGGGGAGTCATTTCCCCCCGCTTTGATTTCTTCAGAAATGTCAATGCATCAGTATGTGCTCCTGCATATGTGTTGCTGGTGTTATGTAAATGCAAGGACATTTGAGATGGGGTATGAGTCATAGAAACTAGCTTACTGCAGTTCCCTGCCTTAGGAGTTCCTTTCTTTAATGTGGTCAATTAGTTGCTCAAGAGAGCTACCGTGTTATGAGGACTAATAAACTGACTTATTTAAAATTTCCTATTCATAGCAGGAGTGACGATGAATATGACTATTACGGTGGGTATCCTTCAGATTCTGAATCCAGGCAATATGGTCCTTTAATTGTAGATGATATTGCCCGCATGTATGGACCCTATGAAGCCCATCCTGATGAAGATAACATCAGTTCTAAAGACGTCAGTTGCTCCCCAGTACTTGAGAATTTTGCCTCCCCAGTTGTAGATGGTAGTAAAGAAGTAGGGGAACAAGAAGGGAAACCGCAGCATGGTCAGTACAATGAAGCTCCTATGCTTGATATAGAAGAAACTGATACAGAACCTGTGGACTTTGAGAACAATGGGTTACTTTGGCTCCCTCCTGAGCCAGAGGATGAGGAAGATGAAAGGGAAGCTATTCTGTCTGACAATGAGGATGGGGAAGGCGCCAGTGGAGAGTGGGGTTATCTACGCTCTTCAGACAGCTTTGGTAATGTGGAGTACCGTGGCAGGGACAAGTCAAATGAGGAGCACAGGAATGCCATGAAAAATGTGGTGGAAGGGCATTTCAGAGCTTTGATAGCCCAACTTTTGCAGGTTGAAAACCTCTCCATGGATGATGAAGATGGGCAAGATAATTGGTTGGATATAATTGCATCTCTTTGTTGGGAGGCTGCCACACTTCTTAAGCCTGATATGAGTAAAGGTGGAGGAATGGACCCTGGTGGATATGTGAAGGTTAAATGCATTGCATGTGGGCGGCGGGGTGAGAGGTACCTCTTGTTGCCATGTGACTACTTTATTTTGAGTTATTTATTCTGCTAAAGCTTTTCTTACTCCTTTTCTTGTAAGTTCTTTCCATTTGTTTGCTTTGGGTGCATTGCATTGTTTAAAGGGGTTTTCTCCTCTCAACAACTGCCAGTCGGGCACCTGTCATAACTTTTAGTTTATTTAGTAGCTATGCCCGAGGCTTACATGCTTCTGGGCAGTTGGTTTTCACGGGCAGTACAACATCATATGAGGTTATTAGTCCTGTCATAGGGCTAGGGTGGTATAATTATTGAACAGGTGGTAGAAACTTGTTAATTTCTGCTTACTGCACTTTCAATAGTGTTAGCTGCTCTCCTCATTGATCAGATATTAGTAAATATCACCATTTTTCATTTGGATATTTGAGACAGGTTATGTAAAGTGTCTTGTCCATAATCTATAAAACTGGCAGTGTAAATTTAGCAGTATAATAAAGTGAAAGTGAAGTCAACACATTGAAATATTCCAACTGGACTTTGATGGTAAATTCTCTACTAAATGTCAAGTTTAACCTGAGCTTGATTAAAGTTCAGCTGGCCAAGCTCAACTCTAACAAGATACTGAAAGTTTTGAGTGTCACTTGTTTGTTCCCGATTGCCACAGTCAAGTTGGTATTTGGGCTAGAGCATCAACTTCAGGTCGAACTTGATTGTTGCACGAAAGACAAAGCCTACACTGTCATGTTGTATGAAGGGTAAATTAAAGACTGAATTGCTTGATTTGATTTATTGAAGTGTTTGGGTGAGCTGTGAAGATCATTGAGCTTTGATTGGTTGATGATCTGATTACTTGGAAACTATCATAACTTAATTGAGCTCAGATAGGTGGATCAATACATTGTGATTATTCTCCCTGAGAGCGCAATCCCATAGTTTTTAATAGGTGGATTAATTTTTGGTTGTTTGCTGATCTTGCTTTTGCGCATCTTTTTCTTTGAACTCATGAGTTTAATGGGCCTGATTTCCAGTTTATAATGTTTGGACAATGTTGTTATTGAATCTAATGAGATGTGTTAATTTGTTGTGTAAAGCCGTAAGTTTAGAGTTATTTAGTTTTATCTGCTAACTTATCTGTATTCTTCCTTTCATTATGACTAAACCCCGTAACTGTTCTTATTTCACCAGGTCCCCCCCTTCCCTAGATTATACGTTGGTTTTATTGTCCATGTTCTTATTACTTATCATTAGACTAACATGATGTGGTCAATTTTGTTTGCTCAGTAAGGTGGTCAAAGGAGTTGTTTGCAAGAAAAATGTGGCTCACAGGCGGATGACTACCAAAATAGATAAGCCACGTCTTCTAATCCTGGGAGGAGCTTTGGAATACCAGAGGGTTACTAATCATCTATCAAGCTTTGATACATTGTTGCAGCAGGTTCATATGTTATAGCTTTCCGTTCTCACTATATGACTAAATCACGGCTTTGTGTCCAAGTAATTACAATCAGTGTTAAAACATTTTATCTCTAACTGATTTAAGTTTATTGCTTCCTGCAATTTTTAGGAAATGGACCACTTGAAAATGGCAGTTGCGAAGATCGCTGCGCATGATCCTGATGTTCTTTTGGTAGAGAAGTCCGTATCTCGCCATGCACAAGAATATCTTCTTGGCAAAGAGATATCTCTTGTTTTGAATATTAAGAGGCCACTGTTAGAGCGTATAGCTCGCTGTACCGGTGCGCAGATAGTTCCTTCAATTGATCATTTAACATCACCCAAATTGGGGTATTGTGAGACGTTTTGTGTGGAGAAGTTGATGGAAGAGCATGGTAGTGCGGGCCAAAGAGGAAGGAAATTGGCGAAGACGCTGATGTTTTTTGAGGGTTGCCCAAAGCCCTTTGGTTGTACTGTAAGTCTGGCATAAATATCTTACTACATACTGAGTGAACATCTTCCCTGCCATCTCCCTCTTTCCTGCATGATCTGATGGAAACGGTGAAAATCAGGGCTCTGTGCTTGATCTGATATGGTTGACTGGTGCATTGCTTGATAATTTTCTCAGTGGACATGAGGACACACTGTTACATCATGGTTTTGCTTTAATATTTAGGTGATCTTCCCAGATTCTATAGCAACAATTGATAGCTTTAGTTCTTTAAATGAGGTGGTTTATCAGTTATAACCTTTTAGTTAGGCTGATTTCTATTATTAGTGTAGTTGGTATTTTTTTGTTGAAATCTCACTTTCAGATGAATTTGTACCTCCTTGGTACAATTTTAATAAAATCTCCATACTATTGCAAAGAAATGAGACAATAAATGTGGAATTAGATGAGTCCTTTCAGTAAACTATGGCTATTAAAAGCAGGATGTGATGACCCCTTAGAGTGACAGCATTATTTGTGTTTAAGTTTAGAAGGAATAACAAGCAAATAATAGTGGGAAAGACTTGCAAGGATCCTTTTTTAAAGAGATGGCTATTGCAATGTCGTGCAGTTGGTAGGTTAGCCATGATAGGTTATTTATGCTGTCAATATTATTGGCTTTCAGAGGAATTTCAATTAGACCACTTCCCATGAATGGCGGCTGAGAGGATTAGATTAGCTTTTTTGGGCCATTGGATTTAATTGAGGTTGTGACATTCTGCAATTGTCCAGGTTACTTTTAAGTTGATTGTAGTTGTAATTTAGAGCTCTTGATACTAATTTTCTCGTAAAAGAAATATTTGTAAAATAACTATGCTTTATGCATTAGTTCTCTCCATTAGTTTTTAATTATATATAGGGAAAATGGCACAAATGGTCCCTAAACTTTAGCACAATGTGCAATGTTGTCTCTAAAGTTCGGGGACGACATTGCACATTGGGTCAAAGTTCATGGACTATTTATGTTATTATCCCTTGTATATATATAGTATCTGTCAGGGTTGAATGAGAATTTCATTTATCAATATATGAATGAACAAACTAAATAAAGAAATGGCTTTTCTTGGCAATGTATTGAGTCTATCGCTTTCTGTATGACCAAGAAAGGTCCTTTGCTTCAGATTTTGCTCAAGGGCACCAATGGAGACGAGCTGAAGAAGGTGAAACATGTCGTTAAGTATGGAATTTTTGCAGCTTATCACTTGGCACTAGAGACATCATTTCTTGCTGATGAAGGCGCATCACTCCCGGAGCTACCTTTGAGGTCACCAATAACAGTTGCATTACCTGATAAACCATCAAGTATTGAGAGGTCCATTTCCACTATACCTGGTTTCTCTGTCACAACTGCTAGTTCTTCGAATGCACGACCAGTTAGTGGAATGAGTTTAGATAAAGACTTTACATTAGGTGGATCCTTGCCTGCCAACACTTCAGCCACTGACAAAATGGAAGGTTCAAGGTCTATTTTTCCTTTTAAAGGTTCTATTCTCAACTTTCATATAAGGACTTTATCTTAAGGTCTATTTGTTCAGTTGTGCCATTCACCTTTTCTTTCTTTTTTCCCCCTTTTAGGTTTGGATAAATTGGATCCTAAGAGCAATGAACTTTTGTCAAACCATTTTGCGGAGAATTTTAAAGTGGGCAGAGGGGAATCTTTTCCAGTGACATTTGCCAGCACATTCAAAGATGATTCAGATAACAGTTTGATCTCTAATGCTCTTTCCACTTCTGAGAAGGTCGGACAAGGTGACGATTATAGGCATGGCAATAGCATTATTTTGCCAGCAGATAATGTTGGGAAATCAGATTTGGCAGCTGCAAAAGATGGGAAGAACCATAATGGGGAAATGGGCTCTTCAAAGGAAGAGTTTCCTCCTTCTCCTTCTGATCATCAGAGCATTTTAGTGTCTTTATCCACAAGGTGTGTGTGGAAAGGAACTGTCTGTGAAAGGGCTCACCTCTTACGCATTAAATACTATGGATGCTTTGATAAGCCCTTGGGCCGGTTCTTACGGGATCACTTGTTTGACCATGTATTACCTCTATCCTTTCCTTACTAATTGTTTCTCACACTGAGCATAGTTTTTGCGATAGCAACTCCTTTCCCCTTCCTCATCCTTCTCCTTCAGAAGCATGAGCTACTATTAATGAACTCGGTTTTTGACAGAATTACCGTTGTCGTTCATGCGACACGCCATCAGAAGCACATGTTCATTGTTACACTCACCGGCAAGGCAGCCTGACAATTTCTGTCAAAAAACTTCCAGAGTTTCTCTTACCAGGAGAACGTGAAGGAAAAATCTGGATGTGGCACAGGTGTCTGCGGTGTCCTCGAAAAAGTGGCTTTCCTCCAGCAACTAGAAGAGTACTTATGTCTGATGCGGCGTGGGGATTATCTTTTGGAAAATTTTTGGAGCTGAGCTTTTCCAATCATGCTGCTGCAAGTAGGGTTGCTAGCTGCGGTCATTCACTGCATAGAGATTGTCTCCGCTTCTATGGGTATGGTTCTTTTGTCACTAACATCCTATAAATGCTATTGGCCGAACACTGAGGAAAAAAGAAAAAAATCTCTGACATACTGGCACTTGCTAGTTTGATAAGAATGCCTTTAGATGTACTCATTTATGCATTAGGAAGAACAGATTCCAGAGAATATGTACTTAGATACGCCATGCTGTACCGATTAAAGACAGGCCGAGAAAATTATTTGCAGTCCCTTCTGGCATAGATTTTGAAGTTGTACGAATACTCTGCTTCTCTCTGAGCAAACCTTTGTGTTTTGACATAGTTGAGAAAGATGTCTTCTTGTCAGATTAAAGAGAGTTGATAAGTAATATTTATCTTTAGGTAAGCCGTGTATGCTTGGCACTCACATGGGAAGATTTGTTTTTGGTGGTTCAATAAAGGGGTTGATCAGGGGTGTGGGTAGCTTCATTCAATTCCCACTTTTATAGCATCTAAGGAACTCTCTGGCAGCTGCTTCTGCTCTCAAAGGTGTGGCAATTCTTTTAAAATTAGAATCCAATGGAAGCACTGAAAAAGCTTTTTCTTTGGGAAGCATCCCAAGTTTGTTTTTTAGGCTTTTGTTGGATTGGCTATTCTATTAATAGATTTTTTATACTATCAGTAATTTTTAAGGACAACAAATATTAGGGTTGCTCATTTCCAGTCTGAAAGATATCAACATCAATATAAGCATTTTTGAAATGTTTGCTAATCATTATAGCACCTTCAAATATCACTTGCCAAGCACCAATGACGTGTCACTACAAGGCACGAGAACTACATCACCAAAAGCTATAGCTATGCCCCATGATTAATGTACCTTATAACTCGGGGCTAACAGCTAATTGTTGCATTGTTCTGAAGTATTTTCTGGGGCTGCTCTGATATAATTCTTCTTGGTAATTCAGATGCATATATATTTCTTGACCTAGTCTGATCATGACACACTTCAGTGCTATCTGACATACATTCTTACATGTGCAGCTTTGGGAGAATGGTTGCTTGCTTTCGCTATGCTTCTATTGATGTTCATTCTGTTTATCTTCCACCAGCCAAGATTGAGTTTAACTATGATGATCAGGATTGGATAAAAAAAGAAGCAAATGAGGTGCAACTGATGGATATCCTTCATTCTTAATTTTTTCTTTTATGATAGATGACCTGATAATTATTCACACCATTATTTTTTTTAATAGGTTCGTGAGCGAGCTGTACTTCTATTTAATGATGTTCGTAATGCTCTTCAAAGGGTAACAGAGAAATCACCTGCAATGTCACTGGAAGGCAGCAATAAATCATCAGAATCAAGAAATCAAATGGAGGAATTGGAAGAGATGCTAGTTAAGCGGCAAGCAGAATTTGAGGTGCGGTTCATTTCAACTAATGTGTATAATTATTAGAAAAAGGGACAAATTAAAAATTCTTTCACATTCCAATCCGTTCAGTATGCCCGTGAAACGTATCATACTGAATACTGATATATAATGGAGGGTCTTAGAGTTGCAGTATTTTGACACTAGTCAACTTCATGATTTTGGTTTGGTAAAGATTTATTTTCTTATTTTTTTAGTTTACTCCTTGCCTTTCTTCCCTTTTCTTGGTGGCCATGGCGATGGGGTGGGGGTGGAGTGGAGTGGTGTGGTGTGAGGGCGGTAGCATTCGTTTTCCTTTTCGCATGAGAGTTTTTTTTATAAATATTTTTTGGTCTGTCTGAGGATGGTTCTAAAGTTGTCAGCATTTTGGCACTTGCCAGCTTCTTGGAGTTTGGTTGGTAAAGGCTATATTTTCTTCTTTGCTTCTTTTGGTAAAATTTTCTTTTTATTTCAATTAAGAAATTTGTGGTCCTTTGGTTCTTGGGGGACAAGGTCCATTTACACTGTGTGACTAGATAAACTTTATCATTAAGAGAACGTGTCATTATCCAATATTTATTATCTTTGATGCTTTAGATTCATATTTATACTTTTAAGCATGGACCAAATGTTAAGCTACACGTTGGTTTCTACTTGAACTACTGATGTAGTTCATTATTTCTGGTATTGCCCATTTTGGGACCCTCACAGGATTATGTTGTAGTGATGAGGGATCGGCCCTAGCAACCAAGATGGGTACGGAACTTAATGAAAAATTCTTTCTTCTTGATTTTGAGATTATTCACTTGCCTGTGTAACGTGATAATGCTTGATCAAAGCTATAGCTCTTATCATTATCAGTTATGAAGAATAAATTTGTGAATGATGATTGCTTCACAATCATTATGATGAAATCGAGTAATGTATAGACAAAAGTTACGAAAAATATCATTTCCACCTTAAAATGTGGGGTTTGCACTAGTCACATTGTTGTCATGCTTGTGCATCATTTAGATCACTAAATAAGCTAGTGGTAGTTAGGCTTCTGAAGATTTGGCTGCCATGACTTGTCTTCCTTATGATAGGTTTATTCATCAAATTACACTCTTGCAGTCCCTTCTCAATTTTTACATGTAGGCAGAATTGTTCTTTACTATAGTTACATTACATGGCGCAGTAATAATTAGAAACAGCTTCTCTTGTAGAGAGAGATTTCCTTATTATTTGTTCATCGTTCTTTCAACATATATTTCTTTGCCTTACGCAGTCTCAACTATAATTCTTCATTCTACAGGACCTACTAGGAAAAGTGCTGGCTGGAGGGTTGAAAGTTGGACATCCCATGATTGATATTCTTGAAATCAATAAATTGCGAAGGCAATTACTCTACCATTCTTACACTTGGGATCGATGCCTTATCCATGCGTTGAGATCTAATAATAAGAGTCTGCAGGAAGGTTTGAACAGCTCTAGTCAAAAACCTAGTACTGCTAAGGAGAAAACTGTCACTTCTGTGGAGAAGGTTGTTGAGACTGCAGTGCCTTCTAATACTTCTAAAGGCTTTAGCAGTTGTGATTCGTTACTTATGGAGAAAAAACCTCTTGTAAGCCTTAATCAAGTTGAAAATGGCAGTGAAGGTAGTGAGTCAAATGGAGGTCTTAAAATGAAGAATTCAGACCAGGATTTAAACAATAAAAAGCAATATCATACTTCTGTTTCTTCTATTGCAACTATTGGCAATTCTGATCCCCTTGAATCTGGGAAAATTGTGCGGAGGGCCTTATCAGAGGGGGAGTTTCCTATAGTTGCAAACTTGTCAGATTCCCTTGATGCAGCATGGAGTGGTGAAAGTCACCTATCAACTGCGGCACCTGAAGTGAACAGCAATTCAGCTGCAGCTAGTTCTTCATCTGTCTCAATTTCGGCCAAGGCAAGGTCTGAGTCAGATGTTCAGGCTAGTGAGCAAAACGGAAAGCCGACTACGAGTTCGACCACTGTATTTCCATTGAAGGGAGGTGACAACTCGAACAGTCTAACCAGTGTGGGAATGGGAATCCCAAATATTTATAGCTCTTTTAATACTCACACTGCTTACTATCAGAAGCTTGGTATTGGTGAATACCATCCAATGTATGTCCTGTCCTTTTGGGAGTCAGAAAGGCAAAGTGGTGCCAGGTTTTTTCTCCCAGTCGGTTTTAATGATACCATTGTGCCTGTTTATGATGATGAACCGACCAGCATTATAGCTTATGTGCTCACCTCACCAGATTATCATGCCCAGATATCTGACTGCGAGAAATCAAAAGATGGTCCGGATTCTTCAGTCTCATTGCCTCTCTTTGATTCAGTAAATTTACTCTCACTCAATTCATTGAATGACGCAACCTGGGATAGCCTTAAAAGTTTCGGATCAATGGATGAAAGTATCTCATCCACATCTGGATCTAGGAGCTCCCAGAGCATGGACCCACTTTTGTCCGCCAAGGATTTGCATGCCAGAGTATCTTTCAATGATGAGAGTCCTCAAGGAAGGGCCAAGTATACTGTGACTTGTTATTATGCAAAGCAGTTTGAGGCTTTAAGGAGGATTTGTTGCCCATCGGAATTGGATTTTATACGGTCTCTTAGTCGTTGTAAGAAATGGGGTGCCCAGGGTGGCAAGAGCAATGTTTTCTTTGCCAAGACCTTGGATGACCGGTTCATCATCAAACAGGTTACAAAGACAGAGTTGGAATCATTCATCAAATTTGCTCCTGCTTATTTTAAATATTTGTCTGAGTCGATCAGTTCCAGGAGTCCTACTTGCTTGGCTAAGATCGTGGGCATATACCAGGTATAGTGATTGTTTTTCTATGAGGATTGCTTAAACTGCTGTTGGCCCTGAAAGCAGTTGACATTTTAATGGTTTACAGACATTTCTTTTATAATTTTAATACATATACAACAATAACAAGCAAAATGATGTGTACAGCTCTTTCCCCTTCATCATTGGACCTATATTATCGGTTTCCCTTGGGATGGGGTTGTTCTCAATAAGTCCAGTAGACTCTATTTTCTGTTGATTTTTTTTTTCACTAATGGAGAGTTGCTGCCTTGTTGGTAATGTTAAATTTGGCTTTTGTTTATTTCTCTTGTTGGATTTAAAGGTCTCTTCCAAGCACAATAAAGGAGGGAAGGAAACAAAGATGGATGTTCTGGTGATGGAAAATCTTCTCTTTCGCCGTAACATCACACGCCTTTATGACCTCAAAGGATCTTCGAGAGCAAGGTACAATCCTGATACCAGTGGGAGCAATAAAGTACTACTGGATCAGAACTTGATTGAAGCAATGCCAACCTCTCCGATATTTGTTGGAAATAACGCAAAGCGGTTGCTTGAGAGAGCTGTCTGGAATGACACTGCATTTCTTGCTGTAAGTGTAACTAGCTTGCATACCATGGGAAACGCCAAAACCCCTTTTTAGATGCGGGATTTTTATACTGATGTCGGAGTCGTTGCAGCCACTCTAATTTTGCCAGTTGAAATAAAATCTTCTAATCGCAATTATTTTGGAAATAAATAGAAGAATAAGTGCAACCAATTGTGACGCCTTTTTAGTTTCGGTTATCTAAGCCGTCTCGTATCAGGATTTCACTCTGTTTGATGTGTAAGTGGTCTCTTATCTTTTGTTAATTACTCTTTGTCGATCTACTAATGCGGATATTACGGTCTTGCAGTCTATTGATGTGATGGACTACTCATTACTTGTTGGAGTGGATGAGGAAAGGCACGAGCTGGTTCTTGGCATTATCGATTTTATGAGGCAATATACATGGGATAAGCACCTCGAGACTTGGGTGAAGACGTCAGGCATTCTCGGCGGGCCAAAGAATGCATCTCCAACCGTGATCTCCCCTCAAATGTACAAGAAACGATTCAGAAAAGCTATGACTGCATACTTTCTCATGGTGCCAGATCAGTGGACACCTCCGACAATAATCCCCAGTGAATCGCAATCGGACGTTTGCGAGGACAATGCCCAAGGTGGGAATACCTTAGATTGATCAATGTCACATTTTTTGTTTTCTCTATGTCCAAAGTGTCATTTGGAAATAATCATCCCCTTCCCTTTTCTTCCTGTATCATACGCCTTTCCCTCTTCTATTCTTTTCCCCTTCCCAAGTCCCACGCGTATTTGTTCTGACAGATGTACATGTTGAAAATTCTGTATTTAGGCAGCAGTTAAAAGGTTCTAACTGCCAAGTGTTTTTATTTTTATTTAAGGGCATAGTGACTTGCCCTTATTATACTTTGTAAAATGTCTTATAGCCAATGCCGAAAGGGAAAAGAAGGAATTACAGAATGTCTACATGTAATCATTGCATATGATTTCTTCTCTCTGATTCATTCCCCTTTTTGTTCGTCTGGGTTCATCTTTATCTTGGTTGCATGGTGTTGTGTCTCTGCCTTATCATCTCAAAATGGCAATTTGCAACCGTTGATTGGTCATTTTCTTTTGGTTTGACAAAAAAGATGTAATGAACTGTTTCTGCCGATTGAAATGCTTGGTATTTTCTTTAAATTGTCTGAAGTCACAGAAAAAATTGTCCAAAAACACCAAATTTATCGTATTTTTATTAATTTAATTCTAGATTCTCAATTTTGCTAATGGAGATATGAACTTTTTATGTTTTATCAATTAAGTTATTTTTACAGTAATTCTTAAAATGTATTATCGGTTTTTTTTTATGTGGCACAATCGGTGTTAACATTGAGAAATTTAATTAATTTTTTAAATGTTTTTTGTATTTTTAGTTTTCTTTTTCTTTTTTCTTTTCTCGTTCTTCTTCTGTTAGTTATCTAGTTTCAACGATGGCCGTGATTAGCCAGAGGCTATGATTGGCGAGGGATGACCTCGTCGGCCTTGAAGTGAGGGTTGGCCTTACTAGATCTAGAGAAGTCGATTCTCGCCCAAAGCTAGTGAGAGTCACCCTTGTTGGTTGTTGGCTATTGTTGAGATTGGGTGATCGATGAAGGAAAAAGGCGAAAAAAAAATGAATTAAAGAAAAAATATAAAAAAGAAAATAAAAAAATCAAAAGATATTGTGATAAATGCATTGAAAGTCCTAAAATTTGTTATGGAAGTGTAATAAAGTTCCAAAATTTGTCATAAAAGTGCAATCAAGTCCTAATATTTTCAAAATGCGAAACTAGCAAAATGACTTGTTTAGATCAATTTGACAAGTTGTAGAACTTGATTAAATTTTTTTGAAAATTTTAGAACTTGATTATATTTTCATGATAAATTTTAAGACTTGATTGCATTTTTTAAAATTTTAGGATTCGATTGCACTTTCTTGATAAGTTTTAGGACTTTTAATGCACTTATTCCATAATTATTTAAAACTTGATAAAACTTGTCCATCTCAACACCAACGAATTGTTGAATAAAATTAGCTAGATGGATTCAATTTATAAAACATAAAAATATTTATTATTTAATTGATAAAATCAAAAAGTTTATGACTGAATCGACAAAAGGACAACATATTTATGATTTCATGACAATTTTCCCGTAATAGTGCATGTTACAATTCTATTGTGTATTTTTCAATTAATTTGTCCATGCCAGGCAACCATACCTTTGTGTTGAAGTTTCTCATATGAAATCCCCAACTCCTCAGTGAAAGAGGATCCGGCAACTAAAGAATATTGACATTACAAATCACTCCTACCATTTCTTGAACTTAAATCACAAGTTATGCACGACACAACACCTTTGATTTTGGTAACAACACTTCCCTGGATAATAGATTCTACAGTGAACCTTCTAGCTTGCTGGTCTATGATGCTGGGCTTGAAACAAACCGGCCCACTTCACTCACTGACCAAGCTCTTATCCAGGCCCACTGTTTTGATACTCGACATGGAATGTAGGGGAAAGCATGGTTCTAAGATGGGATAGGGATTGGAGAAATGGACCAGTGGATTCAGTTCGGTTCTTGATTCTGTGGAGGAATGGGTAGATTCTTGGTTCCACTTTTTTAGGGATAAGTACAACGGGAGTGCCAAAACTTGGTACGGAGAGACACTTAAGTGCCAAAAATTACAAATGGTACACTTAAGTGCCACTTTTCAAAATAAATAGATCACTTAAGTGCCAAGTCGTTGGAACCCTACCAGAAATCCGACGTGATAATTTTTTATTAATTTTCTTACCTACGTGGCTTGCCGGAAACACTAAGTCGATGAAAAATCAGCCAAAATAACATCGTTTTGTGTTGATGTGGATTTATAAAAATTTATTAAATAAATAATATTAAATAATTTAAAATATTATTATAAAATCAATTTTATTATTAAAAAAGAAGAAGAAGAAGAAGAAGAAGAAGAAGAACAAGAAGAAGGGGGATCGGTGAGGCTTGCATCGCCCCACCCTCACCGGGAAGGGCTGGCGACGGTGGGGAGGGTCGGTCGAGGTCGCTGAGCCTTGGCTATTGGCTGGCGACGGTGGCTGGCCTACAGCGAGGGCTCGCAGGCCCTCGCCCAGCCGAGCCAAGGGCTGCTGGCCACCCAAACCGCTCTAGATTTGGCGTGATCCGGGCGGCCGACGCGACCTGGCCCGGTTGGGCAAGGGTCGGCGACCCTCGCCTGATCTGGGGGAGGGTCGTGACCCTCGTCGTAGGCCGGCCAAGGCCCGGCGACCCTTGCCGACCCTCACCCACCATCATCGGCCCTTCTCGACGAGGGTGGGGCAACAGCGGCAAGGGTTGCACAGCCCTCGCTGATCCCCTTCTTCTCTTTTTTTTTTATTTAATAAAATCAATTTTAATTTTTTTTAAAATCTGACATTGGCAATTTTTTTTATTAAAATTGCCACGTGGATTTTTTTTTTGAAAAAAATGCTTCCGTCGAAATGAAGTCGTTGGAAAATGAACATATGATAGTTTGGCCGGATTTTCTCACCGTTGGTACTTAAGTGATCCATTTTGCTCCGATTTTGGTACTTTAAGTGAACCGTTTGTAACTTTTGGTGGTTAAGTATCTCTCCGTGCTCAAGTTTTGGCACTCCTTCTGTACTTATCCCCATTTTTTAAGAACCGCTAATTCTCGGTTCCTTTTGGAACCAAACCCGTAATTTGAGAACCGGGAACCTAAACCCTAAAATAGCCATGCATTTGGTGTCAAACTTTCGAAATTATTGTCCAATAATCTTTCTCCGACATTAAAAATTTTGACGTTTAACTTAATGGGTCCTTTTGTCCCCCCATCTCTTATTCGTTGCCTCTATGGATTACACGACTTAATAGATGAGAAAATTTCCCTTCAATTTTTAGGCATTACGGTCCTTATTTATTTGGCTGTTAATATAGGGAATAAGGATGAAAGATCTCGCATTTAAATAAAATCAAGATAAGGTTCATTATGCAGTATGCCATGCCTATATCTTTATGCCTAATGTGTTCTCGTAGAGACAAGTGGAAGCTCTAATTACTTCTTTGATGCTACTATGTTCGAATAATTGCTTCTTTCAAGATAGTGATTTTAACAGCAATCAACACATTAAAAATTGTAAAATTTTCATTATACTATTTGACAAGTGCACGCCATTGATAATAAAATCCTTATTCATTTTCATTGTTACGTTTATTTTTTTTTTTTTTGCATCACTAAAAATGGAAAAAAAAACTATTAGATCCTACAATCAAAACAAGTAAGTTTCTGGTTCCAAAAAATGAAGAACTCGTATCAAAGTCTGGAACCCGAAATTATTCACCCCTAGTTAAATGTGGCATTAGGCGGGTCAACATTATGGGTCCATGGGATTCACAGCCCCACCCATCTTGGGTTGTCTGAGGACAGACGGCGGCGGAGTACTCCTCCCACGACCTGCCAAGGAACGTCTAGGCCGCCGCGTTGTCGAAGGGGCCCGATCTAGCAATTTTGGACCGTGAAGCTCGTGTTCTGATTCAGGTCTGACTATCCCGACATGCCATGGGTTGACTGGCCGGATGCCACAGTTCTGGAGCACGGCTGCGGCGTTTCCAAAGATGAATCTATGGTCCCTATGATGAGGCACTCTCGGTAGAACTGTCGGCCAGAATATGCGTAGAGAGTATCTTGTTATGCATCGACGTAGCGACGTACAGCACCATTTGGTCCGGCGACGATAGCAGCGCTACGGCTTGGAACTTTTCGGGCCCGGCTGTGCTGTAGAAGCCCAGAGTCTTCGGCTATATATCCCCTCCCTGCAGGGCCTGTATGCATATAAGCATAAATGTAGGCTTGTGAAAAAACCAGTTAACCCCAATGATTCATTTCTTGATGCTTATACCATGCACAATTGATCAAATCCAGTAAAATTGAGGAGAAAAACAGCGCAAGTGGCATAACTTCGGTTCACTGATTTGGGAGGACATTAGCCTTGTGGGCAAAGAAGAGAGGTTCATTAGCTCACTGAGTGCCACCTCCACAGTTAGCTCGAGAGACCGTCACCTCGTGATGTTTGATGAGCTCCTGAGAGAATATAATATTCGACACGCATGAGTCCGGACACCAGGTCACGTCGCAGATGGCTGCTGAACTGCAAAGCCAATGACAATCGTGATCAGAACAACGGTTAGGGAGTATGATCACGATGAGGTTCTTCCGGGTTTTCCGGGTCGAAAGGCTTGCTCTTGCTGCTCGTTAGCTCTTTAAGGACTTGGATGAATCCACTGGACACTTGCTTAGTAGATGTTGGTTTGACTTCTATGAAGCCTACTGCAACAAAGATGGAAGGCAATTGATCCTGCATTGTACAGAGAAAATGATACGTGATGATAGCAAATTCAATTGCCAATGCGACAACAAAGAGAGGGCACGTTCCATCTGTTAATTCTAATCATGTCCTAAGCTTAATATAAAGTTAATATAATACCAAAAAAAAAATCCAACAGAAACCATAGATTTGCTATTGGAACAAACGAAACCATAGATTTGTGTGTGTATATATATTCTTATAAAGTAATCAAATCGAATTTATGACAATGATTTTGAAATATATGGATAAGTTGCGATTTTGTACATATCTTGAACAGTTCCATCGATTCATTGATAGAGTGATGTGACTCCACATGTGATGATACCTAATTCTTTCTCTGCTTTTTAATTTTTTATAAAAATTGAAGCCATGATGCGATGAAATGACACCTAATGACCAAAACCTAATTCGATAGTGCTTTGGTGGTGTTCAAATGATTAGATGTGCTAAAAAAAACTCAGTGAAATCTATCATTTCATGTGACATATTATTCCTAAAAATCAATTACTTCGGACTTAATTCGAGAACGCGATTTGTTGCCAAAGCGTGAATGATAACGTTGTGTTGAGTGCCTTACAAGATCCATGAACATGAAAGAGTAGAGCGAGCAAAAAACAGATACAAAAATTTGCGGTAACTCTAATTTATACTCTTTAAATAATGTATTAGCAAATAAAGAATCTCAATTTGTAAGTACACAAAACACAACATCATCATATTAATAGATTTGTAGATCAGCCTTAAACCCCGAGGCCGGCGGTGTAGGCCACACCGGTCGACGGCAGCCAAGAGTTCCCATCGATGAATTGGGCCACGGTGAAGTTATTCGCCTCGGCCGTGTTGTTCAATATGTGGAACCCGGGCCATTTGACCCGGCCGGTGAGGCCTGCCCCCGGGCCGGAGTTCATGAACTCCCCGTAGTACAGGGTGTTCAAGGCAAAATCATCGTTCCACTCTAGCCATCCCTCCGGCCTAATGGCATTGCTCATGTAGGACTTCATGAATATGGTCCTTGAGTACAACTTCCATGGCCGCCCCAGGTACGTCGGCGTCGAATTCACAAGGGCGCCAGGTCCGAGTCTGCCGAGACGTTGCAGAACTGCAACGAGAAGCCGGTCGGCTGGTTCGGGTCCTTCCGGCCCTGGGCCGTGATGGTGTTCTTCTGGTTGGGGAGGCCCCGCTTGGCCAGGATCTGGCAGTTCTGGAACACGACGACCGCATCCCCGAAGATGAAGTCGACGGTCCCGCTGATGCGGCACTCCCGGTAGAACTGGCGCATCGTGTGCGTGTAGAGCGAGTCCTGGTAGCCCCGGATCGCACACCGGTAGTAGACGGACAGGTCGGAGTCCGACCGGAGGGCCACGGCCTGGTGCTTCTGCGGGCCGGCCGTGTTCTCGAACGCCATGTCCCGGGCTATGAACCCTCTGCCGCTCACGGCTGCATTTGCAATCGACCCGGCGTTACAGAAAGAAAACGTGTGGGCACTGATGGACATTAAGTTGATACTTTTTGCTAATTAATTAAATTCAATCAAAAAATGATAAAGAAAATAAATTTTTTTAACCCTTTCCTACATTATGATTTTTCTACGTAGACAACATGTCTGGTAATTTTCCCTCAACTCAACCCGTACCCGATCCATTTGACAAAAGAATTAATTTGAAAAAAAACCCAACTGACCCAACTGACCAAACATATATGTGCATTTAAACCAGACATTATGTGTATCTCAATTTCGACCATGACATAGGTCGTAACTCGTAACCCAATACTAGGAAATTTTTTTGAAATTCTTTTATTTCTTTGGAAAAGGTTACGAGGCTCACCGAACGTCGCCGTCCGGAACGTGGTCCAGCCGTCGACAAAGCTCCGGTTCCCGGAGATCACGGTGGCGTCCATCCCGTCGCCAACCATCATGATGTTCCACTTCTTCTTCTTGATGTCCACGTTCTCCCTGTACACGCCCTTCTTCACGTAGATCACGAACCGGCGCGTCCCGTAGTCGGGCACGGCCTCCACCGCGTCCTCGACCCGGGTGAAATTCCCGCTCCCGTCCTGGGCCACCACCAGATCCGCCGCGACCCCGCTCCCCTGCTGCAGCAGCTTCCGGTCCTCGCTTCTCACCCACCCAGGAAACCGGGGGCCGTCGTCGACGAGCTTCCGCCCCGGGCCCTTGCCGCCGCCGGCGGAGGAGTTGGAGCTGGAAGGCGGGTGGACCATGGTGAGGAGCTGGGTGACGAGCGAACTGATCTGGCTGAGGCTGCCGGAGATGACGGTCTTGGCGATGCCGCTGGTGCCCTCGAACCCATCTCTGCATGTCTCCTGGTTCGCGAGTGCGGCGCTCAGCCATGTCCTCAGGTCAGAACCGAGATCCCCAGTACTGTTGTGCTTGCCTGAATATATAAATAAATTAATAATGAAAGTACGAAGCCGTAACCTAATACACATCCTAGTACACTACCCGCCGACCCCATCAAACAGTTCGCGTTTCTTTATCTTCGATGCTGAGACATTGAAAAATATCAAGAACAGCAGCACCCCACCACCACCGACAGAGCTCGTGCCGGTTCGGGAAAGGCCGGAAGAGAGAAAGCGGGGGTCGTACCGGATGGGTTCTGAGTGGCGGAGATGGACCAGCTCAGCTCGTCGGCGGAGAAGTCGATGAGGTCGAGGCAGTCGGAGACGGCGTTGGAGAGCCGGAAGTCACCGACGAAGGAGCCGAACTGGGACACCACCCCCCCGACCTTCCGCAGCACCTCGACGGTGGACCTGAGGGAGCCCAGGAACTGGGACGACGGCACCGCCAGGCACTCGCGCTGCAGGAGGTCCCCGGGCGGCGAGGTGCCGCCGGAGCTGGCGGGGCAGGGCAGGAGGGCGAGGAAGACGACGGTGACAGCGACGGAGGCGGGGGCGAGCTTGGAGGAGGGAGCCATGGATGAGGGATGGAAGAAGATGATGATGGAGTGGAGAGTATTTAAGGCAGCCTTAAGGGTGGTGGTGGTGACGAGGAGGGGGAGTTGGGCTTTGGGATCAGATTTCGGAGGCGAAGGGGGAATTTATTATGGGGGCGTTGCGTTAGCATCAAGCGTGTGGGGTACTAATAGAGAGAAAAAACATAGGACCCGGTTTAAAATATTTCTCTATCTAACTAAACTTAGGAAAATTTATTTTTATAATCTTTTTAAAAGATTTTAAACTTATTCAAATCCTATTTTAGTTTTTTTAATTTTTAAACACTGCCGAGACTGCCGATCGTTTAATATTTAAATGGCTTATGATGGGTGACATGACACACTGCCGATCGTTTAGCTTATGATGGGTGACATGACACTGCCAAGTCAGGTTAAAAAAGGTCAACTAAGTCGACAGCTAGGCGAAGATTTATTAGAAATAAAATCTACCATGAAAAGAACGGATAAAATGCATTGAAAGTCTTAAAAAGTAGGGAAAATGCCATAAAAAATCTTGAATTATGCCCATTAGGATAATTTTACTCTAAACTTTTTTTTGTACTATAAAAAACTTCAAACTATGCCCATTGGGACAATTTTACCATAATTTTTTTTTACCACTAAAAATCCTAAAATATGCTATTTGGGACAATTTTTTATCTGAACTTTTTCTTGTGCCACAAAAAACCTTAAACTATGCTACTTGGGACACGTTTACCCTAAACTTTTTAACTAAAGGGCATTTTCGTCTTTTTTTTTTTTTTCCTTCTTCCCCTCTGTTGGACAAGCAGAGGGGAGCCGGTGATGGCCACCCTCGCCTAAGTCAAGCAAGGGCTGCCCCCGTCGGATCTGGCGAGGGCCACCCTCGCCCAACTCGGGGAGAAAGATTGGAGGTATGAGAAATAGGAAAAGAAACATATGATGAGTCTGGTGTTTCCATGGGATGAGAGCTACTCTTCCAGCCTCTCCCAAAGCTTCGAAAGTCTTCATGTTCAAAGATAGACTATCTTTATGAGGTTGCTTACCTCACAGAGGATAGTAAGATTTCAGAAATTCAGCTTTCCATGATGAACCCCTGTACCGCGTTTGCCAAACCACCCTCATTTTCACCTCTCCGATCCATTAAACACCTCATCAAACATACCCCTCTCACTGTAAAGGAGTATGTTCAGTCCTCTCGTTTTGATCAGCATCCTATCCAGGCAACTAAACAAAAATAGTTTGTCACCCTCCAGATACCACCAGAGTTTCCAGCTCAATGGATTCAATAAAGCTATACTCATCTCTACTTTGGAGCCATCCGCCTTGCATTAAAAGGCCTACCGGTTACTGTACGAATAGCCCTGCTAGACACCAGATTTTTGGAATATCAACAAGCTTGTGTTGGCACCATCCGGACAACCATGAATGCGGGAACTGTCTTTGTTACACTTTTCCCAAATTTCAACATTGCTCTTACTTCCCAACCTTTTTCTTTCTTAAGGTTCAACTACAAATCACTGGAGCCCCTCATATTCCTGGATCTATTGCTGCTACCTTACATTACCAAATGATTTACCGTGTCCAAAACCATGCCATTGATCTTAATATTCCAAATTATGAAGATGCTCTTGTTATATCAGTTGATCATGACCAGACATCTTGCATCCATGTTCCTCGACAGATCCCACGAAACGAGCTTGTAAAGCTCCTTCCTAATAGTTGGGTAACCAATTATGAAAAACTCCATCAAAGTTGCAAACCAGTCCGGTCTAGTGAACCACAGTTCACCGGAAGGAAAGATGGCACTATTGCCATCAGGTTCAGTAAAATTAGAGAGGAACCTTCCTCTATTTTTCCTACCATCCTTCATTTCACACCCTGTCCTACTGACCCCGTTTCAAACGAACCGGACGACAAACGATTTGTCCACTCTTTTGGTTCTCAGGGCCAACCGATCCATCTTTTTAAAGACCCTTATGGGCATTGTTTTTGGGATCTAGATTGTGCTTGTTCATCCTGCACCAAATTTGAAGAAGATGATGATAGATCTTCTTCAAAAAAGAAGAAAAAGAAAGATATCCTCTACCAAAGGTACCTTGACGGAGATTCAACCGTTGGACCTCTAGGAGAAGACGGTGGTAAATACCAGTTCATTGTTTCTTATGGACCACCCAAACCACCTACGGTAATCTCATCTCCACTTACCTACAAGCCAATCCTTCCTCCTCAACCCCCAACCAAACCCATGATCACTTCTCCTTTTTACAAACCGATTCAGAAATGGGTAAAAAGAAATCCTTCCTGTCCACTAAACTTACCTAGGCCATGTACTTGTGCACCTACACCAGTTCCACTCCCTATTTTACCCGGTATATGTATGTTCCACCCCGATGACTTCCCCCCACTCGAGACCACAGAATCATCTGAAACCAGCACCCGCCCCCGGAAATTTCCTCCATTGGAAAAATTCTCTGATCCTCACCAAAGGTTTCGGCATTCACCCAAAATACCAAACCCCACTGGCCTTGATACATAGGGACAACGTAAGTAGCCCTCTGCTGCTGAAACTGTTTTGAACTGGCAAACTAAAAACACTTTGGCCCAAAATGAGCTTCTTGGTACTGTCGCCACACGTCTCGAACGTGTAGACAAGACTATTGACTTATCCTGCCTATGCTGAAAGACTTCCAAAAAAGGCTTCATCTGTTAGAGACTAAGCAGACACCTCCTAACCATTATTTGGAAGATTAGAAGCCAGAAATTGAGAAGCTCAAAAGGCAAATTCAAATTCTTAAAAGCCAGGAGTCATTCACTCCAATTGATCCACATTTTTTTCCCTCTCCTTCCCTACCTCCCAAACCAGAATTATCTCTTGGATCATCATCCTCATTTGCTGCTGTTCTCAGCTCGGCCGCCCTTCCACCTCAGAGCAATTTATTGGTTCTTCATGAAAAGCTTCGCAAGCTTAAACAAAAGCAAAATGAATCTCTCACTCCTATCAGATCACCATCCCCTCTTGATACACCTGAACACCTTCCCGATGATCATCCTCCCAAGAATCCACCTGCTACTTTGACCATTTCCAATCCACTCGAGAACTTTCTTCGACGGCAGATTCCTTCAATTGATGTCATCAAACCATCCACAGCAGGACATGTTGAAACTTCGTCCGAATCCGATTATGATATTCTTATCGAATCATCTTCTTCGGAAGAAACTTTGTTTATGGCAGACAGTGTCAAAGACGAAGAGATATTTTCTGAACCCGAAATACACCACCAGGATCAACTTGATACAACCCAGACTTTCACAGCCTCGTCCTCCAAGGTTTACTTCACCTTAGATGACATTGCGTATCATAAGTGGCCTAATAGACTCTAAGAATTCCATGCCTGGCTCCCTCCCCAACGAGGGTTGCCCTTGCCAGGAAAAACCCTCCTGGCAAGGGTGGGCATTGCCGCCTCCCCTCTTTGAAAAAAAAAAAAAAAAGAAAAAGAAGAAGGAAAAGATGAAAATACCTTTCAATTAAAAAGTCTGGGGTAAATGTGTCCCAAGTGGGATAGTTCAGGATTTTTCGTGGCACAAGAAAAAATTCATGTTAAAATTGTCAAAGTGGCATAGTTTAGGGTTTTTGGTGACGCAAAAAAATTTTAAGGTAAAATTGTCTCAAGTGACATAATTTGTGGTTTTTTATGGCACAAAAAAAAATTCAGGATAAAATTATCCTAAGAGGCATAGATTGAGGTTTTGGTGTCATTTTCCCTAAAAAGTACGATAAAGTGTGAAAATTTTCAAAAATGTAATCAAGTGCTAAAATTTATTCTAAAATTGTAATCGAATATTAAAACTTTTAAAAAATATAGTCAACGAAATAATTTGATTCGATCAATTTGATAAATTAATTTTAGAATTTAATTGTATTTTTATGATAAGTTTTAGAATATAATTGTATTTTTTGATAAATTTTAATATTTTTAATATATTTATTCCTAAAATAAATCTTGGAAGAGAGGAGAGTGAGTGAAGTGAACGAGGAGGTTGCCCTCAAGATTTCCATCTTTTTCTTGAGAAAATGATATGTGTTTTTAAAAATAATTAATTGGGGCTATAATGAAGATGTGATTGATATGTTTTGAAAATGTGAAAAAGAAAGATCACCTTTTTCATGACAATATCTGGGAAATTCGAGCTCGCTGTTCTTTTTCCCGTGGATTAGGGTGATGTTCATAATAAAAGCATTAGTTAAAGCATTTCCTTCAGCTTGAGATGAAAGGATGTACAAGTGATTTTAGCATTGCCTTCGTCAATACTAAAGTCTATTGTTGAATATTAATCGACCAACACATTGTTGAATTTTTGACCAACACAATTTTCGTGCGCCCTCTAAGCTTGATCGGCTTGGCGGTCTCGTGCTCATCGATCTTTCATAAAGTCACAAGTTTAAATTTCGTGTCATGTGCAAATGATGATGCTGATGGTGTTACTATAATAGTATAATAGGCTGTCCGATGTTTAATGTCATAAACAGTGCTAAGTAGTTATATGGCTCAAATTCAAGACTCTTTTGAGAATGCCCAACGTCGATAGCCCCTCCTTACTAATCTTTTTTTTTTTTTTTTTCAGCTCATGGAGAAAAAAAAAGACAATCATTATACGTATGTTTGGGTGTTGGGTCATTAGTATAAAGTCAAAAAAATACACTGTCGGTGCCTAAAGCGAATCGACAAGGCCACGGACAAAAGTCCCGACCAACATGCCTATCAAAATGTCGGCGGTCGCGGAGATGCAGATACTCTTCACGCCTTTAAAGCTCAAACCCCCCTCACATTCTTTCCCCACTTTCACTTTTCAGTAAACGGAATACTCCACGAAGTATAAATACGGCGTATTGTACTGATAAAACAAGTATTTTCGTAAATAATTTAGGGAAAATACCACCAAAAACCTTGAACTATGCCCATTAAGACAATTTTATCCTAAACTTTTTTTGAGACACCAAAAATCCTAAACTATGCCACTTGGGACAATTTTACCTGAACTTAAAAACCTAAACTATGTCACTTGGGTCACATTTACCCTAGACTTTTTAACTAAAGGGCATTTTCGTCTTTTCACTTTTTTCTTTTTATTTTTTTTCTCTTCCTCTTCCATGGCCAACAAAGGGGAAGAAAGGAAGAGAAAAAAGAAAAGAAAAGAAAAAGTGAAAAGACGAAAATGTCCTTTAGTTAAAAAGTCTGGGGTAAATGTGTCCCAAGTAGCATAGTTTAGGGTTTTTCGTGGTACAAGAAAAAGTTTAGGGTAAAATTGTCCAAAGTGGCATAGTTTGGGGTTTTTTATGGTACAAAAAAAAGTTTAGGGTAAAATTGTCCTAATGGGCATAGTTCAGGGTTTTTGGTGATATTTTCCCAATAATTTATATCGCATCCAGTTTATGGGTACTTCATAAAAGTATTTATATTACGTAACACATTTGTATAATATCAATGTTTATACTGTTGACCGTGTAAAAATAAGTTTTTTTTTACATGCTACTAGTAAATTAGTTGAAATTTTCTCTTAGATGTTAATACTAACATGCATTTCATGTGATCTTGTAAAAACCCTTAGTAAAAATTATTTTTATTAATAGAATAATTATTCAAAAAAAGTCATAAACCTATTGTAAGTAGCCAAATTTTAAAATTGTCAATTTAGCCAATTATATCTTGAATCTTTTGATGCTTTGACATTTCTTCCAGCCATAAATCTCTATTGTGGACATTGGTCATCCTACATAGTATCGCTAGAAAGGCCGGTGTTAACATAAACAATTTAAGTAATCTTTTAAAAACTTTATGAATTATTCATTAGAAATTTCATTAAAAAGGCGAATGGGCTACATTGGCAATTTAATACTATATCGACTAGATTGAAAATTTTTAAAAGAATTAGCTACGCCGTAAGATAAATTTAGGGCTTTTTGGACGAATTTCCGATTTATTGACCATGGATATATAACTTCTCATCTTTCTTTATATGACTTTTCCAAGGGATGGTTTAACAAAATGAAGCACTGTTCCTGAGCAGTGCTTGTAATCATATGGGCATTAAATCCGGAATTTCGTACGGTTGGAACCAAACTCAAGAGCGATGCAGTGCCCTCGATCATGTGAAGACATGCAGTCCCCGTAATGAATGCACGCTGCATTATGCACTCTTGTCTCTTGGACGGGCGGTAGTAGTCATAATCTTCGGTCAGTCATTCAAGACCTTAAAAAGTATGACCGGCTCTCGACTTCAATTCTCAACCAACTCTTTAAAGAAAGAAAGCAAATGCACTTCATGACCCTAGACCGATTCTCGAGCGTTGTGAAATCTAGATCGACATGATAAATGCCGTGACGGATAATGAATAGACGTTAGTAGAATTTTGACCGACTGTTATGCATATCAAGTTTGTGAACGTGTTTTAATATAGCTAGAATTATACGGGCTGCTTTATCTAGCGTTCTCTATCTTTTATTGTTAAATGGGTAACAAGTAAAGCATGGAGAGAGAAAGAGAGAGTCCAATTGTTTACAGGTTACGGGTGTCCAAAGAATACCTATTCGATATCCTTAACAAGAATGTTTCAAATTTTGAAAGAATTGATTTTGCACGTCATAAAAAATACCAGTGATCTAATGTCCTAAGAATACTCTTTATCACTTGACGGGTTGATCAAATAATCAAGTGTACTGTACATAAAATCATCTTGACATTCATATAATATATTCGATATTTAGAGGTCTCTATCATCTTATTTAATAAAATCGATATTCAAACTCTATCTCACAAAAATAAGTGTCATTGTATCTTGGAAACGGCACTGTCTTCACGATATACGTGGGCTCATCTGGAAGAAGATAATCTCTCACGTTTTCCAGAACCGACGTATGAAAAGCCCTCCTCAAGATGGACGCGTCTCTCGTCGGAAGCATGTCGGTGGTGGCAAACTCTCGACAAGAATCGCAAGGACTGTATCTTACTTGGCTCCACTCAAGAAAGTACAGACAAAGGAAGAGTTTGTCTTTAATAATTATCGCCCGAAAAAAGAAATAAATTCACCCTTGTCCCCAATTTGGTAAATCACATATTAAAGCAACAAGTCTCCTCTAACATACTTTCGTCATATGAGATAAATGTCTTTAAAGTCCTAAATCTATTTTATGGTAGTCAATTAGTCCCGAAATTTTTGATAACTCATTAATTTAATCCAAAATCTTTCAAATCCCTTTTGAAGATTTTATTAATTTAATGCTAAACTTATAATTTGAATAATTAATTAAAATAATTATATTGACAAATTATTAAAAGATTTAGGGAATCAATATATCCCTGTTGTGGTCCGGCATTATTCTTTACAAGGCCCACCTCAGATTTAATGTCAAAGAACGTTCTAGCTGGAAATCCAAGCGTCAATAATTCACTCGGATACGACTCGAGAAAAAGTCAAAGAAATGCCAAAAGAAAGAGAAAAAGAAGAAGAAAAAAGCAAGACGAGTTTGACTTCTTTTTTTCCCACGTCGAATTGGTCAGAAACAAAGGCATCGGTCGAGACACCCTGGACGCTCCTTCCCACAGCATGAGAGATTCGGCCAGATCTAATGTATTGCACTCCCCATTAAAGAACGAGGGAATATAATGCAAATGGATCGAATTATGCATGGCATTTCATTCTTCTTTTTCTTCTCTTACTTTCTCTCTCTTCTAGGGAGCCCCCACATGCTCGATTTCAGTGTGCTTTTGCGAAAGCAATAAAGGGTCCTTAAAGAGAGACGACGTGGCCTTAAAGAGGGGAGCTCGAAAACGCGTTGTGTTTTACAGCTAATTTCGAGGGTGTCTTTGCCTGCCCCCCATTTCCTCTCCTTCGTCAGGGCCGCTTTCCGAAAGACAAATGGCACACGACCACCGTCTCGCGCTCTTTGTCCACCGATGCTGCTGTTTCAGCCTAATACCTACACCAAGATCGAGACATACATCGTGCATTATTCAATTCTAGTTAGCCCTAGATAGGTTTAGCTGGGGCAGTTCTCATGCTTTCCTTCGTCCCTAGAAAGGGTTTCCTTCTCTCTTTTTTGGAAATTTTTTTAATTCTTGGTGCCGTGATATATCGTTATATGATGAGCCCTCCCTCAGATAAAATTAGGGTCTTGGAAATTAGGGAAGTTTCACGATTTCATCTCGTGATTCTTGGAGAGTGAAATTCAGTTTGCAAGGCATTGTGCTTTTATTGTAGTCATATGTAAGAGTTGGGATGATTTACCTTGTGATTTTTTTGATGCGTGTTGGATTACGCGTGTCATTCACAAAATAGTGACTAATCGATGATGATTAGCTAAGTGGGTTTTTATGATTGAACCTAGTAAAGAATGAGTTTTTTACATGAGGGTAAGATAGGGAAAGTTGTGATTTTTTATTCCCTTGTGATCATAAAAATGGGGTGGGGCAATGTCCCTCCATTTCCGGTTGGTTCTTGGCTTGGAAAAGGTAAATTCATCCTTGGATTTAGATACATTAAATCTCTCTCTCATGTCCAAAACAGCTAGTTAAAGAAGGAGGAGGATGCTTTTCAGGCATTTCTTGCTTGTGTTGCAAGGAGAAATTATAATCATTATCCCCTTCCATGCACCTTTTTGGAGCACTCCTTTTCACCCCAGTCACCGCCGTGAAAGTTAAAATGAATATTAGGAATCACTTTCATGAGCCTGTCTTGAGTAAGACACTTGTCTTGTTTCGGTTCTGTGCTCTTGTTCATAATCGCTCAACCTGTATTATATCGGACATTAGATTGACCCCTACAAGAATATTCTTCATACAATGGTCATCTGAAAATGGTTCTTTCTTTGTGAATCATTCAACAATTCTTTACCACCGCTAGAAATCCCAAATAACTCAAATTTTAAAGTTAAAAAGGTATGCGAGTTATATAATCTTCTTGGGTCATTTCAAAAATCACGAATCGGAGGTTCGGATTGGTTTGTGAAACACAAGCCTCGTCCAGCATTTTGGAATTGATGAATCGAATCGAAGTACATTCTGAGTGATCAATTTTCAATACCCGAATTTGCAACAAATCGTAAGGCAAATGCCAACACTAGGTAGCCAAATTTTCAAAGCATAGGCCGGCAATCTTGTCTGTACTAGTGTACTAGGCCCAACCGAATCCGTCATGTTCCTTTCAACCCTAGGCCCAATCGGATGCAACAGGCCTGATGGACTTAGATCAGAGAGGCCTAGCCAATAATGCGATGGATAGGCAAGTACTTCAATAGCTCGGTTCCCTCACAATTTAAACCAAACATATTTGGGGTGGATGTCCTTCTCTCATCCTCTTTCTAACCCTTGCGTTTCTTTTTCTATTTTTTTTTTCTTTTGACAATAATTTGAGGGGAAAATAGGACGAGGTTGACAAATTCAAAACTTGTATTGCGAGCAATATGAATTTAACAGAAAATCAATGTCTATCTCGATTAGATTCTCAAGTGTACAACCTGTTGCTGGCTTTGTCCAAAGACATTTTTCCTTCTCTACGATTTTTCTTCTATGGATATCGACAGTTTTTTTTATGTGGCTGCATCCCGGTCAATAATGTTCTAAACAAAAGCAAAAGGACTCATGTCTAATCTCGAAAGCTAATACATCTGCCCATTTCACCCTCGATCCAATCAAGCCATAAATTTTTGACCTAAAGAAAAAAAATCAATCCATAAATAGTGGGAACATAACATGCAAACCCCAGATTTCAATTTGCATTCAAGGTAAGCATCAGCTCGAATCACCTACCAGATCGTGTCGACATCAATACTCCAGCACTTTGATCTTATTTATGAAATTGCCCATCAATTTCTTTGATTTCAATGGAAGGATACTTTTCTTTCTGTTAATCCCATTCGATTAACAATCTTAATGAGAGCCCAATGAACATACAAGCTGGGTGCACGTAATTAAAACATGAAAAGGAACCATTTAAGTCATTAACGTAGCTTTCGAGTTTGAAATTGATTGATTTAACATGCCAAATAACTTTTTTTAGATGACAAACTTATGAATAGTTAATATATGCTGTCGTATCACAATCAACTGTTCCACATCAACTCTTAAACTTTTAAATGCCTTTTGCTGCTTATGGAACCCACGCTTTAGCATCCATCATGATCCAAAAAGACCACCTCCTTGGGGTCTCGTATGATACAATTACACGTGGCATTTGAGACTATGATAGTATGTTCCGAGTTATCTTGTGTCGCAACCTAAAATTTTCAAAAAATAATCGGTTTAGGGGTATTGTTAATTTGGTAGACGACGCCAATTAACTCCTCCCTGCCCCATACCCTGCGCGACGTTGGGATATTCACAATTTTTCAAATAGGGAGTCGCCACTAGTCTATTGAGGTCGACTAGGAACCAAGTGAGACATGGGAGCGTGTCTCACTTTTACGCAACCGGAAAATCTAGGATTGGGGACTTGATTACGTTAGTCATGCGACTAACGCCTTTTCGGTACCTAACTTGATTGTGCATATGTGAGATCTCAACAATGCATTCGAGGAAACTAAGATATGTCCTAACCGTTCGAAGGTAAATGAATAGTATCCAAAATATCATTGCCAAACAAGGTGCAGGAATAATCTAATATCGTAAACCAGGAAAACCTATTGTAAAGCCCTAAAGGCTTATTCAATTTTGTTCTTTTTCTTTTTAAGGGTTTTCTAATTTTTTGCAATTTTTTGATTTTCCTGATTTTTCTGAATTTTTTGAATTTTTTGAATTTTTCTGAATTTTTTAATATTTTCAAATTTTCTGAAATTAAAGAAAACAAGATTTCAAGACGTTTTGATATTTTTTGACTTTTCTGAAAATCTAAGAAAAAGCATTTATTAATGTTTTTTTTTTTTTTGGAATTTTCCGAATTTTTCTAATTTTTTTGGAATTTTTTAAATATTTTAATATTTTTCGAAAATAAAATAAAATAAAAATATTTTTTTCGAAATTTCCGGATCCCTGAATGTTTCCACGTATTTTCTGAATTTTCGAATTTTTTAATATTTTTAGTATTTTTTTTTTTGATTTTCTGAAATTTTTGATTTTTTGATTTTTTTAATTTATTGATTTATTAAAAGGTGATTCGGACCGGGTCGGGTGACCCGGCCCTACTAAACCGACTACGGTCTGGGCCGGAGCAATACCGGGCTGGCCGAACGGCCCGGTCAAAGACTTTTTAAAATGGCCCATTAAAAAATAAGAAACAATCAGCCCATTTCAATCCTTAAAAAAAAAGTCGGCCCAGTTTCCTTCAACCCAACACCAGCGATTGGCCCAAACTTCAGATTAGGCCCAGTTCGAAGTTCAGCCCAGCCCCTGCCATTTTTCTTTTCTTTTCCCCTTTTTTTATTTTATTTTCTGGTCTTCGTCTTCTTCCTCGTTTCCCTTCTGCAGACCAGACGTCCGCGACTCCTCCGCCGCGCCGCCGCTACCGAGGGTTCTCACCGGCCTTAATGAGATCACCATAACATCGCCGGGCGTCGGTCGTTCCGTCCGACCGACACCGAACGCCGCCGGCCACCGCCAGCGACGACTTCCGGCGGTCCTCAACACTCTCCTCTCGCCGGAAACCAAAGACGCTTCCTTCCGACTAAAAAATGCACGGAAATCTCGCGTAACTAGCTATAATGCTAACGGAAACATGAGATCAAGCATTATACAAGCTAAAATCTACGAAAACAGGTCGTCGAGGACGGATTAAATCATGAAATTTTCTGGGTTTCATGTAGGCATTTTGTCAAACACCTAACGGGCGCTACTGGTTTCGGGAGTTTGTAGTTCAGTCGAGCCTAGCACTCGCTAGGGGTTTTCAGGCATCACATCAAAAGGAAGCAGGGGCAAGCTAAAAGGGCGGCAAGGGCCGGGGCTCGCGCGAACCGGTCGGCGCGAGCTCCGGCCCGCCTCCTCGTCAAAGCAAAACAGAAACAAGTAGAAGTGGAACCTACTTGATTCGGATGCGACGCTGGGATGGCGGACGGTGGACGGGCTGGCCTCCTGCAAACGAACACTCCTCTTTCCTTTCTCGTGCGAGCGGTCCGGCGTACTTTCTCTCTCTCGCTCTTCTCGGATCTCTCTTTTGTTCTCTGTTTCCCTTTGGATCTCCTGTTCCGGCGTCGGAGGGTTGCCGGCGGCGCGTCAGTCGTGGCTGCCGGCCTTATCTCCTTTCGTTCGCTCCTCTTCTTCCTTCCTGCCCCCTCCTTGCTTTCTGGTTTTTCTCTGGTTTCACTTGCTGCTTCTGTTCAATCTGCCCAGCTCTCTCCTTCTGCTACTTCCGATACCGGAGTTGAGGTGCGGCGAGGAAACGTCGGCCACGGATCAGGCGTCACCCTCCGTCTTTCTCGTTTTTCCCTTCCTTTTCTTTTTGTTTCCTTCCTGCCCCTTTTTTTCTTAGTTTTTTGGCCCCGAGTTCCTGCTTCTCCCTTTGCTGCTCTCCTCTTTCTTTCTTTCTTTTTTTTTTTTTTTTTTTTTTTCGCATGCTCTGACTTGCTGCTGCTCTTCTGCTGACTTTCTGCTGCTGCTTTCCTCTCTGCTGCAACCTGCTCTGCCTCCCTCTCTGCTGCCACCTGCTCTCTTTTCTTTTTCTCTTTTTGTGTATTCTCCTCTGCGTGTGTATGGGGAGAGCCGAATCCCTAGGGAATGGGGCCGGGCTGAAGAGAAATCCTAGGCTAGATGGGCTGGAACGAAATAAAAGGAAAAAAGGCCCAAGAGAAAAGAAGATAAAAACTAGGCAAGGTAAATGAGTGGGCTGGGCTGAACCGACCCATTCAGTTTTCTTTTCGATTTTTTTTTTTTCGATTTTTTTTTTTTTTCGATTTTTTTTTTTTTGGTGTTTTTTTTTATTTTTTTTAGAAATTAATATATATTTATATATGTAAAAATAAATGGACATTTAAAATAAAATAAACAAAAATTCGGGTGTCAACATCTTGTTTCACTGAAAACTTTATCATAAAAGAAAATAATTTTCATAGAAATCACTTTGAAGGAAAATTATACATTTTCATTTGTTTAGTAATTTAAAGAAAGATTTTTCCGTAATGCATGATCGTTTTTTCTTCAATCCAAAGTTGTTCCCAAATATATGGATAGCATTTTTTGAAGATAAATTACTTTTTCATTATCTAAACACTAGAAAGTTGGAAAAGCAATTTTCTGAAAATGGTTTTCCTCTTAATTAATGGACCATTTGTCTTTTTACTATCGATTTCAGATGATTAATAATATCAAATGACGAAGAATCAAGAAATATCCACCAAGATCAAGAAAATTTCAAAGTTCTTAAATATAACTATGTGTACCATTATCCATTCTTCTATTGGTCAATTAAAATCATAATTAAATATGTGCAGTGAATGATTTCTCTCAATACACAGTCCAACCGTGCAACCATTTATTTGTACTTTAGTTCTATGGATTCCTCGACCTTATATTCTATAGGAAATTAGGTTCACGCTCGACAGGAGCGGATTTGAGAGCCACGAAATAATTTGGTAATATTAAATAATTTAATGGGAAATATCTCTTGAGGACAATTAGTTATAGGGAAAAGTGTTAAAAAAGTCATAAACATTTTGTATTTGTACAAATTTAGTCTTAAATCTTTTATTGATGTCAATTTAATCTTAAACATTTTTACTCAGTATCAATTTAGTCATAAACTTTTTATTGGGGCCAATTTAATCCTAAACTTTTTAATTGTCAATTGCTGGCGAGGGCCCCCTAACCAAATCTAGGGAGGGTTGGCCTCGCCTGTGCCTGGGTAGGCAAGGCGAGGAGGCGTAGGCGAGGTTGACCCTTGCCAATAGCTGATGAGGGTTGTTGGGCCCTTGCTGGCCCCATGCAAGGCCGACCCTTGTCAAATCTGATGAGAGGAGCCTTGCCCACGATTGACGAGGGCTTGTAGGCCCTCGCGCCCTTGTAGTTGGCCATCGACGGCAGCCTCCCCAAGCGAAGCCGCCTCTTGCCCAACCATCTATGGGTGTCGTTGGTGGTCGGTCGGCCACCGACGAAGAGGAAGAACCCTAGGAAAGGAAACAAAATGAAAAAGAAAAATTATGAAAATACATTTGATCACTGGAAAGTTAGGCTATTATTTGAAATATACATAATCACTTCAAACCCTTATTTGAAAAAGCAATGTCACTTCATGTAATTATTTAAAACAATATCTATTTTGAGCTCTTATTTGAGAAAATATGAGTATTTTGGGTCTTTTTTGGGAAATTTTCCATATTTAATTTTTCAGCCATTCCACGTCAACTCATAAACTTGTAAGTGCCTTTTGCTGGTTATGGAACGCACGGTCTAGCGTCCATCAATGATACAATTACACGTGGCACTTGAGACTATGACACCATATTCCATTTTGTTTCACTGATAATTTTGTTATAAAGGGAAATAATTTCGGTAGAGGTCACTTTGAAGGAAAGTGATACATTTTCGTTTGTTTGATAATTTGGAGAATTTTTTTTCCTAAATACACAATCGTTTTTTCCCCAATCCAAAGAT
This sequence comes from Angophora floribunda, assembly GCA_014182895.1. NCBI lineage: Eukaryota > Viridiplantae > Streptophyta > Magnoliopsida > Myrtales > Myrtaceae > Angophora > Angophora floribunda. The sequence goes on along the minus strand of CM024707.1, from coordinate 33,700,198 downwards.
GTTGTTCCCAATTTATGGATAGCATTTTTTGTAGATCTATTAATTTTTCATTATCTAACCACTAGAAAGTTGGAAAAGCAATTTTCCGAAAATGGTTTTCTTGTAATTAAACAGACCATTTGTCTTTTTACTAGTGATTTCATATCGTTAATAATATTAAATGACAAAGAATAAATAAATATCCACCAAGATCAAGAAAATTTTGAAGTTCTTAAATATAACTATGTGTACCATTATCCATACTTCTATCGGTCAATTAAAATCATTATTAAATATGTATAGTGAATGATTTCTTTCAATACCCACTCGAACCGGGTAACCATTCATTTGTACTTTAGTTCTATGGATTCCTCGACCTTATATTCCACAGGAAATTAGGTTCACGTTATTCTAGACAGGAGTGGATTGAGAGCCACAAAATAATTTGGCAGTATTAAATAATTTAATGGGAAATATCTCTCGAAGGACAATTATTTATATATTTATATATGTATAGAATTGAGTGGCACCGAACACTCAAATTATGATTTTAATTAAAGAAAAATTAATATTTTTTTCTTTTTAAGAAAGAAAGATAATGTTATCTTTTTGGGTTTTTGAATGAAATAATTTACATGTTTCATGCACCGGGATTGTCCATCTCATGCATAAAGCTAGCAGTTCCGTCACGCCACTTATTATTAGGTACGACATTTTCCCATTTCTTTTTGCTTTGTGCTTTGACCCATGCTCTTTCTGATAAGGCTAGATTAATATAATTATAATAATAACGATAATAATACTTATAATAACAATAACTTGGTCAACGCAAACTTCTCTCTCTTATTTGAGATCTGTTTTAGTGACATGGGCTCTAATCTAGGATTTTATAGAACTCCTTTTGATGAAATTTGGATAACCAACCCTTGCTCGAACAATTCTTTGACTAATCTTGCGAAGCTTACGTGCTAAATTCTTGTACTCGCGTTTACTTTCTCTTGTGAGTAACATTATCGGGAAAAAAAAAAAGGGAAGTATTAGATGGAAGCTCTCGCTTGCCTACCTTATTGACTTGTTTTACATGTGCAACCATTGAAGCAAGCTCGATACGTTCAGATTGATTTCATGTCTTTGAGGGTCGATTCGTCTTTTACAAATTGGACACGTTACACTACAAGCTTGCTTGATAGACCAATGTGTCCTCAATGTTAGTAGTGGAACACAATTTCGGAGGAAGGAATTGGCAGCGCCTCTCTCTTTTTTCCCGATAAGTACGGTAACATTTTTTTGGCGAGCCTAAATTGATTTGGCTCGCACTCACTTTCGATAATATCATCATATAAGTTTTGCAAGTTACGTATATCGCATTGACAGCTTAGTTTATATACTTGTGCATCCTAAATGATGATCGATAGACATCTCGACATGTTAGAGGAAGTATTATTACGTTATAATATGATTAGCTTGGCCCTTATTTTATTGAGGTAGACATAAGCACGCTGTTTGAATATATCTATAAATAATGAGAAGATTTCAAATAAAGTCCTAGATTTAGCCTATTATTTCAAAAGAGGACCTAAAGTGAAGCTTTTTTATTTAATAAGGGCGTGCACGATAATCATTTTATTTATGGCCAAAACTATTTTTTTGATTTTACGAACAAGTTTGGAACATAAATCCTTTTGATAGTGTGATTTCATTTTTCTATTTATGGAACAAATTTTTAGTCCAAAAATATGTTTGAAGTAGAAATGATAATTTTTTTTTACTTATCTATTTTTAGAATAGAAATGAGAAATAAAAATTATTATTATCACTCGCCCTCGCTACTAGCTGATTGCCCACCTGCCATTGCTGCCGGTCGCCTATTGTCATTTGTCACCTGCCGTCATCATTCATCACTCGCCATCTGCCATTGCCATTTGCCGCTGTCTCCCAAGAAAAAAAAATTGCATACTTTTGGATGTTTTCATGGCATAGAAAAAGTTGGGGCATTTAAGTTTAAGATTTTTGGATATCAAAAGGCTCAAAGGAGAAAACCCAGGCCAAGAGTGGGCCACTTGTCTTATTGGAGAGTTTTTCGTATTCCCTAGCTTTGGAGAAGAAAAATATCTAAGATCAATTTGAAGTGTTGGGGATGGGTTCTTCACCATCATAAAATAATTGTGAGGATTCTTACGGTTCGCTAAAAGTATGTCTGCCGGACAGACGTAGATAATCTTAACAGACACCCTCAAAAGGTTAAAGGGTTAACAGTTGAAATGTAACTTAGCTAGTAACCCAATGAAATCAACTGAACCCAGATCGGTGAGATAACAAAATTTAGAATATTTTTTTTATTGTTGTATATAGTTTAAGTTCTTTTGTTTTTTGGTATTTGGCCATTAAAATACAAGCTAAATGTAAGTGGGCCATCTGAATCTGTTCGAGGACAAAACAGACAAGAAAATGGCAACGAACTGCAACGTAAAAGGACAATGGACTCATGACACGTGGAATCCCCACGCTTACTTTACGGGAAAAAAAGAGAAGCTTTCGTATCGAACTCCTACACGTCACTCCACGTGGCCCACGGCTCTTGAGATAAGGGGATACGCATTCCGCTCCCATATAATGGAAATCGATATTACTATAATTCGAGGAAAATTATTTACCCCAAAACACAATTCATATGGTTGTAGCATTTTAATATCTTATTTCGCAATTTGATACACCAAATGTATTTTTTTTTCCACAATCGACATGCCTGGTGTTCGTCACTCCTCCCACCTTTTCTTATAAGTAGATTCAATCACAATTCTAAAGTCCAGAGAATTTGCCATCTTCGATTGCCTCTCACGCTCTTTTTATAAAATAAAATAAATTCCAAAATTATTTATTGCACAATTCGACATACAATGTGTTCATCTAAAATATAAATGAGCTTAGATAAGTTGAGAGGTACCGAAAGAAGGTAAATGATTTTCAATTATACTCCTAATGGCCAGAGGAGTTCTATCCGGTTGCCTCTCCCACTTTTTTATATAAGATAGAAGAAGATCTTTTTTCTATGTTCTTCATCCGTAAAGATTCTAAAGAACAGGTCTGGAAAAAAAAAATTATTCTGCGGACAGATTAGTTGCTTCCGACTCATATTGCATGAACGTGACATCCAGTTCCAGCCACCCTCGGTTAATGGTCGCTCTTGCTTTTTTCCAGGTACGTAAGCCGTCCGTGCACTGGATCACTCTGTCCTCGTCACTGTCGTGCCTAACATCCTTATCTCGTGATCACAATACGGGTACGGCCCTCATATTCGATGGCAATTATTATACGAGGACGATCGTGATCTTATGCATATTATATTCTTGTGGGGAAGAGAGGACTGATCTTGGAACGCAGACCCATATTGCAGGATCCCATAAAAAAGAAGGCTGCTTTCGCTCTCTCAGGGGGGAATACAGAGAACCCTTCTTTGCAATTTGCAGAGGCAGAGAGGTAGGTACTGTACAGAGATCCACGTTTCTTGCGAGCTCTTTGTGATGTCACGAGTCTGTTTACCGTGAGGATTTTTGTTGATCAGTTCAACCTTTCTCTAGATGGTCTCTGTTTACGTTAATTTTGTGATTGTATAATACGTTCCGTTGTTGAGGGATCTGATCGGTTTGAATGAATTCAAAGCCATAATAGTTTAAGCTTTTCTGTGGTATTATCTTTGTTGAATTCTCTTGAGTTGGCTGATGCAATGTTTTCCAGGTTTCGACTGATCACCGTCTGCGATTTTTCAATGTGTAAACTTGTAGTGCATGCAGGCGGATTCATGACAAGATCTATACGACGTCACCTTCACTTCTGTCATATTATTTGTATCAATTTGCTGAGAAGTTACTCTAATCTGGTCAATTATGAAGACCTAGCATTGATTAGATATGTCAGTGCTGCCGTGATTACAACCTATTTGCTTGCCTCACCTCTCTGATAGTAAAAGTGTTTTGTGTGGGGGGGGGGGAGTATGAAGGCAAATTGAAAAGAGCTAATATAAAAGCCTAACACTGAGTGGTATAATTTGCATTGGTGGTTCTGCGTACTTGCAGACTTCAGTATCCATATCATATGACTGTTTACTATAAGAAAGGCCAGAGCTGAGAGTTCTAGAATTCTGAGTGGACTTATGCTTGTCCTTTGTCAGATTGCCTATAATAAGTTATCGAGTCGGTTGGTCATATATGATTACTATCGTGTTGTTACTCTTATCAAAGATTTAAACATGGAGATGCCCTTGTAGGAATTCTATTTTGTTCCAAGAGACCTCCTAAGTATTACATAAAACTGATTATGATGACAGATAAAAGGTCACAATGCTTGGGAATGGAGTCGTCGGGATCCTATCTGAGTCTTCAAGTAAGTGGGAAAGAAGAGTTCCCCTTACGCCTTCTCATTGTGCTCGGCTTTTACTCAGTGGCAAGGATAAAACTGGAGTAGCCCGCATCATCGTGCAGCCATCGACGAAGCGAATCCATCACGATGAGCTTTACGAAGATGTAGGCTGTGAAATATCAGATGACTTGTCTGAATGTGGTCTCATTTTGGGTGTCAAACAGCCGAAGGTTTGGAATAACAAGTCTCAGTCCAAACATTAGCAAAATATTTAGTCATTTTTGTTTAATTATATTTGGTCTTTTGCAGTTGGACATGATTCTTCCCGATAGAGCCTATGCCTTCTTCTCTCATACTCACAAGGCCCAGAAAGAGAACATGCCCCTGTTGGACAAAGTACATTTTCCTTCATTTACCTATGTTAGTCTAGTATTACTAGTAGAGGAAATTTTTGGCCTTTCTAATTCTCCTTCAACTGTTCTCAGATTCTAGCTGAAAGGGCTTCACTTTATGACTATGAGCTCATTGTCGGTGAGCATGGGAAGAGATTGCTTGCTTTTGGAAAATATGCAGGAAGAGCAGGACTAATTGACTTCTTAAGTGGACTTGGACAAAGTAGTTTTCTAAGCTATATCTTTGTCTCTGTATGCCTTTTTTTTTCATTTTTTCAACTGAATTGTGCTGAATAATGAAGAGTCTTTCCTTTCGATGTTTCATGTACTTCACCAGCTGTAGTTTATAGGCAAAGCCAGTCAGGTTAATCCTCATCTTTGCTCCTGACATCTTTCAGGATATCTAAGTCTTGGATACTCAACCCCCTTTCTCTCACTCGGTGGATCTTACACATACTCCTCCTTGGCTGCTGCCAAGGCTGCAGTAATTTCTGTGGGCGAAGAGATTGCAACTCAGGGACTACCATCAGGAATTTGCCCTCTGGTCTTCATATTCACTGGTTCAGGAAATGGTACTGTATCTCCGTAAATGGCTTTCCTTGCAACTATTATTTATGATGCTGTGCACTTGCAAGTTATGAAATCAAATTGGGCTGCTTTTTTCTATACTGTTTCTCTATTAAAAGAAGGAAGCCATCCTTTAATTTCAGAGGCAGAAGTATCTTTTAATTCTCCCTACAACCCTTTACTCTATCATGGTATCTCATTTCTTATTTGCTTCTCTGTAGTTGCTGCTGGAGCACAAGAGATATTCAAGCTTCTTCCTCACACTTATGTTGACCCAAGCAGACTCCCAGAACTCTTTCAGATGGTAAGCTAATATATAGGTTAGCATAATGGGAGTCCTGTCTAATCGAGTTAGGGTATGGGGTAACTCTTATCGTATTTTCCTTTCTTCTAGGCCAGAGATCCAACTCAAACGGTAAAAAGATCAAAAAGAGTTTTCCAAGTATATGGTTGCGTTGTGACTTGTCAGGACATGGTTGAACACAAAGATCCTTCAAGAGAATTTGACAAGGTATGCTAGGCCACTTTTCTTTTTTCCTGTGCTCAAAAGTTACAATAATCTGGTTACACATACTATGATTTCCAAATCACAAGTCTAGCTGTTTTTGAATGCTGACATGGACCTGAAATCATATGCACGTGGACATTTTGTTTCTTTCAGGCTGACTACTATGCACACCCGGAACACTACTCTCCAACTTTCCATGAAAAAGTGGCACCATATGCATCTGTCATCGGTATGCTATACATATGTTGACTCTCATAAGGTTGTTTCATGATTAGGAAGCAAGAATTATGAGCACTGTAGTATAGATCTCATATCTGTTTTATTCAAGTCTATCGAATCACTCCCTTGAATTATATATGCCCGTGATCGGGTCCAGCTGATGTATCGCTGTGTGATTTACTCTCATGTAGTCAATTGCATGTATTGGGAAAGAAGGTTCCCACGGTTATTGAGTAATGAGCAGCTCCGAGGTCTAATGAAGAAAGGATGCCCACTGATTGGGATAGCAGATATCACATGTGATATAGGAGGTTCAATGGAATTTGTCAATCAGACTACGTCAATTGAATCACCATTCTTCAGGTATTGTTGATGCAAATTACTAGTGTTCCGTTGCATCACCTGTCTTAGGTTATTCTAGTTAGTGCTCCTCAATTTCTCTCCACATCATCAGTTGGTATTTTTCTCACGAAAAAACCAAAGAAGTGATCGCCATCTTAACAGGATCTTCATTCAATAGAATATTTATTGGTTGGATCATCCCAGCCAATCAATGAAAGGTAAAAGAGAGATTGATTTTACAGTCTCTGGCAGCCTTACTAACTGATGTTTATAAAAACTCGTATCCAATTCTTCTTATTTCTGCTCTCTTGTTGTTTTTTTGTGGATGATGCACACTCTTCTATGTGTTGGTGGTATATGACTTGCTATTATTGGTTGGTTATGCTCCCAATTTGTAGATACAATGCCCTATGTGATTCATATCATCATGATATGGAGGGCGATGGTGTGATATGTGCAGCTGTGGATATTTTACCAACTGAGTTTGCAAAAGAGGTGCGGTTCTGAATCCCGTATCTCATGGGACTTTTTTATCCTATGGAATGTGTTGGTTCTCTGAGAGAGTACCAAAAGTGCTCTAATGTTTTTGCTCATATAAATTAAACTAAATTTCCATTTTACTGTGGAAAGGCTTCCAAACACTTCGGAGACATTCTTTCAGAATTTATTGGAAAATTAGCGTCTTCCATAGATATTGCACAGTTGCCTGGGCATCTAAGGAGAGCTTGTATAGCACATAGAGGAAGACTCACTGCCCTTTATGAATATATACCGCGTATGCGAGAATCTGATTCAGAGTAAGATTTCTTCTATTGTCTCTACTCTTTTTTTGCCTTTTGATCATTTTGTTTGGTGGAAAAGTTGAAGACTGCCTCAGGGAATAATTATGTATTGAATGCAAGGACCTTACTGAGCATACATATCTGCCCCTTGTCTACATGTGGCTTCCTGTAACAAAAGATTGTGTGCTATGATGCTCCTCAGTTCCAGATTAGAGATATTTTTTGTAGTCTAAAATACAACTGTACTTTTACATGTAACAGAGGAACTAATTCTCAGATTTCAGTGTAGAAGCAACCCTTATATGCAGCGTTAGGTAATCAACTGTGCAAAGCTGTTCAGTTCATTAAGAAAAATGATAAGTTGCTTAGTGAGGTTAACTTTTAATTAGAAAAGCATAAGTGCATCTGGATGAGTGGTAAACTGCCAAATGTGAATAGGTTGCCATCGCCTGATGTTGCTTTGGGACATAGAATTCTATTAAATCATATTGGAATTTGCCTCTATCAGTATTAATGGTCCATATTGATAAGTGATAACCCTTTACCTTTTGTTCTCTTGTATCTGTGGGACCTAAATAGAATAGAGACATTAAAGAATGGAGTTCTGCTTAAGCAAGTCTGGAAGGGATAATGATAGTTAGCCCCTCTTTCTCTTTCAATTACCTTTTCTCCTGAGAGAGTTGCAGTTTTTTTTCTTTCTGGTTCGTGAGAGTTTAATGTACACTACCTGGTCAGTTCCAGGCTTCCAGCAACAAAAACTTCAGGTTTTTTCCTTTATGATTTGTCATAAATCATCATGATACTACGGAATGCATGTTTAGGTCCCCACTTCATCACATGAATGTTTTCATTTCGCATCTGCAGGAGCATGCCAGTAAACCTTGTCAAAAAACCCGCATACAGCATGAGAAAATTCACAGAATTGGTGAGTTATATTCTCTCTCTCTCCTCAGCCGGCATTTTGTGTATGTTATGCACTGATGCAGAATATTATCTTGACTTTTGTATGTATAAGCTCATTATATATTTGCAATTACCTTATGAAAACTATTCTAACCAATAGGTTTCCCTGAGTGGCCATTTATTCGACAAATTCCTGATAAATGAGGCTTTGAACATCATCGAAGCGGCAGGCGGTTCCTTCCACTTGGTTAAATGTCAAGTTGGCCAGAGTGCTGATGCTCCATCTTATTCAGAACTTAAAGTGAGTAGATCCGTTCACCACTTTTGCTTTGGTAGGAGGAACTTATTAAGTGCGTCAATTCAAATTTTTACCTTTCTCTGTTAGAGTAATCAGAATTTCCATCCATGTTTTTACATCTGCATTGTCATAGCAATATTCAGATAGACTGTCTAACGTAGTTGCACATTCTGTGTCACTGTTTCTGAAATTGTTATACTTGACTATATTTTCGGAGAATCTCTATAATGACCTATTTGTGGATGCTTGTGCGATCTGAATTACTAAGACCTATTTCCTTTGTTAACCCTGACTAGCCTCAACTTTGACAATCTAAAGTAAAATATGAATATGCTCCCTCTCATCACTTTTGCTTGTCATTGCTGTTCACAGTTCTGTTTGTTGTGTTAGTTCAATTTCGTAACGTTGCACTTCTTATTCCCTTGCAGGTTGGTGCAGATGATAGGGAAGTTTTGGATCAGATTATTGATTCTCTGAATTCTCTCGCTAATCGGAGTGAAAATGGACCTCAACCAGACAACAGAACAAGTTCAACATCAAAGACAGTTGGTACAGTGGTGGATAATGTCACTAAAAGCAGCTGTGATCTGGAAAATACGAGTTCTGTTCTGATTCTTGGTGCTGGGAGAGTCTGCCAACCAGCTGCTGAGCTCTTGGCATCTATTGGAAGCACTTCATACCACCAAAGGCATGATTCGCATTTGAAGGTCGACTCTGAAGAGCAGGGACATGTTCAAGTTGTTGTGGCATCTCTCTACCTAAAGGATGCAGAAGAGGTAGAAATGACCAAATCTTTTTGCATTGAGGAATTTCAGGCTTTATTATAATGTTATTGAGCGTATGATTGTTCCATAACTTTCTTATTTGCTAATGAGGCAAAAATTTTCTGTATGGTAATTAAAAAGTAGCAATCATGGCAAACATATGGCGAATACGCTATTTGCTATCTTTCTTTCTGGGATTTAATATTCGTTCTAATGCTCGGGTGGGCACAGACTATAGAAGGCATTCCAAATGCAACCGCAATCGCGCTTGATGTGAAGGACCATGGTAGTCTCTCCAAGTGCATTTCTCAGGTGTTTGGGACTTCTATTAATGGCGGTCATATTTTCCTTCTGGTTATGTGAGTCTCTGAACAGAGAATTTCATTAAGCCGTACAATTCACTAACGTTGTTCTTTCCCTTGTCCAGGTGGATGTTGTAATAAGTTTGCTTCCCGCTCTTTTCCATGTTACTGTAGCAAACGCTTGCATCGAGGTACATTGTATTTTCTAATTTCTTGTTAGGTGCTTGAATATATCTAACATATCAGCAGATTATTTCCACTATGAACACTTCCCTTTTATAACACGTTCATGAAATCAGTTGATCATCTCATGCTGTCGTCTCTATCCTTGGTTTGTGCAGCTCAAAAAGCATCTTGTAACGGCTAGCTACGTAGATGATCAGATATCGAAGTTAGATGAGAAGGCAAAAGATGCTGGCATTACAATTCTTGGAGAGATGGGGTTGGACCCTGGAATTGGTAACTGTTTTCCCAATGCATAGTGCTCGTAGAGAACTTAATATTTCAAAAAGGCACTGGTTTCATATATTTTGAATTTTACAATGGGCTCCTTCATTTGGTATTAATGTACTCAATATGATCATGCGCCTTTCATGTAAATTCGTGTGCCCTTTAACATGCCGATCTGATATCAACCATTTATTGCATCATTCTGGTACCTTACTGGAGCTGCTGTATCTGTTTGAAATGCGTCAGATCATATGATGGCAATGAAGATGATTGATCAAGCACATCAACGGAAAGGGAGAATAAGATCTTTCACTTCCTACTGCGGAGGCCTCCCATCGCCTGCAGCTGCAAATAATCCACTAGCATATAAGTTCAGGTACTCTGTCTCGAATCGTGAACATATCGTTTTCTATCAACTTGTCTATGAAAGACCAAGAGAACACGTTCCCAGCTTTTTGCTTCTTTAAACCATTTCTTTTTAGGCAGTCTATGGAATTGATCAGAACTGTTGGATAGAATATGTAATTCAACCTTAATTTAAAAATAGATTATTTTTAGATTAGTAAGCTCATAAATCTTCATTCCAGACTTATCTTTGTTGCACAATATAATTTAGAACTTCCAATGCATCTGGTTTCTGATCTTTAGAAAAGAGTGTTAAAAAATGCTCTCCTAAACTTTTGTAGTTGGAGTCCTGCTGGAGCTATCCGAGTTGGGCGTAATCCTGCCTTATACAAGTCTCATGGTGAAACTATACATGTCGATGGTACGATATCCACTTTCAGTAGAGTGAAAGTTTTCAAATGTAGTTTTGTTTTATTCTCTTGTCCACAAAGTTTTGGCATTTCCAGTTTTCATCATGTGGTATTGCGCTGCATTGATTACAAAGTTCATGATGATCACAGAGAATTGATTGTGCCTCTAAATTTGCTTTCTGCCTCATATCAATGGTGTCAACAATATGCAGGAGACAAACTCTATGAATCTGCTACTAGATTCCGAATACCTGAACTCCCTGCCTTTGCACTGGAGTGTTTTCCGAATCGCAACTCTTTATTATATGGGGACTTGTACAGAATAAGTAAAGAAGCTTCGACCATTTTCCGTGGAACCCTCCGCTATGAAGGCAAGATGAACTTTTTATCTTTTACAATCTCATTTCCTCTCATTTTTAGCCTGCAATTAGATAGCTCCAGAAGCATGGTATGAAAGTCAAAAGTTTTAAAAGAAATAAGAATTGAACATGCTTGCTGTTCTTAACAGAGAGAATTCGAAAATTGGCCACATGTGAATTTTACTAGTATACTCAGAATTTCTTGTTATTTTTTCTGTAGGTTTCAGTGAAATAATGGGGACTCTTGCAAAAGTAGGCTTGTTCGATGCTGAAGCCCAAATGATTCTTAAGAATAGCCAGCGACCCACATTCAGGACCTTCTTGCTCAAGCTTCTCAAATTTGAAAAAGAAGATTTAGATAAGGCTTTGGTTTGGGAGAAAGAGATTGCCCAACAATTGCTCATACTCGGACACTGCACTGAAGAAGGAACAGCCCTAAGGACTGCCAAAACTGTGTTGTACGTAACTTTTCGTTGTGCAAAGTATTTCTTACATAATTACCATTTGGGCCTGCTAACTATTCTACAATCACTTATTTGTACATTTCTAGAGCCAAATGTTTTTCTCTTGTGCGTTAAGTAATGAAAGAATATCGTTTGTTGCTGCATGCTTTAGGTTCTTGGGTCTTCACGAGCAGATGCAAGTCCCTGCATCCTGCCAGAGTGCCTTTGATGTAACCTGTCTTCGCATGGAAGAAAGATTGGCCTATTCTAGCACAGAACAGGTATGATTTCAGCGTGTATTATATCAGTAGTAAATATTGGGCTGATACGTATGTATCAGCATAGTTAGTGAATGATGAAACTCCATATGACAAGAAGTATGATTTATGATTAGGATATGGTGCTTCTGCATCATGAGGTGGAGATTGAGTACCCGGAGAGCCAGCACGAAGAAAAACACTGTGCCACTTTACTAGAGTTTGGGAGGACCGAAAATGGCAAAACCACCACTGCCATGGCTCTCACAGTCGGTATCCCGGCAGCCATTGGAGCTCTGGTACTTTTACGTGCACCTTGTTTCTCCATTAAGTGAATCTGACTATATGCTTCGACTAAGCTATTTTCTTTTCTACTATTGCAGCTATTACTTGAGAACAAGATCAAGACGAGAGGCGTGTTGAGACCTATTGAACCTGAAGTATATGTGCCAGGTATATTTGAAAATTAGCAGCTTAATTCCTATTGTGTCCTGCATCATCAACTATTGTCTTCTGCTGCATTCAGGATATAACAAGGGGTTGATCATGCCATTCTTTTTAGCCTATCAAGTGATTTTGCTAGTCTCCGATTTCCCATCTGAGACTACTTTAATGTTGCTAATATGTTAAGAGAATTCAACACATAGCTCCTCAAGACTCCCTCTTGACACTGGAACAAACCAATAACATTTTCTTTTTCTCTTTCTTTTTTCTGTTTTTTTTTTTTGTTGCAGCACTGGATATCCTGCAAGCTCAAGGTATCCGGATGATGGAGAAGATTGAGTGACTTGGACTTTCGGGATTGTGCCCGATTCTATCGTGCATGCGGATTGAAAGAATCAAAAAGAAGGAAAACTGGACAACATATGTTCTTGTATGGATGTAAAAATGAAAATCTCATTCAGCGCTCCTTGTACATAATTTGTCCGAATCATGATCTTCTTCAACTATTGAAACTGGGGCACCTATTAACTGAACGATCCCCAGGCATTGCCTTAATGTAGATTCACTTGCTTTTCGCATCAAACTGTGTATTTTCAATTTTTAATAGCTTTGAAAGTCATCAAGCTTTGATCTGGTTTCCATGGTCCGATGTGACATCAAGGTTCTGTTTGGGGAAGCACAACAAATCACTTAATACATTTGTAAGAGTGAGCTCATTGACAATCCAGTTAGATCCATCTTCACTCAAAAGCACAAATTATTAAGTTTCGGGCCGACTAGTTATTATCAATTGCTTCTTTTAGCTCTAAATGTTCAATACAAGCCTTCTTTCTTACTCACTCATGCACTCAATAGGTTCTCATATCAGTAACTCCAAGCTTAAGACGAGAATGAAGAAAGCATTTATTTGAGTATGTCATGCGACAAGTTACAGGACAAGGAATTATTGAAGCCTACCAACATCACTGAACTCCATGACCGTCGGGGTGGAAGTTTAACAGCAAGCTTTGGCAAGATACGGAAAATTACTTGTTGTCAAGTGAGACTCTTAAATCTCAGTAAAAACAGCCATTCTGATAACAAGTTTGTCACGCACACTATGATGATTTATTGATTACGGCAGTATCCCCTCCGGTATGGTCACTCGACTAGAGTTGTCAGATAAGCTGCCCTGTTTATTGTCAAGTGAAAATTTAAGCATGTCAAATATCAAATTTGCAACTTCTGACATGTCAAACCTAATGCTAGGTTTCTTTTCTTTGGCAACAAAAGATTACTGCATTACTCCAAATCAGAAGCCTAATACTAGTCAATGTCCTGAACGTTTATATTGTTAACCTTATTCTGGACTCAAAAAATTGATAGATTAGATGCTTGAAGCTTTCATTAGTACATAATGATGTCATGAATATTTCAGATATGTAGATGCAACGCCTTAGGTGAAATTCCGTAGCTTGAATGCTCGAAACTATCCCTAGTACAATGATAGGATCAAGGATTCATTACTCCGAGCGTTTCTGCTGGTTTTGCTGAAACTATTTGGAAAACTCAACTATGTTTGGCATTGTTATGGATGTACTTCCTCTCATATACGCCACATGAGCTCATTCATAATAATTTGAGCCTGATGTCAGGAACATCGACAAGGGAAAGTCTGGTTTCCTTTTGGAAACTTCCCCTTACATTTTATAAGCACTTGTGAAAATTGCATTGTGAGATCTCATCATCAGTCACCACTTAAATTACAGATCATCATCATCAAACAATCTCTTTATTTCTGAATAAGAACAATGAATACTTTTTTTTCTCGATTCTCTACAAGTTTTCTGAGCTTTGTACAATCAGATGGCGAAAATCAATGCAGTCTGATTCTAATATCTCTTTCCACGCCATTCGGGCTAGAATCCACCACTGACGTTTACGGGATTTAATCACATCTGTTGGACAAATAGAACCTCAAGTTTCCTCCGCTGATCATTGCTCAAAACAATGAACCGGATGGCAAAGCTCAGTACATACAACAAAAGATGAGTGTTACGACGTGCAGGAGAACCAAAAGTGATGGCACATGCTTTCCTCTGCTTGAGGTGCTTGGCGATGGGGCCTTCTCATGTTTTCCAGTATCAATCATAATCTCGAACCTGCAACCATCTCGTGAGGGATCAATCACAGTGAGGACCGTCAAGTTGTTGAACGAACATGTGCCTTGCCTCTGATCCATGGCCTGGTAGTACATGTTGAATGCATATGAAGCATTGCTCCTAGCGTCAAGATTACCGCAACTCGATCCGTAGCCAAGGCTAGTGCAATCCGCATAAGAACAAGCATAACTGGTCCCTCCTGGCAAGCTCGGATCTGTTAGGCTCGCCTGGGGCGCCATCACGCACCAGTGCCTGGACAGGTACTTGACGCCTTTCGCAGCGACTAAACTCTTTCCGTTGCCCATGTCCAATGGGTACTTGATGGTCCCGTCGTAGTAGAATATCCCCCAGTGCCGCTCGAAATTCCCCGGGTCGACACTCTTGGTGTCCTCGTCTATAAGGGCGAACACGTAAATATCGGGCGGGGACGGGCGCTTCGGGCTGCCCTTGCCGCTGTTAATGCGGTTCAGGAGGCCCTGGTTGAACCGGCGAGCACTTTGGATGTTCGCGTGTGGGGTGCCGTCCGAGGGCCACCCGACCTCTCCAATGATCACGGGCATCGATCCGAAACCGTTCTTCTCGAGGGCAGAAATGAGGGTATCGAAATTGGCATCGAGGACATTCGTGTACGTGATCGAGCCATCTACCACGGGCGCACCTTTACCATCAAAGAAGGCATACTCGACAGGGAAATGGGGGTCGGCGTCAAGGCTAAGGAAGGGGTAGATGTTGATGGTGAGAGGGGCGCCATTGTTGCTTAGGAACTTAATGATGGAGATCATGAGAGTGCGGATGTCGGGCCGGAAATCGCCACCAGAGGGGAGACCACTGTCCGTCTGGTAGACATCGCCATTGAGCGGGACCGTCGCCTTGACCTGTCTTCCGAGGCCAGCTTTGATAAGAGCTGCTTGGATATTTTGAAGAGCTGGAAATGTAGTCTTGACAAACTTATCTTTGTAGTCCTTCAGGAATGGCTCATTACCAACGGCCACATACCTAGGAACAATAACTTGTACTAGTCAAGTTCATTTTCTGGTTTTAGCTACCTGTAAATGGACACTGACCAGGAACATTGCCCTGTACGTTCTAGTTTAATTACACAAAGATTCGTACCTTATGTCCACCCCATATTTGGAAATGAAAGTAGACACATTCTGCGACACCCAGTTGATGGCGGCTTGGACGCTGCTCGAGAGCGGTGCAAGGAGCTCGTTTGGTATCCCGACCATCACTTGGATCCCAGAATGCCCGAGCGCTTTGAGGGGCTCCGGATCAGCCTCAAAGAGCTTCACTTTGTCGAATCCGTTGTCCTTCAGAAGCTGAACCGCTATGCTTGCAGGAAGCGGATGCGAAGCACGCGAGCCCCAGTTGATTGCGAGGCCTTGAACTTCCAAGGTCACGCCTTCAAGGACTACAGATAGGATCAGGAGCCATGACAAATAGCGAAAACTGCCCATGTTTTCTCTGAGTTATGGATTCAATACTCATTTTCCGAAAGCCTGCTGTTTTATAAGCCGTCTCGAAACTTGAGTTAAGCCGAGAATATTAAAGAAATCATCCTTTCCAAGTTTTTTCAAGGGACAGGCAAGGCATTACATGGCGATCCAACAAGGAACTCGATACCATTTGAATCGGCACGTAGTCGTCTCAATACAGATAGAAAGAATATTGAGCCCACGAAAGGAATGAGTGAGCGTGTCGAAGATTATTTTGTCCGAGAATGCCTTGGAAAAGTTGCGATTGGAAAGTCTCTTTCTTGAAATCTTCAATTTGCTAAGCCTTTGGCACAAAGTCTCCTTCTTGAAACCGTAGACATTCTTCAGAGGTCCATTGGAAATTGGAAAAGGTGAGTGCCCATGTATGCATTTTGTGAGGACCAAGGACCACCATTGCTACGGTCTAGGGGGCATCAAAGCTTTGCTTGAGCCATAAGTATTGGGAAAACCTCAGACATTTTAAAGATGACAAATAATATTCCTCGTCATTATCTAATATATGAGGATTGTCTGTCAATTAGGTGAGTTGTAGAGACGAATGCAATGCCATAAGCGGGACGAACCTGATAAAGGGAGAACAAGTCTGGTAAAACGAGGTGTTCATAAGAACTTGGAAAGATTATGGATCGGTGAACAGCTGGATAGGGCCATGATAGCAGATAAACTTGTAAGGACCGGAGGACAGTTGACCTGAAAGTTAGATTCAGCGTACAGTATGAACAGACTCATGGGGTCATTGGCAAAGGCAACTCCCTGTCAATCTTGTAGAACACGTTGGACAACCTTCTATCAGTAGTTCAAGAAGAACTTGATCAATTTCCATCTAAATTGGAAGTCAAATAAAAGGTAAATACCCATTGTCAAGGAATGGAACTCACGGTAGAAGGCCTGGAGTTGAACAATTTTACCTTATTTGAGCAGGAAATAGTATAAAAAAATTCCTATTACATTGATATCAATTCAGTACTAAATTTTTTAATTTGACCAATTTAATCCCGAACATTTTCGCATTTGTACTAATTCAATCCATTCGGCTAATTTATGTTGGAAATTAGTGACGTGAATGCCAACGATTCTATTGGCAACATTGTGCTAATGTGAATAGATTTTTTAATAATTTTTCGATTTTTATATTTTTAAAATTTTTATATTTTTCCTTTTTTTCTATTCTTTTTCTTTGGCTTTTTTTTTTTTTTTTTTTTTTCCTATTCTTTTTCTTTGGCTTTTTTTTTTCTTTTTTTTTTTTCCTATTCGTTTTTTTGGCTTTTTTCCTTTTCCTTTTTTTTCCTATTCGTTTTCTTTGGCCTGTCCATGGCTGACGATCACCCACGGGTCAAAGGAAAAAATAAGAAAAATAAGAAAAAAATTAAAAAATTAAAAAATTATTTTAAAATGTCAACGTCAATGCCAGCAATGCCATGAAAGATTGTTGATGTCCATTTCACCAATTTTCAACCTAAATTGATCTGATAGGCTGAGTTGGTACCAATGTGAAAAATTTATGATTAATTTTGTCAAATTAAAAGTTTAAGATTAAGTTGGTATTAGAACTTTTTTTGTACTTTTCCCTATTTGAGCAAGTAGCCACAGGGATGGTTTGCTGAAAAAGGTAGCATACAATTAAGGGAACCTCACTTTTATTTAGAATAATATAAACTATATAAAAATATTAATTAATTTAGATAAATATTATTTATTATATATAACTAATAACTAGAAATACATATTCTATTTTAATTTGAATTAGTAGTTATATTAAAAATGATTATTCTAAATTCTAACGATTAGAATTTCTATTTTCTAGAATGTTGAATAAGATTCTAATCGGATTATTCTATGTTCTATTCAGTATTTCGATTTAGTTCAATTCTATTTATTCTATTTTAGTGAAAATAAACTATATGAGCAGTCTTTTTTCCAACGATTGTACTCCCAATTCCATTAACTCTTTGTGCTTTCTGAGGACGCTTCAATGGCTATGTTGGGTCTTGAGATGTCCCTATATAAAAGATTTGAAACAAGCTGAAGGCGTTGGCGGAAAATTGAGAAAGCTTATGCTCTGAACTCTCTATCATGCTCTCTTGCTCATACCCGTGATAATACTCGCTTGTGATTCTCCCTTCTAAGGGTTTTCTTTCTCCTTGTAATCTATGAATTGAGAAGTCCACAAGTGTAATGCCAGTGCTTATTTATTATTAATAGTATCCGTCAGCTTTGGGTAAAAGTAGTACTTGCTACATTGCAACTCTTTGGAGATTACTAGTGAATTCCAGCCCTATTATGACTATTACCAAGGGAGAGTGGGCATAAGCTGATGTAAGCCTAATCACTATAAAATTTGTATGTAATGTCTTCTATCTTTTTAGTATTTTCAGTATCTATCTACAAAAGTAATTGCTTTTGATATTATTAATCTTCTTTTTCTCATCTATCAAAGTTCATCTTGCAATATTACACTAAAATTTGTCAAGACTTTAAATCAACTTATCCACCCTCTCTAAGTCGGTTTAGTAAGTTCAACGCAAAAGGAAATACGAAGAAAGAAACTTGACTTAGGTGCGTTCATTTCACAAAAAATAAGTGATAAAAATAATGATATGTGTCACTTACAAAATAAATAAATATAAAAAAATTTCATCACCAACAAAAATGTTAGGTATAAATTATTATCGATGATAAAAACATTTTCCATTGACTAATTTTTCTAAATGACATGAGTAATAATTTTTCAAAAAAATATATTTGAAATCACTCATTTTTTGTGAAACAAGCACACCTTTAATTAATATTCTTTTTTTGATACTAATCACTGTCTAGTTCACCCTAACCGATGATCGATTTAAGTCATGTAAATTACTGACATTACCAAACACTAGAGAATAGTAACTTTATCCGGCGACCATAATTTCATCAACCAAATAGGAGACACCGCGAGAACTAACTTATAGATGTATAACGTAAAGAAGGCATTTCGCAATATAGTCAATTTGTTATACATAACATCCACAATCTGGGTTTTCAAGTACTCTTTAGAGGATTGATTATTAAAATAAAATAAAAAGCACTACCTAAAGGCACATAGTTTCTCTATTTCATGGCCTTCGTGGGTCCTCAGTCAAAACTTGCGTATGGATTGGCCAAGGCATGACCCACATAGGTTTCACTCACCAATTTCCTCTCTTCAATCATGCGTCAACAAAGGGATAAGCACTTCATTTTGAATATCATTTAAGGCTTTCTCCATCTGCTAGATTAGGGAAAAAATGATCTTTGTTTCTGGATTTTAAGGTAGTCTATCAAGTGTCATCTAATTTTTGGGACGATCAATATAGTGATCTCGCTTCATCCACTTGCTCAAGATGTGATTCTAGCACTGAGCTTTTTGGTCAAAAGACCTGCAAATTGGCTGCACAAGTCTGTCTTTCAGTAGAAGCTATAGCTAGATTTTCTATTGAATTCTATATAGATAGATTGACCAAGCCTTGTTAGGAAAGAAGGGTTTCACACCATTATTCAAGTCCAATTGCTAGCTCACCCTTTGGGAAGCTATCAAGATTCCTTGCTTAGCTCTCTAAAACAGTAGCAATATCTCTTTAATCACACACTTCTGGGCTATGTAATAAGAACAGAGAATAACAGCCACACATTTGCAAATTGAATAAGAGTCACCAAACTTTATTAAAGTAAAAGAAGTGACTCTGGATTATGTACACAAGAAAGCCCAAGCTGGTTCAACCCCAATAACAAGAACCAAGAATCTTGAACCCCACCAGTGAGTAATTGCTGATTTCAATACAGAGATTAAATCCGACTATAGCGACTAAAACTCACACAGATCACAGTAATCACATCTACTCTAAAGCCTTCCAAAAAAAGTAAAAAATGAAGAGAAAAAAAAAATTCCAAGATAACTATAGAAGCAGATCATCTCCAAAAAGATAGAGAAGTCTCTCCACAGCCCAATTTGGTTCGTTCATACTCCAGTCCAAGCTCTGCGAGGGGGTCAGCAAGGGGGCTCTACAGAGCGGGCAAGACTTGTGGTTATCATCATGATCATGGTCATGATCATGATCTTGATGGCCATCATGATCCACCCATCTGTCGATGCATTCTCTGTGGAAAACGTGGCAACAGTTCCTCAGCTCCCTAACTTCATCATCCTCACTCAGCTGGCTCAGGCATACTGCACACGTGTCACAGATCTGTGGCAGCCTCTCCACGGCATCCCCATAGGTGGTGAGCCCCAGATTGTCTCTTATCATCTGGGAAGAAACAGAGGACTCTGTTTCAACAGAGGAGGAAGAAGAAGATGAGAGCATGGTGATTATGTCTCTGAGCCTGAAAGCCCAAGCTAAGACCCATCTCATCACTGCAAATAGAAGAGCTGCTTTGTACAGGACATGGGTTACTATCAAACAACAGCTGGAATCCTCCAACAGAAAACCCATTTCGGCGTCAAAATCTTCCTTCAAGAGATCCAGAAGCCTCAAGAACTCAGCCAACAAGAACTTCAAGAAAAGAGAGAGCAAGAGGAGGAAGAAGAAAGGGGGAAGTTCTACATGAGGCATTGGCCTCCTTATAAAGGAAAAGGTGGGGGGTTGTTGGGAATTTTTGGGTTTGCTTTTAATTTTCTTCTTTAGATTCCTAAATGCTTTGTCGAATGTAATGTCCAGTAGGCTCTTGACACTACCTTTTGCATTCGCGTAAAGTCACTAAGTCTAAGAGGGTGGACTCTGATATATTAATTCAAGACAGCTTTCTGAATATTTGATGTGTCCAAATCTTGTACAAGAATGGAGATATTAGACGTATAATATTTTTTAAAATTTCTCAATAAAGTGAATGGTTTCTATTCTTGAAGATGCGTCTGCTTTGTGATTTTTGTCTGAAAGAAGGGAAAAGGAAAAAGAAGGATGATGATGGTCCTGTAGAAAAAGAGGTGGAAGCCATTATGACCTAAATAGAAAAGCTAACAAAGACCATCATGACATATGCGACGCCATGTTGGACCCATGTGGGCAAAATCAAACAAATGCTAAAACCTAAGAAAAGATTATACAAAATTCTAAAATCCATCCGAGCAATTAGCAAAAGCTATCGTGAGGAGCTTGAAGAAATTATCAGTAAACTTAATTATCAGTAATCCAATATTTAATCCAAGAAATTGTTAGGCGAAGCAGGAGGAGGAGATGTACCACCCCATCAGCAAAAGCCTAGCTTGCCTTTTTGATCTTTATCATACGTGTGGAATGGGTCCCATCTAATGTGTCCTGCTCCTTCAATCCGAGTCAGGAATCCACCCAACTTGCCCATCATCTTCATTGCTTTCTGACATGGTGTTGGAGGATGACGCAGGGAAAGAGAAAGGGCGGGAGAGATTACAGACACTGTTGCGATTCCGAGCCAGCTCAATAAAGAAGAGCGATCTTTATCGATCTTTATCTCTTTACCTAAAACGAAGAAGGGCCGTCGAACCATCAAAAGCCATCTTGAGTGGGCGCAAGGACGGATATGAGCAGAAGCTGGCATTGAAGGAAGGTAACTGCGGTGGGGGTGTTGCCTTACGTACATGACCAAATTGATAGGGACACCCCGTGGCTTGTGATATCAGCAAATGAATTAGAGTTAGAAAAAAGAGAGCAAGTGGGAAGATATTAATTGGTGCAAGTTATGTCCTATTAAATTGCAAAATATGTGCAGTAGGAGAAAGCTAAAATGGTGCATTCGTCATTCTCTCATGATTTATTTTTGTGGTCAAACATGGCTTATTTCATTCGCAAAGAGTAAAACTTTGAATAATTCATGAGTTGGCTTGCAAAATTCCTGAATTCACATACAAGAATAGTGATATTTGTGATGCCTATTTCACAATCTCGACATAACATGTTATATTTCATACCATACCATGTGTAAAATATGGTATGAAAGAGAATATTTTATATTGATTTTTTTTGGGCTCAATTCCATTTTAAGAAAACCTATTTTAAGTTAGGCCTTAATCAAAGCTTTTTTTGTCTCGTAAAAGAACATCAACTTTCAATTTGTACCATCTTCAAGATTTGTCCAATAAATTTGTTAAGGATTTGACGTGCCATTGCTCTGTGTGCTTGTCAATTCATAGCTATTGTCGCTGGAGTTGTTGTTTGGATATGTATTGTTTCAAAAAAAAATTATCACCTAAAAAAAAAACCAACTTCAATTCGTATACAAATTTGGCCCCGTGAAGCTATTTAAATTTTGAGAGTGTCATTCTAGGTGTAATTGGTAACTCATAGCTATCTCCACCACTGGAATATAAATAGTTTCGAACCTGAGTTAGAGGAGGAAAAGCGAGCAATCAAATTTGGATTATTGGCAAACAAGGCATGAAAGAGCGATTAGTGGGATCCGAGCATGTCCAAAACTGAGAAAAATGGAACCTTGAAGTTGCAATCAACGACGTCCAAAAATACAGGGAGTTTTGGATAGTGCACGATCCTCCGTGTTAACACGGCCATGAGCTGTTGAATACACAGAATAACCTTTCTTTAACATCATCATTGGACGAAATCTTCATGGGGCCGGATTTTGGAACCGACTATAATTACGAGACAAAAAAGTTTAGATTAGAATTGTGATTCGAGCTAAAATTGGACTTTTTAATGGATAAAAAAGAGTCAATGTATTTTTTTTATGAAATAAAAGAAGTTTGGACTTGAATTGAAATTCGAGATAAGGTCGACTTTTCCATGACTCGAGAAGTGGAGGGTCCAATTCCCATGACTGACATGGAGGTTAAGGTAAAGCAAAAGGGAGAGAAAAAGGGGTGGGGAAATACCTAATCACATGATCAGGATTGTGTCTTTTTTCCAAGAATTGACCAACAGATCTCCAGGACCGAAAGGAAGAATCGAATGATCTTATCAAGAAACAAACCTCAGGACAACAGCCCATATCTGACCAAAGTGAACGCGCAACTAATTGCAAATAAAAAAGAAGGAAAGATAAAACTGGGGAATAAAAAAAAAAGGCAAAACGAGCTGAAATCGGGAAAATGACAAAAGGATTTGCTTACATACGAAGGAATATGTGCTCATCATCATATCTTTCGGCGAGAACCCAAGGCTACTAAAGCCAACCTGTGTATACTGCGTACCCAATTAAAGGTGCAAAAAGGTTGGAATGATGACGTACGTATGGAGGGGCTACACTAACATATCTTATCTGTACATACATCTGATATGACTTCCGCCAAAACTTCGAATTGAAGATGTTTCTCATCCAAATTAACGAAGGATATGCCTATTTTACACCGAAAGTGAGTTTGGCCAGCAATCTTTAATGACAAGCTTTCAAGAATGATTCCGGATTTAAGATGGGTTGTGCAGCATTTTTTTCATTGGGTGTTTAGATGTCTTGATAAAAGTACTTTAGTATTAAGAGATTTTGTGGTATAACTACTAACCGTTCCAAAATCTTAAGCTAATAAATAAATATATGATTTATTATTTAAATATTCTATCATTTCCTATCAAGCTTAATTCAGATTTTTCAGCTAGTACTAAGCATTGAACATTTAATTAGGAAGACAAATGGGATTTGTAAAGATTTGAATTTGAGATTTTTAATTTTGATATCATGTATCAATAATTCCACAAAATTTCACAAGTAGTTAACTATTGAATTATCTGACTCACTGCTTGTTATCTAGTTGAGTAATTTGAGTTTTTTTTTTTCTTTTTTCTTTTTTTGCTAAGGTGAGTAATTTGGGTTTTCTTCGGGAGAAAAGTGACCATGTCACAAATTATATTAGCCATTGTTCCACATCTCATATAACCAAATTGGCTTATACATCATTGGGTGGCCTGTGTTTCTGTTTCCAATGCGATCAGATAGAGAAGAGAATCATCTTATCGGAGTCAGCAAAAAGTGTAGACAAGGCCCGAGGTTATCACTTTTATCTTTTTCAGTCTCAAGTGAAGTGAGGCTGCATTTACTTGGCTTGCAATTAAAATAGGAAAAAAGAAAAAGGAAAGAAAAGAAAAGATGGACAAGGAAAAATTATATGTACATCTACATTTCCATGTCTAAAAGTTTGAAGTGTTTCGGCTAAATATGAAATTGCCAAAACCCATGAACCGGAAGATGTAGATTAAACTTATCAGTTTTCCACTTGAAGATAAGGAATAAATTGACCCTTTTCATTTTCTTGTCACAAATTAAAATGTGATCCAACTTTCACAAATTTTACCAAAAAGAAGAAGAAAAACTCATGTGCACGTTGACTTGGCAGAGTTCATTGGTTGTGTCCCATTTTTGTGTTGTGAAAATTGCAAATGCTTCGAAATTAAAAAGAATAACTATGCAAATACGTGAACTTTTACCAGTTTTGCAATGAATATCAATTTTATTTTTTTGTGTCTCATCAAGTATATGTACTTTTCAATTTTCGCTTCATTTGAGGTTCAGTAAAATTCATGGATGGAAAATGTTGAGCAGTTAAGTAACTATTAAGATGCCCATGTTGGCATTTGATGCGTCCATTTAGGATGAAGCCACGATAGCAAACTCAAGATGCTTGTGATATGTTCACGTTGTTGCGAAATGTTTAGATACTTGCCTCCATTTACCGTAAAAGCTTGTGCTAGAAAAGAGCTCAAATTTTCATTTAAGTGCTTACAATATCATTACTTATAAAAAAAATAAGAATTTATTTATATTGACATCTAAATTTTGAAGACCAATTCACTAATTACATAAAAAATTATAGGTTAATTTCTAAACCCTAACAAAAATGATTTTTCATTAATTTGTCGCGCACGCGGCGCTTTGCAAGGACGATCGGCGTGCTGGCGACGCAGCCAGGGTCGTCTTTGAAGGGAGAGACAAGGAGGGGATAAAAGCAAAAGAGAGAAGTTCAGCGGGCTTCTTCGGCGAAAGTGAAAGAGGGAGAAGGGGCAGGAGAGAGAGAGACGGAGAGAGTTTGAGGGAGTAAGAGAGCTCGAGATAGGAGAGAGTGAGCCAGAGGGGGAGAGTGGCTGGCCGTCGCCGGCGGCCTGGCCATCAACCGCCGTCCACCGCTGCAACTCACCCGAACCGGATAGGCCTTCCCTGCACCGTAGGTGCTCTGTTTCTTTGGGAGGCGCCGGGCCGGAGCTTGTGGCCGACCAGTTTGCACGAGCTTCGGCCCCGCCGGCCCTCCGTTGATGTTGCTATGCGTTCTAGTATGCTTTTCTAGGAGTCTAGGCTCGTGTTTGAGTTCCGATCGAGCCGAAAACCTTTCGTTTCGTTTTGTTAATGCACGCCGAGTGTTTGTGAAAATGCCCGAATGAGATCTGCATTCCGTAGGCTGATTTTGGATGAGATCTGCTGTTGCCGTTCATACACGTGTTAAATTCGAGTGATTGGCTTCTCGGTCTCGAATGAACTCAGACCCTTCCCTTAGGTGGTGCACTCCACATGTTTGATGAAATGCCACAGAGAAGGCCGGAAGCTAGTTCACACTTTAACTCGAGATCGATCCATTTTTTGCTCTTATATTTGTTCAGTCCTGTTGGCTTTGCTTATGTTCGTGGTGTTTGTGTGTGATTTTCGCGAAATAATCGGGTTTTGTCGAGTTGGCGAAGGGTTCTCTTTGTCCCGGTAAGTGGATAAATGGTCGCCAGAGTTTGTGGCCGCCGATGGTCGGCGCCGGTCGGAGAGACCAGCCGACGGATTGCGGTGGTTCGGCAACAGCGAGGGCGCCGGTTGCTTCAGCTGGCGTCGTCGTTCGGGTGAAGGTGCAGGAAAAGGAAGCCGGGCAAGGAGGAGCCTCGGGCGTGAGGAAGAAGACCAGGAGAGAGAAAAACAGAAAGAAAAGAATGAAAAGAAAAAGCAGAAAAAATAGAAATAGGGAAAATGGGCTGGGTTTTTGCTCATAGTGGGCTTCGGGCTGTCGCAGGCCGATTGTGTGAATGTTTGTATTGTGGGCTGGAAGCTGGTCGGCTGTTTTAAAAATTCCATGGGCCAATTGAGTTAATTCCGAGTGGGCCTTAAGGTGGCCCGGTCTTTATAGACAGCAGCAGATCACCCCTCGGTCTCTCTTCCTCGTCCTTCCGTCGCGTTTCACGTTTGCCCCCTGTGCAAGAAACAACGGCCGCACGATGCCGTAGAAAAGCACCGAATCGAATCGCGCGCAGGAGGAGAGAGAAGAGAAAAGATAACCGCAAGCTCAAAGGTCCTCGCAAATCTTCAGGAAGACTCCAGTTTTACCCCGGGAAGAAGATGGAACCAGAGGAGGGATTGGAGCTGCAGCTGCAGGAATTGCAGAAGCAGCTGGTGAAGAAGCAGAAGTTCGAAGAATCCGTCTCTTCCATCAAATCGATCCTGCAGCGGTGCTACCCATCTGCTTCGCCTTCGCTTCGCCAATCGGTGGGCACACTGTTCTTTCACCTCCTCCCCCGGGCGCCGCCCCCAATTCGGTTGTTTTCCGTCGTGGGAATGAGTTTTCACGGACACCCATTTCGAGAATGTGTGTTGATTCTGCGAAATTAGAGTTGGAATCGACGATTGTGGCGTTTTGTGGGTTCAAGTTTTGATTTTTATTTATGATCTTGGCGTTTTGGCGAATCGGGTAATCCGATGTCGGCTGTTGCCTTTGCCTGGGTTTTTAAATCACGAGAAATGAGGTCGTGTTTTGATGCGCGCGTACAAGCAAATGTGTCGTAGTTGATCATGGAGTTTGGCAGAATGTTGATTTTAGGCACTGTGATTCGTGCGATTGTAGATCAAACTGCGAGAATTACAATTAGAGGAATTATATAGGGACTAGAATATGGGGATGTTTGTACGCAGTGCTTGATTACAAGTTCGATTCTGATTTGTGGAAGTTTACTAGACTGAAATGAGAAAACTCATGTTTTTTCTGGTGCAAGATCTATTCTGTGGTATGTCGAGTCGCAACAATCTTGAAGACGAGACACACGGCCCCTGGTTTTTGGCTCGCTGGATTGGAGCTCTTTGAGGAGGCTGAAAGCTTGGTGGCTCATCCTTCTGAGAAGGAACATTTGAAGAGTTGTATTGCTCAAGCACGAGAACAACTGCATATTGCGGACAATCCTGCTCCAGAATCCACACAATCTAATGGAAGTAGAGGTCTGAGAGCAATTTTTTAATCTAATTAAGGTTTATGCTTTTCCTGTTATTGTGTTTTTGCTTAACAATTATGTCCTTTTCTTCTCTTCTTTTTTTTTCACATGAATATGTTGATGCAGGTTATTTATTTGAAGGGCATCTTACTGTGGATCGAGAGCCTCCTCGGCCCCACTGGCTTGTGCAGTCAGACCTCTTGAACACTGTTTCTATGCTCGCTGCAGCTGAATCCTCTCATCGAATGGAGGATACCCATATGTCTGAAACAGCTGCGAATTTGATTCAGGAATTGATGGACAACCTTGATACGACATTACCTGAGGTATCTCTAAGCTCCATTTACTTGGTGCTTGCTCATTAGCTACTTCATGTATATTGCTTTGTGCTTGGTACTCGATAGTGGTTAATTGCTTCTGTTTGGACGAAAAAGCATCCGTGCTGCTCCCACAAGGATATTTAACATAAATTCGTGTCTATAGATCTTGGATAACATTCCCGTAGCTCCAAGAGCCCCACCTGCCAGTAAAGAAGTAGTTGCAAAGCTTCCAGTCGTTACTCTGTCAGAAGAAATTCTAGCTAAAATGGGACATGATGCAGAATGTGCAATTTGTAGAGAGAACTTGGTTGTGAATGATGAGATGCAAGAGCTGCCATGCAAGCACACGTATCACCCTCCTTGTCTAAAGCCTTGGCTGGTAATGAAACTTTACCTTTGTTATTATCTTATGCAGAAATTTTGTGAGCGCATTATTCTCAGTCACATTTGTGGCATATAAAGAAGGTATACTTTAAGTTCTGATTCCTTGTGATCTCCTTGAATCATGAAATAACTGGTTGCCGAACTTGTGCTTTACTTTGTGGCAGGATGAACACAATTCTTGTCCGATATGTCGGCATGAGCTGCAAACTGACGATCATGCTTATGAAAGCTGGAAGGAGCGAGAAAAGGAGGCTGAAGAAGAGAGAAAAGGCGCCGCAAATGCCGTTCGCGGAGGTGAATATATGTATGTTTAGTAATCACTCACTTATCGCACCATGTAGCTTTAACGTTGTGCCAGGCCTTGGATACAACCGTTATCAGCGCTTCCTTGTTTCCTCTTCCTTTGAGGAGGAGGTCCTCGTTTTGCATTCTGCACAAATGATTGTGTATCAAGAAGAATGCAGTCCATACTTGGGTTCTCCATCAAGAGATGTTAGTTGGTTGAATTGAATTATTTGTAATAAAACGCATAAGCAGCCTCAAGTGGAAAGTGTTTCTTCCCATAGTTTTTAACTTTTCTTGTTCGGGCATGGCCAATTTTTAAGGAACATCCTGGGAAACCCATTAGCTGACAGTATATCAGCCATCATTGCCATTTTGTGCCATGGTTCTCTTCTTGCAAGGATCTAATGTGAAGGAAAATGAAACAACAATCCCCTCAGAGATGCATAATATTCTAGCCATACCGATGCTCAGTCGGGTTGGGCGGGGACGGGGTTCGTTGGGGCAAGCTCTCGAATTGATCCTGGAGAAAAAAAGAGGAGAAAATGGAAATTTGTGGACTCCTCATTGCTGCACTCTATTGAGAATAGGAAGTAATTATGCCACCAACTAATTTGTTGGCTTGAGTGTTCTGAACTAGGTTTGCAAATCAAAAGTCACGGTTTTGATTTTCTCAACCTATCTTATATCTCAAAATATCCTGGTTAATTCGCGAGGGATGGACTTGGCTTAAGTGCATTGCCAATCTTGGGCTTCATCACTCGGACTTATTAGAGCAGTAGGATTAGATTCATCCAGTGGATAGGTAGTACTCCCTTGACGCCTTAAATTGAACACTTCAATGTCAAGTGATATTGATCTCAACCCCGTCTAAACTCTTTCATTATGCTCTTTCGTTATGCAAAAATGGGGAGTGATTCGGCCAAGAATCTTCACGACCAAGTACGAATGGCTCGATTGGACTATGAAGATGGGTCTTACCAACATACGGTCATTTTTTTTTTTCTGTACAATAATGCATATGAGCTTCGCGCCTTGGATCATATCGTTGTCACATAGGATTTATCAACATTAAGGGCTCGGATGTATTAGACTCGTGTATTGAAATCATTTAAGAGTTTTTATTCAAGAGAAACCCCCCTTCCTTCCAAAAGGTGGCTCATGGCTCTATTTATTATAAATTATTATGAATAATTTTTTTCAAAAAGAAATAAAAAAACAATTATTTTTCACTTGTCATGATTGATTAAATGGGAGAATAACTAAAAAAGTCTTAAATCTATTACAATTATACTAATTCAATCTTAATTTTTTTCCAATTCAGTTCTAAACATTTTATAATTGTGTTAATTTAATTCATTTAGCAAAATTTGATCGGCCAACACTAACGTGGAAGCCGGTTGATGCTGTTTTCCGATGAACGTTGATGTAGATAATTTTTTAATAATTTTAATTTTAATTTTAATTTTTCTTTTTTCCCCTTCTTCCTCCGGCTACTTGTCTCTGGCCAGAGGTGAGGGCCGGCTAGGTTTACTCTCGTGGGCCACTAATGAGGGCAAACCTCGCCCAGCCATTGGTGAGGGCTGTTTTAATAATTTTCCCTCAATTAAACATATTCAGACTGCTGGAAGGCCCAGGACCAGAAAATTAGAGAAAGCTCCTGAGCCGAAGGAAGAACATCAGATGCACAGATATCGTCCGACCCAATTAGCCAAATCTTAATCGACAGACATACGGCGGAATCTGAGAACTCGTGGCGGAACCACCAACGTTAAAAATTTTCCCACCTCCGTTTCTCTGTCTCCCATTTCTACGGTCCCACTGTGCTCGCGTCACCAATTCAGCGCCATTCTGGGATAAGGCTCGGTCGCTGAATCACGCGCAGCATCAGTCATGGAACTGGGCACATCAATTTTCGGCTCTCCGCTCGGATGCTGCATCGCTCCGAAAGCTCACGCTCGTCATGGACTCGTTAGCTCTCGAACCCGCCACCTGTTACAGTCCAAGATTCCATCTTTTAGTCTCGGAGGGGACAGCAGCCTTCCTCTTCGACGCATGGTCTCTGATGGGTATGTGGGAAGTGGCGGCTTTGGCGTCAGCACTAACGCTAATAGCGCTCTTCGGTAACGGCAGAGGCAAGATATTCAAGAGGTTGGATTCTTGCTTGGTGATACCTCCACCCAGTGGAAGGAAGCCACGCGCCATCATCAAGTTCTTGGGTGGTGCCTTCATTGGAGCTGTTCCTGAAATCACCTACAGGTAGGTTGTTCCAATTTTATGATTTGCTTATGGTAAAGGCTGTGTTTTTTCTTTTTTTACTTTTGAATGATTGTTTTTGGTGGTGTTGCAGCTATTTGATTGAGCTTCTGGCGAAGGAGGGGTTTCTGATCATCGCAGTGCCTTACAATGTGACCTTTGACCATGCCCGAGCTGCTAGTGAAGTATATGAGAAATTCCATTGTTGCTTGGATAATGTCTTGACATCTGGATTGCCCGAAGACGACTTATCTGCTGCTGATCTTGTCGATCTACCTCTCTTTTCTGTTGGTCACAGGTTAGGAGTTCATCACGGCATTTCTGGTGATGAATAATAGTTTATATGCTCTCGTGCGTCCTTTTGCCCAAAGTTATGTACATGTGTATCTATGTATACAATCACGTCTACATGAGTATGGGGACACTTTTGCCCAGAGTAATTGTAGTGACCAGCATGAATGAGAGCATAAGAGTTCAGCACGCTAACTTTAAATTATGAGTTCATTTTAAGGATGTGACATATAACTTGGTGTTCTGTGATTAAAAGTTGATCACTTTGTTGAAGTGGGTGCACAGAAGGTGTTAGTACCAATGATAATTACTTTTATTGAAGATGTGGAAAATGTTGTGATGGGCATTTCTCCCACTTTCGGGAATGCTCTAAGAATCTTTCCTGTTCGAAAGGATTAAGACAATAATCGAGCTCATAATGTTGTTATAGTGAAGTCACAAAGTCCCACCTTTTGAGATACACAGTTCTGCTGCAGCAAAGTAGCAATTCTTTTACTGGTGCATCATTTCACTTACAGTTCCGTCACTATTCCAAGCTGGAGAAGTGACTCTGTGCTTACTGAACACCTACTTCTCAGATTAAGGATACCTAAATTGATCAATCGCACCCTAGAATGTAGATGAATTTAGGTATATTGCTTGCATGAGCACATGATTA
This sequence comes from Angophora floribunda, assembly GCA_014182895.1. Classification (NCBI taxonomy): domain Eukaryota; kingdom Viridiplantae; phylum Streptophyta; class Magnoliopsida; order Myrtales; family Myrtaceae; genus Angophora; species Angophora floribunda. Next base: position 33,669,145 of record CM024707.1, on the reverse strand, counting down.
TTATCTGCGGTCTTTTTAGTAGTCAGTTGCGCTGCTCCATTTTACCATTTGAGAACTCACTTGGGAGATTCTTGAATATTGATGATATTGGTTCTTTGATCCTAAAACTAGGGAAATGAACATGGTATATCTTTCTGCCTTCCTTACTATTAACCCATTTGCTTCTCAAAACATTCTTGCAGCAATGGTGCACTTCTCCAAGCACTAGCTGGAAGTTACTTCTCTGAGAAGATACCAAAGGTCTGCTTATCCTTGCTTTTGCTGCTGCCCAAGATTTTAGATTAAAATGTCCTAGGCTCTTTGAGAAGCAAATCGTAGACTTGAGCCTCTATTGATGTGAACTGCTGATTATGTAATTTTGTATGGTTTAAAGTAAATCAAGCGATTATGGAGTGTGATAGAGCATGTTGTCTCTTGTGGAAGGCCAATGCCATAATATCATACAACAACCGACCAGCATCGGAGGCAGTTCCTTACTTTGAGCAGGTAATGTTAGCTTTGTTATTTCGTTTTTTGGTTTCAAAGGTTATCTTCCCTTCTTCATCTCAAAGTATGCTTGTTTTATATAGGATCATGCTTGTTTGAACGTGGTTATTTCCTACATGTGATTGAACTCTCTGTCTTTATTGCTTGTGGCACTTCCATCTTTTCTACATAAGCTGACGAGAGCAACTCTGAATAGTTCCCAAACTTGCAAGATTGTTATGCATGCAGCATCATTCTATGCTTATTCTGTGGTACTTGTGGGTGTTTGTGTCATGAATTTAAAAATGTTTCTAGCATCTCAAATGAAATAGCTATTAACACGGAAGTGCTTTCGCATTTTACAGTAAATGTTTTTAACCTATGTTGGCTTTAGCAGCTGGAGCGGAAGCATGACTCACCTTCGTTGATTGATTGGCTGAATCCTTGTTAGAGTGTTGTGTAACAGGACCTTATCATCAATACCTTAGTCAATTGCTGATAAGGAAAATGAATTCCCACGATCTTTGTATGGACTCCGTGATAAATAGATGCAATAGAGCAGTTGCTCTGGTTCAGCCATCTGACAGATTGTGCTTCAGTTTACCAGTATTCTCCATCAGAACTAAAGTTTTCTGGATTTCTTGCAGCTGGGTCCTCTTGTTAGTCAAGCGATGCCACTTATGGAGGTATCCCCTGTTTACAATATGGCTAGAAATGCCTCAGGTATGGGGTCTCACAATCTTCTCGTCACTGCTTGCCCTCAAAGTTAACCAGTACAATTTCACTGTCTTTTCAGTCACATTTTACCATTGTTATGCTTCATGAAAATAATAGGAATGAAGAAAGCTACTTTTACGTGATTTGCTTCAAGATATATTCACTTTGTGAAGCAGTGATTTTGAACCACTTTCACTGTTCTTAAAATATAGGAGATGCATTCAAAATGTTATTCGACACTGCTGGTGCAGTGATAGCAGAGTATGACCGGGAAGCCCTAGTCTCTTTGAACAAGTTCATTGATCAGTTACCTTTAGTACTAAATCAGGTAAGTTGGATATTTGCCGGAGACACAATTTGGCTTTTATACTTCATTATTATCTAGAGATAAAACATAGATAAGATCTATTATCCATATTGAAAAGCCAGGGCAACTCCTGATCTAACTGTGTTTATCTTTTTCGTTGATGCATGATGTCATTTATGATCTTAAGCTTATCGGGAGTTGAAAAATACCTTAACCACTGATTTTTGTGAATGTTCAATTTTTTTTTTTAAATCATGAGAGCATTGGAAATCAAAAAAAGTTTATTCCCTAGAGCCCCTCATTGACCCCATGAAGGCGCCGTTTTAAATTTTAACAATAGGTAGTGAAATTGGTCAGACTGGCTATTCTACAAAATGTCTTTGCATCTGAAAGATTCACGTTTCTTCTTTCAGGTCTCTGAAGGGATATCAGAGTTCAAACCAACACCCTCTGAAAACCGTGATTTCTTCAAGAACGCATACAATGTCCCACACACTCTTTTGGTATGTAATGTTACTTGTGTTAATCCGAACTCAGAGGAAAAGAGTGTTATTTCCTACCAAAAATTAAGAATGACTGATAAGGTGTGGTGTTTCCAGTATGTTTTATAGATCTCGTGTCATTCTGCAGTTGAAGTTCAGTGTGGATCCCATTGATGAGACGGATTTATTGGAAGAGACACTGAAGCCTCGAGTCGAGTCCTTTGGAGGGACATTGGAAAAGGTCCAGCTGAGTGGTAACCATATCACCCCATGCGCACAGGTAATGTCTGAACTTCATTTTCACTTTTGACTGTCTCTTCTCTAAAGCAATACCCTAAATATCTTAGGGATAAGTACAGCACTAGTGCCAATACTTTTGTACGGCGCTTACTTAAATTTCAAAACTTTTTTTTCACTCATTTGAGTGCCACAAATTGAAAAAATCAATCACTTGAGTGCCACTTCCAATTTGCCCTCTAATTTGCCCTGCTGGAAAAGCTGACGTGGCCATGTAGAAAATAGTTTTTTAATATTTTTTATTATTACATTTTAAGAATTTTATTTTATTTTATTTTATTTTGCTTTATTTTTTATTTTTTATTTCCTTTAGGGCCAGCAAGGGTTACCAGCGACCCTCACTGGCCGTGGCCACCTCGCCCTTGATTGTGAAGGCCTTGTGAGGTCGTTGGGGTCTTGCCAGCTACTGGTGAGGTTGCAACAGCCCTTGCCCACTTTAGGCGGCGTCCTGCTCTAGGCAAGGGCAAGGCTGTTGAGGCGAGGACCAAAGCATGATGGCAGACCAAAGCAGATGACACCAAGAGCGGGCGAGGGCTGTCACTGCCTTGCTAGCTATCAGCGAGGGCGAGGTGGCCCTTGCCCAGATCTAGCAACAAAGGCCCTGGGTGAGGGTCGCAACGGCCCTTGCTTGCTCTGGGTGGTGTCGCTTGCAGCAGCCAAGGGCCTTTGCAACTGAGGGTGAGGTGGTCCTCACCCAATTTGTGGGCAAGGTGGCTGTGGCCACAGCTGGTGATGACCCTCGCTAACCCTAAAAACGGAAAACAAAAGCAAAATACAAATAAAAATTCAAAATTCAAAAAATTTAAAAAATTCCACATATGACATTTGGCTGGAATTGGCATTCAAGTGATTGATTTTTCTCCAATGCAACAATTGAGCAAAAAAAAGTTTTGACAATTAAGTAAACTCCGTACAAAAGTATTGGCATTTGTATTGTAGTTACCTCAAATATCTTATATAGGGATAAACATGCCAACACGTGACAGGGAACCATATTCGAATTCATTCCTTGTAATAAAATGTTGACCAATCACCTACATTTTTCTTGTCAATTTTAGCGTCGCCTTAGCATTTTATAATTAGCTGGGGTCATCTCGTCCCGTCACTTCTTGCTAGAGAAATCGTGTGTGCCTTTTTTCTTCTCTTCAATCTCGATAAATATCTTTGAATTTAGTTTGGTACCGAGTTCCTCCTTGCTGTATAGCCAAATCTATACATATTTACTTTACCAAAAAAAAAAAAAAAAAATCTTTGAATTCGATCAACTTAATCTCGTCTTGCTTTTGTCTCGCCAGGAACCAAAATGGCAAGCTGGTTACCTGTATACTCCGGCAGATGCCATTGCTCAGGGGCTCAAGACTCTTTCTTTAAATGAGACTAGATTCCTGTCTGGAACTATAAGCGACTGGTTCAGACGCTTCGAAGCATGAAAGGCCAAATCGTCGGTGGTCCCTCTGCTCTCGGCAGGGTTTGGCATATCGATATACAGTAGATGTGGGCATAACATGATCCTGGTGCTTCCCTGATATGTATTAAGAGTTCAAACTCACGTCATGTGTATAGTAATATACCGCGTTGCCATTGCTTGCCTGATGTCTGCACAATTTCAGACTCGATTTTGAATCCTGCCCTCATCTTCCTTATGATGAATAATTCGTTTCTCATTTACATCTTGACTACCGTGTAAAAGGTGATGATGATGACGAGGAAAAATTATCCAAAAAATCTTAAATTTATTATGCTTTTGTCAACTCAGTCCAAAATTTTCAATTTTATTAATTTAGTCTTGAACCTTTTCAATTCTTGCCCATTGAGTTTATTCGGTCAATTTTAGTTGGAAATTGTTAACGTGGACGATTGGTGCTGATACGGCATTTTTTAAATAACATTTTGATTTTTTTATGATTTTTTTAAAAATTTGGAAGTAAAGTTGGTAAGGGTTGTTGGTCATAGGTAAGGGCCGGCTGACCCTCGCTAGTCCTGGGCAAGAGTGTTAGTGCCCTCGTCAGCTCTAGGCGAGGGTCATGATGCCCTTGCCTGATCTGGCCATGCGAGGGCTCGAAGGCTCTCATCAACCCAGTCAAGGGCCTCAAGCAAGGTTGCAACCCTTGCTTGTGGTCGGCGAGGGCTGTCGAGCCCTTGCTTGGCTAGATCTAGCAAGGGCATCACAGCCTTTGCCCAAAGTCTAGTGATGGCATCACAACCCTTGCCCAAAGTCAATGTGGGACATGACACCCTTGCCCAGGGCAGGTGAGGGTTGACCAGGGGCAGGTGAGGGTTGACTAGCTCTTGCTTGTGGCACCTGCCACACCTGTGGCTAGTGGCCATCCTCACTGGCCCTCTCCATTCTCCAAAACCCTTAAAGAAAAGTTTTAAAAATAATAATAATAACAAATTCAAAATATTATTAACAAGTGCCACATTAGCACTAGCCATTTGCATTAGTAATTTCCAATCGAATTTGGCCGAATAAATTGAATTAATAACAAGTAAAAAGATTTTTTGGATAATTTTTTATAACGATGATATTGGGCAACTGGTGTCAGATTGCTCCAGGTTGCCTAAATAGGCCATTAATCTGATACCCAGAGCAACAAGATTGTTGAAAATCTGTTATATTACGTAATGAATGAGAAATTTAAGGAGAAATAGTCTGTTCTCTACTTATCTTTTTCATTACCTCATTGCCATCCTTATCTAATATGGTTACAAACAGTTCAATCGTCACCGAATCAAAATCACTGAAGGACAAGGACAAAGGACACCAGAAAAAGAAACAACTTGCGTTCCATGAGATCAGTCAAGAGACCTTATTGTAATATCTGATTACCCAAGCGGCACCACAGCAATAAAGCACAGACGAAGACTAGAGACTTTTAAAATTCTATAGTTAGCGACTCACAACTTGCTCGTCTAATCTCCATTCAATCAACTGTCTCTGAACTTGACTTCTACCCAAGTGATCTTCTAGTCTGAAATTCTGCTTAGCTGTCGATGGCGGTGGTCGTACTAGATGGAAGGCTGAAACAGAAGCTATAATAAAGCCCACGCAGCATCAAACTTGAAAATTACAAACTATTGCTCTATCATGGAGGAATAAAGATAATATCGGGAAAATATATCAAGACTTCGCTGTGATCCCCCATCAAGAATTCAAAGCATGCCTAGAGCGCAACCGGGTATCTATCAATGCAGTCCGACCAGGGACTCTTGCTCGGCTTCCTCACACGGCGCATCGACTTCCAAACCAGGCTGTTGCACTTGAAGCCGGAGCCAAGGCGATCTGCCACACCCGATCTCCCCTCCTCACCCTCTCCTTGGCCTCCATATAGGCCAGCTCGTACCAGATGCTGCTGCTCGACGTGTTGCCGAACCTGTGGAGCGTCATCCTGGAGGCCTCCATGTTCCCCTCGCTGAGTTCGAGGTTCCTCTGGAGCTCGTCCAGGACGGCCTTGCTCGCAGCATGGACGCAGAAGTGCTCGAAGGCGAGCTTGTAGTCCGGGATGTAGGGTTTCTTTGGGTGTGGCTGCGACCCACTGCCAGGAGGTGCCGCCGCACGAGGGCAGCGAAGAAGAGGAGCTGCTCGGAGAAGGGGAGGACGAGGGGGCCGAGCGTGGTGATGTTGGTCTTGAGGGCTTCGCCACCGATCTCCATCAGGTCCTTGCTCACTCTCAGCCCCTTGAACCTCTGCTCATCTTCCTCCTGGTAAATGCACCTGATAGTTTTGTGGAAAGATAATCAGTTTCATCAATCAAGATTAAACATTCCCATGGTCAAAGCTGATCCGGGAAACTCTTATGATTGCTACGTTAGAAAAAAGTATCACGGTCATGATCATCAGCATCCACCATTTAAGATCTCTCGTCTTGACTTTTCATGTTTTATTTCTGGAGATGGGTTGTAACGAATCATGAGCCACGTGATCGAAGCAGAAATCTCATTTAATGGAGGGCCGGCCGATCAAGCCTAACTCCCAACCACTTCCATGTGCATCGCATTTACTCTCCCTCCCTCTCTCTCGTCTCGTCCCGGCATTGAACTGAGAATCAATCCTGGAACAACTGGATTTTCTCAAATGGTTCCTCTCCCCAAGAAACGTCTCGCATGGCTCTTTTAGATCTCATGAAGTTGCGCAACGAGACAGCGACACGGCGCCATGTACAGCCATAAAGTTCGAAGTACAAACTGTTCATATCCGTGCCGTCTTTTGAATGTAGTGGGGCCGTCGAAAAACGTAAAGCCGTGTGTCGCTGGTCGCTTAATTTATGGAATGATATCTTAAGAAAACTAATGGTGGCCCAGTCTTCTGAAGCAGCATCCTGGACGTCGTATTCACTCTGCTAGTGACATTTATGTCTGCTGAGACCGCTAATCTAGTTTACCGGAAGTAAACGGCGTTCCTGGGTAGATTATCTATCAAGCACAAAGTTATCATATCGTTCGAAGCAATCGCCGTACCTGAAGCTGCGGTCGTCGGCTCCCTTGTGCGTGCGGACCACGTGCTCGAGCCGGTACTTGGCGCGGTGGAAGTCGCGGCGGCGGTTCGAGAGCAGCACGGCAGAGCAGCCCATGCGGAAGAAGCAGTTCGGGAGGATCATGGAGCGCTCCTTCCCCTGGTACCAGTTGAACCCGACCATCTCGGTGCTCACGACGACGGCGTAGTTGTTGGGGTTCGCCTGGAGCATGTCACGGGCCAGATCGACCGCGATGATCCCCGCACTGCACCCCATGCCGCCGAGGTTGTAGCTGAGGATGTTGCCCCTCATCTTGTAGTGGTTGATGATCATGGCGGAGAGCGACGGCGTCGGGTTGAAGATGCTGCAGTTGACGACGAGGACGCCGACGTCCTTGGGGCGGACGCGGGTCTTCTCAAAGAGCTCGTCGAGCGCGCCGAACATGACCATAGACGCCTCAGCGCGGCCCTCCTTCATGGTGGTGCAGTTCTCGCCAGCAAGGAGGGGCTTCGGGACGTAGGTCTCGTCGCCGATGCCGGAGGCGTGGAGGATCCGCCGCTGGAACTCGATGGTCGCCTCGTCGAACTTCTTGGATCGGATGGCGTGGTCGATCAACTGAGCCTTGGTCACCTGAAATGAGCAAACGAGCGAGCGATCTTTTCATATTATTTGAGATCAACACACAATAGTTATATCGAAAGTTGGACCTTAGCTAGCAAAATTAATCAAATAATTATCTACTTTAATAAACAAAACTAGGGATGTCAAAATGAAAAAAAGGGTTAGAAATTTAAAGTCGGCGCAGGCTACAAAAGCTTGAAAAATTAGAATCGTCTTAGAGAATAATACAAAGACATAACCTCCCCCCTCCGTCGCGTCACATAGGATTTATCGATGCATGAAACGAAAGACGTTGCCCTCCTACGTTCCCATGCATGCAAAGGACGTATGCAAAGGACGTGGGGGGTAAAAACGAGGTCGTGATCACCTTGATATCGTCGTGCGGCTTGTAGCAAGCGAAGTCGACGAGGTAGATGGAGCGGGGCCTCGACATGAAGTAGACGCTGAGGGTGAACACGAACACGCCGAAGAAGGAGAGCACGGTGGCCAGGTCGTCCCGGGCATCCTCCCACAGCTTCCGCCACAGCTCCTCCCGGCTCAGGCTCCCGACCTCGGCGCCGAACACGAGCAACAGGACGGGCACGGTGGCGAGGTACACGCCGTGGTTGATGAGGTAGTGGTAGCCCAGCTTGACGTACTTGAGATTCACCGACTGGACGAAGTCCGGGAGGCGGCGGCGGACGCGGACCGAGAACGTCGGGGAGCCGGCGTTGGGACCGGAGGACTCGATGCCCCGGTCGACGATCTCGGTGGCGAGGAGGCGCTGCTCGTTGCTCGGCATGGCTGCCGGGAAGAAGCTGGATCGGATCGGAGAGGGGATGGCGGTGGGGGGAGTGATGTTTACGGGCTTTTAGGTTTTGGATATAAAGAGATGACGGAGAGGTGGGTGGGAGTGTAGTTAATATAGCCACCAACTTGTGGCATGTGCAGTTGAAGGACCTTCCAACTGCCTTAAATTCCTCATTCAATGTTCAGCGGGACGAGAACTTCAAAAAGTCCAAACGGGTGCGTATGCGCCTCTCTCTCTCTCTCTCTCTCTCTCTCTCTCTCTCTCTCTCTCTCTCTCTCTCTCTCTCTCTCTCTCTCTCTACACATGAATACGGATGCGTATGCGTGACTAGACATGTGTATTTATACATACGTGTTCCAAACATCCCATGTTGCTTGGTAACGGGGTTTATATGTTTTTTATATACATGGGGTAATTTGTTTCCATTCCGGTCCAGTCCGGTCCCACCTAGGAACCGGGAATCAAATCTAGAGGATTGGTTCTTAGTTTTTAGGATTAGGGACCAGATTGGTCTGATCCAATGAAACAATTCACTAAAAAATATTAGAGTTGTCACTATTTTAGGATTTATACGCTCTTTGTATACATGCGGTCTTCCTCAGATATTTAGTCAAAACTAGGGGTGATCTATTCCCTTTGCCATCCGATCCCACCTAGGAATCAGAAACTAGACCTGAATGACCAATTCCCAGTTTTTAGGATATGGATCGGTATAGTCCAATGAAACTGAAAAAAAATTAAAAAATACTAGAGTTATTACTATTTTAGGATTTATTGTTATTTTTAAGAAATTTAAAATATATATTTTAAAAAAATCAATCCAGTTTGGTGATCCATTCTAGAAGAGAACCAAATCGAAAATCATCAGTTCCATTTTTACATAATCGGGAATCAAATCGATGCTCCCGAGAACCAGACCACATCAACTAGTCCAAGCGATTTCTAGTTTGGTCGATCCGATATGCTCATTCCTAATCAGAATGTCCAAACTCAAGAACTTAATAATTTCCTTTTTATTATGGAAGTAATAGTAATTATGTTTAGGAGTGGTTGATTTTAGGGTAGGTAGAAACCTAGAATCGAAAACCATCTATTAAGGACTGGTTCCACAAAATGGGAACTGAGAACCATCTACTTGTCCAATGGACCCACCCAGAAATTGGACTGCCCACCTAGGAACATGTTTACAATCACTACAATTTCACAAGGATCTCCTCTCTAGCCATATGAAGCTTGACTAGGGTTTCTTTTTTCTTTTTAAAGGATAGATGAGCTACAAGTAAAAAGTGTGAGCTGTAATCACAGCGACATTTCATTTCAAAGCATGGCTGCATACTTGATCAGTCCCTATGGAAACCGTCGGTTTTCAGCATATACATTCCAGTTCTGAAACAGTCCGGGTGATTCTTAGTTCTTCCGCACACCCCTAATTATGTTAATTACTGTGCCATTTCATTTTCAAAGCATGGCTGCACGTACCAAAAGGAAATCCCCCAACTTCTAATCCTCATCAATGCAGTCGAATGTATCTGGCGCACTTAGTCAATCCAGAAGGTGTTAACTGCAGGAGGGAAAGGTAGTGGACGGCATCTACTATTAACAAACGGCTTGTCTCTCTCTTATCACTTCACTCGTCACGATCCACATTTAATGGAGAAAAAATCGATATCATCATCGTTATCAGTTCAGCTGCCACCTAATTCGACGCATATCGTTCGATAGAAACGAACCCCCCCATGCACGCACGCTGCCGAATGCAAATTCATGCATAAATCATTTTCGCGTTGACTTCCTTTCCCATAAATTAATTGGAAATCAACTAACAGTTTGGTCGGACCACATTAAATAACAAATAATTATAAATTTGATTTTATTAGGATAATATATTTGAACTACTATGAGAATGACAGCTTGTTATGAGTTACAATTTTTTGAAAGAGCAAACCGCACAACAAGTGATAATTATTTGTTATTTGATTAATTCTCACGATAAATTAAAAATTGCTATCAAATCATTTTTTTTTATAAATTGTTAAGAGGTTCATTCTTTAAAAAATTATAGTTTATAATAAGTTGGTATTCTCACAGTAGCTTAAAAACTGTTATGCTGGCAAAATCTAACAATAATCACCATACTAGCCATCCTTGAAAAGGATATGAGAAGGATCCAGTAAGGATGTTAAGAAAATTCAGAAAGTTTGTTGTGGTGTTGGTCTAATTTGACGCTCAACAGCAATTAACATCGACAAGAGTCGAACTGAATGCATGCTTGTCGTGTAGATTACAGAATGTCAAGCTGGGGAGAACGGATTGATCAATGCCATCCAAAATGGTCGTGACGGAATGGGTGGTATAGGTAAATTCCGACAATGGCTAGAATGAAATGTCGTAATAGAATGATCAAAATGGAAAAACGGGTTCCTTCTTTTAATACAATTTTTTTTTTTGTATGATCTCTTCTAAAAATACCATTTTTGAAATCCATCGAGATAATAGGATCAACTAGGAGAAAGAAGTGCCAGTGAGTTCTTTTAATGAAATCAAGAGTAAGTAACCTCGCTGCACTTTTTCATCTATTAACCTAATTTCTTTCTCTTCCATGATGAACTTAAGTCCCTTTCGGAGTTTTTAAAAAACTAATATTTTTCGTTATCTCCTGAATCTACTACGTGGACTTATCTCATGAAAAATGGATAAGATAGATTGATTAAAAAATATATATAACCCGACAACGAGAAGGTCGCTTTTAGTTGACCAATTTCACTTCCCACGTTCCTTCTGGCTCTTCCAGTTGTCCAGTCGTCCTTAAATGTCGATCCTGGCACGGTTCAACGAACCCGCCATTTATTGGCAAATTGAGTTTAGGGTCGTCGTTTTTCCTCCATGAGAAAATTATCAAAAAAAAAAAAATTAAACTCTTTTACATTTTACCACTTCAGTTCCGATTAATTTTGATCGAAAATTGATGATATAGATAGCGGGCATTCCATGTGACATGATTTGTGCTTTTTTAATTTTCTTCTCTTTTCCTTTTTCAATTTTTTTTAGTGTGACCATCGGGTTGGCGAGGGTTGCTAGGTCCTCGCCGGCCGTTGGTGAGGGTCGCAACCCAAGCCTAGCCTCACCAATATTTGGGTGAGGCAACCTTACCTAGATTTCAACAAGACCATGGCGAGGTTGGCCTCACCCATATACAAGCGAGGTGATCTCACTTGTGGCCCCAATGGTCTTGCTCAAGTCTAGAGGAGGATATTGCAGCCCTCGCTGTATTCTAATACTAGTATAAAATAGCCTTCCCAACACCAGATTACTGTTAGGAATCTCTATCAATGGACTTCATGGTCCTTGCCAACAATAGTTAAAAATTGTCCTTGTTAGTGCCAACGATGCTACGTAAGCCAACCGACATCCATGTCAGCAATATCTGACCAAAATTAGCCAAGAAGACTAAATTAATACCAGGACAAAACGTTTAGGATTAAATTGATACTAATAAAAGGTTTACGACTAGATCGGTACCAATGCAAAAGGTTTTGAATTTTTCTAACACTTTTCCTAGTCCTGAGAAATGCCATAAAAGAATGTAAGAATTATATGGCCCGGCTAAAAGATATCAAGGTTGTCCATTGTTTAGGTGAAGCCATTCAACTTGCATTAGATCGCGAAACCCTAAAGAAAGGGAACCTTTCCCTATTGATTGGTTATCTGGTCTTTCCCCAATTCCTATGGGATATTTATGTCGAAGGACTCATCAACCGTATTCTACCCGGGTTGTTCATTGAATGAATTAGTTTTTATTTCAACAAGAAAAATATATAGCAGTGGAAAAATTGAAGAATCTATAGCTCCATTTATTTATTTAAAAATTAATGATTTGAAAAATATTTTTCTAAAAATAATTATTTGTATCGCTTGAAATAATTAACTAATGAAAAATATTTTCATTATTAATAATAATTTATATAAATATTTTCGTGGATGATACAAATATTTTTCATTTATAAAATTATTTATTTTTTGCAAAAAAAAAAACATAGCCCAAGTAAAGTATTCATTTGATAAAATAAAATAAAAAGTAAAATATTCATCGATGCCAACATGTAGTGAGAAAGTAATTTACGTAAAGAGTTCATTGGAGACGTAACATTTCCGACCCTAGAAATAATTTATGTAAAGAGTTCATTGGATATGATTAATAACTTGTGATGATTAGAGATAATTATTTTGCTGATGGGCGTGCATGAAAAATTGTGCACCTTTACACGAGCAGATTTATAATAGAGGAGTGCCACATGGCGAGCACCCTCTCTCAGCTCCGGCTTATTAAATATATATAATAGATGATAAATTATCTAACAAATAAATTGAAATTTGACAATAATTGGGGTTTGCTTCAGTGGCCTCTTCTCACATGAGGAGGGGGAGGTAAGAGGTTCGAATCCTCAACTTCTCGGGCGGTTGGGGTGGGGACTCGTAGTTTTTGGACTAAGTTTCGACTCCCATACCCTGGATGGAGCTAAGACAAAAGTCTGAGTGTTAAAGTAGGAATAAGGTAGGATATAAAATAGGAACAACAAAAAAAAAATTGAAATTTAACTATTGAGGACCATGTTAAAGCTTGCTTTAAGTAAAATTCTTTTTTTAGGTGTTTAGATTCTTTGGCATTTGTCAAATTCTACTATTAGTCGTTCTGGTTGCTCTTAAAGAGGCCAGGCCCTTCACATGGCCCATTTCTAGTGATGGATAAAGCCCACTTCTAGTGATGGACAAAGCCCACCCTCCATCCTCTATCTTTTCAGTAATCACTAGTTTGCTTTTCCAAATGAGCAAATTTCTAATCCATCCAACAGAAATTACATATTTTCTCCACCTAATTTAATATCTTCAGAATGCCTCTGATTAACCGGTTTATACAAACTTAGCGCATACTAAATTCAGGCGATGTCCATGCTTTTGACCTGACCATCAGAATTATGGTTGGAGGAAAACATGACCCTTCTCAGATAAAATTCTGGTAACCGGCCTGTCTTGAGGAGCCCAAAAGATTGAACAATCAATAGAATAGCCATTTTCTCTTCCTTTTAGGTTATATTTACTTTGACTTTGATTTATCAAAGTATAGATTTATTGTTTGTCAAAGCTCTTACCAACTTTGTTGATCGCCCATTAACAAAATCTTAATCAATATACCATAGCCCCTATATCCAAGTTCAAGAGCTCCATCCGACTTGAACAAAGCTCTCCAAAAGGAAAATTTCAGTGGCAAAAAGCCTTCTTTTTTTTGGAACAATTTTTGAAACAGGTCATTTACTTTTCTTTTCTTCTTTTTTTCTTCTTTCTCCTCTAGCTAGTCGCTAGTCCTTGGCAAGGCTCAACTAGCAAGGCTAATCTCGTTGTGGCTAGGCAAGGTCAAGCTTGGTGAGATCACCGGCTCTCATCTCTGACAAGTTGCCAGCCATCATCGAGGCTCAACAACCAACTAGAGGAGGAAGAAGAAAGGGAGGAAAAAAAAGTAAAGAAAAAAATATTAAAAAAAGAAAGAAAATTTTTATAAAGTTATTAAAAAATTAAAAAAATTATACATCACCAAAATTTTTGAAAGTCATACCAAACACATTTTTTTTTTATAATTTCGGAAATAGAAATTTTGTGCAATTGCTAAACACGTTCTTTTGCTCAAACTATTGTAAGGAGTAAAAATAGAATAAATTCTTTATGAACAAAAATTATTTCTAAAAACAAAATACATTACCAGATGAAGCCGGAGATACTATTCTCTTGCTCGTTCTTCCGTGCGATTCCATCACTAAACTGTTATTCTCTGAGATCCACATTTTTTTTTTAAAATAAGTCTTGCATGCTCAGCCAATCATATCTCAAACGTTACATACCCATACACGGAAAGTCCGTACTATAACTATGATATCCCGCTGTCGTGGGCTGAATTCATCATGTTTGATCGCATCAGGTCAACTGAACAGTGCCCACTGGACATTCCTCGGAGCAATCTGAACATCTGCATCGGACGAGGACAGTCCAACGTTAAACGTGTCTGCGGTGCAGTCCATGCGTCCTATCTACAAAGCCAAGTTGGACACCGTCACTCTGCTCCAACGAAGTGTGGAGTTGCGAGTCCAAGTTGAGCAACGCGTCGGATCCACCCTCCTCGTGCGCATGCATGGCGATGGTAGTCGCAACGCGATCTGCCGAAGTCACGTAGGTCTTAAGGAGATGATGGGTCTTTAGGGTTTTCTCGTTTTCTTTCCCTCCGAGGCAAAAGCGCAGATCCAGAGTCAATTCAGTCCCGCTTTGACTGTGTGTATTAACCGTGTGTGACGTGATGATGGAGCTCAGAAGACACTGAGGTCAACCCCTTCGACTCCGGATCGATACGGTAAAAGTCCACTCCATCTTTTTCTCTTTAAACGATTCAAAGGCAGGTCAAGTTGTTTAATCATGACGAACGTGCTGCTTGTTAGGTCAGACGCAAGCTCTCGTGGATAATTCAACCTTTGCCCTATATACCCTTTTGGAATGTTTGGCAGGATCAGTGCCATGTAAAAATGCTTGCGACATGGACAGATCAGCCCCCAATCACGAGCCTAAGCATTACCTACTATTAACTATTCTAAAAGTTTAAGTTGTTAAATGAAAACATGATTTAATAGTTTTATCACTCTCCTCACACTTAATCTGATCTGTTTTGAACTCGGTACCTCCAGTTCTGATACTGTAAGAGATTTATTAGGGCTATTACTGACTGTTTTAAAAGCTTAAAATGTATGAATGCGTTGTTTAATATTTAATTTTTCAATTAGTTTAATTGGAACGAGGATCTCAAATTACGTCATGATCTTACTTAAAAAAAAGTCAACATGGGGTGTCATCTCCGAAGCAAAATGGACACAAAAGAAATACAACACATTTATCCACGCCGCGTGATGACAGCTCTAGTACCAATTAGTCGAGTCGAGAGCTCGAAGAGCCATGGAGGACTTTTTTTAGTCCTTGGTAGGAAAAGGAAATGAACAAAGCGTCGGGGTCAAATCCTGCAGCACTGTCATCAGCGATATCGATCTCGACGCGTCGCTGCTTGTGAAGCATGCGATCTTTATTCCATGTTGGGATCCATCATGATGCTTCCCGATTCCTCTGCTGACAGATATCGCCGGACCCCATTCGCCGAGTCGATGCGGATTTCTATGTAGTCATGTATGACGCAGGGAAAACGGTGCGTGGGGCGGTCGCTTTGGCTTTATACGGAGGAGAGAGAGAGGCGTAGAGTAGTTGGAGGACAAGGTACGCGATTTTTCTAATGACTTCGAACAGCCATATTGGAAAAGTGACAGTCAGCAATATCATATTCCCCTAAAGTTGGTCTCTTTTTGACGGTTTATAACTTCACTTTTTTGACAAGAGTTTTGACAGTTTATAAATTATATCTAATGTCCATGCTTCTACTATGATTGATGCATTGGGCAAGTTCCTTTTTTGCTTTTTTGAAGTGGTATTTCAAGTTCCTTGGGTTTGTATTAGAGGCACATTTCGCCCCCTGATTTGGACTTCATCCTGGATGGGACACAGACATTCTCGTCTGCAGGCATTGGATATGGGTTCTCGCTCACGAGGCAGCGGGTGACTAAAGGCAAATTTTACCTATTGGCTTTTCATCAACCATATTTGAGTTTCATCAACCATATTTGAGTCGAATACCCAAAAGTATGATTTTTCTAGATTTGAATTTTCTTGATCCTTGCTGATGATGATGTGTTGAACATGCCCTCACATGGATACAACTCCATCCTCAAGTGAAAGCGATTAAATGTGGTAGTGATTGATAGTACTTTCATCATTTGATAGAACCTGTCACGGCACATCTTCTCATTATCTAGATAAAAAAAAAAAATTGTCCTTTGATTCAATAGTCTTTCGTTAGATAGAAACATATATGCAAATAATCGATATACCACAAAATCT
Organism: Angophora floribunda; assembly: GCA_014182895.1. Taxonomy (NCBI): domain Eukaryota; kingdom Viridiplantae; phylum Streptophyta; class Magnoliopsida; order Myrtales; family Myrtaceae; genus Angophora; species Angophora floribunda. The sequence goes on along the minus strand of CM024707.1, from coordinate 33,653,035 downwards.
CAAAGCTACACCTATAAAACAACTCTTGACATGAAATAAAACAGAAGAAAAAGAGTAATGATAAATCTAAGCCGACCAAATAGGATAACGTCCCATCAATTGAAATTGAGGGGCTGTTTTCACTTTTTCTTTTTTGAAGACTATGATACAACGAACTTAATTACCATTATGGGAAAATGACACTTCGAAGTTGAACTTTTCTCACATCCCACTTGCTAAAGAAAAAGGTAAAAAGGAGAGATGAAAGCCGTTCATGTATCTTCTCTTCTTTCCTTCTTCATCATGTTCTATGGCCATATTCTGGACTGTGAGGAACCAAAAAAAGAAAAAGAAAAAGACAACGAAAAATTCCGGACACTGCCCATGGCATAAAAGTCCAAAGCGATGGTATGATGCACGAGGGGGATTTAAAGATTCGACAATGACGTCGGATGCAGCCGTGTCGTTTCTTGGACTTCCCGCCGCCTTCCTCGTAATTCCCTGAATCGACCGTCTATTCTCCCCCAGTCCACGCGCCCTAATCATGGCTCGATTGAAATAGCTCTGCTCTATCGAATTTTACCAAAAACTTTTTATTCTTTAATATTATTCTTCCCATTTATTTTCCCCCATCATGTATGACCTTAGCTTATGCGTCGCTTTTGCATTTCCTAACTTTTTCAGTTTTCATAGCGACCAAAAATAAAAGAGAGATTTCCTTAAAAATGAAAGATACATGTAAATAAAATTTTATCCTTCAAAAGCTGTGTGCATTGCAAAAATTAGCAGGGAAAAAAAATACCCAAATCTTGACGACCGCAACAAAATGAAAGTCCGAAAGGTATTATTATGTAGTGGTCGAAGACCTACCTAGGGTTTCGTGCAAAGTACACAACACAAGTGAAACCGCGAGTGCACACCACGCGCCGGCGGAGAGAGCGGAGGCAAGCAAGCTGCGGAGATCTCCGGGGGCCATGGGGTCCGCTAGCGCCGGGCACGAGTGAACATTAAAAACTCTTTCCCCACGCCTGATATTCAAACGTGCTCGTCTCTTAGTTACGGGCCCTACCGCGTTTCGCCATGTCAGCGCGGCCCTTACTGGTCCACGTGTCGTCCCCTCTCGAGCCATCGAGACCGATCAACACGCTTTGGCAACTGCTGACGCTCCCGAGCTCGGACGGGCAATCAACTATAAAAGCCTCCCTGGCGGCTGCCAAAGATCATAGTTCAGTTCCGCATCATCTCATCTCGCTCTTTCTCGCCCTCCTGATAGGAACCCAGGAAATCCCATTCCCTCGTTCGAGTTTGCCATTTTCTCTCCACAGCAAGAACTTGCTCGTTTCCTCTCAGGACCGGCGGTGGCGGGGACAATGGATGAGGGGACCGGAGCTTTGGGGGGCCAGTCAGATGCGGGTGGATCCCGGTACAAGGGGGTGAGGCTGCGGAAGTGGGGGAAGTGGGTGTCGGAGATCCGGCTCCCGCACAGCCGGCAGCGGATATGGCTCGGGTCATACGACACCCCTGAGAAGGCGGCGAGGGCCTTCGATGCGGCGCTCTACTGCCTGCGGGGCCGGGACGCGCAGTTCAACTTCCCCGACAGTCCGCCTGACATCGCAGGGGCCCAGGGCCTTACCCCCCAGGAGATCCGGGCAGTTGCCGCCCGGTTCGCAAACCAGAGGCCCGAGAGCTCGGGGCAGAGCAGCAGGAACGACGATGGGCACAGCACATCGCTATCGACGGCTCAGGAAGGAGACGACAATGGGAATGGGAACGAAGGTGGGGGCAACGACATGGACTGGTCGTTCTTGAATGCGCTGGACGACGACTGTTGTGGCTCTGGATTTGGGCTTTATGGAGGACTGGATTACGTGGGTGGCCATGAGTTGGCGCCCCCGCCGGAAGCATCAGCCACGACAAATGATGCAGACGACGAAAATGGTGGTGGCCCGGGTTTTTATTGTCACCAATCATCATTTCTCTGGAACTTCTGAAAACCTTCTTTCGCCCGGCAAACTTTTTATCTGTTGCCGGAGGGAAGTCGTCTTGTACTATCTTCTTTTTCATGTCCAAATTTTTGCCTTGTGTTGATCATTACACGATGATTGATACCGGAGTGGATCGACAAGGGGTTGCTTAGGGTTTTATTGTTAATGTAGCGAACGAGTCTGTAAGTGTAAGTGTATATCGTGTATCATCGTCGTGTACGTAAAGTTTATACAGAGAAATGTTGCAGATACATTGCTTGCTTACCCCCCCTCCTTTCTCTTCCGGTGCGAGATTGAAGAACCAGGTGGAACAGAGAGCATGCAGGGAGACAGAGCTCGTGATCGCATGCACGTCGCCATCAGAAGCGCCGCATCGAACACACGATGCATTCTGGACTCAATCTCGAAGTGTCAAACGATGCGGCCACGGCCGAAGAAGGGCAACCTCTGTATGACCAAACAGACCGGCCATGGTTATCTTTTTTCTCATGCGAGGGCTCTGACCATTAGGTCAGAGGATGCGAATAGTCGTTAGTCACGCCATGTATAGCCCCGCCTGGATCTTTAGTAGGGACAGCAATCATTTATGGTTCGAGCCGAGGGGAAAAGGCTGGACGGTCGAGACGCCGTACAAGCACATTTTAATGGAGAAACGTTCGATCTCCGAAGCGTTGACTGCATGTGTCACAGAAACAGCGTGGAGAATTGTTTTGATTCACATTTGAGTAATGTTCAATCGAAAACTGGTTTCTTTGATTCAAGATAAGGTGTCAACCCCATATCAAATTGAATCAGTCGGAGCAATATTGGGGCTATTTATAAATTAAGACCGATATAATATTATTTTAGAGAATGATGTTTTGAATCGAACGGAAATAAAAGTGTACAAAATTCAAACACCGAATTAAAAATAGTAGTTTCACCTTTGTAAGATATTTATATATATTTTTTATATGTCTAAAGTACTATTTATTAATCCATAAAAGCGTAACTACAACATAATCATTGATTCCAAATTGTTATCAGTCCAGTTGGCTTTCCAACTGCTAAAATCAAAGCATATATCACGCAATAGGTTGGGGAAAAAGACTTGACACTTGACGTTTGGACACAAATAACTTTTAAAAAATAAGGAAAAAGTGTCTACTTGTCTTCCTCGTACTTTCACGCTTTTCCTAATCAAATTCCTAAATCATTTATTTGTCTAATCAAGTCTTTATATTATCATAAATTTTCTAATCAAGTTCCTCAAACACCTATTCCAACTAAATGTAGTTGGTCGTTGTGTTGTGTGATGTGGATATAAAAAATTTTCCAATGCAAAAGTTCATGTGGGTATCCACATTGGTAATATTTTATCTATTTTACACTCTGACACTATCTATATTAGCTAAATTTTTTCATACACATCCACTTGGGCATTTGCATCATATTGTTCGGTATCCATCAACAATCATGTTAGCTAAATCTGATCAGATTTTATGTCATATACGAATTTGATTAAAAAATTTATGAAAATAGAATGATTTGATTTAGATAAATTAAATATAAGGTGACTGGTTCAAAAGAAGAAGAAAAAAAGCATGAAAGTACTAGGAAGAAAAAGTATAATTTGTCTAAAACTGGGCAAGGCAAAATATATTTTGACTCTTTTAACTCTAGGTGCACGCAAATATACGATTATGAAATCAAACTCAAAGGCGACAGGTTTCGAAATTGAATAATGTGAGATATAACCGATCAAAATATAGAAAAGGAAAAATTATATATAAGAATGTTGATGGAGGTTTTTGTAACTTTCCAAAAAATCACAATACGTTCCATATTTATAAGCTACAAAAGGCGGGAATATTGGAGTGTATCCAAATAAAAGGGTAGTTATTATCGCAAATGCACACATGAATTTAAGAAAAATTATCCAATCAACCTTAACTATATTGTGACAATATCAATTTAATCATAAACTTTTCAATTTTTCCAATCTAATTCTAAACTTTGCGCAAAAATCCAATGTAGCCTTGCTGGTCAATTTTCCCTAGAATCATTGATGTGATAATGTCACACAAGACAATTGGTGATAATTGGATTGCCACATCAATGATTCTAAAAAAAAAACGACTGGAATTCCGAACAAAGGCCAAGGACTAAATTGGCAAAGACAAAAAGTTTAAGAATGAATTAACATCCGCACAATATGTTTACCACCAATTGGACAATTTCCCCCAAAAAAATACCCCAAAAGTCCCAAACTTATTATATTAATACCAAATCAGTCATAAACCTTTTAATTTGGCAAATTTAATCCTAAATATTTTCACATATTGCCAATTGATTCCATTCACCAATTTTGTTTAGGAATTGCTAACATGGACACTTGACTACCTAATGTGGCATGACCAATGCCAACATGGACAATTTTTACAACTTTTTTTAAATATATTGAATTTTGAATTTTTTTTTCTTGTTTTATCTTCTTTTTTTCCTTTCATTTTGGAGACCAAGGGCTTGCTTGGCTCGTTGGCCAAAATGAAAAGAAAATATAATAAAAAAAGAACAAAAAAATTATTTAAAATATCCATGTCAATGCCGATCTAAGCACGTGGAATGGCCAATGTTCTCGTTAGTAATTTTTATCAAAATTGATCAGATGGACTGAATCGGTACTAATGCGAAAAAGTCGATGAATAAATTGCCTCAAATGACGGTTTTCTCTCTTTCCATCAAGCTGCCACCCAACCCTCGTTTAGTGACATCCTTGAGGGGATCTCTCTCTCCTCCCCTCCCCCCTCCGTCCCTCCCTCCTCACCTTCAAGATTTCCTTGTTGATTTCGTGGAGTCGTCGTGGAGATCCTCTACGGAAGTAAAGAGTTTCGTCCTATGAACTCAGAATTTCAAAGCGAGAGCCTCGGAAGAATCTGCTCTTCCGGAATCGGATTGCTCACTCCGACTTTGGTGCTTGCTCCTTATAGTCGCGCACTTTGTAAGTCTTTGAGGCGCCTCAGCTGCTGCTTTTGGCGGCCCTTATCTGAAAGTGATTATGCGATCAATCGGTATCTATTTTACAAGGCATCTCTCTTTATTTAAAGCTAGATCTACGTTTGGGTATTCTTTAATTCAAATCTATTTGTATATCTGGAACTTCCAAGGCATTTTCTATACTCTTTCAACATGTTGGTGTTGTTGTGATCTCTATATAGCAATGGTGTTCAGGACACCATTTTGGCAAAGCCATAATCACTGGATATAGAAATCTTGAATGTGTACTTGTCATTAATGTTATGTGAAATTCAATATTCGGACGACAGTTGTGCTTTGATACTACGATAGATTCATCTTTTGCGAGTGAGCAAGTCTTTGCAGGATTTATTAAGCTGATTTAAATTTAAGAATTTCTTACTTTGTGAGATTTGCATCTTTATCTTGAAGCTATGTACATCTCCTTCATGTGAAATAAAAATTTTCATTATGACAAAAAAATTTGACCAAAATAAAATGTTTAAAACTAAATTAATACCAATACAATAAATATACAACATTTTTAATACTTTCCCCAATTCCTCGCACGTATCTATATCTCTATCTATATCCAAATCTAACAGAAAACCCTTTTCACATTTGACAAGTGAACGTCAAATGAACATGCATCACCCTCTAGGCACCACGCAAAGATCCCACAATTTGGGAATTAACACTCCCCCGACGTTGGAAAATGCACTTCTCGCAACTGTTGCACACACCTAAAGTCGCACTAAAGAAACAGAAAATTGAAACTTGGCCCGCGAAGAGACAAAGTCCGTGCGCGTGAAAAGAGCTCCAGGGAGCATCGCGACGAGTTTCCTGATGTCCCATCTCTCTTCTCTGGCCTAATGTCTCGTCGAAACCACGGGCGAGGACCAAGAAAAGCCATCGAACGAGAAGGAGAACGAGCATTTGAAAAGCGTCGAACTGCACCAAACGAGTGAGGTTTGACATCAAGATTGGGAGAATAGCGCGTGCGAAACCGATAATAATCAGTGACAAAATGTTTGGAACATGTCACCTGAGACTGAGAATGAGGGGTAACCGTCCAATTTTTTTTCTTTTCCTTCTTTTGGCTTCTTGCCCATGCAAGAACGGTCAAACATGCAAAAGGCCGTCAAAACTGCACTTTAATAAAACACATAGCATCTGACAACTGGGGTAGTGTAAACACGGATGTCCCTCTAGAAGAGGAAGAGTTCGATTCAAACAATCATGCCTTTACTCGACCGTTCCGGTCACCACTTTGCTTTCCTGGCCTTTCTTATACGTCATGCATGAGCTTTACCGATTTGGGTAATGTCAAGACTTAAAACTGTCAAAATCAACCTTACCAAAAAAAAAATTGTCAAAATCAAGTGTGACCAATAATGGGTTCACTTGAGATTTGAATAAGACTTCCTAATGAAGGTTTATGACGTTAAAGGTGCGTTTGCCTCACCTCCCAGGAGATCCAGGCCATCGCCGCCTGGTTCGCCAGTGAGGGGCCCAAGAGCTCGACGAGGAGCAGAAGGAACAACGATGGACATAGGCACGGGCATGGCATCATCAGCTCAAGAAGGAGACGTCAATGGGAATGGTAATGACGGTGGGAGCAACGACATGGACTGGTCGTTCTTGAATGCTTTGGACGACAACGACTGTGCTGGCTCCGGATTTGGGCTTTATGCAGGACTGGATTTCATGGGTGGTCATGAGTTGGAGCCCCCACCAGAAGCATCGGCCGCAACAAACGACTAAAATGGTGGTGGCGAGAGTTTTTATCGTCACCAGCCATCATTTCTCTGGAACTTCTGAAAACCTTTTCGTTTTGCCAAACTTTTTATTTGTTGCCGGGGGAAACTCGTCTTTTACTGTCTTCTTCTTCTTCTTTTAAATTTTTTCCTTGTGTTGATCATTGCACGATCACAATAAGGGAGTGGATCGACATAGGGTTGCTAAGGGTTTTATTGTTAATGCAGCGAACAAGTCTGTAAGTGTATATCGTGTATCATCATCGTGCACGTAGAGGTTTCAGAGAAATTTTGCAGATACATTGCTTGACCCCTCCTTTGTCTTTCGGTGCTAGATTGAAGAAGCAGGTGGAACTGAGAGCATGCAGGGAGAGAAAGCTCGTGATGGCATGCACGTCGCCGTCAGAAGCACCGCATGGAACATGTGATGCATTCTGAACTCAACATGGGATTGTCAAATGATCCGGCCACGGCCACGCAAGGGCAACCTTACCCTGACCAAACAGACCGGCCATGGTTATCTTTTTCTCATGCAAGGGCTTTCTCCATTAGGTCAAAGGATGTGACTAGTTGTTAGTCACGCCATGTATCGCCCCGCCGAGACCTCTAGAATGGCAGCAAACACGTTAAGGTTCGAGATGAGGAGAAAAGGTTGGACAGTCAAGACAGTGCGGAGTCATATTTTAATGGAGAAATGTTCGATCTCCGAAGCATCGACCGCACTTGTCACAAATAGAGAGCCGAGAATGTTTCTAACATCAGTTTTGATTCACATTGGAGAAATGTTCAGATCGAAACTAGTTTCTTTGATTCAAGATAAGTTGTCAACCCTAACTCGAATCGAATCAATCAGAGCAATGTTTGGGCTATTAATTAATGAAAACCGATACACCATTATTTTATTGAGTGATGTTTTAAATGGAGTAACCATTGGGGTTTGCCCCGGTGACCATCTTTCCCACATGAGAAGGGGGAGGTAGTGGAGAATGGTGGGTTTAAATCTTCACCTTCTTAAGGAGTTGGAGTGGGGATGATTTAACTTCAAGTATGGATTTCGACTCCCACACCCTGCAAGAAGTCAGGGGAAAATTTTGATAATCAAAATTAGAGTAGGATTTGAGTAGGACAGACAAGTAAAAATGTTTTGAATGGATTGGAAATTAAAGTGTATGAGATTCAAATACCGAATCAATGATAGGCCTTTCACTTTGTAAACTAATTATAATTTTTTTACATATCTAAAGTATTATTTATCAATATTTTAAAGTATAATTACAATGAAATCATTGATTCCAACATGTTATTAGTACAATTGGTTTTCTAACTACTAAAACCAAAGCACACTTCACATAATTACCCTATCATAAACATATAATGCAAACATTAATTTAATTCTAAACTTTTTAGTTTTGTCAATTTAGCCCTAAACCTTTGCAAAAGGTTTCAATGAAGCCCTTCGCGTCAATTTTCGTCGGAAATCGCTTACATGACTCTCCAATTATTGCCGATCGTTCCACATGGTAGACAACCCTAGCAACAGTTTTTGGCAAAATTGAGCCAAAAAGGCTATATGGAAATTTCGCATAAACATTTAGGACTAATATGATGAAATTGAAAAGTTTAGAATTAAATCGGTGTCCAAACAATGAGTTTAGGGCTTTACTAGTATAACAATCTTTGAATTGCTGCAAAAATAACAACTTATTGTGAGTACAAATTCTTAAATGAGTGAACCCCATGACAGTTTATTATTATTTATTATTTTTGATTTTTTATGATCTAAAATAGACTAATATTATCAAAGTAGAATAAAGACTATAATCCAATTATTTATTTTAAGTTCAAGATGGATTAGATAAGTTTCCCTAATAACTTGAAAGACATGTCGTTAGATCTAAGAAATAATCATTTGTGGCTTATGAAAAGAAAGAGAAAACCCGTACATGAGTAGACACATGATTCTGCCGAAAGAAGAAACTCTCTTCCCAATAATACTTAATCACATTAATGATAACGCCACTTCCTGTCTCTCAAGGAAGAAACAGAGCATAAACCAACGCTAACCTTCTCGAGACTTCGAAATGTCTGTCAAGTCATACACTTTGCACTTGAAGAGATCAAAAGACTAGCACTTGACATTTGGAACACAAATAACTTTGAAAGGATAAGGGAAAAAGTGTCTACTTATCGTCCTTATACTTTCATGCTTTTCCTAATCAAATTTCAGTACTTTTTCTTTGTCTAAGTAAGTCTTTATACTTTCATAAATTTTCTAATCAAGCTCCTTCGATACTTGTTCCAATCGAATCCAGTTGCCATTTTGTGATATGGATAAAAATTTTCCAATGTGGACGTCCATGCAAGTATCCACACTGGTTAAAATTTATCCATTTCACACTCCGATACTATCTACGTTGCCTAATTTTTTTCATACATGTCCACATGGTTATCCGCCACATATTTTGGTGTTGCAGAACAATCATGTCAACTGAATTTGATCAGATTTAATGTTGGAATTGATAAGAAAATTTATGAAATAGACTAGATTAGATAAATTAAAATTTTGGGGACTTGATTAAAAAAAGCGTGAAAGTACTGGGAAGAAAAAGTATAATTTCTCTAAAAAACTAGGCAAGGCCAAATATAGGCGTTTACTCTTTTAACTGAAGGTGCATGCAAATACACGATTGGAAATCATACTAACAAGGTGACTGATTTCGAAATTGAATTATGTGAGATATAACTGATCAAAATATAGGAAAGGCAATATTATATATGGGAAAGTTAATGACGGTTTTTCGAATTTCCTAAAATTTACAATACTTTCCATATCTGTAAGCTACAAAGGTGGGAAAATTGGAGTGTATCCAAATAAAAAGGTGGTTGTTATCACATATGCACTCACCTATTTTGGGACAATTGTCCGCTCAATCTTAAATATATTGTGCAAATGCAAATTCAGTCATAAACTTTATAATTTGGCTAATTTATTCCTAAACTTTGCATGAAATTTTAATGTAACCTTTCTAGTCAATTTTCCCTAAAATTGTTGACGTGATATTGTGTCACATAAGATGGTCAACAGTGACTAGAACCACCATGTTAGCGATTTCCAGCAAAAATCGACCAAAAGTACTACGTGGGAATTATGCACAAAAGTTTAGGACTAAATTGCAAATTGAAAAATTTAGGGTTGAATTGACGATCACAAAATATGTTTATGACCAATTGGACAGTTTCCCTCAAGGGAAAGTACCAAAAAAATTCTAAATCTATTGCATTGGTATTGATTTAATAATAAATCTTTCAATTGAACTAATTTAGTGCTAAGTATTTTTTTATATTTTGCCAATTGAATGCATCTAGTCAATTTTATCCAAAAATTGCTAACATGGATGCCGGCCATCCTATATGGCACAATCAACACTTGGGTTAAGCAATTCCAATTCTATTTAGGTTTCACTTGAAACCTAGAACCTACTTATAAGTACAAATTCCTCATTTTTTAGAACCCAAAACCTATTTTACATGCTCTGAAACGTAGAATCTATCCTATTATAGGTTCAAGGTCTACTTGAGAATTGACCAATGTCTTTTTCTTTTTCTTTTTCTTTTTCTTTTTCTTTTTATAGTTAAGCCTAATATATTGTTTGTTTTTTATGATTTTGACACAAAAAAAGAATTGAAGTTACCTAGTTTTCTAGAATTTTTAAGTGCTCCACCACCAAGCGAGGACTCAGTGGCTATATCCAATTATCGATAGTCCTTAACTTTGTTATGGATTCAAGAAACCAATTCAAGATTAAGTAGCAATAGGGTACTTGTAAAAAGGGGAGAGTGATCCCAAGTTGTAGGTTCAGGTTCCATCCAAATTTCATTTAGAATTTATCTGTCGAAATAGATTCCTTATTTTTTGAAACCCAAAACATACTACATACCTAGAACTAGTTCGGTTCAGCAGTTCCTGACTCATCTTGGAACCATGCTCACCCCTACTGGCACTAGCGTGACAACTTTTACAATTTTTATTTTTTCTTTCCTTTTTTTCCCTCTTGCTAATGGCCAATGAGGGCTTGCTTGGCTTGCTGGCCAAAATGAAAAGATAAAAATTTAAAAAAAATAACAAGAAAAGAAAAGAACAAAAAAATTATAAAAATAAAATTAAAAAAATAAAATCAAAAAAATTATTATCTAAAATTTTTCCCATCAGTGTCGACCGCGAAACATGTAGGGCCATGGTGTCTTGACCAAAATTGATTGGATGGATTGAATTGGTATCGATATAAAAAGGTTCACTATTAAATTGGCTCAAATAAAATATTTAAAAATGGATAAGTATCAATACAATAGATATATGACATTTTTAGTACTTTCTCTATTTCCTCCCACAAATTTATATCTCATCTATATCCCTCATTTGAGAAATAATCAGGTAACAATATCTAATCTACTATAAGAATAATAATATGTCATGAACCATAAAAAATCATTATAAATTATTGTGGAATCCACTCATTCATGATTTTGTGACTTTAAGTAAACTACTATTTTTATAGTAACCTAAAGACTATTATACTAATAAAGCCCTATCCTCATCTAATAGGGAAATCCTTCTTTACTTTCCAAAATTGGACATCAAATGAACTTGCGTCGCCCTCTGAGGCGGAGATCCCAAATGCAGCAATTTAGGAAACAAACACTCCCACGACATTGGAAAATGCACTTATCACAACTATTGCACACTTCCCATCACAACGCACTAAAGAAACAGAACGTTGAGTCTGGCCCGCGAAGAGACAAAGTTCGTGCATGTGAAAAGGAGTTAAGAGGAACATTGCGACAAGTTACCTGACCTCCCAGCTCCCTTGTCTGCCTAATGTCTCGTCGAAACCGCGCGCGAGGACTAAGAAAAGCCATCGAACTAGAAGGAGAAGGAGCATTTGAAAAGCTTGGAACTGCACCGAACGAGTACGGTTGGACATCAAGATTGCAAGAACAGCGCGTGTGAAACGGATAATCCGTAGAAAATGTCTCGGACACGTCACCTGAGATTAAAAGTTTGAGGGGGTAACCGTCCAATTTTTTTTTTTTTTTTCTGTTCCTTCTTTTGGCTTTTTCCCCATGCAAGAACGGTCAAACGTGCGTAAGGCCGTCAAAACTATACTTTAACAAGTACAGACGGTGTCAGACGACCGGGGGAGAGGGGACCCGACGTCTCTCTAGGAGAGGGAGGAAGAGTTCGAGTCAAACAATCATGCCTTTGCTCGACCGTTCCGGTCAGCACTTTGCTTTCCTGGCCTTTCCTGAGCTTTACCGGAACGATAGATGGAAAGGACTCGGTCTGGGTAATGTTAAAGGCAAGTGTGACCAACAATGGGTTCACTCGAGGTTTGAATAAGACTTCCTAAGGGAGGTTTATGACTCTAAAAGGTGCATTTGCCTCACCTCCCAGGAGATCCGGGCCGTCGCCACCCGATTCACCAACGAGGGCCCCGAGAGCTCAAGGCAGAGCAAAAGGAACGACAATGGGCATAGGCACGGGCACGGCACGTTGCTATCCACTGCTCGAGAAGGAGACGACAATGGGAATGGTAATGACGGTGAGAGCAACGACATGGACTGGTCGTTCTTGAATGCGTTGGACGACAACGACTGTGCTGGCTCCGGATTTGGGCTTTATGTAGGACTGGATTACGTGGGTGGTCATGAGTTGGAGCCCCCACCAGATGCATCAGCCGCAACAAATATTGCAGACGACGAAAATGGTGGCGGCGAGGGTTTTTATCGTCACCAACCGTCATTTCTCTGGAACTTCTGAAAACCTTTTCATCCGGCAAACTTTTATATGTGTTGCCGGAGGAAACTCGTCTTGTACCGTCTTCCTTTTCTTTTCAAATTTTTGCCTTGTGTTGGTCATTACACGATGACCATAAGGGAGTGGATCGATATAGGGCTGCCTAGGATTTTATTGTTAATGCAGTGAACAAGTCTGTAAGGGCCTGCATGACAATGATTCTATTCCCGGGAGCATATTCTGATCAGAAATTTATTTTTTTATTCTGCTCCCGAGAACAAATTCTGAGCCTTTCAAGTGTTTGATAAACTATTTAAAATTTTTATTCCAAAAAAAAAAATGTGTTTGATAAAAATTTCCAATCTTTTGATTCTTTTAATTTTCTTTTTTCTTTTTCTTTTTTCTCCCCTTCTTCCTCTTGGCCGCCACCGGCGAGCGGGCGAGTGAGGCTCGGCCTCGCAGATATGGGCGAGGACGGGCCTCGTCAGGCTGGGTTGAGCTCGCCCAAGCGACGCGAGGCCGGGCCTTGCCTTGGCCGAGCTCACGCCGCCTAGGCGAGCTCGAGCCTCGCCGATGGCGGCTGGGCGAGGCTCGCCTAGCCCGGCGAGGCCCGGCCTCGCGCCACCTGGGCGAGCTCGGGCCTCGCCAATGGCAGCTGAGCCTTGCCGGTGGCCGGGCGAGGCTTTGCCGAGCCCGCCGGACCTCGCCCAACCGCTTGCCGATGGTGGCCTAGGGGCGGTGATGGGGCGGTGATGGGGTGGGAGGAGGAAGAGGAAGAAGAAAAGAAGAAAGGGAAGGAAAAAAAAACCAATTCTCAAAATTGTTTCCGAGAGTGAGAATCAACTTTTTTTTATTCTGGATTCTACTCCAAACCTATTCCGGGAACAAATTTGTTTCCGGTACAAAAAATTTACCAAGCGCATTTCTATTCCCGGGAACAAAAAATCTACTCTCAAGAACAAAAGAATAGAATCAGTTATTCCCAGGAACATTACCATGCAGGCCCTAAGTGTACATCGTGTATCATCATCATGTATGTAAAGGTTTCAGAGAGAAATGTTGTAAATGCATTTGTTGCCCCCCTCCTTTGTCTTTCGGTACGAGATTGAAGAAGCAAGTGGAACTGAGAGCATGTAGGGAGAAAAGCTCATGATCATATGCATGTCACCATCAGAAGCACCGCGAACATGTTGGATATATTGAACATGGTAATCCCACTTTGGTAGCTCCTAACGTGTCTACACCATCTGCAAATTCTTCGCCTTTGGTCATTTCCTCTTCTCCTGTTTGCTAATCCACCCGAGTAAGTCAACCTTCTGTTCGGCTTTGTGATTTTCATTGTTACCCTACTATTGCTTCTTTTCATGAGCCCCGCACATATAAAGAAACTCAAACAAACCCTCTTTGGTAGCAAGCAATGGTAGAAGAGTTGCACACATTAGACAAATCTCATACTTGGGAAATGGTTGATTTGTCTTTTTGGAAAGTCAGCTATAGGTTGTAGATGGGAAAATAAAATTGAGAGGCAAATGGTACGGTGGAATGTATAAAGATAGACTAGTAGCAAAAGGTTTTACTTAATAGTATGGAATTGACTATGATGAAACATTTGCTCTAATTGCCCGTCTTACTTTAGTTCAAAGTCTTCTTGCTATTGCAACTACTAAGCCATGGCCTTTATTCCAAATAGATGTTAAGAATGCCTTCCTTAATGGAGATCTTACCAAGGAATTATATATGGAGCCACCTCCCGGTACACTACTGCTTCTAATAAAGTATTTTGTTTACATAAAACTTTATATGGATTGAAACAAGCTGATCATGTATGGTATTCTAAGTTCAATTCCACCATGGAACATCTTGGCTTCAGATTCAGTCCCCATGACAATGCTCTATTCATTCAGAAAACTTCTCATGGTTATATTCTATTGCTATTATATGTGGATGACATGGTTATTACCAACAATGATCATGTCGGTATTACAAAGTTCTAGCAATATCTCAATCTGCAATTTGAAATGAAACATCTTGGGCGGCTCAATTACTTTCTAGGCTTAGAGGTTACTTCAGACTCTTCAAGCTATCATCTTTCTCAAGTGAAATACGCCACTGTTTTTCTTTCTTGTGATGGACTCACTGATACCAAGACTACTACAACTCCAATTGAGGCAAATATCAAATTTGATGCAAATGATGGCACTACTCCTTTGAATCCTACACTTTATCAATAGTTAGTTGGCAGTCTTGTATATCTCACTATAACTCGTCCTGACATTGCTTATGATGTTCACTTAGTCGGCCAATTCATGGCCACACCACGTATAACTCACTTTGCTGCTATCCTTCGTATTCTTCACTATGTCAAGGGTACCCTATTTCATGGTCTTCATTTTTTCGCGAACTCTACTTTGGAGTTGAAGGCTTATTCTAATGCTAATTGAACTCTACTTTGGAGTTGATATCTTCACTAAGGCACCTCCACCAAGGTGTTTTCGAGATCTTTTCTTCAACCTCAAGCTAACTTCTTCGATGTCACCTTAAGTTTGTAGGGGGATGTTAAATGTATTGAGATATTTTCAATTATCTTGACGAAATTCTAAATATTCTGAATATATTTAATATTCTAAAAATCTAGAATATTTTGGATATCTAGAATATTCTAGATATCTTTAATATTATGGATTATCTTTATGATTGTTTGTAATTAATTGTATGATATTTTATTACTGTAAATAGTTTCCATATAAAGCTTATAATTAGGCCACTAGATTCCTCTCACTATATCATCAAAATATACAGAAGTTCTTTATTCCTATTCTTTATTTTTATCAGAACACGTGATGCATTCTGAACTCAATGCTAGAGTGTCAAATGATCCGGCCACGGCCGAATGAGGGCAACCTCTCTATGACCAAACAAGACGGCCATGGCTATCTTTTTCTCATGCAAGGACTTTCTCTATCAGGTCAAAGGATGCGACTAGTCGTTAGTCACGCCATGCATCACCCCGCTGAGATCTTTAGTATGGCAACAAACACGTTAGGGCTCGAGCCGAAGGAAAAAGGTTGTACTGTCGAGACACAGCACAAGCATACTTCAATGGGGAAATGTTCGATCTCCGAAGCATTGACTGCACGTGTGGCAGAAAGAGCATCGAGAATGGATCTCACACTGGTTTTGATTCACAAATGTTCGATCGAAGCTAGTTTCTTCGATTCAAGATAAGTTGTCAACCTGACCCAAATTAAATCAGTCGGAGGAATGTAAGTACTATTTATTGATGAAGACTGATACATCATTATAGAATGATATTTTGAATGGAGTAGAAATTAAAGTGTATGAGATTCAAATGCCGAAGTAAAAATAGGCATCACTTTGTAAACTAATTGTAATTTTTATATATCTAAGTATTTTTTTATCAAACCGTAAAAGTTTAATTACATCATTGATTCCAACGTCTTATTAGTCCAGTTGGTTTTCCAATTGCTAAAACCAAAGCCACATTTCACATAATGGCTCGGGGACATTTACCCATTGAATCATAAACATATTGTTCATATGTTAATTTAATTCTAAACTTGTCAATTTTGTCAATTTAGTTCTAAACCTTTGTATGAAGTTCCAATGAAGCCCTTCAAGTCAATTTTCGCCCGAAATCATTGACGTGATACTCTAGTCATCGCCAGCCATCCCATGTGGCATACCACCATGCCAAAAATTTCCGACAAAATTGAGCCAAAAGGACTATATTGTGATTTTATGCAAAATTTTAAGACTAAATTGATAAAATTAGAAAGTTTAGAACTAAATTAGTATATGTACAATAAGTATAGGACCGATTAGACATTCTCCCCAATAACATGAAAGACACATCGTTTGATGGAAGGAATAATCATTCGTGGATTATGAAAAGAAAGATACAACTCGTTCATGAGTAGACACATGATTCTACCAAAACACACAGCTCTCTTCTCAATGACAAGAAATGCTTATGCAATTGTCCTTAATCTGCTATAAGAATAACAATTTATTTTGACTCACAAAAAAATAAATAACAAATAATTAAAAATTAAAAATTATTGTAGTGTCCGCTCCTTACAAAATTTTTGGCTCAAATCATTATGCTATTCTAACCGTAGCCTAAAGATTGTTATGCTAGCAAAACCTTAATATTTAATCATATTAGTGATAAGAAACATACTACTTCATTCCCTCAAGGAAGAAACGGAAAATAAACCGTCGCTACTTTTCTCAAAACTTAGGAATGTCGGATCCTTTGCCTTTACTGAGGCATACACTTCGCACTTTAGGAGATCAAAAAGACTTGACATTTGAAACACAAATAAATTTTAAAAGATAATGGAAAAAATGTCTAATTGTCGTGCTTGTACTTTCACGCTTTTCCTAATCAACTCCTATACCATTTATTTGTCTAAGTTTTTATAGTTTCAAAAAAATTTCTAATCAAGTTCCCCATACAACTATTCCAACCAAATCCAACTGGTCATTGCATGACACGGATAAAATTTTTCCAATGCGGATGTCCATGCGGGTAACCACTTTGGTTAAATTTATTAATTTCACACTCCAACACTATCTACGTTGGCTAATTTTTTCTATACATGAACACATGGTTGTCCACATCATATTTTGGCATTGCTCAACAATCACCTTAGCAGAATTTGATTGGATTTATGTTGGGGGGATTTGACAAGAGAATTTATGAAAGCAAAATGACTTAATTAGACAAATAAAAAAATAGGGTGATTTGATTAAAAAGAAAGCATGAAAGTACAAGGAAGAAAAGGTATAATATGTCTAAAACTAGGCAAGGCAAAGTATAGGTTTTACTCTTTTAACTCTAGGTGCACGCAAACACACGATTGTGAAATCATACTACAAACGTGACTGGTTTCGAAATTGAATAATGTGAGATTTAACCGATCAAAATATAGGAAAGGCAAAATTATATATCAGAAAGATGATGAAGGTTTTTGTAAGCTACAAACGTGGGAAAATTGGAGTGTTTCCAAATAAAAAGGGTGGTTGTTACCGCAAATGCACACATTATGTAAAGAAAATTGTCCAATCAGTCTTATTCAAACATAAACTTTTCAATTTTCTCAATCTAATTTTAAACTTTATGCAAAATTCCAATGTAGCCCTTCTAGTCAAATTTTCTTAGAATCGTTGATGTGGTAATATGCCACGTAAAATGAATAGCAATAATTGGACCATCACATCAGTGATTCCCAGCAAAAATCGATTGAAATTCTGCCACAGAGGTTTAGAACTAAATTATCAAAATCGAAAAGTTCAGAACTCAATTGACTCCAAATAATATGTTTACAATCGATTGTCTTACAATACCTTCTACAGCTTGGCCCACAGTAGTTTCTTGACCAACTCCAAGTCCAACAAAAGCAAGCCTGATAGCTAACTTGGACAATTTTCCCCCGAGAGACAATACCAAAAAAGTTCTAAGTTGTACTTGCACCAATTTAATCCTAAGTCTTTTAATTTGGCCAATTTAGTGTTAAACTTTTTTATATTTTATCAATTGAGCCTATCCGGCGAATTTTATCTAGAAATTGCTAACATAAACACCATCCACCCTCCATGGTACAATTGGTGTTGACGTTGACAATTTTCACGATTTAAAAAAAAAAAAATTGAATTTCGAATTTTTTTTTTTTTTTTCTTTTCATTTTGGCCGGTAAGGCTGCAACCCTTGCTAGTGGCTAGCAAGGGCTTGCTTGGCTCATTGGCCAAAATTAAAAGACAAAAAGGAAAAGGAAGAAGAAGAAAAAATAATAAAAAAGAAAGGTACAAAAAAATTCAAAAAAATTAAAATATTATTTTAAAATGTCCATATTAATGTTGACCGTATCACGTAGAATAGCCAGTGTCTATGTTTGCGATTTCTAACTAAAATTGACCGAATGGACTAAATTAATGCAAATATGAAAAGATTTATAAATAAATTCAATCGAATGATTTTAAGACCGTACTGATACCATACTATTTTTGGTACTATGCCCAAGTCCTCCCACTTATCTATATATATATAAAAAAAAGAGAACACTTATCACACTTGACAAGTTAACATCAAATGAAAACGCGTTGCCCTCTAACCACCGTGCGTGGACCCCAAATGCATCAACTTGGGAACGAACACTATCACGACTCTGGAAAACGCACTTATCGCAACTATTGCATACACACGTCTACTCTAAAGTAGCACTAACGAAACGGGACGTTGAATCTGACCCGTGAGGAGACAAAGTTCATGCACGTGGAAAAGAGCTCCGAGGAACCATCGCGTCGAGTTTCCTGGTGTCCCCAGCTCTCTTGTCTGGCCCAATGTCTCGTCACAACCACCGGCAAGGACCAACGACAGCCATCGAACGAGAAGGAGGAGGAGGAGGAGCATTTGAAAAGCGTCGAACAGTGCCAAACGAGTATGGTTCGAGATCAAGATTGGAAGCGCAGCGCGTATGGAACCGATTGTCAGTGAAAAAATGTCTGAACATGTCACTTGAGACTGAGAATTTGGAGGGGTAGCCGTCCAACTTTTTTTTTTTTTGCTTTTCATTCTTTCGGCTTCTTCCCCATGCAAGAATGGTTTAACATGCGAAAGGCCGTCAAAACCGTACCTTAATATGCGCGGACAGGATCTACCGACGGGGGTAGCATGGACAGTGATGTCTCTGTAGAAGAGGAAGAGTTTGAGTCGGACAATCATGCCTATGGTCGGTACAATCATGCCTTTGCTCGACCGTTCTGGTCGGTACGCTTCTTTCCTGGCCTTTCTTATACGTCCCGTTATGCATGAGCCGTAACAGATCGATGGATGAAAGGACTCGGTTTGGGTAATGTTGTGAAAGACTCGAAACAGTTAGAATCAAGGGTGACCAATCATGGGGTCACTCCCAAACAAATAATATCATTGGGTCACTGGAGGTTTGGATAAGACTTCCTAACAAAGGTAATGACTTTAAAAAAGCACTTACTTTGCCAAAAAATAAATGAATTGAGAAATATTTTTGTTAAAATGATTATTTTTATTTCTTATAAAGATGCATGGACAAAAAATATTACCATCATATTTAAATATAAATTGCCGTCGATACTAAAAATATTTTTCCTGCACTAATTATTTCAAATAATACAAACAATTATTTTTAAAATAATGTTTTTCAAATCGTTCTTTTTTCGCAAATAAATAGAGCCTAAGTTATTATAATAGTCGGATTTTGTACAATGAATAACAATTCTTTTAACAACAAATACTTTAATTGTTAATTTATTTTGAAAAGGACATCGCACAACCCCGGACAATTGAATGACAAAAATACTCCTCTTGGGTGCCACATCTTATGGCTTTTTTGTGCAAAAGTTCACGAGAGATCAGAATATTAAAAAAATAAACTGCCATTTATTTTCTAGTGAAATTTCCTCGAAAAAAATAAAGAACCCCAAATCCAAGCCCAACTTAAAATCCCCTTCTCTCTCCCCATCACCCCTTGTACCTACATTCTATATTTATTACTGAAATGTTGAATGAGATTGAATAATAATCATCCTAAAGGGGTGAGAAGCTCTACCAAGTTGGACTACAAATCGATGAAAACCGGTCTAATTGGTTCGGCTTAAATTTTATATGTTTTGACTCTCAATGCTAAGACCCAGGTATCATCCCCATTTTTGGGTATTCTGCTTTCCTAGTTGTGAGGCCAGTACTAGCCCAGAAATCAAGGAATAGGCCCCCATGAGACTGTACCGGGGTCGAATCAAACCGGCCAAGCTGATTCTATAGTTGCATACAGGACCTCGTTGCTGTCCCAGTGCTCTCTAGCTATTGCTGAATAACATGCCACTGAATTCTCAGTCGATGCACATAAATCCATCTTGACGTATGTCTCCATCAAATGGATTTTGTCACTCGGGATTTTGGACTAACTAAAATATAGCCAAAAGAAGAAGAAATGAAGAAGAAATCCCACAACTACTAGACAACATTGCAGCATCTCTACTCTTTGTACATAAAACTATCACCATCTGTCAAATAAATTAGCAAGCAGATGGAGATGAATTTAGCGGATGCTTTCATTGTGTAACAAGTTTCCTTGAGGGCAATGGCCTGTTCCAAGAGCTATATCAATCGACATTGGCGTGGCACTCTGAACTTGATGCTGTTTGGTATTCACTATTGTTGCTGCTGGCACCAGATATCTCAATATTCTCATGTTTTATGGTGGTAGTCATCGGCCAACTCCATTATCTCATCCCTTGTCATGGTCAACCACTTCGACGGGAGGGAGAATTTTCTAAGCGCATCCAGTGTAGATTTTTTCATCACTACCCATAAAGAATTATATCTCAAGAAGTCGTGATGTTAGGAGGGAAATCATGGAATTGGCAGATTCCGGCCCATCGTTGTTGACACTTGGTATTATCCTGTCAGGTGATATGAACTTAACAAACTCTTTCAATTCTGAAAAGCTGCAGTGCTCACTATATGGCACTTCATACCTGAAAGAGAAACCACTATAAAATATATCAATAAATCCTTGCAATTTTTTGCAGAAAGCCCCTTTTTTAACTGACCAACTGCTATAAAGATGGAGTGCAGACAACTAAGATTGTTAACCAGAGAGAGGAATCCAAGACGAACTAGTGAAATGGGCAGAATGACTACCCCCACAACAGAATTTTCTGTACCAAACAAAGCAGCGTTTGCACCATTATTTTCTGAGTTTTCCATGGAGAAATAAGAATCTGGATGTGTTGGTTTTTGCAGTTCAGGAATAATTTCAAACCAATAACTTCTGGAGAAGTAAAGCTGGACCTATCATTGGTGACACATGAAGCAATAGCCAAACAATAGCCCAAGTTCATTTAAAGAGAAACCATGACCTTTCTCAACAAATAGACCAGTCCTTTGAGGGATTAATTTCAGAATATTAGATTCAGTATCACTAGAACATCACCTTATGATGGTTCCCTGCTGCCACCTTCTGCCCGTACACTTCTTCTTTCCTTTACCAAAAGACCAGCCAGTAGGAGAAAAGGCAACAATAAGACTGTACCTTCCCTGACGTTGAGAAGAGGAATGTGTATTAGTGAATTCAAAACTCCACATGCACTGAGAAGAAAGAACTAGAAACTCAACAAAGGGATGATGGAAGTGAGATATATAAACTACTATATTTTAGACACCAATGCCCAATTTAAGCTGGAATTGCATCATGATCTGCGACAACAAGTAATCTCCTGACGTTAAGTATTCACTATTTACTCAGACTATTACCGGAGGTAGATAAGCTAATTATATAGAAAGTCAACTTCACTGTGTACCGTTAGAAGAAACATGAGATAATCTTTAACCCTTACCAGATACTGATTAGAAATCTGCTTCAGCCTTTTGAAGTTAGCCAGGGTCCACATTGGCACAACATGGATGTGGCTTTCCTTTTCATTTAATGTAAACCATTGCATGTCCTCCTCAGAGTACCCAAAACATTGTATAATACGCAGCTTTGCAGCACTGACATAAATCTTTTCATGTAGCACACGAGCAACCTCCAAGAATAGCCTCTCCTTCCCTGGTTATGATGACAAAATGGAATCAGCTTATTCAAGTAATCTGAGCAAGAAGGCAGTGGAAACTCACTAGCAGAAGATGATGTGAATTTCATTTCTTTTAAGCAAGTAGAGGTACATGGTACAGCCATTGCACCTAGGGTGGGGAAATAGAGAGCCAAGGGTTGGAAAGGACTTACCAATTGTGTAGCTGCCTATGAGAAAGAGAGTGTTTGGGTTAAAGGATTCAGCTTGAATGGACTCTATGACAAATTGGGTCACTGCCTCTTGCTTCGGAAAGTCATACTGCGTATAGTAGCAGGATGAGGACTTCAGTCAGTATTTAGGTATTTAGGTATCATGAACAATGATACAAACGAAAATCTCAAGTTGTGATAATGAGCAGTTTTTCTCATCATACACAGAAAACAAAAAACAATTAAAGAAAGAAGCAAAGATTAATGATGTCATTGGACACATACATATGAAAGCAATCAGCCTGCTAGGTAAAGTCACCAAAGTACTTGCTTACCTGGGGGTCACAGTAAGTGGTGTCAAGGATAAGAGTATGGATACGAGTAGCTTGCAGAATAGACAGTCCAGCCATCTCTTCACTAAAGCGAAAATCTCCTGTATGGAGAACAACCTGGATGCATGAAGCACGGATTTTAGGATTAACCTCACAATTCATAACCTACCGTTTTTGAGTAGGTCAAATTATGCTAAATTATATAAAGAGTCAATTTGCACCACACCTCACCAGTAGATGGCTCAAAGAGGATTACTATGGCACCTGGACAGTGATTAGCTTCTAAGCACGTGACTCCAACACTTTCAATTACAACCTTCTGGTTCATTGGTAGAACTTCCAGCTGTTCCCAGGGGATACCAATCTTCAAATTTACAAGCTTTGCAGTTACTGCAGAGCAGTAGACTTTCCCATGACGGAAGGACCTCGTAAGACCTTGATAATCTGCATGACACGCACATCAGTGTTGAGACAACGAGGTAAGCATACAGATTAAACGGAGCTAAACTATGAATAATCTAAGAAATCTTATTTACTTCAAACGCAATGAGATTAAATAAAGAAAAACCATTAATGATCCAGAATTCTTATCTAGTACTCTGCAATTAGTTGAGACTTGTATGATCAAAGAACAAGAGAAAAGGATATGAAGCTGTCTCAAAGACCCTTGATGTTACGATTCAGGCACAGCCAGCAAATTACACCTATGGTACAATCATTTACTCTGCCAGTCCTAGTAATATCTTCACAGGTGTGCAAACATGCTCATCATAATGGCACAACAAAAAAGTCTGCTGGTGTCTTTCTGTAAGATACATCATGAACTTCTGCAATGGAACTGAGGCCATTTATTCAGGTCCATCATAAGTGAATTCACAGCATATATGGTATTAATTAGATCAGTCTAAGGTCTACATTTCATCACCAGGGAAATTTCTCATTCTTTTGTCTCGGGTATAGATAGAGCAGAAATCTTATGTGGAAAATCCCTCATGTGAGCCCATATACAAGAAAGCAAGTGCTCACAAATTAATTAGATTTTTCAACTTAGATGTCTCAGGATTCCTGCATTATTTTAATATGCTGTATCCATACCACGTCTAGTCCATTCATGTAGAGTAACCCAGCCCATCACAGAACAACCTAGCAGTTTGCAGAATATTTTTCCATCACAAGCTGCCACTGTTAGATTATTCTTATTGTAGGGAGAAGTTAGAAAAAAGATTGTGGCAAAAATATCCTTCGGATCGGTGCCTTCAACCTCTCTGCCATAGAAATGTAAATTGGAATGCCCATGTCAGAAACTAGCATAAAGAAAATCAATAAGGTAAGCTTTTAGTTTGAGAAAACAAAAAAAAGCCAAGGACTGAATATATTCTACCAAAAACAATTAGGAAAGCTAGATTTCTTAACCACGCTCCCTGATTTGCATTGACACGATAAAGCTGAAATGCATGTTTGCCTGGGAGAAATTTTGTTTTCAACGTGTTTAAGAAACTTTAAGAAATAGAAAAAACACGAAACTTACGGTCTATATGAAAGTGAGTGAGAAACCAATGGGAACAGTCTCTTGTAAGATATCGGAAAGCATCCTGCAGTGTCAAGGTGGAAAAACAATGCTCAACCATCATGTCAAGGAGATAATAATAAGGATATCAAATGATGGAAAGCCACTTACCACTCGAAAGGGCGTTCCCAGTATACGGCACCACAAGGGAACCTCCCTTGGTTTCGAATTTTTAACACGACCCCTTGGTTTCACATTTTTAATATGATCATTTGCTTTGGCACATCCACGACTGGAACTCAACTGTTCCGTGACTCTTCTTTGCAGAGTAGAAACGCTGCAGGTCTTTTTCTGATTTGTAGAGGAGCCCAAAAAATAATCAGTAATCAGCTTGCTTGCAGCTACTTTACTATCACCAGAGACCATCGCTTTAGAAGCACCAGGTTCTGTATTTCTCATATTATCTGCACATTTTCCATTTATATCCACATGCTCTGCAGTTTCTCCTTGGACTCCTTTTCTAAGTTCATTTAGAGCATTCACAATTTTCTTCCTTGGACCAAGAGCAGAAATACCCATCTTCAAAAGATCCTGTGCGTTCAGGGCAGTGTTAATCACGTCAAAGTAAGGAACCAGAGATTTGACAGGAATACCATCAGCGCAACACCAGATAATGAGAATAACGAGTAAGAAGCCTCTCAAAGATGCATCCAAATTGAAATCACCTGGTAATGCAAAACATCCTCTCAAAGTTGGAAAAAAGTTGTTTGTTGATATTACAATGGCAGAGGATATCTTACTTCACCAATCATTTCTTGACTCATGTAATCATTGCAAGCCTCAATTTTTTAGGAGCCCAGTATGAAGAATAGCATGTTGTTTATCTCATCCATCAAGACTCACCAAGGAGACAGCTATCTAAGTTTTATAAGAAACTACGCTTGAAATCCCGAAAGATCACTGCCAAAAGCGTACCTCTTCTGTCAGGCACTGCAAGCTGTCCCAATCAATCTCTTCCCTAACAAAAGCTTCTTCATACCTATCCAAACCGAGGCTACGTAACCATCCAAGCACTGGAGAGATATCAACAGCTAGCTGGGGAGAGCTAACAGGTGAGCCAACAGCTTCCTGAGGACAAGGTGAAGGTGGCCCATCGGCATCAGGAAATAGAACCTGCAAGAAAATCTCAGGCTTAGGTAGTTCCTGGTTTTCAATCTCATACATAGACAAGGAAAATGCTAAAAGAGATCCACGTTTCCTTTATCATAAAGGAAACAGCAATAATTATAATAAACTATAGAAACACCTTGAATGACTATAAATCAAACCTAAAACGAACCTTCTAAGAACAGGAAAACACGAAGAGTAATACCATTCCTCATTATATGATCTTAGGAAAATGATTTGTTTCCAGCTTAAGGCAATGGGAGGAGGGGGAACACAAAGCAACTTATTGCTACACATCTATGTCAAAATGAAAATGATTGCTAGAGATAATTTGCATTCCAGTTGAAAAAGCTGTATTATCTGGATCCTCTATTTATTTGTGGAAAAAAAAAGATGGAGTATGGGGAGAGCTCATCTTTCCATCTGTCTTCTTGGATGCCTTATGTGTAAGAGCTTTTGAGAGAGACACATAGGAAGTTAGCAACAAAAGAGGTGATGTGCCAGTACAGAGAATATGACCACAACGTGAACAATTCAATGTGCTTGATATGGTTTGGTAATCATTGCTCATCAGCTGTGGACAAAATGCCAAACAGTATCCCAATATCATCTTATTCATATCAATGTGCCACTACAATGTACTATCAAGGGTAGATTGTTCCTATGGATAAAGTGACTGGCCAAGAACTTAGTTAATTTTTATCAAGCCTAATGCATTGCATGGGTCAAAATGTGTAATTTTCATGAAAGTAACATAAGATGCTGCAGGGCAATTTTCTCATTATCAACTCAGGATTTTTTCTCATCGATCTGGCATGAACAAGCTAAAAGTATAGTAGATTTATAAGCGATACAAGCGATCATTTTCAGGAAAACATTTTACAACTAGTGCTGGTGAACCAATACTAAAAGTTCATACAGAAGCACAACTAATGGCAATACATACTTGAGCAAATTAGTAGACTTGCCTCATCAAGTCGGGCCTCTCCCTTGTCAAGACAATCATTGGTATGTATCTGCCTGGACTCATCACTCTGATGTGAAATGTCCACGCCACATAAAGGACAACAAACCAACCCACTATCGCAATCCCAAGCGTCCGCTGCTTCCTCTCCATCTTTGTCATCGGAGTAATGCACCGGTCCCTCATCATCACACAGCTTAATTAGCAGATCAAGGTCCGCACCCACCTCAAATTGCTCATCACACTCGTCGTCATGCGTACTGGAAACCCTATCATCGCCAACGTCACTCAGACCACAATCCGCTTCCGCTGCAATCAACCTGGACTCGATCAAATTGCTTGCAGAACCCCCATTCACCACCGACCCATTTTTCTCATTCTTCTCAACCCCATCAAAACCTCTATAATTACCACCATCCCTGAATCCAAAATCTACTTTTGCCTTAAGTAACCTACACTCGATCGAGTGGCTCAAATAGCCCCCATTCACCTCCAGCTTCTCGTTTCTCTCACCAGCTCTACCACAACCCTCCTCCACATGCCGATCCACAGGCGCACGCTCGCAATCGATGCTCGACTCTATCAAATCCAAGCTGCAATCAGCATCGGCCAGCTCGAGATCATCCGCGCCGCGGCCCTCACTCACGTCGAATAAGCCGACAACGGTCCTCTGATCGAGCGACTTACGCGACTTGGGGTCGCTCTGACCGATCGCCGAGGCGGGAGCGGCGTTCTCCTTGCCGAGGGCTGGGGTGGATCGCTTCAGCTTCTTGGTTGGGCGAGTGCCGTTGGAGGAAATGTTGGAGAGCTGAAGGGGCTTCTGGGAGCAGCTGAGCTTGGGGCGAGTTTGGAAATCGTCGTCGTCGTCGTCGCCGCCGTGGGTGCTAGACATGGACGGCGGAGGCTGGGTTAGGGCGGCGGTGGCGGTGGTCCGGCGGTGGCGGTGGTGGTGGCCGGCGGAGTTTGAGGAAGGCATGGTGGAGAGATTCTTTTTCGAATTCGTGTTTTTTGAGAGGAAAGTGGAGGGAAAAATCTTTTGTCGAAGTTTTCAGGGGCAAAATCGACTTTTCACAGGCGAAAGAGAAAGTCAAGTATACCTGGCAATCGGGCGGGTTTGGGTTCGGGTTCGGGTCCATCAGAAAATAAGTCATGTTTTTCGTGTGCATAAATATAAATCCAGCAAAAATTATATATTCAACAAATGAATAGATAGAAAAAAATTTATTGGTCATAGACTTGCGATATTTTTTTTTAAAATAATCGTAGAATTAGTTTGCTCGATGCATCATGATAATAAAGAAATAAAAATTTGAGAGCTCTCAAAATCCCTATGATTAAATAAAATAACTAATCTTCGACAAAGAAAATTTAACAAATCAAGAATGTCCAAAAACAATAATAAAGCTGGTCACGATAAATCTATACCGAGTATAAAATATAGGAAGGAAAACACCTCATTGAGTATTATTTGTTTTACTAATGTAGAAAAACAAGAAAAAATGTTCATGAAATAACGCTCCTACTTTTAGCACAATGCTATCCAATTTTAGCTATCGACCAAAAAAGTGACACTTCTCTGGTATTGTAGAAATCTTATATTTCTTCATGATAATATATATATGGCTAACAAGAATGAATATTATTGACTATTTTGAATTTTCAAACTGTGATTATGACAATTCAAGCAAAAAGGGAAAAAAATAATTCTTCATAGGTTGGGTCAAGTCGAGGGTAAACATGGCAAACTCGTAAATTATTTGAGCAATGATGAAGATGTTAAGGCTCCGTTTGGTAACGCTCCAATTTCTTTATTTTTTTATTCTTTTGTTCTCTGAAATATAAATCATTTGGTAATGCCAATTGATTTTTCTATTTTCGGTAATAAAAAATTGTTCTTGGAAAGAGATTTGGAGTAGAAATAAAAAATAGAAAAAAGTGTTTCTTATTTCTGGGAACAATTTCTAGAACCTATTTCTTGGGGACTACTCACCGCCTATAGCATGCCACCGGGTGCCCATCGTCACCCGCTACCTGCCGCCACCGCCAGTCACCTACCACCGCTACCACTGCTGAACACCGATCTTCGCCACCTATCGTCGGCCGCCCCCACCCACTCACCATCGGCCAATTGCCGATCGCCGCCACCTATCGCCAGCCGCCCCCACCCACTCACCAACGACTGACCATCGATTGCCGGCCTCTTGCCGCAACCCTTCGCCCTGCAACCGGCAACTGGCGGGTGGTAATGGTCGGCGAATGGTGGTGGGCGGCAACCGTCAACGGCGGGCGGTGGCAACAACGGTGGGTAGCGGTGGGCGATGGCGGAGACCGGCAATGATGGTGACAACCGCCAGCGACGACGATGCGCGGACCCGGTGACGTGACGGTGGCCGCAACGACTAGCGACAACAACGGCGACAGTGGTCGCCCGATCGCTATTCGCACCCCGCCACCGCCAATCTCCGCCCCCGCCCACCGATCTCCACCGTTGTTGGGGAAGAAAGAAATAAAAAAAATTTGTCGGTACCAAACACTTTTCTATTCTTTTTCTATTCCAAAAATAAAAAAATTTTGTAGTTACCAAACGCCCTATTTTATTAAGAAATTGTTCTAAAGAGTAGAAATAAAAAAGAACTATTTCTCAAAAGAAACCGTTCACAGGAATATAAATATTACAAATACACCCTAATTCTCCAATCAAGTCAAACTGGGTTGACTGGACTAGACCCGAAATTTTTCGGTGAGGGTCGGGTTGGCTTAGTTTTTTGTGGGTTTTAAAAAAATTTCACTCATAACCTATTTTTTTTCAGGCCAGGTTTAGGCGAATCATAGGGAATAAGTTTATTTTCACCGAGTGTAATGTCAGGTTGTTGCCGAAGTTATATATCTAATACTTATCCATCATGGATATCATCCCTACTCTTTTTATTTCGTGACAATTAGAGAAACCCCCATCCTATATGCATCGGTTGCGTCAAGTAAACTGTCACGAGATACCAAGAAGTGAAAAATTTATGATTCAATTAACATTAGCATAATAGATTTAGGACTAATTGAACAATTTTCCCGCAGTCAAATTGAGAGTATATAGTTCATCCCCTTACATGTATTGTTTTTGTCGAGTTCACCCTCCAAATTTGCATAAATGTTCTTACTCCAGAACCATATTGTTTTCCGTAGTTGAATGGTGAAGAACTTGTCGCCCCTGTGAATAATGAACTCATTTGTAAAATCAAGCCATAATAAAAAGGTCCAAGCCATGTTCAGGCTTACCTACAAACTGAACTCAAAAAGTCAAGCTCAAACTTTTATACCAATGCATAATTTAATATTTAAATATTATAACACTTTCCCTCGTATGTAAGCTGAATTTAAGCCTAAGCCTAAAGTGTGAAAATATGTAATTAAGGAGGCAATTAAACACTTAGATTGGAACTCGGTCTCTCGGTCTCTCGGCTCTCATACATACGATATAAAATTTTGTTGGAACACTATTAACTGTTTTAATAGCCTAAGCTTTTAAATGAATACATGATTTAAAATTTGAAAGTTTCTAGCACATACTAGGCATGCAGTCGACAATGTAAGTCTCTACACCGTCGTAGGTGTCGTCGGTGCTGCATCAATTTAAGCACATCATTGTTGTTACCTAATTGTCGAAAGAACTCATGCTCTCAAATTGTCATCAACATGATCTAATCAGTCAGAAATTGCTGACTCCTTGCTAAAAAATGCTCGTTTGAGCTTTTTTCCTAAACGCTCTAAATACAAGAAGAGTTGAAGGGACTAGTTATAAGCACCTTCAGTGATCCTTCTGTTCCTAATGTTAGAAAAGAATAAGCTCTGTACAGATGATGGTTAGGCTGTAGCAATGGTGATCCTCCCCTGCTTTTCGAGCTCATGCAGAATAGTCAGCACAGCAGAGTCGAACGAGCTTTTCTTATCAGCTCTAGGATCTCCAGTAGATTCCATGTCGCCATAGTTGGGTACGTGCAAGATAATTTTCGATGTGAAGCTGCAGAATCCTGTTTTTTTCTCCTTACCCTCGCCAAATTCAATAAGGGTCCTGCAAGAGAGTCGTATGGATTAGGCCGGACCAAGGACAGAGCAGAAATTGTCGAGACAAGAAAAACTTAGTTGCTCGAAAGAGGTAACAGTATCACGGACTTTGATTTTTGTTCAGTCGTTTCAAATGTGGGCATCGGCCACTGGAGTTTCTTGCATAGCTCAAAGAGAGACACTCGAGGCCCACCTTTCTTCATGTTGACGGTTACAGGAACTGCAATAGTAAGGACCAGACAATGCTAATGTCAATGATAATGAAAACATACACAGCCCAACAATAGCAATTCCACATCAATGGCATTATTCAAGTTCTATGCTTACTCCGGAACTCATAAAATTGCAACAATGCTATAACTCTAAGCTAGGTGCATTACAAATGTTACAAACCTGGTTCAGAAGGATCTAAGTCGGATTCTTTTAAACTGCAATCCGCCGACACAATTTTTTGGGCTGCCTCTGTGGGCAATTGACTTCCAGAAGTCCTTAGTTTCTCACAAGGTTCTGTGCCCAAAATATCTCCATTAATTCCATGGCTGTCTTTGTCAACCCTTGCTTCTAATGGAGACAAATCAGCACCATCCTCAGAACCATGTTTCTTCTTTCTTGCGACAGACTTGTTGAATGAGATTCCCCTTTTCTGCTACATCAAACACAACAAGCACTGTCAATTTTAATGCAAACGACACATGCTCAGCGCATGCATTCAGTGACCTGACCTCTAAAATCCAGTTCACGTGTTAATTTAGGGAGAAAAAAAACAAATACAAGACATTATATTTGTACATTTGAGTGCAACAATAACAAACCTCAAGTTGCTTTAACAAATGAAGAGCTGCTTTCCCTTTGGCATCTTTTTTACATCGCTCATAACCCTTGCCAACCAACAGCTCATCATGAAGCCGTACACAAATCTCAGCATGCACAGTTTCCCCATTATTTATGCAATTCTCTTTGACGAAGTACCCAAGATGGTCACACAGCTCGTTCAGCTCACGCCAAGGAGGCAATTCAAGCTTATCAGGTGTGACAATTGGAGATAAAAGCGGTTTGAATATTCTCCATACTTCATCGAGATTACACTTCGTATCAATGAGAATAGCGCCTGCAATACTTTCCACCAAGTCTCCAAGAGCCTGCAGAATGATAGAAAATGTACATGAGCATATACGTGCCAGGTACATATTTCACATGGGTATACATGTCGCATATGTATAAGGACATTCAAAGGACAATAAATCAAACCACACCAGGCGGGTGCCATCTAAAAAGGGCATTTCTACAGGCCATGAAGCTGCAAGACTTTAGAAGTCCTAAATTTAATGACCATCTTGTGATCACCAAAAAAAAATTACCGTCACAAGTAAGGCACCATGCAAGAAGGTGCCAACCTTGCCCACTACAAATTTCATCTACTAGATATTGTATTTGCCATCTCAATGATCAACATTCACATTGACTACACATTGCAATTACAACAAACATTTAAACTAATAAACGACAAAGGTTCCCTTACTTCCATAGCTCACTATTCCATCATAGGCTCTCCTATTCCTCTCTCTCCAGATCAACCAAAGAATTGCTAAAGAACTACTTTGAAGAAATCTCTGCCTTCGCTCCGTGCACGCAAAAGAAACCATACTAATTCTATGAATATACGGGCTATGAAGCAGAATCTATATCTCTCCATCAGCAAGAAAAACCAACATACATAATGGGTTACTAGGCAGGTGCTAGTGGATCAATTTGTTCTGGTTCTTCAGTTCTCCAATAACTTGAGAAAATAATAAACAGTGCTATTGACAATGTTCTATGTAGCAAATGCTTTATTTGCCCACCCATGAAAAATAGACCTATACAGCATCTTACCTTAGGGCCTTTCATGTGTTGCAGTTCTCTTGTGTCAATTTCAGGTCTGTTCAATGATTGTACATACTCCGTAATTTGGCTTTGAAGAAAGGTTGAGCAGTGCTGAAGATGCTTTTCAAAGTTGTGCCGCACAGCAACTTGAGCGAAATTTTCATTGTTAACAGAAGCTGAACGCAAATCAGTCAACTCACCAGGGTCAACATCAGTATGACTCTGATAGAGATACCACGTAATAAGAATGTCCAGCACAGAGTCACCAAGAAATTCAAGCCTCTGCATGGAATTAAGTCTTCAATGGTAAGAAATAGTCAAAAAATTATTTTCATGTCATTACTTAATAACACATCTTACATTTGCCACCACCAGTTATTCTCTCACATTTAAACCAGTAACAAATAAGCAAAGAGACTTTGCTCATTACCTGATAACAGTACGCCAACCCTTGTTCTTGGCAAGATGCATGTGTTACAGCTTCTTGCAACAGTCCTTTAACAGAAAAGTTGTAACCAACTTTCGACTCCAAAGTTGCAAGGTCATCAGTTGACGAGACGAACGAATGTAGAGCTGCACCATTTATGGCTTCAACAACAGATGAAGGCTCAACTTCAGCATCGATTCCTAGCCACTTAATCATATGAAGAGCACCGATCAACCCACCAGAGACATAGAATGCACCTATGAGGGCTTCTAGACAATCCGATATAGTTTTTGAGCCCATCCATCGGTGGCCCCGGTCGCAGCACTTTCCAACCACTACTGTCTGATCTTCAGTAGAAAATTTACTGTCCAGAGGAACTTGAGATGTGTCCACACCACAACTACAAGGACAAGGGAATAGAGTGCACTGTCCTGGAGCCACCCAACGACGCGGATCAAATGCACTATCTCGGATATATCCCTTTACCATAAAGCAAAATGTATTAGAGATCAAACTTTAGTAACATAGAGATGAGTGTTTAGGAATATTTATGCTACTAACAGTTTGTTGTAATAAATAGGGAAAAATGCCACTAAAAATCCCAAACTTTGCCCAATGTGACAAATTTACCCCAAACTTTTTTTTTGGGACACAAAAAATCTCAAACTCGTATTTATGTGACACATTTACCGCAAACTTTCTTCTGCAACACCAAAAACCCCAAACTATGCTAATTGTGACATGTTTACCCAAAAAAAAACATCTATGACATCAAAAATCCCAAACTTGTACCCGTGTGACATATTTACCCCAAACTCTCTGGCAAGGGCATTTTCGTCTTTTAGTTATTATTCTTTTCCTTTTTCTTTCGTTTTTCAATTTTTTCTTGTACTTTTTTTTTCCTTTTCTCTTCTTCTCTCTTCCCTCTGCCACCCATGGTGAAGGGAAGCCAGACTCAAGCAAGGGCCGCCCTCACCGGCATCAAGCAAGGGCATTCCTCACTAGACCCGAGGAGGGCGACCCTCGCCCAATACCGGCAAGGGCAGCTCTCGCTTGAGTCTGGCTTCCCTCTGCCATGGCCAATAGAGGGAAGAGAGAAGAAGAAAAAAAGAAAAATAAAAGAAAAAAAATAAAAAATAAAAGACGAAAATGCCCTTTGGCTAGATAATTTGAGGTAAATGTATCACACAAATACAAATTTTGGGTTTTTGGTATTATTAAAAAAGGTTTGGGGTAGATGTGTGTCATAGTTGGTAAAGTTTGGGGTTTTTTGTGTCACAAAAAAGAGTTTAGGATAAATGTGTCACATAAGTACAAATTTGGGATTTTTTGTTTCAAAAAAAAAAATTGGGGTTTTTTGGGCAAAGTTTGGGGTTTTTGGTGGCTTTTTCCCTAATAAATATTGCTACTCTACATAAAAGATAAAATAAACTTTAGGACAAGATAAACTTTGCTGTTCAAACAAATGAGAACACAAACTGCAAAATCATGTTAAATGCAAGCATCAATGACAAGGAAATGTCCAAAGGAATTCCCACACAATGAGATACACAGGGGATTCACTCTTAGGGCCTGCAAGATTAAATACCTGCAATTGACGGTCCGTTCCCTGTTTATGCAAGGTTGCATTACAAACAGCCCATGATCGCTGAGCTGATAGTTGTCCTTCATGCTTCTTGGGATATTTAAGAAAGAGATGGTTACTTACAGCATACTTCAAGACAGAATCACCAAGCAATTCCAAGCGTTCCATTGAAAAACTCTCACAGCATCTCAGGGTTGTAAGTGCCTCTAGTATCTAATCATAGATCAAAGTCTTGTAATTTAGCATATTCCTATCACTATCAAAACACAGGAATATAAACTGTCAGGTTTATGTGAGAATCAGACGAACCAGAGAGCTTGGTATGTGAAAATTGCTAATTTGACAATTGATCTCTCCCCTAAGTTGGCTGGCTAACATTAATGATTCTAAACGATGCAACAAAGATGGCAGCAAGTAGAATGCTTTCATTGCGTATACTGGAACATCAAGAGTAAGTAAAAGCTCAGGTGGCATATAAACATGATTCAATGGCTTCTCAACATAGCCAGGTTGGGATGCCTTGCTCTTGCGGCCTGCCAATGAAAGAAAGAATATAAAGATCAGGTAGAAAGCAATCCAAGACAAATGTTAACCACATAAACAAAAAGATTATAGAACAGACAGAGAAGCAACAGATCATGCTCACTGATTTAACCATAAAAAAACCTGAAACCACACAATTCATACCTTTTTCAACAAAATTCACTAGAAGATTGTATGGATTATGACTTTGCTTTAACCGCAATAAAGGCTGTCCTGGGTATTTTAGCACTATGCCATACCTGATAAAAATAGTTAAAAATTAAAAAAATATAAATATAAAATAAAAGATGCCTGAAAAATTATCAATGAGCTTTGAAGTACATGCATAAAAAGTATTATATAGAATCAACAATTACCTACTTTTTGTTAAAGTACTCAGCATAGGACCTAAATTTTGAAGAGCCACCATCCGCAGTTCCCTCAAAAGGACTGCCTGCGGACATATCAGAGGCAACTTCAAAAATCGAGTAGATCCTTCCGGTGTGAATAGCCACAACCACTACTTGTTCAAGTTTGAAAGCGCCAAATGAACCATTGGCAAAGTGTATTTTCTTGTCCTCATCAATCTCAGCAGAGAGAGTCCTAGAAGGAAATGAGCTTACTGTCTTACTTTTACTATCTTCAGTACCAAAAGAATATTCTTTCTTCATAAATTCAACTGCGTCGAAGCAGGAAGTTATCGCTGTCCAATTAATTTTCCAAGAATCACCACTTGATGCTTTCGATGTCTCCAGAGGGAGAAGTAAATACATGTAATCTGGGTTCCAGCACAAGCTTGCTTCCTTGTTGAGAAGAAATTCTCTCGGCTTTCCAGATGATTTGGAGCCAACAAATAATCTCCCAAATAAACCATTAAAAAAGAATCCTTGAAAGCACTTTGCTTTCATAATCTAGTACATCAAAACAAAATACTCGATGTTATAATAAAGATATCAAAAAGCAGAATCGTTGCATTAAAGCTATAGTTTAGTAAATGTGGAAGCTCAGGTTTTACCTGTTCACTATCCATTTGCACCTGTCCACATGAAGATACTGACACCTTAACTGTCTTTTTAAGCAAGTAAAGATCCACTTCCATATTAGCCACATCATCATCAAGCTTACACTCAATCAGAAGAATAAATGGAGAGTAAAATTCGCCAGCAATACTACTGGAGAAATCAAATTTATAGGCCTCAAAAATTGTCCCATCAGTTTTTTCAGCCCATGTTCCTGATAATGCACGGATTCTTGTCGTTCCATGTAACTCCTTTCTTTTTGTGGTACCTTGGGAAACCAAAGGAACATATTTTCAGACAGGAAAAAGAAACTAGGAGCAAGATTTACACATTGAAAGAAGTCAGATATTCTGGAAACATGATCAGCCAATTACATCCACTTTCAACCACCATGAGCAACCCATAGCTAACAGCAACTAGTTGTGAATGGATAGCAGTGTCAACACCATATTTTGCAGGAATAAGAAAAACAATTTTATCACCAGCCACATAATATGAACGATTGTTTGTTATGATGAGAACATCTAAAAGGAAAACGAAGATGTGCACAACACTAAACCATTTCAACATAATCTAAACAGCATCGAGTTGCAATATTAGATTATATGAACATCATATCATTTCAAGAGAAGGGGGAAAACAGGTGATCTGTGATCAAAACACTTGAAACTGCACATTTGAGATCCCATAGAATTACACAATGCTGGAAAAAGGAGCTGGTACAGAGAACAGTACCTACACCTGCAACTGCACTTGCACCTGCAGATGATTCTTTGCCTTTAGAAGTAGCAGCCTTTTCTGAGGTCTCCTCGATGCTGGGAAGAAGACGATCATCTAAAGCACCCATATGATGGAGCTTCTTACAAGCTTCCAAGCATACTCGTTGCTTGGCTAAATGACAATTCCTGCTCAAGGGACCTACTAATGTCCGAAAGGCTGAATTAATAGGCAACGTCAAAGTGCATTCACAAGATCCACCTGAATATGAAAATTGAAAGTCTGGCTTTGCGGGGAAGTACCTACATTACACCAGAGCCTCGTCATGTAAATCACAACTTACCTATAACACTGTGTACAAAAAGAGAACATTCGCTACTCATATGAGTATGTCCATGACCAGTTGAATTAATTGATTTTCTTACTTGTCATGAGGAAGTTTCTCACAATATCGATGAATGAGACTAATGCTTGAATCTGCAGTGATTGAAGCTCCAGTTATATCAACAAAATATGTATCCATTTCCTCGAACGTGCAAGATTTCATGTTGCTCTCAAATGGATCTCTGTTTATGGCTGTGTCGGTCATGGATCGTTCACTCCTAATGAAGTCAAATAATTGATCCCTTTGCTTTATGTTTCCCCTGAAATAAAGATGAAGGGAAACACATATCAAGGAAGGTAAAAATTGCAGCGAGAATGCTACTTATTCATCCAGAGTACTTAGATTTTGTGAAGAATTACCAAGGCCAAGAGTTTACCTCTCAAGCATGATAATATACTGGGAGTTATCCTGTCGTGCCCGTCCGCGAGACTGGACATAACTCCGGACTGTCTTTGGAAGGTCAAAGCGTATAGCACACGAACAGTTCGGCACATGAATCCCTTCCTCAACCACGTCAGTTGCAAATAGTAGATTCACCTATATAGATTATTTCTTTATTGACTTAAAACATTAGGAGTCTTAGTTAACTAACTTCCCATAACTTGTCTCACTTTAAATTAATAAATACCTTGCCAGAGCGAAACGATTCCAGGGTTTCCTTCTGCACTTTTGGTGCTAGGGCATCAACTGATGAATTGCTTCCAGTAATGTAAGACACCGTGAAATGAGATAGGACAGAGACTCTCTTCACAAATCTCTCTATCACTTTTGCTACGACAATTCTGTCAACAAAGATGAGGCAAAGTACTAGCCCTGCACTTCTGCAAACCAAATGAACAAACAATGACCTCAGAACTCAATATGAAACTAGCAAAATTGACAAATGAAGTAGCTCTTATCACCCAAATGACAGGAAAATCTGAAGGAGCTCGTATAGCTTCGGAGTTACGTAGCCCATCTCCAATGCTGTTTGACAGTTTGCCCCAGCTTCTAGAGTAAACTCATCACCTGAAACGCAAATCAGATCTATGGCATTTCTCATACATGAAGCAGAGCAATGCTGCTTCCTGCACAATGACAATACTAAAAGTATGGAAAGGTCATCATCTTTCTATTTTATCATCAGCAAGTTCCAAGAGCTATTTTGCCTACTTCAAGTTCAACATTCGCTGATTGCAATCACCCAGGGTATCATTTGGATGGATGATACAGAGCAGCACTAAACTCCCTCTCACAAGAAAGTGTTGCAACTGATGGGAATGAGACAGAGCCAAAAGGATAATATCATACCACATAACAAAAGTCCCCAATTAATCGTGACACTTCCTCAAGATAATATCTACACTGCATGGAACTCTCTCTATAAATATCACATTCCTCTTTGGCGCTCGGAGCATTCTCTAAACAGATTTTAACAGCCTGCCAAATAAAAGAAAATGTGAGAAGTCATGACAAAACAGAACTCATAACCAATCCAGCAACAGAAGATACCAAGCAGCCCATGGTATCATTAAACCTCCCAGAGGTTCGGCTGTCCACCCTTTGATGAAGAACTAGACTACTAAAGATTGCTAGAAGTACCTTGTGTCCACCGACTGCAACACTAAAGGATTTTCTCAGCCTAACTCTAGCAATATTCCCTCTAGGCCACACCTGCACATTGAGTTTGGAAACACACTCGGACTAATCTATCCCGACAGCTTGAGCTTAACTTATGAGCATGACTCCTGATTGGCCCAGCCATATAGTAGGTCTGGTCAGTGAGCCATAGAGTAGGTCTGATTGGTGAGGCTGGAATCATCATAACAGAAAATCAATGCCTAGAACTGAAAGAGGAGTCACCATTTCTGAAGTTTCTCTAATGAAGAACTTCTCGAAGTTATTTGGTATATGAACCTAACTATCAGATAATGAGGAGGAACAGGTAAAATCTTTTTCTCATGGTAGTTCGGTCAAATCAAGTTGTATAGACAATCCGCACCATCCAAAAGTCCTACCCTGACGATTAGAGTGGCTTCAGGCTAATGTAAGTTAGTGAAAAAAGGAGATAGTAATTTGTCTGCCGAACTCAAGGCTCAAGCATTAATATTACTATGGCATACCTCATAAGCACAAACGAGACCAAGATCATCGAGGCAATACATAATCTTTGAGTGGTCATTGGACAAACGCTTCCGCATCGTCTTAAACTTTTCGTCCATGTCTTTGAAACGACTTTCAAAGGAACCTTGCAACTTCAACAAGGAAGCATCAAACTGCCCATGCATAATGAAATCTCTTTAAAATAATTTTAGCCAACATATGTAAAAGCGCAACATATGGAATATTCAAGTATCATGAGGTGAACAAACATGTGCATTTAATTGAGAATACCTTGGACCATGCAGCTTCCATCTTTTCCTTCAAAGATGCATTTGAAACTTGCTGTTGGTCAAAGAACCAACATATCTCTTTGGCAGATGGAACATGAACTTCTATCTCCGTCTTGTCCTCAACAGTGTATATCTGTCCATGTAAATATATTTCCATGTGAGTATGCTACAAGTTCGCGATAGCGTAATCAATGAAACAGGAAAACAGGAAAGTCTTTTGCTACCTGGGAATCCAAAATGCTCTCGAGCTCTGATATCTGTCCGTCACAATGTACAGTGGAGGAAACGCCTAAATTCATAATATATCCTCATCAGTGGCAAGTCGAATCAAACATCACATAGAAGCATAAACATCCAAGGCATTCGTGGTGGTGTGCAAGCTTACTCAATATGAAACAGTACTTCAAGTTTTATACATATAATTAGATGTCTTTACAAATAACCTCCATAAGAATTCTTTTTGTTAGATTGTCATACAAGGCTAAATAGTATCTATTCCTTTGTCAATGATGTTTGACTGAACTTAGGATCAAACATGGAGTATTGGCAGCTTATGAGCATACCAAAGTTACTTCCCCATCAGACGTGACTAGACCCTTTTCAATTCATTAAAGCTGGTTAATTTGGTTTATCAAAGACATTCACAATTTATATACTTGTAAACCAGCATTAAATAATTGACACAAACTAAATTGACAGGTTTTTTCCAGAATAGATTGAAGTTTCAAAGACTAAATAGGCCTTTTTTTCCTTTCTAACAAATCATAAGAATAGATGCTTATATAAAAGCACATTAGATAGCAGCTAAAGCAAAATGAGTTATACTGAACTTTTATGGCATTAAAGTAATATCCAGTAATTATATCTCAAAGATCTTCTCATCATTGCCATTTTGTGATGGAATCTCAGGATCAATACTTTAACTAGACAGGCTTTTTTCTGGTAAGTTACCAATGGTGGGAAGAAGAACTAATACAAAGATAAATCCACTGCATTCTGAACCGGTAGCATGAAGCGTTAGAAGAAATAAGTTTGTGATCAATCAAGAAAGAAAGAAATATCAAATTCGGCTTCTCCAGCATGGTTTTTATCTCTCCTTGCTGCTACAAGAACTGTGCCATTGAGTCGTCTAGCACTGGACAGCTTTGTCACGGTTACAACAGTCTTCAGTTTAATTGTTCCAAAAGAAAATTTGTTCAGCTTTCACTATCAAAAGCGGATCATAATTAGATCTAGAACTGCAGACAGCACTAAATATTACTAAATGACAGAGGCAGGTGGCTCACAAAACATTTTTTTCATGTTCAATATGGGGCAACCATGGAGACGAGTAAGCTTGGCTTTTAACATGAGTGGATCCTGTATTCCTTGAAAAATTCGAACTCCATCTATATGCTTCACCTTTAAATTTCCTGATGAAGGTAGGGACAACTTATTTTCGTAATTCCCGAATAACTAAGGCTACACACTACCTCTTTCCCAAGATCTAATAAAAGAATTGTCTGGAAAGGATTTTTTTCCCCTTTCAAAGCCATATCTGTGCATCAACATTCCAAAACGAGAGCACAAAGACAAAAAACACTATTCTGTAGATTCATAACACGTAATGGACAAAATCCGAGCACAAAAGAAAGTTGGATCACCACAGCCTTTATCTCCAGCAAAGACACAGAAGGTTGACTTAGACATTTCTTACCTTTACGTGATACAGGCGAAGCTGTCATTCCAAAAATCTTTGGCTTCTTACTGCTTTTGTGATAAAATTCCTTCAATAAAACAAGTAAGTACCCTTTATGAGTAATAATTACAGAGGGAGAATCAGGCATGGAATGATGGCATGAGGATGGGCACTAACCTTCATTATTTTTGTATATGGATGGTTTTTTGTGGTATGATGGCATTCATCAATTATCATCAGGCTCACCATGTCCAAATTGAGGAATGCTTTTCTCAAGGCATCCAGTAAAATCTGTGGGGTCATAACCAGCACCTGTTTGATCAAAATAATATGCATCACAACTAATCCAATCAGTTGAGAAGGCTCAAATGATCTGATTCAAAGAAAACTAAAATATGCATTGACATATTCAAACCCCCAAGAATGCACAGATAACATTGAGTATGAAGAGATATGTCAGCTCTCCCAAGATGGTTAAGTACTATAAAAACCTTGCAAGTAAGATTACCAGAATCCAAATAAAAACAGTACCAGCAACATTTGCATTATGCCAAATATCTAGTTAAGCCCAAGTGCAGAAAGAAAATGATAAACAACAATGTATAGTAATTGTACAGAATTCAGAAAAGGAATCGATTTGACCCATACAACTGCTAAAGGGATCCACAAAAACAAGGGAAACTCACAAGCAGACGCAATTAAATAACATGAGAAAAAAGAGTGACAAGCGCTGCAAAACCAGAAATTTGAACAATCGCAACACGAAAAATATTTATGTGCTAATGGCTAGACGCAAACTCACATCGCGCTCGCTGATTTCCTTCTCCCAGCTTTTCATGTTCCATTCGTCAATTCCTTTGGCTCCGTAATATTCCCCCACTTGCAGACCAGTGTGACTGCTTATAAACTCATATTGCTGTAAAACAAGCGATTACCAAACAGAATAATAGGATCACTCCTTAGGGATGGCAACAACATTTAAAGGAAACACAGCTGTCTTTCCAGTAGTGTACATCATTCGGACTTCTTCGATGAAAATTCAAATTCATTCATAATGAACGCGCAGATAACAATTACATGTCACATGCCTGATTAACGAGATGCACTGTCGGAGCCAGGAAAATCATCAACTTTTTCTCTCCGCTCAACTTCATTGATTGGGCTATGTCCTTAATAAGCATCACAGCTATCATTGTCTTCCCCGAACCAGTTCCCAGCACCACAATAGTGTTTCTCCTCACAGCAACCTCATAAACCTTCACTTGATAACTGCATGTCCAATCCCAACACTCAAGTGAATACACTACTACACTCTGATCGCATACCCATTACACTATGATCACACAATCGAATCAAAATTCGAACTTTAAGCGAACTTAGGACGACAAAGATCGAGGGTAGCGCGAAATAAACCTTCTGGGTTGGAAAATCTTGGGGATTTTAGGAGGGCCCTGAGCAGAGTCATCGGTCCCTTTAGGACCCTTCTCCGTTCTTGACGAGTTCATGTCGTCGAAACCCCGCTTGAGGCCGTTCCTGCCCCGCTCGGGCGAATCCATGTTGAGCCAGCAAAGGAGGGAAACGAGAGTAGGAAAATGCGGGGCGTGCCTCGAACCGAGTCGCGTGACCCCGAAAGGACCCGCCTTTTTTGCCGCTCTGGTACGGCGTGATCACTCTCCGGGAGGGAGAGAGAGAGAGAAGCAACGCAGCGAGCGTGAGACGCCCTTTCTTGCGAGACTGACGGCGATGACGGCGTAATGCGACTGAGGTGAAGAAGAAGGAGAATAATGTGGGAAAGAGAGACGGAAACCAGCAGCGAATCAAAAGGGACCGACGAGTCGGAAGTCTCCCGCACACTTCACTCGAGCGCCGGAAAGAGAGAGATTCCCGGTTTCACGGCAGGGGGATGAAGGCGCCGAAGTTCTCTAACTTTTCCCAATTATTCGACCATATTTTAAGTTTAAAAATATAACTTTAAGATTTCTTCTTTAGGAAATATTTCCAAAAAGTGTACGAAATATCCTCTACTTTTTGAATAAAAGTCTGAAATTAATCATATTTTAAATAAAAACTTGGAGTGATGATGATAATAATTGACGAATATCAATTCTCTTGTTATCGTATAAACAAACTTTGTTCAATAAAGTGAGAAACTTTTACTCGCAAATAATTAATTTACAAGAAAAAAGAGTTTGAATGAGATAGAGAGAGATTTACTAATTGGGTGTAAAGCAAAAACGAGCCCTCACGAGCACAAGGATAATGCCAACTCCGTGCACTCGATCAGGGTCCTTATCTCGAAGCTATAGTCTTGGCTCAAGTCCATAGAGGTCTCAATCCAGGTCAAGAAGAGGGATAAGGCGACAAAGGCTGTTAATAAGCTCACTTGGACACTAGATTAGACAAGCGAGGGGTCAAATGCACTCAAACAAGATATCAACTAAGGGTCAATAAGGAGAGCAGATCTTTAACCCATTTTGATTCATTGTTATTAAATGAGTTATCAATTTTAGTGAGGGACACTAAATAAAAGTCGCAAAATGGATTTGATAACTCTAATAATACGTTAGTCCACGTTATCACTTCCATTTCCATTCAAGGGAACGATCAATTCCAACATAAAAGCAAAGACTTTATAGACTCAATAGCACAAAAAATGTGTGAAGGACCTAACTGAACAATTTGAAAAAATTTAGGGAGATACAATGCCTATGTCGCTCCAAATATGTCTTTTCCTTGTCGATGTCTATGATGATGCTTTTAGGCCCGTGAAGCCCAATTGATTTTATTGTGAAACGACAAGCAAGCCTCAACGAACTCTTTTTATGTTTGTTTTAAGGACTTGTCAGGGGATGTAATCAAGTGGGTTGTCATGTTGTGATCACAATACAAGAGGCAATGCCGAGAATGAGTTGTGTTCCATTAGTCAATTTTCAATTTGGGGTTTGAATTTTAATTTTCTTCGATTTGAACATTTAGCCGATTGATAGAGCTATTAATTCATATCATGATATGTATATTTAGGCCATCGATCCATTGTCTTGATA
Source organism: Angophora floribunda (assembly GCA_014182895.1). Lineage (NCBI taxonomy): Eukaryota > Viridiplantae > Streptophyta > Magnoliopsida > Myrtales > Myrtaceae > Angophora > Angophora floribunda. The sequence goes on along the minus strand of CM024707.1, from coordinate 33,609,103 downwards.
TAGATATCAATTATTTTCATCAAAAATGAATTAAGGCATGTCAATTTAATGTAGGGTAAAGTTCAAATTTCTCTCAAAAAAACTAGGGAGGCGTCCAAATCATGTCCTTATAACATCTTAGGAATTGCAATCTTTTTTTTGCATGTCAGGTTTTGAAGTTTGATGTCATAATGAATGACCCACTTGTTCAATTTCTCAATTCTAAGCGACAAAGTGTATCTCCGCTCAAATATAGAGACACCGCTTGCTACCAATGAACAAGGGTTGCCAGTCTATATTCCAATGGTGAGAGCCGCCTTCTTCGCCGGCACCTAGCAAGGGCGGCCGGCCATCGGCGGGGAAGGGTGGCAAGCTGTTCCTTACAAGAAAACGCCAACAAACAAATTGAAATCAGGTTATCAAAGAGGGTACGGAGCCCGCAGGCAAAAAAAATATCTGAGATTGGAATTTTTCAGGCCAGCTGGCATTGTCCCCCTCAAATCCAGCCTTCTCGATAAGGTCACAATCGCGTGCTCCGAAGCCTGTACGACAGCTCGATCGTGACCGTCCATTCTCTGGAACCGACACGTGGAAAGATCCGGTCCGTTCCACTCACTGCTATATCGTGGGCTGCGAAGTATGGGAACGATTTTGAGAAGGACTGCCAACGTGTAAAACGAGAAAAGAGATAAGTACGGAATAGACGTATTTCGCATTTGTACGTAACGTTACAGAATTTTGGAAAACCTCAAAAGCTTATATTTCGTTGTAATAAAAAATTACAAATTCGAAATTCTATCAACTTTTAATTTTTTTTGGTGAATTCAAATTTTGTCAAAATTCTGGTTCCAAAGTTTCCCATTTTTAACATTTCGCTATATTAAATTATACAATGACCAGATCATGTGATTAATGATGTTTTCAATTTTCTATCTCACGATAAACCCATAAATTTACAAATATCACTTTTCCTTTATATATGAATTCTTCTTTTCATTTTTCATTTCACATCCTTTTTCATTTTTCATTTCACATCCTTATCAGTATAAAGCAAAGTCAAAAAATAATTTCAAACCTCTAATTCGAACCCAAAAACCCGACAAATAAGGACTCGACCCTATTGATTGCTGGCCAACTAAATATTTATGGTCAGTCAAGGACATTTTTTCTAGAGACAATTTTAGTTTTAATTTTTAATTTTTTTTCTTTTTTTAGATTTGACAATGGTGGCATCTCCTAGATCTGGTGAGGGCAGCCTCACCCAAGGCAAGGTAGGGTTGGAAAAATAAAAAAGGAAAAAAAGGTTGGAAAAATAAAAAAAAAGGAAAAAAAATTAAAAAGATAAATGATGAAAATTTTCTTGACTAGTTGGAAAGCTATGCTCTTTTTTGAAATTGTTATAACCTTTTTAGATCCTTATTTGAAACAAAATCTACTTTAAACTTTTATTTGAAAAAATGATGGCACATTAGGCACTTTAAACAATTTATCCATTTTTAGACTCTTATTTGAATTTTGTCTATTATGCCATTAGTTATAAACATAATCCAGCCAATTTCGATAGCGAATCACTAACATTGATAATTTTTAATATTTTTTTTTAACTTCTTTATTTTTCCATTATGGCCGATGAGTAGTGGCTAGGTAAGATCGACCTCGCCAAATCTGGCTAGATCATGTCTCACCCATGGTAGAGGAGGCTTGACTCTTGCCAAATTTATTGAGGGTGAGCCTCATCGGCTCATATCTTGGTGAGGTCGACCTCACTTAACTACAACAAGGTTAGGCTTTGCCCAGCCAACAAGGGTTCCAAACTCGCCCCTTTGGATCTAGCCCAGATCTTTAGATTTGTGTCCATTACAACTATGTTTGGTTCGATTTTGAAACTAGACTTTGGACAAATGCAAATGTCTTTAACCTAAAGGGTCGTGGGGGAATATAAAATTATGTTTAGTAAAAATTATCTTTTTTGGCATAAAGAGTATTTGGCAAATCTTTTTTTGTAAAGGGTTTTAAATTTTTTCATATTTTATTAAAAAATATCAAAGGTGAAAGTAGTTTTTGAACAATGAGGGGTAAATTTGAAAAATTAAAGAATTGGTAATGGTAGTTTTAGAAGAAAAAACTAGATTCAACATTTGGCCACTAATTGAAAGCTCAAAACTATTTCTACCGATATTTGACTTTCAGCGTCCTAGCACCAAATTTGGCTAAAAACCCCTTAGAAAGATTTGTCAAATATCTCAGAAATTTCCCAAGAGCTTTTGGAGGCTGAAAGCCTATTGAAAAAGCTAAACCAAACGCAAGCTACTAAGGGTAGGGCTTGAGAACAAGCATTAAGGTTTTTATGCATAAACAGAGAGTTATTTATCCAGATACCGATGTCCAATTATATTTTGAAAAATGATTCCCAATTTTTTAAAGAGAAAATCATTTTTTTCGAATTTTTTAAAGTTTTTGATACCCCTTTTTTCAAGCGATCTGTATCTAATATAATGAGGAATTTTGTAAACATGGGACACTATTATACGTACTTCCGTACGAGGAACATCAGATAGGAAGATCCGAATCACCACAAACGTCGAGCCACACTTGATTAAAATTGCCTCCCTCTCTCTCTCTCTCTCTCTCTCTCTCTCTACCTTCCTCTCTCTCTCTCTCCGCCGTCGTCTCCAGTCTCGCGTGTAGAGCACAGGAAGATCCCGAATTTGCTCGAGGAAGAAGAAGAAGAGCCTGTCGAGGCTCTCTGAGATGCATATGCCATTCCAGCTCCTCCTTGCAGGCGGCGGCGGCGACACCGAAGTTGCAGAAATCCAGTGGGAGAAGGAACGGTAACCGCCCGGTTGCGGGTAAGTCCGGAGTCGAGCTTCATTTGAATATTTCTCGGACCGCCGAGTGCTTTCGGCGCGAGGGGTGTGGATTCACCGGCGGTTGTGGAACGTGTTGCAGAGCGAAGCGCGGATGATCTCGACGATGGTGCTGAGCGAGACCAAGGCGAAGACGCAGCAGCAGGCCATCAGGCTCGCCCCCGCTCGAGGTCGCGGAGTGCTGCTGCTGCGGGTTCAAGGAGGAGTGCACGCCCGGGTACGCGCGGCGCGTGAGGGAGCGGCACGGCGGCCGGTGGGCCTGCGGGCTCTGCGCGGAGGCCGTCAGGGACGCGATGGCGGCGGCAGCGGCGGCGGGGGAGGGGCCGGGGCCGGGGAGCGAGGCGGCGAGGCTGGAGGAGGCGCTGACTCGTCACTCCGACCTCTGCAAGCGGTGCCGGTCTCCCGTTCCGCCGCGGCATTCTGCAGAGGAGATGATCGGACACCTGAAGCGTCTCCTGCGGCGGGTCCTGGACGCTCAGCGCCGGGGAGGGAGGGACTAAAGACCCGGCGATACTGCCGGGGAGCTCGAATTGCCGGGGTAAACGTCGTCATCGATTCCGCCTCTGCAATTCAAAGAATCTAGTATCTAACTCAGAATAATCCGACCCCAAGCGGGGTCTGGCGCTAGTCTTCCGCATGAAAAGATGATTGAGAACCATTAAGGATCGCGAGAGAGAGAGAGAGAACGAGCTCCTCTTTGCGAATCGGACGGCTGTTTCTTCTCTCAATTGCGTAATGCAACAGCATGCCCATGAAGAACAACATGGGAATGACTGAGGTAGAATTTTCATGGTAGTTCTCATGTCACGGTACTCCTCTCTCTTTCTCTCTCTCTCTCTCATTCATTAAGGCTTTGAAATTTTTGTTTCTATGATACAATGTACCTACAATCGAGATGGGGACCAAAAGACGATAATGAGGTCGGAAAATTATTAGGTACTCTCGGTTCAAGCACGGGTCTAGGGTACCTCAGAAAAAAGCACGTGCCGGGTGGGGACATGGCGGGCTTAAGATCCCATGTGCGTCCGGAAAGTGACTCCGAAAAACCAGTAGCCAAAACCGAAGCATCAAGCATCGTGTCGCTACAAAGCTTTCGTTGGACTAGCCATGGTGCCCTATCAATCAATCGATAGAGGACCTTCCTTTTTCGGTCGGGTAATCGATCGAGCCTGTGCATTGGCGAAAATGTCATCTGGGTATTCCAAATTAAAAAAAAAAAATTGGTTAGGCTCGCTTGCTTAGTTGTCCATTTACGATTAGTTATGTCGCTTTACACGTATCAAAGTTTGATAAAATCTATGGAAATGAGTTTTTCTTTTTTGTTTTTTTCGAAAAGCTGCTTTGTTAAAGAGTTGGAACATCATTATCATATCATTTAGCAATGCACGAGGTGGGCATCTACATGATGTCATCGCTTTGGTATCTTTCAAATTTAGATGGATTGATTGCTTTGAAGTTTGGTAACTTTCGTCAAGATAGATCCTGACCGTGCTTGATTGTCTCTTCTATTAAAAAAGAAGCAACCTTGTCCCCCATGATAGACGTTAGGATGGAGGTAGGCGACCTTGATTTCGGGTTAATCTCGACAGTTCGATAGCAATCGTGATGAACCATATCATCCTTATAACTATATGGAGGATAAGCCCCTATCTTTCTCGCTGATTTAAGGGGCTCACGGAATACTTCTTAATTGCGATGTAGTTTGCATGACATTCAACTAGTGTGTTAGTGTTGGAGCTCCTACTTCTTCTTCTTTTTGTGATATTACTTAAACTCAAGAGTTCTTGAACAAAAAAAACCTGACATAATGGGGTCCAAACATAACATGTCCTATAGAGGTTGCGCAGGACAGCTAATCAAAAAGAGGAAAAGGGTATTCGAACGTGGGGTCTTGACGATCAACCGGCTGCTCGGTTTGCGGAACGGCAACAATTATCCAAGAAATATTTTCAAATTGCTCCTAAAGGAGCATGGCCTCTTCTATTGATTTTCTAGCTCCTACTGCACCGACTCTTATCACCAGCTTGCTCTCCTCAACTCTTCAAAGCTTCGATCGGAGCCAAAATCTCTATCTGAAGTGCCAACGAAACTAAAACTTTCATGGCAAATTCATCCAGTAGAGCTCCCGTTCATCTCGAAGGACCTCGAAATAACTCCTTCAATCGCGCCTTCAAGAAAAGCTCCATCTATATCGATTTTGAAGGTAAGGGTTTTCAATGAGATCCTCTTCTTTGTCGATTTGAGTCGTTTTTTGTGTGAAGTTTCAAACTTTAGTGGTTCCATTCGTTGAAATTGCCGAGTATCGTCTGCACCAAGTGACTTAGGGTTCTCGAATTTGGGGGTTTTATTCCAAATAAACCATAAGAGACTCACGACTGCGTTGAAGGAGAGTGGGCTAGCTGGCTTCAAAATCTGATCTTGGAACGATATCTCAATTCGCTTTAGAGTTTGATGCCAAACTTGGATATTTACGTCAGGGTCTGTCCCACCCGAATGGAGTTGGAGCTCCAGACTTCTTAAACTCAGTTCTTGAACCCCACCGGATGCTTTAAATAGCATTGTAAAACCATTGCGCATGATATAAGTGGACGACATGATGTGTAGCAATCATGAAATATATTTGGGATTATTAGGCAAGGGGTGTCAAAAAGCCCGTGCTAACCGGACTCGATCCGAGCCTAAATTTAGGATATTTTATGGTTGAGCCTTAGTCTTCTTCAAGTAGGAATTTTTATATGTTGGTATAGTTAGGGTTGGAATCAAGCCGACATGAGCTTTTTGACACTCCTAGAGTTCTCTCTCTCTCTCTCTACACGAATGCAACAAGATGGAACTCTATATCTGAGCCCAAGTGATCGACCAATCTCATCCTCTTGAGTTATAAGATATTTGGGTCTCGAGAGGGTGGGGTCGGGTCAATCACACCCTTATAGGGTTTCAGATCGAGTATCATGAAAAACCATCCCAGCCCCTAGACACCCTTAGTAGGTTATTTGAAAGTGTAAAAGATAAAAATGATCGGTTCTAAGATAGGTAGGCTCCCTCAAGCCTACTTTATTACAACCGGTTTTCAATTTTTGGATCTTGAAACCTTTCATGTTTGTTTGGAATTAATTTTGGAACCTACCATATTTTTCTGATCCAATTTTAGAGTCTACTTGAGAAACTTTTTTTTTGTTCATTTTTTACAACAAAATCTTATGAGATTTTAAGCAATAAAACAATTCAAAATAGAATATGAGCAACATAATTCCCTATCCGCCAAAAACAAAAATTCATAAATGAACACTTAGTCACATACCATTATAAATAATTAAAAATTCAAACATATAACATAAAATATAAAACTTTATTCCCTATTTATTCATAAAAATTAAGGGGAAGATGAAAGATTGACAAGAAATTCCAAGGAAGGACGAAGGAATGTTAAGGTTAGAATTTGGGAGAAAATAAATTAAGGTTTTGACTTGTTAACTTATAAAATCAGTTCCAAAATAGGGTAATTAAGTCCGATTTCTAAGTGGGTATTCACTAGTAACCTGTTTCTTGACCGGTTTAAATTGATTCCAAAAATTTGGAACGTGTTCCCATATCAGTTCCCATGGAATCTGGTTCTTGGACCTATTTTTTAGGCGATTCAATTTAATTCTCAGATAGAATTGGTCCAGTTGGACACCCTAGTAGAAGAATCTCATGTGCCTTTGCACAAAAAGTAAATATTCCAATAATAACTTTGGGGGAGGAGGGGATATACACGGCAGGCACGCACGTACACGTGCAGATACCCTGGTGTACCTTTTTACTCTTATAAGAGAGACAAGTGGGACTCTTTCTATCATGATGAGTCATCTGGGGTCCAAGGTCTATCAAAAGTTGTTTTCGAAAAAGAAAAAAAGAAGAAGTCTCCAAACATATTCTTCGCCAATTCAGCTTCGGGCTAAAAAAGAGAAATCCAGATATTCGGATGATCTTTTTTGATCCAGAGCTCTATCGGCTAGAAATGTATATGATTTAATTGTATATTTTCAAATTTTGAAAACTTGATTGAACATTGGAGAGAACCTAGGGGTTTTTGCGCTACAAATGAAAAACGGAGAATGTATTTGCGATATTTTCTTTTTGTTGATTTCTTGTGAATCTAAACTAGAAAATTAAGATTTCTGGAGCAATAAAAGATTGAGTTGACTCTCATCCCATAGTCAAACTATACCATATCGTTGGCATGTGGCAATTTTAGGGTTATAACTACGTACTATTTATACCATCAATATCTAAAGCCTATTAGTATGTATAGTAATTTTTTGATACAGATAACATTTTTCATATTATTGGCAATGACTTGTAATCTTGGGGCACTAATGCAGAGACCTAACTACCTAGTAGGTGATAGAACATTTTGGAATCTCGTACACAGGTTAAGTCAAGAGTCTCGAGACTTTAACTCGATCTGCTTCAGCAGCCTTAATTCAAGGAGTTTGCATATAATCTCCACACATATCTGTATGAACGGTAGATTAAGGCGGGGTTGGAATTTGTACTTGGAATATGAGGGTTATTCTAAGCCATGCACTTTTCATCTTACTTAAGAGCAAAAACACTCAAAACTCCAACTTTGAACAACATATCGCAATGGGCTGTCTAAGTCCAGTAGCTCCTGCCCTTATAACTTCGATGTTTTCTGTCCTGCTGCCGCCGTTCGGGGCCGGGCTCCAAGTACTCCTCGGCTACCTTGACTATGGCCAATGCAAAACAGATGGATGTAATCCATACAGTGTTAGGCTGCCGATCAAAACGTTGGAGAAGAGGGAAAATCAGCCCGCATGAATAGAAGGGCCAGGAAACAATCAAACCGCCACCGACCATTGGTCGATATTGAGAATCATATCGGCAGAAACACCTGTGAGAATGAGGAACAGGAGAAACAGGAGATTGAAGGCCGACACAAAGAAAACCGACTAGCCCTGATGCTGTTGCCTCTGTCTCAAGGAAACAACGAGACAGACAACGTATACTAGACCCGAAACAAGGTAAAATCACGAGAGCGTTAAGGGATTGCCTGCCCTTATACTGTTTGTAGCAGAAAATACAGTGTAGCTGCTACAGCAGATGCGTAAATCTTCTAAAGTTCTGGCTGTTGAGCTAGACGAGATGACCGGGATGTTCAAGATGGCTGCGGTGGCGAAGGACCTGAACAATTTAATGGAGACCGTTCCGCACGATTCAACAGCGTAGGAATGGATCCTCAAAACAATATGCTTCGTCATGAATAGGCTTCAAAATGATCCAGACTATATGTTTATGACTTGATTCAACAACATATGGCATCAAGTGGGGCTCGAAGCACGCTCGAACGTTCATAGTGATACTTGGGCAGCATCATGTTGCCAACATGTACTGAGGCTCTGATCTCAAGCCATCATGAACTTACACCAGAACATGGTCGAAGGAGCATACAGGCAACTTATCACAGCATAGAACAAGCTAAAATGGAAAACCAGCTTGATCTCAGCAACTAGATTTCCTTAAGAGCATCATGAGTAAAGGTCAAACGTGCTAATCATGAAATAGAATTCGAACATGAGTGGTTAAACAAGATTCAAATTCCAATCCTCAGAACTTGAATTACTCGAGCACATCGCACGTCCATGAGATGTGAGAATCATCAAAATTCAAATCACTAATGAGCCAAAATGAAATGCTTGAACTACTCAACAAAAAGCATTCCTAGAATCCTAAACTATCTGATTGACTAACAATGCCACTTGACTAGAAATTGCCTCCTCCAAAATAAGTCTAATAATATCGTGTCGTGGCATGGAACATTGTGTCTCACCCTTACAGACATTACGGGGAAAATTGCCCAAAAAGTTCTAAACTTAGAGCACTTTTGTCAATTCAGCACTAAACTTTTCAATTTTATCAATCGAATTACAAACATTTTTACTTTTTACCAATTGAGTTAATTTGGTCAACTTTGATTGGAAATCATTGAAATGGACGCTAGTTGTCCTATGTGGCACGACTGGTATTGACGTTGATAATTTTTAATAATATTTCAATTTTTTTCAATTTTTATTATATTATATTTTTCCTTTTTTTTGTTTTATTTTTTTATGCTGATGAGGGTCACCGGTGATCCAAATCGGCCTCGGAGCTAAAATGAATATTTTTAATAATATTTTATTATATTTTCATATCTTCAAAATTACTGATGTGAATGCCGACTATCTTATGTAGCATGGCCGGCGTTGATGTAAAAATTTTTAACATTATTTTTATTTTTTATTTTTCTTTGTATTTTCTTATGTACCGGTGACCCTCGGGCAAGTCCATCGTGGCTATGTCAATCACGGGCGAGGGCTTTGCAACCTTGCTAGCCGTGTGTGAGGGCTCAAAGGCCTTCACTAAATCTAGGCAAAGGCCACCTCGCCCACACCAGCAAGAGCGAGAAGGCCCTTGCCATTGCCAACACTGAAAAGAATAAGGAAAGAGAAAAAACCAAGGAAAAAATAAAAAAAAGTTGAAAAAAGTAAATATATTATTAAAAATTATTCATATTAACACTGATTGTGCCATGTAAGGCTCTAATAGTAAAAGTGCAATAAATTTAAGACTTTTTGTACAATTTTCCAACATTCTGAATTGCTTCAATTAAGTTCAGAAAATGATTGAAACCCGTTTTTTAGATCAGTCAATAGATAATTCCTCTCGCTCTTTGCATCGAACGATTTCATTATGACTCTTGATTTTTTTTTTCTTTTTCTTCCGGGGGGGGGATGATCGATAATCAAGGAACCAAATACTTCCATCGCCAATGGAATGCCGTTCATTAAATTAATAGTAAAGTCAGTAGTCAAACATTTACGTCCTCCATTTTTTGGCATTAATGGAACAACGACGACCCAGCCAACTAGAATCATTCATATGGTCCTAAAAGAAGCACCAGTTGAAGAATTACAGAAATATACAAATATTATATTTTGGCAAATCAAGATTTTAGAGGGAGAGAGAGAGAGAGAGAGAGAGAGAGGGAGGGAGAGGGAAAAGAGAGTTTGGTGAGATGGGTAAGCATAGTGGGTCACCATCGGAACGAATGCAGCAAAGAAATTTAAACCAAACCAAACCAACTCATCCGGCCACCATTCATTTCCTACGCACCCTCCCCCTCCTCGTAATACAAAATCAACACGACAAGAAAACCTCCCTTTTCTTCAAGCACTTGCATCTAGGGTTTCCACAGAGAGAGGGAAGCTCATTCTATATATGCAAACTCGAATGTTTTGTGGGAAAACCCACGAATCATAGGGCAGTGCCGAATTCGTGGTCGTTTGTTCTTTAGACAACTTTCGCGTAGGTCAAGGATAGTGCCCCCTCTAGGTTGAATTTTTAGGGCAACATATCCTTTCTCTAAGTGCAAAGTTGGATACAAAAGGTCAGATGCATGGCGTCGTTTCGCGATTCACTCGGATCGTGTGAATATAGGTCAACCTACCCAGAAAGAAAGGACATAAAGAGAACGTAGGTTGCCTTGCCATTCTCCTAAAGCAACTGTAAAAACTGTCAGCATCCATCTTCTCTCGTCACCTAAGATACCAACTCCTCTCTCTCTCTCTCGCTCGCTCTCTCTCTCCCCTTCTTGGCTTGTTAGCATTCTCCACAAACACTTTGAGCAAAAATGCTGAACATACCACCCTTCCTCAGCTTTGTCACCCTGTATGAGACCTATCTCCGCCGCTGCTTCACCAACGCCGGCCTCTCGCAGCAAACCCTGAAGCTCGACAATGAGACCACCATCCAGTTCTGGGGCCCAAACCCTGGAGAAACCGCCCGGAAACCCCCCGTCATGTTGATCCATGGGTTTGGCCCCGTGGGCATCTGGCAATGGAGGAAGCAGGTCCAGTGCCTCACGCCCCACTTTGACGTGTATGTGCCGGACTTGATCTTCTTTGGCGGCTCCACCACGAGGTCTGCTGAGAGGACTGAGGTCTTCCAGGCAGCCTCCGTGGCGAAGCTCGCTGACAAGTTGAATTTAGATAGGTTCCACGTTGTGGGAACGAGCTACGGTGGGTTCGTGGCGTACCATGTGGCCCAGATGCGCCCCGAGAGGGTCGGGAAGGTGGTGATCGCAAGCTCCGGGGCCAACATGAGGAAAGGGGACAACGAGCAGCTGCTGGGGAGGGCCGAGCTAGAGAACATCGAGGACCTCATGTTGCCAGAAACTGCCGCGAACCTGAGGACACTGATGGATCTGGCCGTGCACAAGCGCATCGCGCACTTGGTGCCGGATTTCGTATTGAACGAGTTCATCAACGTGAGTGCAGTTCCCTCCTCTGATTCTCCAAGATGCTCGTCTCATTCATCGTTGCCTTTCTATACTTTGTTGTCCATAGTTCTACTACAACTTCAGGACCACATTAAATTGAACCTAGCTAACATTAGTCACGGAAAAAAAGTGTAAGCGATTAGGTGAAAGAAGAAAAGGCGTGTTCGAGCTTCATAATCGAGCAGGATGGCTAGCCGAGGCTCCTAAGTTCCGATAGTTTTTATGTGTTTTTTTCCCTTCTCCAAGCGAATAATGTGACCCAGTCTTGTGACCCCATGTTGACAAATTGCGACTTCATCAGTCTTCCTGGATGTAGAAGGTAGGTAAGCTTCAATTCAAGGTGGGTAAGAAGACAATGGTAGCTAAAAGCATCATACAGCTCAAGGTTTCATCAACTAAAGTTTCATTAACTATGTAGTTATCAGACACCTTTTGGTGAGATAGAAGAGGACGGGGTTGTACCTTCTTGAAGGAAATTGCTAGGAGAGTTCCTCTGAGAATCTCACCCCTTGAAAAGCTCGGGGACCATGGTGTTTCCTCCTTGGAGTTTCACTTGGAAATGTGTCACTTTCCTCAGGACTATTTTGGATGCATTCCTAAAAGCATGATTTGCATGTGTAGATGATGCCCGTTAACATGCATTTTTCGCACTCCATGATTGATTTTTCTCTCATCTTTGTCGTCTTGTAGCAAATGAGAGGAAGAGAGGATGAACGATTGGGAAAGAAAAAAATCAAATTTATGTACTTCTAGATTCATATCATATGATAGAAATTCCATATTCGAAAGGTGGATTTGATTTAGCGTTTCGTTGAATTTGCAGAGGTTATATTCGGAAAACAGGAAGGAGAAGATAGAGCTTCTTAAAGGATTGACCCTAGGGAGGGAGGACCACCCAGGCATTTCTGCTCTTCAGCAGGTGATTGACCCCACGATCTTAAAAAATAACATATTTTACTGTTTTGTTTATTTTATATTTAGAACACGCGATATTAGTACCGATGCTTTTATGAAAATTACCAACCTTTTTTTGTTTGGTAGTTTGCAAATTAAAGTTTCTTTTTTACTAGCTTATTGGCTGTTGTTTGCACAATCAATTAAACTCTCTTTATTTATAGACTTATTTATAGACTCTAGTGTAAAATAACCCCTCTAAAGTTAGTATGTTACCCAAATAGTTATTGATAAATTCATGTAGGAGTTGGTAAAGCTAGTAATTTCATAAATGTGTCAGTAATTTATCCATAAGAAACTAGCAATTTCTCTATCAACAGTTTTTCACACCTACCAACTCTTTTTAAATATTCCAAGATAGAATAAAAAATCCATTTCTCTTCAAACAAAATAGTACAATCTTTCAAGTTACATATTTAGCAGTTACCCACAAGAAACTGGGAAATTAGGTGATCGGCAATTCTTTTCGTCATCTGTTTTTATATATGTACCAACTCTTTTTAGAAATCTACCCTGACAGAAAAAAAAAATGTTTTTCTTTTCGGACGGAACATTAGAATCTTTCAAATAACATATTTGGCTGCCTTTTTTCACTTGTTGTAATTGGGTCACTAATCTCAAATTTTGCCATTATTACAGGAAGTGTTGTTGATCTGGGGAGACCATGACCAATTATTCCCATTGCGAATGGCGACTGAACTCAAGGAGTACGTATGCCCTGCCCAACATATCTATCACTTCATTAAATTTCTAGTTTCAAAGTTAGGAGATTGTTTGATCACATCGACTGGGTGCCCCGATTGGACTAACATATATATCACTTTATTAAATATACTAGTTTAAGTTAGGAGATATGTCGATTGCATCAATTATGGACCCCAACCGGATTAACATATCTATCGGCTTCATTAAATTTCTAGTTTCATTCGCCAACCTAAAATCGAATTTCTTCGATCGAATTAGAATCAAAGCCTATGTGATTTAGGAAGAACCATAAATTTGAAAAATATTTCAGGCTTTTGGGGAAGAAGGTGAAGCTGGAGGTGATGAAGAACACGGCGCACGTGCCGCAGATTGAAGACCCGCTGCGGTTCAACAGCATCCTCAAGGATTTCTTATGTGATGACGAGTCCTCTTAGGGTTTCTTGCATTGTAATAAATTAATCTTAATTCTAAGTAATGCTTGCTTAGCTATTGTTTTTTAACTGTGGGATTAAGGCAGGTGGGTAACTTGCTCTAGGAATTCCACCTTTGCAATCTCAACTAATGTAATGCTTGCTTGCTTGTCTAAGGCATATTAAGCACTTCAATTATCAAGTTCAAACCCTCCTCTCTAATCTAATAGAATAATCAGGTTTTCATGCTTTCGTGTTCACGTCTATAAGTACGATCTTGAGCCGAGAGTTGATCGGGTCAATAACAACGTGATATACCAAAGCTCAAATTTCTAAGATAGAATGCTTCGAGTTGACCTCAAATTTATTGACGACTTAATCTCGTCGAGCTCGTAATTATGTTTCCAAGAAAACCAAGCTGAGAGGACATAATTAACCTTTGTCAACTTATGTTACCAAAAGGCAACAAGATATCATCTTGTCATGTCGCGCTCAACCCAATGCGAAGTCGTACATTGATAAAATTTGAGAGTTTTGTCGTTTTAAGCAAAACTTAAGCTATACAATTTTACATTGTCATTTCAAGCGCCAATTTAGCCTAAAATCGACTTAAGGTGACCAACTTCTGTCGCCATAGACTCGACAAATGCAAAGATGTATGGGTCGACTTTGATTAGTCTATTGTAGTAAATCATGAGTTTCGTCGCCTTTGAATAAGACAATCCTATTTCGTCGTGTTTGGTTTCCAGAGGCGACAATTATCATGTAGGCGCCCTTAATAAAGAGAAAAGAAAGTTGGATATTATAAAATTAAAAACACCCATGAAACAAATTTATGAAACAAGATAATTTTCTAAAAATGTGTATTATATAAAGAAAATTCTAAAAATATTTGAAGTGCTCTTATTTTCTCAAATAAATGTCTAAAGTGGATCTTATTTCAAATAAAAACCTAAAATGGCCATAGTTATTGCAAATAAGGGCCCGACCTCATTGATTTTTGACTAATTAAGGACATTTTTGTCCAAATCTTCTTTTCTTTTCTTTTTCTCTTTTTTTTTTTTTTTTCTGGCGTCAGTTGACAACCACTACCAAAGGCCAACGAGGGCTCGATGACTCTCGACAGCCACTGGGAAGGGTTGGTGAGAGCTCTGCAACCCTTGCCGAACTGCCAATAAGAGTTGTAGCAGGTGAGGACCTACAAGCCCTTGCTAGTAGTGGGTGAGGGCCTACAAGCCCTCGCTAGCCATAATGAGGCCACCCTTGTTGGCTCTAGGCAAGGCTGACCCAATAATAAGTACTCTGGTATTGAGCCAACCATGAAACTCCTGAAGTCGAGGGTGGCCTCGCCCACGGATAGTGAGTCAACAAGGGTTGACCTCATTGATGGCCATGAGGGGTGGCCTTCCCTAATGGGAGGGTCATCTTCACCCAGCCCTCTGCGAGTATTGCATTGGCAAGAAGGAAGGAAAACCAAAAAAAGGTAAATGACAAAAATGCCCTTAACAGTTGAAAAGTCATATCCTTATTTGAAATAAATATAATTATTTCAGGCTCTTTATTTAGATTTGTTAAACAGGTAAGTCGGGTTAGGTTTAAGTCGAGTCATAAATGGTACGGCTCAAATTGATCCGTTAACCCACTTATGACCAATTTAAGTATAATATAAATTTTTTGATCCATACCTAACCCGATTCATATTGTTAACACTTCAATATTCAACCTAATTTAGGAAAATTTATTCTTATGATTTTTTTAAATTTTATATCACTAAAATATTTGCAAATCTAGGAAGGCTAGTTTCTTATTTCTTTAGAATAAGGCATTGTTAAAACACCCTCATTTAATACAAATTCAGTGAACAATTTCTGTAATTCTTTTTTTTTTATAAATTGAAGCTCCTTTTTTTCTTGAAAAATGTTTTTTAGGAAGTCATTTTGTAGGAAAATAACAATATTTTCAAGTGTTCATCTAAAATTCTTTTAAATAAAAAATTGAAAAATATTTTTCAATTTTCCTCCATATATTTATTTTAATAATTTTTATTTTTTAAATCAAATTTTTCATTATTTTTATTTAAAAATCAAATTTTAATTATTTTTATTTAAAAAATCAAAATCAAAATTTTAATTCTTTTTTTTTTTTTTTTTTGTTTTTTCCCTTCTCCTTCCGCCGACATTGCCGGCCATGAAGACGCCGATGATCGGCCTCAAGCAAGCTGGTGCTCACTCAATTTTGACAATCGAGCTACTTGAGGCTAGCGAGCTCGATTCTCGCCACTGAGAGCTTGTCGGCTTATCAATGGGCTAGGTTGAGGCCTTGCCTGAGGCTGGTGAGCTCAAGTCTTGTTAGATCAGTGAGGCTCAAGCCTCCCTAGCCTCAAGCAAGGCCTTGACCTCGCCAATCGATGAGCCGGCAAGCTCTCAATCTTGCTAGATCCGGCGAGCTCAAGCTCGCCTGTGACCTTTGCCTGGCTAGTTGCTTATTGTTATCATGGACGGCAACTGGTTGAAGAAGGAAAAATAAAAATAAAAATAAAAATAAAAATAATTTTATTTTTTTATAATAAATATTTTTATAAGGCTAAAAAGGGAAGTGAAAGTGTGATCTAAACTCAAATGGGTTTAGAAATGGGTCTTAAGTCCAACTCATATATGACCAATTTATTTTAAGCTTTCAATTTTTAAACCCACCAAAGTAGCCTTTTTAAGATTTAACCAATTTCGACACCTCTAGACTCTATTTAAGAAAATGATGACATTTCAAATCCTTATTTGAAATAATATCCATTTTGAATTCCTTTTTTTGAGAAAATAATGGTACCTTGAGCCCTCTATGAAATTTTCCCTTATATATATAGGTCCTATACATAGAGAAGAAATCAAGATAAAAGATTTTGAAACATTTGCTGAATTAGCAATAGAAATCAAAAAGCAGTATTATGATTTCATATATAAATATGAAACTCACACATTCTTTTTTGATTGGTTTGAAGAACATTTACTAGAATCCAAGGAAATAATGGTACTAGACCATCATTATAAGTGGAAACTTGATAATGACAAGGTCATAGAATCATTACATCCTCCACTCAGGAAAATAACTATTCAAATAAGAGAAAGCTACTGGCTTTTTCTCATGAGTTTTTTGCTTAAGTGGTCTTGTATTTTTGTTTGACAAAATTATAAGATTTCTTGATTCATCTGGGTAGGACGGGCTTTTGTTGATATATTAGTTTCAACAAATCCTTGTTCATATGGGAGTGTAACAATATGTTTTTTTCTTTCCCAAAAGGCATTAGGTAAGGTAGAACATACGGTTTTCTCTATTTGAAATTGTAAGGATTTTATTTTTTCTTTGATGGTTGGTTTTCCAAGATTTTCTTCTAATCTTTTAAACTCCAAATCTTGTGTCTCTTTATCTTTTATGAGACAGTTTATTTCAGAAATAGATTTTTCTCATAGGATATTTTTCTTTTCTGAGCTACCTGGGCTTCCTTCATACAAATCCGCTGAGGGTGCGACCCTTGGGCATCTTCTTCTCGTTTCCTCAGATGATAAAGGAAGAACTAGAATAAGCAAGATAGGCAAGGGAATAGTTCCTTCCATAGCACATAAAAAATAAGTTCCACACGATCCAACTTCTAACGTTACGCCCAGTGGCAAAGAGTAGGCGAGGAAGGAAGCCGACAAGTAGTGCAGGTGGTGGTGAGCAGCTGCAGCAACAGCAAGCCGCCTACTCGTAGCCTCATACGAACATATGATGATGCAGCAGGATCACGTTGACGCACGTCTACGTCATGAAGCGCCAGCGAGCAACCGGGGCGACGTGGTAATTTCTCCGAATTACGAGGGCCTTTTTTCTCGCCCCGCGGGCCGTACAAAATGGCAGCTGGTTGATGAAAAGGAAAGGCTCCTCCGTCCAATGGATCATTCCCAGGTTCACGCCCCGACGACGACGACGACGTGATGCTCCCGCCTTTCCTCAGCTTCGTCGCCCTCTACGAGGGCCACCTCCGCCGCTGCCTGACCAAGTCCGGCCTCTCGCAGCAGACCCTCGCCGTCGACGGCGACACCACCCTCCAGTTCTGGGGGCCCAGCCCCGCCCGCCGATCGGCCCCCCGGAGACCCGCGCTCGTGTTCCTCCACGGTTTCGGCCCCAAGGCGATCTGGCAATGGCGGCGGCAGGCGCAGCACTTCGCCGCCGATTTCGACGTCTACGTCCCCGACCTCGTCTTCTTCGGCGGGTCCTCCACGCGGTCCGCCGAGAGGTCGGAGGCGTTCCAGGCGGCCGCGATCGGGAAGCTGCTCGAGGAGGCCGGGGTGGAGCCGTACAGCGTGGTGGGGACGAGCTACGGCGGGTTCGTGGCGTACCACATGGCGCGGATGTGGCCGGAGAGGGTGGAGCGGGCGGTGATCGCCAGCTCCGGGATCAACCGGAGGAGGGCCGACGGGGAGGAGATGGCCAGGCGGGCCGGGGCGGAGAACCCCGCCGACATCATGCTGCCGGAGACCGCCGCCAGCATGCGGCGGCTCCTGGGGCTGGCCGTGTCTCGGCGCATCTCGAGCATGGTCCCGGATTTCGTATTGAATGACGTGATCCATGTAATTAAAGCCCTGATCGTCGTCGTTTTGTTTTTTTCTCCGGCCAGGTTCGCGAATAATGACGTCATAATGCATTTCTTTGGCAGAGATTATATTCGGAAAATAGGAAGGAAAAAATAGAGCTGCTGAGGGGATCCACCACTGGGAAGGACGACACGCCTCAGGTTTCTGCCCTTCAACAGGTACTATTCCAAAACTAGCAATATCATCATCATATGACGTCATAATTATACTAAATAGGATTTCCAATTTTAGATTAGCCATTTAATTATTTTAGAATGATGGCATAAATGGTCCTTGAATCCACAATGCAGTCTTTAAACTTTAAATTTATTTAATATCATCTTGGGACTTTTAATTTGTTTAAAATAATTATTGAATTTTTTTATATATATTAAATTTAGTTCCTGTGGCGTACGAAAATGTTTATCCTTTCATTTATTTGAGTTTAGAGGAACAACAATATTGTGCATTAAGATAAAATTTAAAGATTATATTATACATAAAATCATAGTTTAGGAACGTTTATATATCATTATCTCATTTTTTTCTTTTCACGATCATATAAGACTTATTATGAAATTATATCGCAGGAGGTGTTGCTTGTGTGGGGAGAAAATGACCGGATATTCCCCGTGGAGATGGCCCACGAACTTAAGGGGTATGCTCTACATCATATTCGCTTTTATTTTGTTACTATTTAATTAGTAAATAAAATTTCGACCATTTTTCACGTCATCTCATCTATCTCGTCATGCAATAAAAAAATCAAAATACGTCATTAAAAAATTAATCTTAGCAATTTAATGCAAATATATCATATATGATTTTTTTTTTGGCAGGCTGCTGGGGGAGAAGGTGAGGTTGGAGGTGATGAAGAACACGGGCCACATGCCGCAGGTTGAAGACACGGCACGGTTCAACGAGATAGTGGAGGGTTTCTTACGCGGGGCCCACCCGTGATTCCGACATAAAGATATTTTAAGAATTTTTATTATCATTATTTATTTTATTTTTATTCGTCCTTGCGTAATTATTAATCGATTCAATTATTTGCGGAAAGTAGCTGAATCCGTGTGGTTGGTCCCGTTTCGATTGGCCCCGCCCCACTAAATTAGGTGCGCGAGGTAGAAATCTGTCGCTTTGACCCGAATCATTAATGACGTCATTTTCGAAGGGCAATCGATCGATCTAACAAAAAGTAGGTCGCCACGTAGTGTCTCGAATCGAATGATTCGAGCTTTTTTGAAATTTTCCTACCCGGACCTAACTTTTTCAATTGGCGCGCGTGTCCGAATTTAGAGGCGGAAATTTGGGTTGACCCGAAAAATTTTAATTACTAAAGTGGATAACGATAGTGACGTAGTGTGATGCGGAATCGTAGTGTCCCGAATCGCATAATCCGAGCCCTTTTAGAAAAATGTTTTCGCCTTTTTTTTTTATCGATGCGCTTGTTGGATTTAGAGGCGGAAATTTGGGTCAATTCGAAATGAGGTTAGATATCGGAGTGGATTTTCGTGCGAAATGCATTGACTACATGGATGGCGATGTGAAGGATTGAAGTTTCGTGGGGGCACAGAACATAAAGCACTCACGAGGGAAAATAGTCGTTATGCTGATGGCGTTATATTTATGAAATTTATTTTTTTAAAAGATTTTATGAAATTATTGTAGATCGATTAAAAAGTTATAATCGTTAGATGAACGCGTGATTTAATATTAAGATATCTTGATTTTTTTTCTCCTATTCAGCGGGAATATGTAATCTGAAAAGATTTGAACTCGAGATTGTCATCGGATGGACTAATATATAAATAATAAGGAGAGGGAAGATTTGGATGGTTCCGAAGGTGGTGGTAGTGGGAGGAAAGGAAGGGAGGGAAAAAGAGAGAAAGAAAGCGAAGGCAAAGATCAGTCCATGTCTCAATCTTAAGTATTTATACATGGGTTTATTAGTCAATGATAGTGTTCTTCCCAAGAACGCTGCTCACTGTTCCCACCTTTTCACATGCCCACCAAAAAATAAAAAAAAAAAATAAATAAAAAGAATAAAAGGAATTAATTAATTAATTAATTAATTAATTGATCATGTAAAATTTTATTAGGATGTTTGAGTTCTCGACTAATTCCCATTTGGCAATGTCTTTCTATGCCGATGTTAACTGATCAAAGCATGCAGCCCGCTCGAGCAACAAAAGAAAAGGGAGAAAATCGCTAAGCCAGATTAGGAAAAGACGAGTGAAATTGGACAACCATGAGATTTCCACCTTTCTCATATGGAAAAGAAGGTGAGGGGTTCAAATCCCCAAATTTTCAAATAAGTTAGAAGATGATTTTAATTTCAAGTATATATTTTGACTCAAATGCTTTGCAAAGTAAGGAGACAAAGATAAAATAAAGTGAGTTAAAATTAGAATATGACAAAAAAAAAATAAAGACAAAATAATGTCGAACTTGAAAGTTTAAGCTATTAAAAAAAGACAAATTGCTACCGATGAAAAACAATTTTCTTCGGCTAGTTACATTCAAGAAAACAAATTTTCGAATTCTTCATTTTTACAGGGAAAACAAAAGGAGGGGAAAGAGCATATGAATTCCACAGACGAGGGGCGCAAGTATTTTAATAACGTCGTTGTTTTTATTTGGGTGGGAATTGAATTGATACATGTTTGCTTTTGTTTTTTCTTATTGAATTAAAGAAATAAAAAAGAAAAGAATAAAAATGTGGGGGGTTTGAAAAGAGGTGTCGGAAGATGGATTGCTTTGTTCGGGAGACCTTTGACCGAAGGAGCACCCCGAAGACCGAAATGCTCCGTGGCAGCTTTCGGCGCTCTTCTCTTCCGAATTTCTCCTTCTCTCTCTCTGCGCGAGAGACAAGCTGCCATTCTCTTTCTTTCTTCCCTTTCGTCTCCAATTCAAAGCTCAAGCTTCTCTCTCTTTCTCTCTCTCTCTCTAGCTCCTCCTTGATAATCCCCACTGTAAATTGCTCCCCCTTAAACTAGATTATCCCCACCACCTACCCCTTAACCTCTCTCTCTCTCTCTCTCTCTCTGTAGCTTCTTGGCTTTTCTTGCTTTTTTGCTTCGAGTAGGCAGGCCGTACCCGGGGACGAACTCTTCCCTCTCCTCCCCCTGCTCCAGGGGCGCTCCGAAAGGCTGCCGCTGCAGTAGGTAAGCAAGCCTCAATCACTCTTTAGATCTTCGCTTCCCTTTGCTGGCTTACCCGGAACTTCCCGTGGCATTTTCGTCTCTTTCCACGGGATGCCGCGTTAGATCGCGCTGCGAATTCGCGGCTTTCTGTTTTCTCGTACTGGGGCGCGAATTGGGTCGAGCGTGCCGTCGGATTTCAGGCGAGCGGTGGTGGGAAGTTTGGATTTTTTCTTTTCTTTCTTTTTGGCGGATTCTGTGAGGAAGAGGGTCGTCGCCGCGTCTGTCTGCGAGTGAGCGAGCTTTCTCCGGAACGTTCCGCTAAGTGTCGCCGCGACGACTGCATTCTGAGCTTAAATTTGGTGAGGACTTTTATCTGTTTTGGCTGTAGGAGAAAAAAATAGAACCGGTTGCGTGTTGCGCTTGGTATGTTTCGTTCGCTGGCGACAGAAGAAGTCTTTGTCATTAGGTTGCGGTGGCGTGTTAATCAGGGGCGATGGAGAGGAGGCAATGAGCTTACTTTGCGAGCAGTTGGTTGCTTTGTTGTGTGGCCGACGATAAGAAAGTAGACTAGAGGAGGTCAAGTTCTATTTCACCGGCAGAATGGCTAGCTCAGACCAGAATCCTTATGCATCGTGCTGATTAGAGACGTGGGTGTACCTAAACGGATTAAATAAATTTCGCGATGAGTGTCTGGAAATTTTCGGAGTGTTTTTCTTTCCGCTATTGACAGGGGCTACTTGTGGCCTGGCTCTCATGGACGTTTGCCTTCACTAAACCTCCCATCACTCTCCCCTCTGGAATTCTGGAATGGGCATTGCTCTGATTATACTTCTGTTCTTAGGGACTGGGGTTTGACTTTTATTTGACATGTAAAATTTGTCTAATCTTTTATGGAATGTACATATTGATGTTTCAATTCATGTGAAATACTTTTCTATTGTGGTGAAAGTAAGTAAATACATTGACTCTTACTAGCTGAACCAAATGACCTATTGATATAGAGGAATATAGGTGAGGGTATTTCCCTTAGCAGGAGATATGAATTACGTACTGTTTGGTTGGGAAAAATATACGTCTAACTAAATAATAGGCTTTGAGGTCAAGAATTGACGTGTTTTTGGCTTGCTACCCGCTTTTTGTGAAAATTATGGTACTCCTGTACTCTCGGCAATGGAAACTTATTTGGCTTGGAAAATCAAGGACTGGACAAACTTAGTACATATCATGCAGTTTGATGTCAAATGTGGCAGAGTTCCACCAAACAGTTTCTAATTGGAATTATTTCGTATTGGCTCCTTTTAGGCTCAAATCTAGCCAATCTAGAGCACATTATGGCCAGGAACTTTAGGAGGAAATAAGTGGCAGAGTTGGCGAGCTCAATAGCTGCTTTTTCTATGCTATCTATTGTCATAGAAAACATGGGATTGCTCTGCAGCAGAAACCGCCAGTATCATGATGCAGATGCAGAAGAGAATGCACAGGTAATTACGTAACTGGTTGGATGCTGAAAATATGTCCTATTGCTGAATAGCCAAGTTGTGCTTGTATTTAACTGATGGTTCTTTCAGTGGCTTAGATCCCTTATTTCGATTTTGCATCTTCAATTACAGGATGTGGAAATTGAAAGACGGATTGAGCAAGAAACAAAGGCTGAGAAGCACATTCAGAAACTTCTTCTACTTGGTAAAGATAAAATTGATAATCATTTACTAGGTTGGATTTTTGAAAAGAGATTCAACTAAATATATGAAAATGTGGAGATTTCAAAATCACATGGAAAAGGCCCAAAGAGAGGCAAAATGTGTGGATGATGTTTATCATTTACGACATGCGAAGATAGTTGGATTTATGTCGAATGTGGCTTTGAGGCTACTCTCTTATTGTATACCTGCCATGACTTTTAAATAGTGTATACGGAGCATTTGGTTTATTAAACTTGTTATTTAGACCGGACCAAGGGCCGCCTCTGGCTGGGGTCGGGTTGCCATGCATAAGTTTACTATGGATCATGATGATCAGAAAATGGGTGCTTTGATGGATTTCTGGATATTTGACAAAGTTGCAGTTCAAGAAAATCGTATTTGGAAAAATGTGGTATTACCCCAGTCAGGCGATGTTTTAACACCCTAGTCAAGCGATATTACAATACCCCCTATCACATGCAGGTTGATTATGAATGACAAGTGCAATTTGATAAACGGGGGGACTCACGCGTAATAAACTGGGGCAGATTCTGGCTCTGAACCATGTTAGAAAGTTTAATCCAAAAAATTTAGCCAATAAGTGGAGGGAGATCACATGTATATAAAGAGCATATAAAAGGGATGTGGAATATTTCAACATCACCTATTTAAAATGAGAGGAGAGAATATTGTTTAAGGTGTTTTGGGTGTGGAATAATGATAGGATGATATTTCATTATTAAAAGGTGGTTAGAGGACTTACAAATTGATCCTCATAGCCATCCCACTTAGGGAGGAAAATGCTCCATTATTAAGTATTTATCTTGTTAATCTTTTCCTGTTTCATTAGATTATTTTTTCCTGCAAAACTCTGGGAGTAAACCTCATTTAGAGACTTTTGCTTTGTTGAAGTATTGAAGACACTTGTTTGCTTTGATTAAGCCTGCTGATTATTAGAACTCAGAAAACTGAGGCTCATTGTCATGTCCTTTTACTAACACATTAGAAGATGCTAAGTGGAAAACAGGATGCTACAAGCATAAGCAAACCTTCCTTTGATTTGGCTGGATGCTCTATGCCAGCTAATTGTTCAGGGAATTAATGAGCTTTTGTCCCATGAAGTGCAAACTTTCTTGTCCTAAATGAGCTAAATTATGTCAAGTCAATGATTTTTGCCTCTTCCATCTTCATAAACTTATAGCAATGCAATCCCTCATCCACTTGTATCAATTATCTTGGATGCAATCTTTTTGCCCAACTCAAATTCTTCATATTTTTGTGTGAAGGTGCTGGAGAATCAGGGAAGTCTACCATTTTCAAGCAGGTAATGCAGTATGTTAGTCTCTTAAGTCTTCACCACAATCGAAATTGGACTATGATGTCAAGTGAAAGTCCTAATATTGGGTTCTTACTGTGCATTATCTTGTGCAGATAAAACTTCTGTTCCAAACTGGCTTTGATGAGACTGAACTAAAGAGTTATGTCCCGGTTATACACGCAAATGTCTATCAGACAATAAAAGTATGCAATACTTGAAAGGGTGTGTTGGTTAGTTTCCGTTTGCATAATGCACCTTATATTCATATAAGGTGGAATTCCTGCACTAAGAATCATGTAACGAGCCGTATCCTTTGTTTTAAAGGCATGTGAATATGTATGAACAGATACTGCATGATGGGTCGAAGGAATTGGCTCAAAATGACGGAGATTCGTCAAAATACGTCATAGCCGATGAAAACAAGGTTTTGAAGCTTGACCTTTTCTGGTGTCTGAAAAAAATTTTAGTTGGTTATCAAAGCATTATATCTGTAGACAAGAACTAAATAGAATGTACCAGATGATTTAAAAAATAAACTGGCTTTAATGCTAAATCTACCAAAAGTAAACTTTATTTTTGCACAGGAAATTGGAGAAAAATTGTCAGAAATCGGAGGCAGGTTGGATTATCCACGCCTCACTAAAGAGCTTGCTAAGGAGATTGAAAGTTTGTGGAAAGACGATGCAATTCAGGTTGGTATATCCTATAGCTGAAATGAAATCATTGTATTGCTTCAAAAGCAATGACTTTATCCTGGCTTCTCAATTCAGCATTGACAATTTCCTGTATGAAGCATTCTGATAATATATTTTTCTTACCTCCTATGATGTAGGAGACTTTTGCCTGTGGTTATAGGTTTCAAGTTCCTGACTGTGCTCAGTATTTTATGGAGAACCTGCAAAGATTTTCTGACATCAATTATGTCCCCACGAAGGTATCTAATGTTCATCATGCTCTCTATATCTTCATGCTGTCATTGTAGAAAGAATGAAGATATGATCTGTAAATGTGTCTTGAGTCGATAGACGAGCCATTATTTTTTGTGCAAGTGAAGTTGCTAGAACTCTGTAACATTCTAAGACAGATCTTCTACAATTTCATCACGTCAATGTGAGTTGGTTGACTATCACAAACAGTCTTAAAAGGTTGAAACAAGTGGCTTTTTTAGGAAAATGAGTTCCAGCAAGCACATGATTGGGATCAAAAAAGTCATCTATCATCTGGGTCTGAGGTTTCACTTGCTGCCTTTGGGAGAGGCTCTGATGTTTTCATATTTCTGTTGAAGCATTGTGGTTGGTTTTGGCTGAGCAATACAAAGAAATGAACCATGAGAGAGGCAGATCACTAGATCTAGAAGTTACCTTTTTGAGACGCTTTTTGTTATATCTCTATCTGCACCGTGTGTCAATTATGCTATATGGTTTCTCCACTTGTTAGGGTCACTTTGTTTCAGAGGTTCTTCCCTGTTACCGGGCCATGTTAGTGTTAGTTTGGTTGCTTCTGTATTAATACAATGCACTGTCCTTTAATCTAGTTCTTGGCGGTGCGTCTTGCTGTCTACTGAGGTACTTTGATTTTGCAGGATGATGTTCTCTATGCCAGAGTACGCACTACTGGTGTTGTAGAGATCCAGTTCAGGTGAATGTTTTGCTGCTTAGAGAATGGGGGTGGCAACCATTTATTCTCGCTCTTTTTGGGATGTTTTATTCTAATGTCCAAAAATGTCAATGCAACTGTTCCTAGTCGTTGCTAATTCCACTCAACAATCTAACATGAAAGAAGCCGTTCCTTCTTCAACGAAAGCAGTTGATTCAAGACAATCTTATGTCTGATGTTGAAAAATACTCAACGGCAGACAGGCATTTTTCTGGCACGACCTCTTTCTGAAAATAACTGCGTGATTTCTTAGTGTACTCGTCTTTCGAGGACTCTCTGGTTTGTAGTATTTTAGTCTTTAATACATGTGTCAGCAGTCTGCTTTAAGATTTTCAGGTGCAATTTGTCTGATAACATCATTTGTATGGTCATGCCCTCTATTCTCCTATATAAAGAAAAGCTTGCAGGAAACTTGTCTACAGATTAGCGTATATTATATGACTAGTAACATTAATCGACAGACTTTGTGTTTACATGATTGAAATTTCATGCCACCATGACACTTGCCGTTGCAAAGATCATTAGCATTTATATTTTGTTGGTGGAACATATCAGATTTGCACAAATGCATTGATATGGTTTGAACATGACTTTTGCAGTCCTGTTGGAGAAAATAAAAGAAGTGGTGAAGTATATCGACTCTTCGATGTTGGAGGCCAAAGAAATGAGAGAAGAAAATGGATTCATTTATTTGAGGGTGTTTCCGCTGTAATCTTCTGTGCTGCCATCAGTGAGTAAGCATCTTGCCCAATGGTGTCCACATCTTGAGCCTTCACATTGGCAGACAATAGCTTCGTCCTTTTTTCTCACGACATCTTAACTGTTCTGTTTTAATTCCTGATCTGATAGCCATGGTGTGAAAATGTAATGGCTGCCTTCTGAGATGGTTCTTCCCTTTTTGCTGGGTCTCAAATTATTGCATTTGCTTTCTAAAACTCACCACTCATCTGGATCTATCTGGAATATCACCAAAACTAGAGATGGTGCACATGTCTGTGATTGGAATGTGGATGATTTATTGTTGCCTTTGTTTGGCACTGAATTATGGGAGCACTGAATTACAGGACTCAAAAGTGTCATAAAACTTTAATCGGATGGAAATAATTAGGGAACGGTTGAAATATTGAACTCTGTTTTTGATGCTCTAATATTATTGTCTGTGAAAGGAGAGACCTTACCTGATCTGTGTCCAAAAACAAATAAAATAAAATAAAATAAGAAATAAAAGGGCCAGTGATACCTATGTAAAACTTTGGGCCATATCAACCTTCGATTACAACTTGTTACATTCCATAAGCATGGGGCTGGAAACTGAATTTATTTTTGCCCCCTTAATATGTGTTCCAAATTTAGCTTGTTTTGCTTGGGCCTGTGCATTTCTTGTCTATTTGTTATGTCAATTCCTTTGCAACCCTATAATTAAGTGCATCATTGAGACAACAAACTTGTACCTGAATTTGTAACTGCATACAATGTTAAGGTACGATCAGACACTCTTTGAGGATGAAAACAGGAACCGGATGATGGAGACCAAGGAACTCTTTGATTGGGTGTTGAAGCAACCGTGTTTTGAGGTCCTGTCTCTATGCATGATCACATGATATTGTCTCATAGTAGTATCTTTCCTTTTTCTGTTTAATTGTTTGTTCCTTTTATCAGATCAGTTCTTATTCCTAATAAATGATTAATGTCATATGCGCTTATGCCAGCTTCTCTATTTTCCTGCAGAAAACATCTTTCATGTTGTTCCTAAACAAGTTTGATATATTTGAGAAAAAAGTTCTCAAGGTAATAGCTGATATGACCTTAGCAAGTATTCTTGTTGTCAAAAGCCCTTTCCTTTCATTTTTAGTTCTCGTTATTGTGCAGGTTCCTTTGAATGCGTGCGAGTGGTTTAAAGATTATGAGCCTGTTTCAACCGGGAAACAAGAGATTGAACATGCTTATGAGTAAGCCTTTATGGTTTTTTTGGCTATATCAGATCCATACATATGAGTGATAGAAACTAGACAATTGTGCTTGAATGGGAAGTTATGCTTTGGATGAACCATTAATCCATGGCCACTGTGGATGAGGGAAATTGTGGTCTTTGAATGTCACACGGAGTAATTGGCTTCTTTCCTAGTAGCCCAAAGATGTGCAGGGAAATTTTTATTTTTATTTTTTTGGGGTCTCACATAATTATGTCAAGGCACTCTAATAGAAGGTTCCTTTTGTTCTTCCTGAGCGAGACTTTTACTATAGGTAAAAATATTTTAAGTATGTATAGTTGATCTGCGGCGCTATGAGTTCCCTGACCTGTGAAGCCTGTCTGTCTTACTTGAATTTAACTTTAATGGCATTATATGCATGTTGATTAGTTGACTTAGTGGAAATAAGACGAAGATTCTTTCCAGATTATATTCCCGGTCTTCTGAATGGGAGCCCTGTGGACACTCATTTCACACACGAGACATTAAAAGGCGCTGCACTTTATCTTTTGATAGTTCAAAGCATGTTAATAGTTAAATAAGAGCTCTACAGAAGCTCATAAACATATTGACTCTTTGCTAATTGCTCTTCCTGATTCATTGCCTTCAGATTCGTGAAGAAAAAGTTTGAGGAGTTATATTACCAGTGCACAGCCCCTGAGCGGATGGACCGGGTCTTCAAGATCTATAGAACGACTGCACTTGATCAGAAACTCGTTAAGAAGACGTTCAAGCTCGTAGATGAGACTTTAAGAAGAAGGAATCTCCTCGAGGCAGGTCTGTTGTGACAATCGAAAACGGTTCGAGAAAAGAAGGATTTATACACTTGGAGATAAGGAGGTTTTTGCATACTGCTGTCAGAGCAGGCAAGGTCTACCACACTTCGCTGGCTCGGAATTTTTGAGTTCTCATTACTTAAAATGCACGATCGATTTAAAAATATTCATTGCTTTTTCCATCATTCTCTTTGATTTACCCTGGAAAGGGAATCCGTTTGTACTGTCTGTATGTTTATAAAATCATTGTTCATGTATCCTGATCTTTCAAGCTTGTTCCCTCGAGGGCTTGGGGTTTTTTCTATTAGATGATTCAAGATTGCCCTTAAAGTAAGAAAATAAAAAATAAAAAATTGAAGTATATCAGCAAACGTTGGCTTTAGAGAACAGATGATGTCCGTGCCTTTGCGAGAAAGATAGGGAAATAGAGAGAGAAACCTGTGCCAATCTCTCACTTGCCTCACTTGCTGAATCAAATGGAGTGAACCCTTCAATTAGAATGAAAAGCCGGAGCTTTGAATCAGAATGATGAGAGCTAATGATTGACTAAGGGATTGGACCAAATTCAAGTTTGGTTGTTCTTTTCTCAGATTATATTATAGATGGATTTGCTTTTGGCAAGAGGCTTAGGTGTATGTAACAGTGGTCCACGTAAAAGGTTGTTTTGTCCACTTTTTGAAGGTCATATGAACCAGTTTCGTAGGGAAATTTTGGAGCTTTCTTGTAGCCCGTATATGAAAATGACTTCTATTTTCCCTCTTTTTGTTATTGTTAAAACCATATTATGCATCTGATTAGCTTACTTACATGGCAATCAAAAGGTCGATGGGGTGTTCTTTTTTCATTGTTATAATTTCTTTTATTTTGCTCATAGAACTCATTGTATTTGTTTCGCGATAAATGAATATCAAAAAATATATATTTCTAAAAAAATGCTCCTTTACGTTACTTACAAAAATAAATGTAATCAAAGATATTTTCATCATTTACGAAAATATTTATATATAAATTGTTGTTAATAAAAAAATTATTTTTCATCAAATAGTTAGTTCAAGTAATATAAGTGATATTTTTAAGGAAAATTTTTCAAATCATTCATTTTTTGCAATATAAATAAAACCTAAAACTTTGCAAAACATTAACATGGCAGTATTTATCTAAGTTTTTATGTTCAATAAAATGTGGAAATCTGCGATCTCACATCTAAGAATTTTAGGCGTCTTTCAATCTTGCTAGTGTGTGCAAATGTGAAGTCTGCTAATGTGTATCTTCTAAGGGTAAAGTGTTAAAAAAAAGTCTTAAACTTATTGTATTTGTGTCAATTTAATTATAAACTTTTTACAGGTATCAATTTATTTTTAAACCTTTTGACTTAGTACCAATTAAGTCCCTTTGGATAATTTTGGTTGAATTTTGCTAACATGCATGCACGACCAGCTTATATAGCATTACCGGTGCTGATGATGACAGTTTTTAATAATATTTTAATTATTTTTTTCTGATTTTTCACTTTCATTTTTTTTGTTAACCTTTCTTCTCCCTTAGTCAGTGACTGACCCCACACGATGGTTAACCACTAGCCATGGTAGGGTGACTTGACCTCACATGGGCAATGGTCATTGTTGCCTACCCTTGGCGAGGGTCGACCTTGTCATTGGCTCAGGTGAGAGTTGGCCTTGTTAGATTTGACTTGGGTGAGGGTTCCCTTGCTAAATCTAGTGAGGTTGGCCCTCGCCTATGCTACGGCGACCTTGCCGAGTGTCGTTTGTGGTAGACGATGGTGACTTTTGCCCAAGCGAGGCCAGCTTGCCCTACCATGGCCGATCATTGGCAAAAGGAAGAAGGTAGCAAAAAAAAAAAAAAATCAAATATTATAATAGGTTGTCTATGTTAGCACTAGGTGATACCATGTCACTAGTCAACATTCACATTAGTAATATCCAACCAAAATTAATTGAAAAAGACTAAATTGGCATAGGTCAAAAAGATTTATCACTAAATTAATACCAATAAAAGATTTAGGGATAAGTATATTAGAATTCTTAAAATTTGTCATGAAAATTCACTTGAGTTTTAAAACTTTCAAAAAATACAATTAAGTTCTAAAACTTATTATAAAAGTGCAATCAAGTTCTAAAACTTTCAAAAAATATATTTAAATTTTAAAACTTGTCAAAAAAGTATAATTAAATTGTAAAACTTTAAAAAGTGCTATCAAAAGAGAGACTTGATTTGATTAATTTGATAGATTTTAGGATTTAATTATACTTTCTAAAAGTTTTAAAACTTAATTACACTTTCTAAAAATTTTAGAAATAAATTACACTTTATTAACAAGTTTAAAATCTTCCAATACATTTATCCCTAAAGTTTATAATTAAATTAACATAAATACAATAAATTTAGGATTTCTTTCAACCTTTTTCCCTATCTTCCAATGTTACCGTACGCATAGCTTTAAATACGACAACGGTTCAAGTGTACATGAGTAGAAACATGACCTAAAAGTTCGGATTTTATTTTTCTCAATTAAGGACTATATTTGAAAAAGCTCCAATCCAGTCTAGAGCTCACCTATAGTAAATTCAAGCATCGGAAATTTGACATAATGTGAAATATTTCATCATTTGCCACGCGCTATTTCCCAACATCGAAATTATACCAGCAACAGGTTGGAAACATGATTGGACAGGTTGCAAACATGATTGGGGCTTTTTCAAGACTTCACATCAACGGAAATGGAATCTTAAGTTCTCGATGGACCAATGGCCAAAACCACAAATCATGTTGACAAAATGGCAAGGAAATCATAAAAATAAATAAATAAAAACTTGAACGTGATTAAAAACTGATTGCAGCAATAAATGATCACATGGATTGACTACAGTTATTATGTACATCAACTGTTTTCGTATCACCATTCAAATAACAAAGATAATGATAAAAAGAAAAGGCAAAGGAGCATAGCCTAAGACTACTTTAGGGATGTATGTACAAACTTGAAAGGACAAAGCCCCAATGAAAAAGGAAGCAGCCTTTCCAGTAAAACAAATGACCACCTACTCCTGAAATATACGTGACCTGTCTACAAACTAAACTGAGAAACAAAGAATACCCCTGATCTGCCTTTCCAACCAATCAATACTAGTCCACCAATTAAGAAGCTAACCAAAACCCTATTTCACAAAAAATTACTGATGACTCCAGATGCATTTCCTTCTCTCGAGCAAGAGATGCCATCTTCACAAGAAGTGAGGAATGAAGCTGCTTCTGCTTTTTTGATTTTCATTTTTTTCTGAAAAAAATCATTATGTACAACAACAGAGGGAGGTGTAGTCATCGAGTAAGGCGACGTGCAGTTTACAACACAAGAGGCCATCTTTACTTCTGATTCTGATGCTGTATGAGGAACTGTACACAAGAGTACTCAGACAAACAGCTTGGTAGTTCAATATCTGAAGGATCTGTTGTTGGAATCGCCATATCAATATCTTCAGTTGAGAACGGGATGCTACCAAAAGGGGAAAAAGAAAAAGAAAAAGGGAACGCTCATGAGTTTCAATTACAGTAGAGGTCACAAGGCAGAAACACTTCATTTAATTGAAACTTAATAATCACCTTAGAAAATTTACCAACCACAAAAAGGCATACTAAATTTTCCAAATGTAAAAGATACTAACCAAATAAACTATTGTCATCTCTAAAATCCTAGTAACATTCATGATTGGAATAAATCCATACAGTGAATGACAGTTTTTCTTGCAGGTGAGATGAGAACCTCTACATAGTTGCATGTTGAACAATTGTGACTTCATATAACTACACTCTGATTTACAGACTGAAAGCAATATTGCAACCAACTTCTAGCATTCCTATGTTTTTTAAATTACTCAAACCCTATGCAAAAGGCTTATCGTATGCAATTTACCTGAGGTCATCATCCAACAAGAATGAATTTGAGGTAAGATTTTGATTGTCCCTGTTCAGGATCTCTCTCATTTGCGCAACCACCTATTGAGCACGTAGCTTTTAAGATTCTCTCCCAAAAAACGACTCAGCAAACCTCAGATAGAAAGTATACTCACATCATTTGAGACACTTTGTGTCCCATATTTATCATCCCAATACATTGTACTAATTCGATATATTTGTCTCACAGTCAATGCCTGTCCAAAATGAAGCATGGCATTAATTTGAATTTCAAAATAAGTTTTCTATAAGATTCATGGAAAAGAAAACATTTCACAGCAGCAAATGAGTACAGGACCTACCGGACACAGATCCTGCATAATTTCTGCTAGAGACTTTTTCCTCTTCTGATGAATCACCTGAAACGTACATGGAAGAAAATTACGATTTTTGAGTATACAATGGGAACAAAACACAATAGTTCATACCAGAAATCCAACAGCTTGTCTGATGTAATTGAGCTCATGCCAAGATGTTCCTGCATACTATAGTTTCCAGCATTTCAGACACTGAAGAAATGACCAATTATTGTATAAAGATTTTAGAAGGCAAATAACTCCATTTACCTCCTCCTTTGCATTCACTATCCATTTCTCGAGATCCGCCAGACCTGATTTTACATACTCACCATTTGAAAAGGTGCAACATTCACGTCGCAGCAGAAGACTGAACAGAACAATTGAGGGCTTAAAATAACATCCATGATAAGGATCCACGTGCTAAAGACAGAATGCTAAAATTCGAGGTTTACCTGTTGAAGAGTTGTATGTTGATGAAAGAGAAAACCTGGGTCACAAGCTTACGAATGAAAAAGGAGGGTACCTGAATGAACACTTAAAAGGTTGGTGATCTTTAAAAAAAGAAAAAAAGAAAGTGAAGCATTTATAAACCAAAAAGGAACATTATCTCCAAAGTTGATAATTTAAGAACAACAGAGTAACTCAGCATTCACAAAATTGAGGCAACACAGTCATTCAGTGTACAGAGTCAAAGTTAGGTGTGCAAACCATGAAATAGTTTGTCCAATAGTTTGAGAAAATTGTAAATGTGGAGTTTGGCATGACACATAGAAGAATATATATAAGCTTTGGCATATCAAAATACTGGTCTTGTAGCCAGAATGCAAATGATTGATATTTTCTCTCACGAAGGCCAAATGAGTTTCTGGAAGTTGTGGCAAGCATAGTTGCTCCATCCACTAAGATGCCCGTGGCCCAAGTGCCTTCTCCTAGCATTTCTCTTCCCTTTCATTAACAGGATTTAATTAGCTGGTCCTCCAGGACACTCATTGAGATGCAACAAATACATTTCGTGGATATTAAGGCAAAAACTCGTCTCCATTTCCTTATGTGAAGTGCGAAATGTTGGTCACTTTCTTCATTTTCAATGTCTTGAAGACACAAATTTGCCATACAGCAATATCAGAAGTAAATCCAGGGACAAGAAAAAAAATAAAATCAGAAGTGAATCCCAAGCACTCACTACCAATACCCATTTTGGTACACTAAAATTAAACTAGCCCATATAATGATGCCCTATTTAACTGCAAACAAACTAATAATCTTCCCTAGCAAACAACATAGTTTTTTTCAGTGATCAAGCTGAAAACCACACTTGCACATGTTCATTTTGCCAGTGATGCAATCAGCAACAATTCCACATACAAAATATCCAATCAAAGGCAATAGTACGATATAAAGATTCTCATACATACATGATTTGCTCGAAGACGACTCATTAGAGAATCCAAAAACTTGATAATGCTCTCCCACTGACTACTAGGAAACTGCTGAGGAACATTGCCAGGTGATCTAGAAGATTTGCCACGTGCAATTTTTGGTGCCTATGTATCATCATAAAGAAATAAAATCACAAATTGTTAGAATGTCTTAATCTTTCGAACAGCTTTAATTTGCTGAAATGAAACATACTAATAGGTCATCTAGATAATTATGTCCCAAGCCAGATAAATTATACACATGATCCTTCAGACTGACTTTTCAGCATGCAGCAGATCCAATTTTCAACCAATTGAATAATACCTATTTTAGGCTATGGATCATTGTATAAGCTGCCTAAAAATTTGGGGAAAACGTATTTAACTTAGTACTACTAGTACTTCAAAACTTAATTTCACTGTAGACATTTTACATCAACTCCTCGTGAGAACTACAAGATGAGCTCAATGTGAAATGTTGCACATAGACTCTTAACAGCAGTTACTCAAATAAAAGCCCAAACACAAGTCATTTTGTTTTGTTATGGGAGATAAACACCATTTCGTAATGAATTTATATTTGAGCTCTGGTACTCTGCAACATTCCCTCACTTCAGAAGATAATAACTCAGGGAGAATGGTGCTTGGATCAACAGCTTAAACTTAGTCAAGTACAACTATCGATAACTGAGCTAGCATCAATGAATTAATCTAGAGATATTTATTTACGGATCCGTCTGAAACAAACCAATTTCTTCTCTCAAACTATGCTCTTGTACACATCAACCATGACAAATCATGCCTGAAAATCCACCAGAGCAACTAGCTGCTACTTGTCAAACTTATACAAAAGCTATGGAAAGGTTGTAAAAGTAAAGGAAATTTCAAAGACAGTGACTGAGAATTACCTGAATGCACAAACCCAGAAGAGGTGACAATTCTTTCTTAATATTGTCGCGAATTAACCCAAAAATTTTCTCTACACAAGCAGTTAATTGCTGTTTAAAAAGTATGGCAGGGTATCTTGCTTCCATATGTGAAAGACCATCCTCAAAACCAATATGCTTGAATGGTGATTTTATGCTCTGCAAAGTGAAAATCATAAGAAGGATTCTTAAGGCAAACTGCCATACAAGACATCAGTAGATTTTTTTTCTTCTACGAATATTCTATAAAGCTATTAGAAAAGGGCGGTTGAGAGAAAGAGATACAAAGACCATTAACATTAAAGTTTCTTCCAAAGAACAAATGATTTGTCATGTGCACTTGTCACATGCAAGGAAATGGAACTAATATTGACAATATAGCATCATATTGTTCCCAAGGCACTAAGTAAATAAAAAAAGTGGATTTTGAAGTATAGAGCACCTGCACGACTCTTGCTGTCAATGCAGAAGCCCCAGAAGATCGCTGACCAGCTGCTATGAGAAAGCCGGTTGTACGTAAGTTCCTCTGCAGGAGGCATAGAAGTGCTGACGCATTGGACAACCAATAAGGCAAAGTAATGTTTTCATTGCCAACCTGAAATAATTAAAAGACAATGTTTTTTGTATTGTCAGCATACGTGATAATAACATCACAGGCATCAGCAAATCACTGGAAAGAAAAACTGTTGAAGCATGAACTGATACAAAAAGCAAAGTTCATCTGTATCACCTTAAGAACTTCGTTGATTCCTTCAATGATATAATCAAATATAGCTGTTCTCTCAGATTCAAAGGCATGCCAATGAAGCAGACAGTTGTACATAATACAAGCAGCAACTGGTTTGCCATCCTTGAAGCCTAGATCTTCTCTAATGCACCTCGAAAGAAGTTCATAGTTCTCCTGGAAAGAAGTTTGCCATTTTATATATCAGTAATGTCACAAATTCCAGAGTTTATATTTATCTAAATGCTTTCTCTATCTGATGTAACTATTATTGGACGCAATAGTTGCTAATATCCACATAATTATAGTGACTCCTGCCAGCAAAGCAAAAAGGCAGAAAACCTGGTGTCTCTCAGCAGTCAACTTGGTCCTGCGTGACTCAGATAAGCCATGTGAAAAAGGTAAAATAAGTTTGGTAGGCGTCGGAGAATCCTGCACCACAAACAAAATTGTTGAGGATGACGAAGAGTTCACATGTGATAAATCAAGTACTCAAGACTAAAAAGAATAAAAAATATCTTACAAAAACATGCTTCTTGTCGCTATTTGGAACAGCAAGTGCAGAAGAATACTTCTGCACCATAAAAAATAAAGATAAAAAAGGTAATTGCACCAGTTCAGCAGCATATAAATAATGCATGATTATGCATATATGTCAAAATTCACATTAGTGAAGTGACCAGTCATGAAAATTCAAAAATGCACACATTCTATGCGCCACACTTGTAATCTGATTGTTCATATCCACAAGTGTTTATGCTATATGCAATTATAGTGAAATCAGAGACCAGAACTTACTTCCGAATATGCCTTCACAAGACCTGAGCGATTGCTCTTTGGGGACACACTTAGTGCCTTTTGTCGTAAAATGTGGTTCTCATCTTCCAAGTTTGAGAGCTTTGTCTCCAGGCTATCACAAAAAAGCCCACATAGAAACAGAGAACAATAAGTTGTCATTAAGTACTGCACCGCAGGAACCAAGGATGTCAAAGCTGATAAATGCAGGATTAAAGAACTCAGTGTATCAGATTATTTAAATGCAACATTTCATGCCACATCAATTTTTTATGATGGAGAACTTATAATGAGAGACATGATCGAAAACAATTAAAAAGAGAAATGCACTACATCAAACAGACTAAAATTAGTAGTTGCTAGTCGCAAGTAATTTACCCAGGAAACTGGTTAGTGACTTGTAAACCCACAAAAACACATGTTGGAACAACAGTCAACATAAATTTTGTTAGGCACATAGGTAATGAGAAATTGGAGCACATAACAACCTTTTCGCATTCTCTTGCAACTGACACCACTTCTCTTCCACTTGGCGTAACTTCTCAATCGCATCATCAGTTTCCTTTCGAGCCTTGATGAGTGCAAGCTCCAGAGCAGAGTTCTTACTTTCCAAAATATCTAAGGCGCTCTGTCATGAAAACATCAACAGAAGTATCATAAAGAAGCTATCTCTTCCAGATAAATTACTTAGCAAAAATCAACATCGGACCAAAAGCCAAACTAATAAAACTGAATGAGAATCCAATTGGGACACAAAGTACGCATGAATTTTACAGTTATAAGATAAATTGCTAAGTAAACAGAAAGAGAACAAGATTTTAGAGAAATACAATGATCAATCCGACAAACTTCCCCACGTGCAACCCAAATAGACGGAAAACCATAACATTTTTTTACCAGTTGGGGTAGAGAAGCCATATCCCACTACTTAAAACAACAGGACAAATTCTTCAAAGAAATAGGCAAATTGACAGTGCAACAAAAATTTTACTCTGGATTTCAATAGCAAGAGCATTTGATGTTACTCAACAGTAAGCAAAGCTTTCAGCCAAGACGTTATCCATTGCTGGAGATTAAAAGGAGTAACTTAATAATTTTTTATCCCCGACAGCCATCCAGAATCACTAGAACAAAAGGTTTTGTTCTGAAGCCAACCAAAGTTGAAGCTGAGATAAGCAGATGACTAACCTTCAGCTGTGCATTTTCCTTCTTAAGCTCTGCAACTGAAACAAGCTCTCTTTCCAGGGCTGACTTTTCTTTCATTGACAATTCTAACTGATTTTGAAGCACTGCATTCTTGTTACATTCATTTATTGTTGCCAACTTAGCTGCATCTAATTCAAGATTCAATGATTCTAATGTCTTCTGAAATTTTGAAATCTCCGCCAGCTTAGCTTCATCATTAGAAACCTATAGAGAAAGTGGCTGCCTCTTAGAAAAATATATTACCCATCATATAGAGCTTCCAAATCCACATGGCATATACAAAATCTCACAATTCTATATTTGATCATATACCCGTAAACGTTTTTCTAGATGCAAGCGCCATGTAAGATCTTCCAACTGCTTCTCTAGCTTATTCTTAGCCATGCGCAAGGCACCTGCTTCATTAGCTTCCTATGACACGAAAGTCAATGTACAACAATAATTAATTATGCTCTAACTTGGAAACAACAAACTCCAAATAAGCCTGATTAAGCTTACTTTCTTCAGCCTCCTGAGTTCTCTTCTAGCAAGTTTTCGCCTCCACAGACACTGTATTGCAATGATATTAGCCTGATGATGCCTGAAAGCCAAGCGAAACTTGCGCATTCTCCATCGAGCCTGGCAATTGGGCACCACATGTCAAGAGAATGTAGCAAACCAACATAATAAACTCGTATTGTTTAGTAGTTACATTAAATCAATTATGCAACTATTGAAAAATGGTAAACAAAAGTGGAAAGCTAACATATATATTTTTTTAATTGTTTTAGTAGTAGAAAACAAAAAGGAAAGCAACTCCTATGCATGTTAATTCTCATAACTAAAAATACCACCAGTGTCTTTAGGATTTCACCTACACTTTTCCTTTTCAGTACTTAAGATTTGACATTTACTTAACAATGACCACCCCAAATCTTTTAAAACCTAAAGCTATTGCATTTTAAACATTTAAAGGATAATTTCACATTAGGCCAGAGAGTAAAAAAGAATGGAATTACAATAAACTCAAAGCACTTAGTATCTCTATGAGAAAAGACATGGCTATTCTCTTACTCTAGTTTGAACCACACAATTTCAGTATTTAAGAGAGACCAGATAACATGATCAAGTAAAATACCAGACGCAAAGAATGGATTATGCATATATGATCCACCCTCCCAACAAATTAGTGCATTGTTATGGAAATGTTTTAGAGAAGCCAGACCAAAAATGATATAATTAATATGATTGGAAATTTCAGTTAGCATGTCTTAGTGAGGTTTGTAACTATCACAGAATTCATCGTCACCTTTTTCCAATATAAATTTTTGCTTAACATGCTTAATTAATAATTTACAACAAAAAGTCTTTATATCATGTCAATAGACCAGTTAGGCATATCATGTTGTACCATATGTGGGTTTCATCTGTATATGATATAATGTAAAACATGGCAAGTACAATGCACTAACATCTCCATCAACTAATTGATCTTCCAATGATTCTTCTCACTGTTTATTTACTGAATAAAAGTGAAAAACCTTCAAGCCTTTAAGGAAAAACCCAGACCATATTTTATCATAAGGAAATTAGTCGCAAATGGTAAATACAGACAGAAGTGATCCAAAATATGCATATCCAACATCATGTTAACCTGAATCAGGGTAGCAGCTCTGTGTTTCTTTCCATATAAAAACTTCTGGCGTACTGCAAAACCACGGATACTTGACTGTATGGCAATGGCAGCTGCACACGCTTTCACATAACCAGACCGTATCAGCCAGCCCCTGGCATACTTTTGCATGATAATAGCAGCCATTCTCTTCCGCTTCACTTCATAGAGCGTCCGGGCAAGGCATCCTAAGAAATAGATAATATAATGCACATGAATACTTGGCAAAGAAAAGATTGCAAAGGAGCATGTTCTAATCAACGCTCAAAAAGTTATTCCACTGGAGCATATTACAGAAGAAATGCAAATTGCACACTTACATTAAAGGCTCCACAGTGGATGTTGAAATAAATTCCTAACCTACAAGCAACTAGTGTCCTAAGCCAATGGATTTCCCTCCATCAGCCAAAATTTCACAGGAAAAACATGGCCAGATAAAGTACCTCTACAGTATGCTTGAAGAACACAAGCAGCAGCCCTGACAGATACAAAATCCCTCCTTGCAATAAACGTATGAAAACGATGTTGGATGCATTTTGCAGCACTATCCAGAACCTCAGCTCGCCGCGAGTCTAAACTACCAATTTGACCAGCCCTAAGAAACACTTTGGTCCTTCCAAGCTGCAGCAACATTTATGAGGCAGGATAAAGACATTGACTTTGATGGTATATGTGTCATCTACAAAAATCACACCAGCCACACTAAAATCAGTAACAGCTCTGTCATTCATGCAAAAGAAAAATACCTGAAAGTTTTCAAGCTTCAACTTCTGCAGGATTTTTTCAGTGATCACCTTTTCATCATAACTGCAATGCATAAAAATGATGACACTGGAAGCATATACTAAAGATACAGAAAGCAGGATCAAATGCTCCATAAAACTTAGCGACAAGCAGACCTTCCATCTAGAAGATCAGGAGCTAGCAGTCCAAAACGATCCACAAAATCTGAATAAGCCCTTCGAGTAGGATAACCGGCCAAACTTATGCGAACTGCCTCCAGAACACCCTGTTGAAAATTGTTTAAGAAATGGTGAATGAGCATGATATCATTACAACTAATGCACATTGACATAGCGACCATAAGATAAGGGAGATCAGCCATTCATAAGATACCACAGCCAAATCTTTATTGCGACAATTCAAACTACAAGGTAGCAACCGTAAGATC
This sequence comes from Angophora floribunda, assembly GCA_014182895.1. NCBI lineage: Eukaryota > Viridiplantae > Streptophyta > Magnoliopsida > Myrtales > Myrtaceae > Angophora > Angophora floribunda. The sequence goes on along the minus strand of CM024707.1, from coordinate 33,568,551 downwards.
AGAGAAAGTAGCCAACACAATTGCATCAAGATGCAATATTGACAAGACGGAGTTGACTAGTATCAGTACAGCGTGCAACTAAAGCATGACTAGCATGCAAAAGGTAACCCCTTCTCTAATGGGCATTGAGATAATATAAAAGCAAAAAAAAAAAAAAAAAAAAGGACTACAAGGAAACATTAGAACTATGCCAGAGAGTGAATGTGGTGATGCAGTGCCAAATGAGAGGCACAAATAGGACTTCCCACCCAAGTGAACAAGAATGACTATTTCTAAAGACAGAACAACTATATATCAAAGCATAGAGGCACAATCCACTAACCCCACAGCGTAGCTGGTGCAAGACACTGAGTTTCTCAAATTTTTGTGGTTGATTCAGGGAGTTTGGCTTTACACAGCGTACATAATGAGGTTCTGTTGAGCTGAGGGTTTCCATAAGTGCTTGAAGTTGTTGCTGCACCACAAGCAAAAAAATTGTTGATATCCTAGTAAATCAACACTCTTTTGTGTTTGTTGTTTTAAATGAAAGAGATACCACATATGAAGACATATCAGTTCATGCGGGTTTGAGCTCCAAGAAGATTATAAATATTATCCAAATGCCAGTATAATAGCTCTTTAATGTGAGTATCCCATTTCTCTTTATGCTTTGTTTGGGTATATCGAGAGAAAATGAAATGGGAGGTGAGCATGGAATATAGATTATAGCCCACCTTAAATCTAGAAGAAACAGAAGAAAATTTATAGGATGATCTTGACGATTCCTCAGGAAGAGCAGGGAAAAGACCAGCAACAAAGGGGCACTTGGAAGAGGACAAAAGATTGCAATGCTCCACCACAACGTAATCTCGATTCTTATCTATGAAGGTTTCTGTTTGGTATGTGACCTGCATAAGAAACAGCAGGTACAAGAAAAAGAAATCAGAACTTTGCTGAACAAATTGTAAATTCACAGTTCATCTGTGTCAAAATACATGCCTTTCCAGCATAGTGGGCAATCCTGAAATCTGTTTCCGAAAATTTAGTCTTTTCCAACCTTGGATGTAACCGGAAGTTTTGAAACAGTTTAGTTGACAAGGTCTCATGTGTTGACTTTGGGAACATACTGCACAACAAGAAAGAGAACAACCATGAATCTCGTTTACACCAAATCCACATGACCAGTTTATATAGGGGAAAGAACAATCTGTACCAAGCTTCGTCCAACAGAGCAATAATCCCAATAGGTTTCTGCAAGATCAATGGGACCAACAATAAGATAGGTATAAGAAAGTTTATTTACAGAAGACTTCTATAAGCAGCCATTTCTCACTCACTACTGCCTTCAGATGATATTTGCTGATTTACAAGGCACCAAAACTTTCAACATTACATCAAACAAGAAAGAGAACTTTGAATGCCTAGTTGCAAATATGCTTGACTAGTGTCCTTCTCAATTAAAATTTGCTAATGTGCCAATACTAAAAGCCCCATAAAATACACAATAATTTACTTACTCACAGGCAACTGATAAAACATCAGCGATGAGATTCTGATATATCTTGCAGACACATGAAATAAACAATACATCAAGCCACATGAGACTATTGAAATTTCCAATTTCATGATCTCATTACAACTTGATGGATCCTATAACACAATTGAATAAACAACGAAGAAAGAACTTTGACACAAGTTTTCTTCAATGTCTCAAGGGGACAACATAAAATCTCAACAGGAAGGGTTCGCATTCAAAAGCAAGGATCTGCAAATGCCAGGTAAAACATGTTGATTGATAGGGCGCCACGTAGAGGCATGTAATACACTGACATGTAATCACAATTACTAATACATTACAGAATGCTATCAATCAACTGACTAAAAAGATCATTTAAAGCTGAAATGTATGTTTCATATGAGAAAGGAATCTGTTAATGAATTTTGGAGTGCATTCCAGAGCTCCAGAGTATCCGAAATCCATGATAATGGCATTAGAAACAACCTTCTCAATCAAATCCAGAACATCTTGGTTGTCTATAAATTCAATATAGCTCCAGTTGATTTCTTCTTTGCTATACTCCTCCTGCTCCATCTTGAACACATGCTGAAACAAAAAACAAAAAATCAGACAGCAGTTTGTAATAGAACTGTGCAACATTTCTCTTCAAAACCCTTATCTCACCTCATTGAAGTGTTGCTGAAGCTTTTCGTTTGCAAAGTTGATGCAGAATTGCTCAAAGCTGTGGACGAAATGACAACCCGTGAATAACACTGAGTAACACAGGACAACAAATTTGATGCTAAGACAGGTATTGAAAGTCAATTTGTCACTGAAGTAATCAATTCAAACAATGTTAAATAGGAGAAATATAACAACACATGCCATATTGGATCATTTCTGAATAACCAAAAACATAAAAAGCAGTCACCTTCATGAGCTTAGATAAAAAATGCAAAATAATACTATACAAATGTCAAGTGAAACTCACATTTACACTTGGAAGTAACCAAATAGAGATGGCTGAATCGGCTATAAGGTTTCCAAATGCCACATTTTCTCAAATCAAAAACATCAAATATTGTTTTGCTTAAAGTGGAACAGCAAAAGACTCATCTCATAGCTTTTCAAGCCACAACATGCTTATATAATAAAATGAGCCAGCACATCCTATATCTAACCAATCAAGCATAAGCACAAACAGTGATGCCAACTATGTCTATACCCAAAGCACAAATTCAGAGAATTCTCCGCAGAATCTTCCACATCAGATTTACAGAAAAAAGTACCTGGCTTCATCTCTTGTGAGAGCAAATACAGGTAATGCTCATAGAAGAATATCTTAAGATAGCATTGTCATTTGCTTCAAGTAGCTAGAAGGACATGTTTTTTGTGACATAGAGGAATCATGCTTCATGGTTGAATCCATCTTGGAATAGTTCAGATATAAAATTCTCTTTGGAAGAAAGATTTCTATGCCTATGATGCATATGATGGAGCTGGCAGCCCCCTCGGACCTATTCGGACTCACTAGGCCCAAGGTGCAAATAAGCGAGAAGCTAGTTTCCTTATTCAGCAAGGTAAGAAGAGAGAAAAATCAGAAGTGATAGCCATCAGGCAGTCACCAAATAGCCAGATCAGAGGTACAAACAACAATGTCTAGCCAATCAAGCAGTCATCAAACGCACCAAAATAGGTATAATTAAAAAACACTTAGAAAGCTGAAGAAACTTACCTATTACGCTCAAAGCATTCAAAGCCATATATATCTAGGACTCCAATTTGGACACGAGATTTTGGGTCTTGACCAACAGACCTGTTAATCTTATCAACCAACCTACAGAAAATGATAAGATTCAACCATGTTCCTAAATCAAGACAATCAAAACTAAAATTAAATAAAGAAGACTTTCAGGATGTAGCTTTGTCAATGAAATACCAGTCAAATAGCCGAGCATAGATTGTCTTTGCCAGTGCATCTCGACTGGCAATTGCAGCATTACAATCAAGGGCTTTTATGATGTTTCCTTCACGAGTTTGAATCGTACGAGTGGATAGCGTTGCTAGCAAGAGGTTCACATCACACCTGGACACCAATTTATCACATTCATTCAAAGATACACATTATACAAGCCAACTCAATGAAGAATCAAAGCCAAACAAACTGGCATTCAACTAAGGACAAGGCAAGTCATTAAAAACTATGGACCATCGGGACAAAGAAGGCTACATGAGAAGACTCTAGATCACCTACATAAAAAGATTAGCAGCCATCTGCATATGGAAGCCAGATTTCTGATCCTTTATGACAGAAGAATCATGCTCTTTGCCTGGTGAAAATTCAACATTTCCCAGATGCAGAATTCCAGCCAATGTGCGAAAAATTGCTTCCTGTGAAAATCATAAAAGTTCCTCTAATTGGTAAGATACAAGAACAGCACAACAACAGGATTGATAAAAACCAGCCAACCTGATCTTCAAAACTTATCCCAACAATATCCATTGCTCTTCTCGTCTTCAAATATTCATCTGCACTGCTCACTCCTTCCAGCTCATAAGTCTTACTTTGGTTTAAGTAGTGGAACAGGCTTGGATGCCCCAACTTGTATTTCTCCGCATCCTGCACATGTTTTGATGTTCCCGAAGCTACAATATTTATAGGTTTCATTTTTGCCAGCATATGCACACACTAACAGCACATGCATCCAGCTATTAAAGCAACTAGCTAAATATGGAAATATGCCATACACAAATAATCATATCTTGCTTCAAAACTTACAAAACTCCTCCCTAACGTGAATGATGAGCCATTTTCCAGAACAAATTCATTGCAGAGATTTCGGGAAATAGGTATATATCAGTAGGTGTATAGATAATTTAGATGCACAACGAAAGCAGAGGGCTGACAGCAAGCCAACAAAGAGGAGGAAAAGGGGGAGGGGAGGGGGAGGGAGAAGGACGGGAGGGGGGGCATACCCTTCCAGATGCGCATAACTGATAGAAGCAGTGATAGTTCCTTTCAGGATCAGTTATCTGAACAACCCGAGAACGTTCCAAAAGATAAGTTCTGATTGCAGCACCAGATATTCTACCGTTTGCATCAAACTGGATCTCCACAAACTTGCCAAAACGACTGCAACAATAAGGCAAACAAATTACAATCTACTCTTTCAGATAAACCTAATGATTACTAGCCCAATACAAACATAGACTTATCAATGACATGACTCAATAGAGAAGGCCGCTCATCCTCTCAAAGATTGACCGCAAAAAAAACCTTTTAAAAAGCACGTAGTGTGACCACGATCTACCATTGACCACCATTTTCCAACAACATAACTACTTGCCTATATCACTCAGTATCTCTTTCCTGTACAGAGTGACCTGTTCTAACGACCAGCTTCCACATGTCCTTTTTATGCTCAGTCTTAAATCAGATATAACAATTGAGTTAACGTTAAAATGCAAGCAACCAGTGCACAAATGCCCATACATCATAACACAATAATTACAGGCCCTGCAGTCCAATCCATTGACCCCCTCACCACTCAAATTTATTCAAAATCACTAGCAAATTTTTAAAGAAAAATGCTTAACATGACCAAGTCCACTGTATTTTTACCCACTGATTGCTCCTCATAGCCAAGATTCATACGTAATCATTCCCCCTCCCCCCCCCTTTTACTGCTGCTAATGTTGTATCACATGATGTAAGGATTATCTTCCCTTTCTAACATGTGCTACTGCTGGCAATGATCTTCAAGTATTTTAAATTCAAAATGATAATGCAATCAGCCACCATTAGAATGGACCCATGCCATCATCTTCACATGACATGAAAGTTAACTCTGTTGATAAATTCTTACCTACTGTGCATTAAATTTTTTATGAGAGCAAATCTGAATTAGTTAAGATTGACTCTTCTCATTGAAATGAAAACAGAAACATCAAGATACCTATTATTAGAATATACTGATAACTGCTTTGCTTTGCTTCCCAGATTTTTCTTTTCAACTGTGAATTTTCAACTGTGAATCATGTCAGGAATCCCAAGTCTATTTGGATGAAGAAATCTAAAAAACTCTAAAGATAGGAACTTCTTTATATTATGCAAGAAAAGTAAATGACCACCTGAAAGGACAACCACAAATATCACACATGCCTTGAATCATAGTTAATTGCTTACATACTTCTAATGACAGATAACTTGCTACACAGACCAACCACATATGTCTGTATACCTATGCCACCAAAGGTAGCTGTAAGCGATAGCTATATGCCAGATAGTTTACTGACTAACGAATTAATCTTTGTTCACTAATTGCACATAAATATTTCTTTGTTCAATAGATCTTGCATTAACAACAGTGAATAGACTTTGATGCATTTAACTTGAGACAACACATTCACCAATTAATTTCTCTTATTGTCCCTATGAGGTCCACTGAAGTGCAATCAGTCAATGCTTTTAAGAATAGGTATCCCAGGGTCATTATTATAATGGGGTACACCATTTCCATCAGGGAAATTCAATATGAAGACTTTGAGTCACAGAAAGGCATTGGGTAATCTCCAAAAATAATGAAATAACATGAAGGTGCAGGTTGTCAAATTAATTCCTGCCACTTTATAGGCAAACTGGTAGTGTAAAAGTAAAAGCTCCAAGTAGATGATTGCAACATTGAAATAAAGAGAACCGGCACCCACCTAGAATTATCATTTCTGATAGTCCTCGCATTACCAAATGCCTCCAATAGTGGATTTGACTGGATGACACAGAGTCAAGTGAGCAGAATGTTCATCTCCAAAGTAGAAAGATAACTAATATCCAAAATCTTCAAACATTATGATGAAGGGGATATATTAGTCAAATATGCAAATTTACTGGAACAGTTTTTCACTGAATGGTGACAAGCAACCCTTACTTCAAGAACTTGCTGCTCTACCGTTCGATCATCACCAGAACTAGCAGTGCGACCTCCCACATAAGTGAGGTACTGCATAATCAGTTTTGTGGTCTCAGTTTTTCCTGCCCCACTTTCCCCACTAACTAGTATAGATTGGCTCTTCCCCTCATGTACCATTGCTCTGCATCAAGATGGCAAACAGCTAATTTGATCATGTTGTGAGACTATGGAGCATAATCAATCAGACTCAATGACAAGCATCAAAAAATGGAAACACCTGTACGATGCATCAGCCACTGCAAATACATGTGGACTTAGCTGCCCAAAAGGAGCTCCCTTGTACTGGTCCATCATATGCACATTGTAGAGGTGGGGAAGCTTTGTAAATGGATTGACAGCTATCAAAATGCTTCCTGTGTAAGTCTGCTCAGAGAGGGAAAAATTCCTACTTAATAGTTTGTGGCATTTATCATACATTGATATTGTTAAGTGGACAGCTTTTACTCCAACTAGGACCTTCTCAAGCTAAGAAAATTCTCCGATACCAGAATAAACAAAATGGGCCATTGGTATATGCAGATTGCCTTTCACTTGAATCAACACATGTTCAGGATTGCATTAAGACCATTATCAAATAACAATTTAGCTGCTGACAAATTAGGTATAGGTATTAGTTGAGTATGATAGATGCAACATTTATTCTAACAATGCAATCAGCGTTCAAGTGATGGCAACAATTAAGTCATATATAGCCATTGCAACACACAACAAAGGGAAAATTACATCCTTAAATCCAGAAATAGCAGTTGGAGCTTTTTATCATTTATTGCTTCTCCTGAGAATATGAAACTAAATCTAACCAGAATCCCCACATATCATGTTCCCATGTTTGTAAATGTTTGTTTCAACAGATGGTCAAGATTTTCAAAGATATCATTCTGACAACCCCAGTGAGTAATTTACATTGGAAATATTTATCTCAAGAGACTTCAATCACTCTATAACGAATAAATTGGTAATCGCGACACAACTCCACACTCCAAATGAACTAATCAACCAACTCATCATCAATCACGCACTTTCCACACAGTGTGCAATCAACTCCACGCTAAACAGAACCCAGTACACGTCCACATCAATCGACTCACATATATATCATTCAGCGCGTATCTTCTCTCGAGGTTGTAAAGCACTTCGGGCTCATTTAAGTACGTCAGCTTAGTCATGTCGTCGACTCCATTGAGCTCCTCGTCGTCCGCGTCACGAGGATGCAGCTTCTCCGGCAAAGCCAAAACCTACGCAAAAAAAACGCGCCCCACGCTCAGAAAGCAGCGCTCGACAACAAGCAAACAGGCATACGCGCGCGCACGGTGAGAAGAGGCCATCAAAAAAAAAAAAATCACCTTTTTACCGGCGGCGGTCACGACCCGGACCTGCTTGCCGGAGAAATCGGCGACGTCGGCGGCGACCCAAGCGGAATCCCGGTCCTCCGCCCACACCTTGGAGCCCTTCCGCAGATTCGCCATCTTCGGCTCCTGCCAAAGATCGAAATTCACCCCCCCAGCCCACCACCACCACCCCAACAATCAGTAGTCAAAACCCTAGGGGAACAGCGTGAACGCTAGAAGAAAACAGAGAGAACGACAAGAGACGAAGGCGCAGGAGAGAGAGAGAGGGGGGGATAGAACGTACGGGCATGCCTTCGGGGGAGGAGGGAGGAAAGGGGGGCGAGACTTCCGACTTCCCGCCCTAATAAACAGGTGTCGCCAGCCGAGAATGGGAAAACGTGAAGGGATCGGGCGCAGCAGCCCACACGTCACCGGGCGCGCGCGGGAGGGCTCGGAGCTCGGTTCCGTTGCGGGGGATTCGGTTTGGTATTACTCGTCCTGACAGAGTAATTTGAAAAGCACGCAGGGAGAGAGAGAAGCTTGCAGTGGACGTTAGCTTCTTCTTTGTTTTCCCTGGGATTTGGACTGACTGTTTGGTTGAGATGGGGAAAAATGAGGGAAAGCGACGGGAATTCAAACGCTCCCCTCCCCCTCTTTTGAATTTGGAAAAAAATCTCTGAGAGAGGACGCTGCTGCGGATTCCCGTCTGTGTTTGAAAAACGCAGGACATGGCGTGGGGGATCGAGCCCCCTTTTTTTCCCTCCGGAAATTTAAAGCTCCGCGTCAGACCTGCTCGGGACGAGGCGCGGGGTGAACCCGTCAGCGTCGCCTGGTACTCATTGCCAGTCGGTTTTACCGTCTTTCCTTCCATCGTTACCAGCTTCCCTCGTGAGACCATGGAATGAGAGATGGGATGGGATGAGAGGAGGGAAAAATATTTTCGATTCATCGAGGCCGAGGCTTGGGACCCGAGTCTCGAGTGCATCGAGATTGGATTCAAGATGCTAGTGCCCACTCAGGCTAATCCAGGCCAGGCTCAATGCCCTTGTCCCTGGTGCCTTGGTCCATCATCAGGCGATTGGTACATCGGAGCTCGTGCCCAGGTTTGTAGAGGTGACGCTTGGGTCGTTGACGCTCGAGTTGTCCATCGAGACCGAACTTGGGACCATTGTACCCATACCCAATTCCTTGATTGCCTATTCGTGAATCATTGGCGTCCAAATAATATATATTTATTTGGGAGAATAAAATCAAAATTTTCTTGCCAAACAACAAAAAATATTTTCTGATTCATTTCTTGGTTTCAACCAAATTTTCAAAAAATATTGTTATTTTTCTGGAAAATATTTTTTAGAAAAATCACAATTTCTGCATTATTGTTCAACTCCTCTCATATGAACATGCATATGAAAAAAATGACAAATTGTGGCTCAATTTAGAATGTTATATTTGAATTTTTAATTTATTTAATATGATCTCTAAATTATTTATAAATGTTAAATCTAGTTTTTAAACTTTTAATTTATTTAGTTTAGTCCATCAACTTTCCATAACGAAGTAAAATTAGTCCTATGATATTATTCAATTGTTTTTATAATTACACTATTTTCCAGACTCTATAATATATTTTCATTGCAATCAATTTCTCAAATACCTTATCTTTTTATTATCTTTTTACCTTTTTGGTATTTATGAATGCCATGGTAGTTTCAGTTAAGTATATATTAACTCATGATATCTATAATAATAAAAATTAATTGCATTTAGAATTGTATTGGATTGGTATTTCTGCTATTTAACTTCCTAATTTACAGATCTAACTAAAGTTGATTAAATATGAAATGCAAGAACTTGCAAATTTTATATATTTAAACAATTAAGAACAAGATTAAAGTTGATATAAATTCAATTATCCATTGATAAATTAATATTGTCCAAAACACTTATTCTTAAAATAGCAAGAATATTAATCCGATATAACTCAAAATGAGGTTCTGTTTTTGCTGTTTGAGAGACCGTAAACTAAAGTATACCATAAGGAAACTATTGTGATATTAATAAAGACCAAAACGTTAAAAGGTAACAAAGAGATTGCATATTTTTTCTTGATTTGAGAAATGGGTTGAAATGAAATGCTATTTTAAAATTTGGGCAATAATGTAATTGGAGAAATTGTGAGTGGTAGTATGGAGTGATTGATTTGACTAAGTTATGGAAAGTAATAAGACTAGATTGGACAAATTGAAAGTTCAAAGATTGAATTGAACATTTAAAAATAGTTTAGAAATCACATTTGATTAATTAAAAAATCTAAGAATAATGTTGCAAATTGAGCAAAATTTTAAAGAACAATTGACTTAGAAGTCATCGTATTGAATACCTGTCGAATGGTCACTTGCATGTTCCATCCTACAAAATTATTTCGAAATATGTGCAACGTGATATGATGAATCTAATGACGCTAAATGTTTCCATTATATTTAGAACGTGTTTGGTAATAATTCTGTTTTCGAAAATAATTTTTGCTAAGAAATGATATTTTTTTATTTTGTTCCCTGAATGAGTTTTTGGGCATTTGATAGTGTTGGATAACTAACAAAAAAATTTATTCCCAAGATAAAAATGCGTTTAGTAGGAACTTTAGATTATTCTGTGACTTGTAATTTTTAAAATACTTTATTATATATATATACATATTTTTTTTTTTTTCATTTTCTCCGCCTTCAAGCTTCAATCGGTTATTGACCTTGGGATGGCCAATGACCTTGCAAGAGGGTTGCCGGCCCCCGGCAAGGCCAAGCTTGACCTCACAACCACGAGGTCAGCCTCATCTCGGGCAACACCAAGCTCGCAGCTTCATCTTGCCCAAATCTAGTAAGGCCAAACTCGCCTAACCATCGACAACACTCAACCTCATTGGGCCATCGCGAGCTCAGCTTTGCGTAGCCGACTTCACGGTGACATGAGGAGGTCAAGCCTCACCAACAGTCGGGCAAGCTTGGCCTTTCTAGATCTAGGTGAGGCCAAGCCTCACCCAGCCATCGACAAGGGTTGGCTTCACCAAGGGCCGACGACCCTTTGGCAAAGTTGCCGCCCCTCATTTGGCCAGTCGTTGACCATCCCGAGTGACTAAACATCGAAGAAGAATAAAAGGAAAAGGAAGAAAAAGAAAAGGAAAAATGGAAATTGATTTTGGAGTTGCTCTTGGGAACAAAGAAGCAACTTTTTTTTACTTTTCGATTCTGTTTCAAATTTATTATCGGGAACAAAATATTTACCAAACATATTTCTATTTCAAATTTGTTCCTGGGAATAAAAAAATAGAATCAGTTGTTACCAGACAAGTTAACAAATAGGCTCCTAGCGAGGACTTAACCGATTGATATATCATGGTATGCTTAGAGAATTTTCAAATGGATTGACGAAGGTTTATTTGTGGGTTTAGTGATTGGGGATTGCTGTTCGGAGTTAAGTTTTCGAGCATCCCGGCTACTCTCTCTCTAGGAGGAATCTTAAGGTACACTCAACCGGTACATTTAACATTTTACTTCTTAAGTGGTCCCAACTAGGATTTTTTTATAATCACTAGCATTTGATTGAATAAGAGTCCTTGACCACTATAATCTCTGTAGTAGTTGTGATTAATCGACCCTCCTCAGCTTGTATCCATCTCTAATTCGCACTTCATTTTTTCAATCTCTAACCCCATCCTAAGCTTTTGCATATGGAATGAATGGAAAATTTGTTAGTTTAGGATCTGTTTGTGTAAAGAAAAATTATTTTCCAACTTTTCGATGTTTAAAGAAAAACTAATTGGTTTATTGAAAGCGTTTTATATATACTGAAAACAATGAGTTTAGATTAGGAGAGAATGAATTCCCTTTCTAGTAAGAAAGAAATCACTTTTCTATTTCTAAGCCACGAAATAAATGAAAACTAAGCATTTTCCTTAAAGATGATTTTCATGAAAATATTTATCTGTATCGTAAAGTTTCCAGTGAAACAAATACACGCTTAGACTAGTTTAATTAGGGGTGGGTTTGTTTCAAGAAAAACTTCATGATAAAGGAAAGTCTCATTTTCATATAGGGAATTCATTTTCCTGACTTTAAGCATGCGTATATTCTTTGACTATAAATAATTTTTTGTTGACTGAATATTTTCAATAAATCAAAACTGTAAAAGTCCTGAAAATCAATTCGTGAAATTTGTTTCACTCAAACAAATGGCCAGTGCATTTAGGACTTTCCTTATAAGTACTTAATGAGCGTCCAATTAATTGCTTGCTAAATATATCTTTTACGCACATGTTTTACTTTACAAAGCATTGAATACACATAATGGGAGAAACATTGAAAGTTGTCAGCTTTCGTTTCTTGGTTTCTTGTTAAGCTACTTCTACTGAAATCTTTCTTAAAATAAACGAAGAGAAAAGATTGAGAATGACTAAATTCCAAGAGAATTTGGCGGCAGTATATATATTCAGATGCACTTTACTTACACTGCGAATCTGCATTTAATAATATTTTAAGATCAAGCAAGCCCATCTTTTTTTCTTTTTTTATTACCAATCGGGTCCACGTTGCAGATACTTCCCCCTTCACGTCTGAAAGCTTCTGAGCTTTTAATTAATTACTGGACTACCTCTGCTCTGCAACAAATCAGAATTTCGGGTCGGTCGGTCACCGTTTCGACACGAAATCTGCTTTGTTCTATTTCTGGGACGGTCATTATTCCAGTAAAAAAATGAGCACCGCCTTTTTTGATTTGTCTATCCTAAGTGGCTCGTGTAACATAGAAATCATGAAAGCTCGGAAAACAATCTCCCCATGAATTGGGTCTTGGACCTCGTGAAAGTTGTTCTTGAAGTTTGGTAACCTAGCAATTTAGCATAATGATCAGAATAAAGCGGAACATGAATTTCACGTGCCGCCACGTCTCGGATTCACTGGCCCATAAACTGATATTGCGACTTAACTGTGTTTGGCCAAGAGCATAGTTGACCAAAGGAACACGAGCATCATCTTATTTCTTCCCACCGCCGAACAGTACGTCGGTATCATGTTATCCCGTGTAACGTTTTGTATCAACACTAGTATGTAGGGCTTTAAAAGGTGTCGTTTGACGAACTTGTATCATAGCACATATGAACACATACGTACATTAAGTACAGGGTCAACTTCCACAACGCTTCTCCTCGCAGGCCTTGCGCCAAGGTGAAAATTTATACAAACATACAAAGATATTATATCTCTACTTATGTTTGTTTGCACGTGATAAGTGTGTAGATTTATGATGTCATTATGCTCTTAACTTCTCCTTCATAATCTCTTCTAACTTACCAAACCTTCTCTCCAAAAACTCCAACCTCTGGTTCATCATAACACGCATGTTTGGTTGGTATAGAGGATGAGAATAACGGTGGCTTAGGAGATCATGGGGTTGACACCTCCAAGGCTTGCCAAACATCTCCAGGTGCATAACATACCTATCCACTAAGTCTTCTAATTTCTTCCTCAAATCTATGTTTTCCCTCATGAGATCCCGCAGCACAGTGAGGTCGTAGGACAACACAGTCCACTCATTGCAAGAGCCCACCGGATTCTCTCTCTTTCTGATGGTTGTCTTACTTAGATCGTTGACCATGATTTAGGTGGACATATTAATTGATTACTTTTAGTGAATCATACGAACTATGGTCAGCAATCTAGTATGGGCATATGATATAGATGCATTGACCTATCCCTGTCCTAAGTTAAAAAGTTCAGTATCATTTCATTATCTTTTATGTATATGTGTTACCTTTAGTATATGTAGCTATATCATTGTGAGATGTGAATTTATAGGCTTGAAAAGAACGCTGCATCATCATTTTAGATACGCTAGAGTACCAAAGGAAGCCCGTGATCATTGATTGATGTAGCTTGACCTATCACATCAATACATGACCGTTTTGATCTTATTTCAAATTCAACCCGCCATTAGTTTGTTAACATGACACCCACATGGCGTCATAATTATAAATTTTCAACGTAAAATGATTAATCATGAACCGAATATAAATAATGAGTAAAGAATGAAAAAGAAGCAATTGGGAAGACAAAATAAAGAAAATTTAAAAAAAATTTAAGAATGTTTTTATTTTATGGAAAAGATTTTCAGGAAACGTTTTTTTTTTCTAATTTTTTGTGTTTGGTAAGCTGAAAGTGGATAACCAACGAAGAAAGCTTTTTGGTTAAGGAGCACAACCACACTTAGAATTGAGAAAATTGATTATTCCATACCGAAAAGAAAATAAATCATTTTCCTATGAACTCCTTTTCCACGTGCCCGCTCACATAAAGCTTCGATCTACGTACCATCTCTCTTTATTGGTCTCTTCGGTATCTTCTGTGTGGATGCTTATCGTCACTCTTTGATTACTTTTTCGAACGGAGAATCATTCCCATGCTAAGTTTAACGAGCATTGAGATATTAACTTTGTTAATTATTTACATTTTCTATTATTTGGCATCATTTTGTAGGTTATTTTATTTGGATAATGAAAAAACATGAAATTTGTACTTCATATGTTAGTAATATCTTAGATAAGCATTACAATATCATCGTGATATCTTATATTAGAAATAAAATATAATTGTAATAGAGCAAATGGTTTTTAAAAGTAAGATGTGAATATCGAAAATTTTTTTTGTCCCATTTTCAACTACACACCAAATAATAAAAACCAACCATTTTCCTTAAAATTATTTTAAAAGAAATATTTTTATCAAGAAATTTTTGCAAAACCCGAGCGACTTTTCGTGGAAAGTTCTCTTGGCCTATTTGGTTAAGTTTCTTAGAAAGGGGAAATTGACAATCTACTTTTGTGTCTGGATTTAGAAGATTATGTAAATTTCAACAAATTACAAGGAAATTCTATGTATATATACATGTCAATATTTGTCTATAGTGAAAGTTGTGGGTGTTTCAAATTAAGAAAAAATCAAAGTTTGTTCATCGCAAAATTTAACTTCTTGTCCTAACTTTTTATACAAAAAATATCTTAGCATCTTAATTGCTCAATAATCAATCAATCAGATTCGATCCCTTACTTGAATGAACCCTTCGTCATATATAGGCTTTTCCCTTAGTGGGCAGCTGGGTCATGATTGACATGTGATGACTCTCGATGACAATTGGCAATATGCATTAGCAAATGTCCACTACTAAAGACACTTGGCATTCCCATAATTTGGAGTGCTCTATAATAGTCTTGCAATCTATAGTGATCAAAACGATATAAAGATCGACACATGCACGATTTTTCAGTTAATGCTGGCACTAGCTGCCGAATCAAATGAGGGTTAAGTGGCGTCTAATCTAGATTTAATGTCATCGGGTTGCACAACTTTCTTGACGGCATGGTCTCATCGGTTTGGTCCTATCACTTTATCAAGTGGAAGCTTATGATAAGTTAAATAAAAGCTCCAACTAACAATTCTTTTCATATGATTAATAACTTTCCGTGAGAAATATATATAGGTAGTCAATATTCAGAAATTTCTCTATGTTCATAGTAAATTTCTATACTTATCAGTTAGTCGTAATTATTTCTGTGTGGTTAGTAACTTTTTACATTAAAAAAAGAAGAGAATCGTTGAAGAAACACTTTAAGCCTCCGAATTTATCATTGTGCACGAATGATGGACCGATTCAACCATTTGGTTGATCGAAGTGTGTAGTCCATAGCCACGTGAACCACATTAATTCACTTTAGTGAGGTGTGGTCCATCCATACCCATGTGCACTAAGTGAGAAGTTTCAATAAATTCCCAGCTCGTTCAATAAATTCACTTATTGACTTTTGACAACCACGATTTGAAAATACGAAGGTTTTGCTTATGATTACCATTATGATATCAATAGGTTGACTTGGTAATGAGCACATCAATTGGATTAGTCCAAAGGAAAACAACATAAATGATTTATAAATTTTGGCTCAATGTATAATATCATTGCTGAAGTTTTAAATTGTTAAACGTGGTACCTAAATTCTTAATAAATGCTCAATGTAATTATTTTGTTTACTTAAACGACAAATCCTACATTATTTGATGACTTTGATGACATGCATTATTATATGTTAAATTGGATCTATATGAATGATCGGTTAACATGTCTATCTTTTTATCCATCTGCTTTGAAAAAGGAAAAAAAGATGTTAACATGTTCATCGTTATTTAATGATGTGAATTGTTATATACCGATTTGAGATGAATATCAGAATTGGATGATCCACGCATTACTTTTTTCTGTTATCTACTGTTCAAACTTGATGGATCGGGAGTCATGTTAGTAGATTCCACTAGTTTGAATTAATGGAAGGACGACATTAAACATTTTTTTATATAGTTTAGGGTCTAAATTGAATATTTACTAAATAATTTAGGGTTTATATTGAACAAAAAATCTAGAGATGACATTGCACATTGGACCATTGTTCAAATACCATATGTGTCATTTTCTTTAATACAGATAACAACTCATGTGGGTAGTCCATTTTTATAATGATTTTCTCTCTAGCTAGGAGTGTGAACATGTTAATGTGCATAATAAAGTTGTTATCTCTCTCCCATATGTAGAGTCCACATCAATATTCATGGATACAGTACTTTATTTATTTATTTAGTTCTTTAGCTGAATGACTCAATGTGTTGTTTCTTTGTGATGGCCCGGATCCAGAACTTCACTTATATAAGGAGATGAAACTGGAAGAGCCATGCATGACATTGTGCAACAAACATTTGTAAAGGCTAGCTCTGTAATACTCTCTCGCTCTCATGCACACAAAACATTTTGTCTTTTCTATGGTTTGATTGTAGATTCTATGTGCCATTTGAAGTTCACAACATTTTGCCTCTCTTTTCTTCATCTCTTTCGTGCAGAACAAACCTTGGTTGGAGAACTAATTTCACTGAAAAACACGACAAGCCTTGAAAAGCAGCGAAGAGAACGAGCAATCCGGAGAAGTATCTGGACAACATGAAGTCGAAGGTTGGGGTGTGTCCACAGTTGGAGGAGAACAACAGAATGCCGCACCTGTCACACCCAAATCCTATACGGCTATCTTTTCTCCAGACAATGCAGCCTCAAAGGTTACTATTCAGAATCTGTCTAGCATGTGCGACAAACTTAAAAATTTCATTCCAGACAACAGTGATCTATAAAATGCTATAATTTCATAATATCCTAAATTATAATATATCAATTATATTATATCTAAATCCGAATTTCAATGCCTAATTTTGACAATTCCTTTGATTAGATAATTAGAGGCTTTGATTACTTGCAGACATAGCAAAACAGTGTTGATTTGACTTGACGAGTTGTCCGGATCGACAGCACGTGAAAATTTTCTCTCTCTCTCCCCCTTTTCCTTACTCCACGGTCGCTGGTCTTCTTCTTTCTCGTTCACTCCGCTGGTTTGAGCGAGCAAAATATGTGAAAGAAGATTGAGGGTGGCTGTGGGCTTGTATACAAGACATGGGCTTTCTTTGGGTTTAACTAATAATATATTGGGCTGGATTTATGGCCCATATGTTCCATGAGTGATGACCTCAATGTCTCGGGGTAGATGTTAGGGAACCAAAACAAGCAAATGAAGAAGAAGATCCAGGAAATCGAGAATAAGCTGAGAATCATTAATATCCCTAGCAGCCCGGGAATTTCCGTGTCCAAGCATCATGCAGACCATATCAGTGGAGTTTGAAGATTGGGGTGGAAAGATGAGAATTCTGGAAAACAAATTTGACTTGTGAGGTGTCGAGACAGTTATCTGCGAGAAATTATGCGAGTGAGTAAATAAACTCATGGGATCAAGCGAATGACAGGTCATATGTGGTCTGTAAAGTCTACTTCTACATGCTAGGATTGACTGAGTCTCTAAGAGAATGTTTTGGTGCAATTTATCAGAGCTCGTTTATTGATGGCTGAGGAGCAAGTGAATCTACTTTCAAATATGATCTTGTAGATGCATCTGCTTTAAGAAAGTGTGATTGCACGGTGAGGGTTTCATGTGGTTCTGTTTTCTTGTTCATAATCTGCTAGTAAAATGGATAAACCCGAGCTGCTCGGACTGTCAAAAGCTTTTTCTGTAGATTTTCTCTTGCCAGCATGTATTTTCAAGGGCAAAGTACATGACCTATGAACAGTTGAACTGTGGATTAGAGGAAACAAGATCAAGCGAAGCACTCTTCAACACTTCTGAAAGATTAGAATCAAAGACAAGATTCAGAAACTTAATACCGTCACAAACATACAGTCGCATGTTTACTTTAAAAAAAGGAAAACATTTTCTATATCTTCTTTCACCTCACTTTCTTTTACCAAATATCTTTTCCTTCTATTTTTATTTTTTCTTTTCCTTCTTTTAAAATCTAATTTTTCATTATTTTTTCCTTTCTTTTTTCTTCTTCCTTGGTCCATAGCGGCCGGTGACCAGCCATAGGCGCACTTGAGCTTGCTTGATTTTGCGAGGCCAAGCTTGAGCCCCACTACATCTAGCAAGTTGGGTGAGGCTCAAGCCTTGCCGATGTCTAGCGACCTTGGGCGTGGCCTTGCCTAGCTTGTTGACCTTAGGTGACTGGAGCCTCACCACAGGCCGGCAAGGCTTGATTGTGGTTGGTTGCAATGATCGGCCAAGGAAGAAGTAAAAGAAAAGGAAAAGAAAAGAAAAAAAAAAGAAAGAGAAAGAAAAAAAATAAAGAAAAGAAAAGAAAATAATACAATAAAAAATAAAAAAAATCAATTGAAAAAATATAATAATAACAAAATTATTAAAAGGGGTGTACGGAGGAAAATATTTTTCTTACCAAATAGTGGAAAATGAGTTTTTACTTCATTTTCAAGTTTTAGCTGAACACTGAAAAATATTGTTATTTTCCTAGAAAATGGCTTCATGAAAAATATTTTCTAAAAATGCCACTTTTTTTTGTAAAACAAACATAACCTAAGAATTGAATGAAACTGATCTTACACTTGGTAGGTTCTAGGCTGGTTTCAAGAAAAACTAGTCCAGTTCTTTGTTTTGAAACCCTAGATTGACTTTTAAGGGTGTGTTTGGTAACGTTACAATTTTTCTGTTCTTTTATTCCCTAAATAGAAAAAGAATATAAATTCATTTGGTAATGTCTACTAGTGTTTCTATTCTCCGGAATAGAAAGTTGTTCCAAAAAATAGATTTGTAATAAAAATGAGAAGTTAAAAAAGTAGCTTCTTGTTTTTGGGAATAATTTCTAGAAAGTTATTTCTTTGGTTGTTGTTACTCATGACCGTTGTCGACCGCTGCTTGTCGATTGTTGACTGTTGCCACCATCGGTTGCAAATTGCCTCCCGTTGTTGCTGCCGGCAAACTGGCGATTAGCCACTAGCGGACGACGATTGGTGGATGGGCAACCTAGCAACTGGCGACCCGGCAAGTGGCGCTCGTCAGGGCCATCAAGAAAAGAATATATAAAAATTTTGTTGGTACCAAACGCATTCTAAATGTTTTTATTTCGAGAATCATAAATTTTTTTAGCTAGCAAACACCTTATTTTAATCAAAAATTATTCTAAGGAGTAGAATTAGAAAATAATTATTTCTCAATATAAATTATTTCTAAGTACTCTAACTTCGCCTAGTTCCCTATTCTTATGTAAAAACCACCAATTTGACTTTGGAAACCGCCAAGGGTCGCATTGGCTTAGAAACGCTCTTATGTACCTTATTAAAAATAATAGTGAGATGCAACTCGGGAGAATGGAAACCATAACTTCTAGTTTGAAGTAGACGACCAAGACTGCACAACTAAAAAAATTTCACTAATCATTATCTACAATCCAGTGGAACCGGTCCTGTTCTCCATTTGAAATTGGGATTTATAGGGTAGATTTTGGGTGTGCATGATAATTATTTTATTTCTGTTTCAGAACTATTTTTCTATTTCAAACTTATTTCTGAAACAAAGATCCATTTGATAAAATAATTTTATTTTTCTATTTTTGGAACATATTTTTATTGTAGAAATAGATTCCGAATAGAAATCATAAACTATTTTTTTTCTACTTCTCACTTGAACAAGTTTCTCCCTAACCCCTAGCCATCCATCCCCTTCGATCGTTGCCACTACCACCATCATTGCCGTCGCCACCCGCTCCCCTCGTCAGCCATTGGTTGTTGCCACCATCGATGTCCCCTCCCCCTATTGCCCCTTCCCTTGTTGGCCGCCCACACCGCCACCGTCGTCACCGCAACCACCCCTTCCCCGTCACACGTTGGGTGCCAACCACTCGTCACCACCGTTGCCACCCCCTCCCCTTGCTGGTCGCCCACCATTGCTATTGCCGTTGCCATTTCCCCCTCCCCCGCCGTCGGTTGTCGATCGCTGGCTGCTACCGCCACCCCTTCTTTTGCCACTAATTGCCGGCTGACCGCCACCACTGCCCACTCCCCTACCGGTCATTGATCGTTGATTGTCGACTCCTGCCATCATCCCCTCCCCTCACAGTCAGTCATCGATCACCGACTGCCGCCATTGTCCCCTCCCCTCGCAGCTAGTCATCGATTGCCGACTGTCGCCATCACCCCATCCCCTTGTTGCCGGCCGCCACCACCTCCTCCCCCTACCGCTAGCCATTGCCAACCCCTTCTCCCACCTCCGATCGCCAATCGCTATCGTTGCCACCTCCCTCCCCCCTCGATCAGCTGCTCACCATGATTGTTGCCGCCCCTCCCCCATTGACGTCGGTCGTCGGTCGCCGTTGCCCCTCCCCCCATATTGCCGTTTAAGAGGAGGAAATTTTGCGTCGTTATTAAACGAGTTTCTATTTCAGAAATAGAAATTTTGTGTTGTTATCAAACACATCTTTTTTGTCTAGAAATTCATTCAAGAATAGAAATAGAAAAATTCATTTCTGGCCAGAAATTTTATCATTCGTGCCTTTTGTGTTCTAGCGTCGAAATTTACACAATCTCAAAATGATCACTCCAGCAAGAATCTCCTTACAAGCAACACTATCATGCAGCTATAAATGTCCATCATTATTCGCAAGTCATCGTATCTCAATCACACCCAAATTCAGGGATGGCAAGCAGGGCAAGAACCAACCTTCTTCGTTCGCGAGCTGCGATGAGTTCATGCCGATGCATCGACACGACATGATGAGCGAAACCTCAGGAACGTAAGGGCACCGAGTCGGAAAGGAGCAGAAACGTAATGAAAGACGCTTGGGAAGGAGAAGAAGCTGTGTGACTAAAGGAAGGCTGAGGGTGTCCTTCTCTCCATCACCTTCAGTTAACTACCACAAGACGGTCTATGCCCATCGTCTGCCGAATGTGAAGAGGAATAACGCACGTGCTGTTTTACTTAGTACACGATCATGACAAGTCAAAATTAATTGTAATGAACACGAAAAGGTGAAAGGGAAATAACAAAAGAAAAATCTAGGACGAGTCATAAAAGAGTCAGGATTGGCAGATAAACTTCTTTTGGCTGGATTCTCTCCTCTCGGGGAAGAAAAACATACAAAGAGAAATTGGAGGATTGAGGTATGTCGGCATCAACATGTTGAAATTAGAACATAATCCTGTCAGTTGGTCAACGGTATATCTATAAGATAGGTGGGGCAGCCCTTTGAAATTACTTCTAAAGGAAACTCATATAAAAGAACAACTACTACTTACTAATACATAAATATGGTATTTTTTAACTTGAAAAGTTCCAAACAGCTGTAATGTCTTCTATTACTATCATAATTTTGCGGGAAAATTACCATGCAAGTTCTAAATCTATTGCAATTGTGGTAATTCAGTTATAAACTTTTTATTTTTTATTTACCAAATGAGTTTTAAACCTTTTACATTTATGTCAATTCAGTCAACACGGCCAAATTTTGCTGACCGGCACTGACTTGGCACAATCGACATGATCAGTGTCGATGTAGCGTAGTCAATATTGACGTGGACAATTTTTAATTATTTCTTTCTTTTTCTTTAATTTTTTCCTCTTTCTTCTTCCTCTAACCAGCGTAGGATAGATTGTTGACCACTAGTGAGGGCGAGCTTGCCTAGCCACGGGCAATGGGAGCCCTAGTAGCGAGGCAAGCTACAATGTCCCTCTTCCCATATGATAATCCAAATCATCCATTTTTCGTGAAACAAATGAAGGCTTAATAAATTCTTGACATGAATAGTGATTTTTTTAATAGAAAAGTGAGCGTTAATACATATATCGGGTAATTATATTAGGTAACTTTTTCCTATGGATATTAACTATTTAATGGAAATAATTAAGTGGTGACCTTTCAACCACTGGGGTTGCCCTAGTGTTCATTTTAGGGGGTGGTGGAGAGTTCAATTCTTCCATCTTTTCAGGTGGCTAAAGGTGGAGAGCTTTAGTTTTAGGTTTGAGATTTGAGTCAAAGAATAAGTTGAGAATTAAAGTACGATAGACAAAAAAGAAAAAGAAAAAATGATGACCTTATGATGATTTCAGCTCACCCTAGTACTAACTAACACTGTCTCTCATTTCATTCCATTTTCTTATGGGGACCAGAATTCTTGTTTTGTACTTGCCATTACTCGAGAGACAAAGTGAACTTAGTGACGGTTGTCCTGAGTAGTCGTATCGTCGTGTCCGCAAGCTATGTGGGTGTTAAGTTTCGGAGCTCTAGTCTTTTTCATATGCAGCGCAGTGAAATTGCGCATTCGACTCAAAAGAAGCGATGATGTCTTGAAGTTTAGTACAGTGTGCACAAGACCATGGAGCTACAGGATGATAAGATAAAACCGACTAGAACATCGCGTCCCGTCCTTCAGCTACAGCTTCCTTAAAGTTCGCATCTTATGAGCGAAAATTACTTCCGAGAGTATGATGCAAGAACACTTTTTATTCAGAAACACAACAAATACACATGTTTCCCCCGGCTCTATCCAATGCACAAGGAAATACCATTGAAGCGCACAAACACTCACAAAACAACGAACGAGGGCACACATGGAAAGGGAGAAATTTTTTCTGACATGGAACTTGAACTCGATATGATGTACTGTGTTATAGGATTGATTCGATCCATGGGTCCGTTAGCAATGTTACTCTTCAAGTTTTTCCATCATGAGCTCTTCCATTTTCCCGAATCTTTTCTCTATATCTTCCAGCCTTTGATTCATCGTCGCGATCCAATATGGCATGGCATCGCTGGGGTACGGACTTACAGTGCCATTGAGGGTCGGAATAGGATATGCCGCAGGAGTAGCCGGCCTTAATTTGCATGAAGTCTCCAGTTGCTTGACATAGTTATCCACCAAGTCGTCTAGCTTCCTGCGCAGCTTGGAGTTCTCTTTTATGTAGTCTCCCAGGACTTGCAGGTTATAACTCAGTACGACCCACTCATTGTTACCACCGGTCGTGTTGAATAAATGCAGGAACCGTCCATTTTGATCTAGATTTAGTGGAGTGCCTATTCTCTTCCTTAGGTTATTCAATTGGTTTTCTGTCATCTTGACTTCAACCTTCAAAAAAGAACGTAGCCAGAGGTTAAAAGTTATCACTGAAGTCTATGATTAGAAAAAGTTCATTTTTGCGAGACTCATGATCATAAGAAAATCGCTGAAACATGGAAAGTATGAAGGTGATGCAAGAGTACCTCAAGAACTGCTGATACTTCAATGAGGCCGGTGCTTGGTAAGATGGGAAGCGTGCTTTTAACATATGGATTGCCTCTTTATATAGACGTAAACTATGGATGCATTGTACATGACTCTTAGCCAAAGGGGCCCAAGAATATAGCAGCAGAGGGATTCCTGGAAGAATCTTGGCACTGTGGATTGGAGTATTTCTATTATTTACATTTGGTTGTTCGTCCACAGAGATTCTTTGAATTTGTTGGTTTTCATTTCCCAAAATTAAGGAAGGAACCACATCTTTTGTGCCGGTGTCTTCTTAAGCACTAGACTGGATTGCTTTTTGATAGTTGCTTCCGGTGGTCTCGAATATACACTCTGCTTACACCATTAGAAATTAAGTCAACAAAGTCACTTAAACTCAGTATACAACAGTTGCGGCTCTACTGAGATTTCAGACAGAGAAAGGTTTTCTCGCAGTAAGCCTCTCATTTGTGTTCGTGGTGGTCTGTTTATCGACAAAAATCAAATCTTGGGTTTAGGTGAATAGTCTGCTACTTCGACATGCATTGCAAGTTCAGGATCATTTAGAATTAGATATTGGTGTCAAAGTGAAGAGGACGAGACTGAGCTCTTTTGACCGGAATTGATGACCGCTTTAGCCGCTTTAGTAGGCAAAGAGTGAGGAGTGAGTGTAACACCTAGAATGGCATCCGAGGACAGGATGGTGAACAAAGGGAAGAGATAAAGGTAAAGGCATGGCATTGTAGATTACTTGTGCAACCAACATGAGTACTGCGGATACTGTGAAAAAGTTGCAGATGGAGCATTAGCATGACAAGGACTCAGGATACGATATTTCAGCCTTTTTTACTTTCCCCTAGCATCAAGTAAAGCACAAATTGTGAGATAACAAGGAGCTTCTTCACTAAGTAGATGGCGATGCGTACTTTTGCTTTTCAATAAATAATAGTCAAGATTCTTGGCGTGTGTTCTGGGCAGACGTGTTATCCGGAAGGGAAACAATTGAGGATGTTATGAGCCTTAGCTCATGATTTTGAGTCTTATACTGTGTCTTCTCCGCATATGCAAATCCCTTACAACATTAATATAAGTAGGACCAGAACATTAGAGAGAGCGCAAGTAGCTTACAAAGGTAAGAGTCACTTCATTCTCTCTTCTGTTCATTGTTTCATAGCTCTTCTTCGTGGACATTAAGTCCCACATAGCACTGTATCCTGTTGTCTGAAGTTTAATGTCCTATTTTCTGTGATCCTTTCAAATGCAGAACACCTTCCCGAGAACGAATAGTGGCGAGAAGTTCCACTGTGAAAGATCATGGCTACCGAGAGGTACTTAGCGGCCATTAGAGCACAATCAAATATACTGCCAAGGTTGGAGGAGAACAACCTCAAGATGGTGCACATGAAGGAACCTCTTGGTGATTGGCGAGAATGGACGATACTGACATATGATCAAAATGTCCTAGGAAACTTATTGATAAGGGAAAATAAGCTTCTCCAGAAGAGAATTGATGAGTATGAGATGAAGCTTAAAATTCTCACTTCTCCTCCTCTGCCTCCAACACATGCTGGTTGGGTTACCTGGAATACTAGCGTGCCGAGATCTCAAATAGTTGACCTTGATATTGCTACGTCATCGAAAGAAAACGAGCAATAAAAAGTTTATCTGTTAGAACCATCCACAAAAAATAAAATTTTTGAGAGCGCTTTTGGGTTATTATGAGTGCAGGTCAGCAACGTGTAACAAGTAAACTGAAGATAGCCGAGAAGTTCTACTTGTGTAGGATGTGAGGGTGATGAAAGTGAGCTTCCTTAATGATGTAGTCATGCATCTGTCTGCAATAAGAGTGTTTGTGTTATCGTTACTTCTTCGAGCCTTCTAAGCTCCTTTACTTTCTGGCGAATGAGTTCTATTAAGCTGAATTTTTGCTCTCCTAAAGGACTTGAAACTGGCCTTGTGAATCCAATAATGCCTCTTCGAATCATTATACTCTGACAAGTCTTGTGATTTGTAACATGCAATCTAATTTAAACTACGCAATTTTATCTAAAAAAAACCTATCTATATATATATATATATATATATATATATATATATTCTAACATGCAATCTTTTTGTATTTTTCATTCATTAAAGTTGGCAATTCTATCTAATCAAAATTTCAAACATAACAAAAACCATTCAAGATATCCATCGAGATTTAAAAAAAGATTACGATATCATAAAAAAAAAATCCATCTCTCGCGTCTTAAATTAACGGATATTGCAATCTTGATAGGGCATTTACCCAAAATAAAATTAAACATAATAAAAAAAAAAAAAGATCCTTCTTACGGCTCAAATTAATGATTATATTGCAATCTTGATAGGACATTTATCCAGGATAAATTCAAACATACTAAAAAAAATTGATCCATTGTCTCATGGCTCAAATCAATGATTATATTTAGTTTTTTTGGAGGAAAATTGTCCAAAAAATCTTAAACCTATTACACTTTTGCCAATTTAATTTTAAACCTATCTTATATCTTTTCATCTTTTACCAATTGAATTCATCCAATCAATTTTTGCCAGAATTCGCTAACGTGGACGCTAGCCATCCTATGTGGCATGGCCGACGGCGGACGCTGACATGTACATTTTTAAATAATATTTTAATATTTTATGAAATTTTTATGATTTTTTCCTTTCCTTTGCTTTTTTTTTTTTTTGGAGTAAGGGCCGGCCGACCCTTGCCGGCTCTAAATGAGGGTGTCGCATCCCTCGCCAACTCTAGATGAGGCCACGATGCCATTGTCGGCCAAAGCGAGGGCGTTGTGGCCCTATCCACTTTTGCGTGAGGGCTTGCATGCCCTCGCTTTGGTTGACGAGGGTGTTGTGACCCTTGCCTAGAGCTGGCAAGGGACAACCTCACCTAGAGTTAGTGATGGTTGGGTAACAACCCTTGTTGGCCCTAGCTCTAAAACCGAAAAAAAAAAAGAATAGGAAAAAAATCATAAAAATTTCAAAAAAGTATTAAAATATTATTAAAAAATGTCAATGTTGGCGCCAGCCTTCTCCGTTAGCAAATTCCAGCTAATTTTGGTTAGATGGACTCAATTGACAAAATGTGAAAATGTTTATGATTTAATTGACAAAATTAAAGGATTTATAATTGAATTGGCAAAAGTACGATAAATTTAGAATTTTTTAGACAATTTTCCGGACTTTTTTGTTAGTAGAATCCCATTGGACAATGCTTAAAACACTCAAGATCACATTAGTTCAAATTAGTAAATAAAATATCAAATTCAAGATTGGATTAGATAATTACCTAACTTGAATATGCAAGTTACTAGTCGGACCGGCGGATGACGATGGACCGACGTTGATGGAAGGTGGTGCTCGACCGAGGATTCTCAGGTCAGTTCAAGGGCGACTACAACCGGTGAAAATGACTCGACCAGGGATGATCGTATTTTGGTCACCGCTTGCTGGTCAAGACTTGGTGAAAACCTGCGAGACAGAAAACGTCATCACTCGGCTCGGTGGAGGATCGGAAAAGCAGCGTCATTCCGTGATTGGATCGGCCAGCGAGCCGCTAAACAAACCGGGCCTGAGAACGGCGACAAGTCGCTGTGGAATATCACCGGTGCAGGACATCGGCTAGGCTCACGTGGCCGGATAGGTGCCAAGGGAAAGCAGCAGCTTCGTTGATCCATGGTGCTGCCAGTGTGATCAGTGTTGTCGTGGCTTGGACAGCAAGGCAGCGGTGTCGTCGGGCAACACAGCAGGAAGCCGCTTGGCTTCTCGTCATCCGGGGTGTCGCCGGATCAGCCTTGGACAGAAAGTAGCGTCTGGTCGTGGAGTTGGAAGAGCTCGGTCACTGTCGGCCGAGGAAGGAGATGACTGCCTCTCTCTCCTCTCTCGTCTGGTCTTAACTTTTCTGCTGCGTACAGTGCGAATGAACCTAGTACCCACGTATACCGTCTCTCATTTTATTCCATTTTCTTTTGTGGACCAGAATGCTTGTTTTATACTTGCCGTTACTCGATAGACAAAGTGAAGGTTGCTCTGAGAAATCGTATGCGGGTATCTGGTTGTGGAACTCTAGTCTTTTTTCTGTGCAATGCAGTGAAATTGCGCATCCGACTCAAAAGAAGCGACGACGTCTTGAAGTTTAATATGCACGAATCAATGGAACTACAGGATATTGGGCGTCCAATCTTGGTCTCTCCGATTTTTATCTTTTGTGGGTAGATTACAACTTATTCGCTCAGTCCTACATGCTATACAAGTGTATTGGCGTCCATTTTCTACCATTCTCAGTAATTCACAGGATAGAACAAATATGCCGTCAATTTCTATGGAAGGGCCCGGGCCTTGGACTAGGTGGGGCAAAAGTCTCCTGGGAGGATGTATGCCTCCCTAAACAAGAGGGAGGCCTTGGAATTCGGCGAATCTGTGATAGCAATAAAGCTGCTATGATCAAACATATCTGGATCCTTTTCACTAACAAGGAATCCCTATGGTATAAATGGATATATTCCAACCACCTCAAAAGGAAGAACTCCTGGACCACCCCCCTCCGACTCTTTGTTCTTGGGCGTGGAGGAAAATCCTAGCGTTACGGGAGGAAGTCAAAGGACTCTTCAAGTGGACAATTGGTGATGGCCGATCTACTTCACTATGATTTGATCCATGGCTAGATATGGGCCCCTTTAATTCCATATTCTCGAACACTCGCATCTACCAATCGGCTCTTACTAGAGATGCAAGGGTTACTGATCTTCACACTACTGATGGCCACTCCATATTGCAAGAGCTTTTATCACTCCAGATCACGATCCCCCCTCTCAACAACTCGCGGGACACGTTCACTTGGACTTTCCATCCTTCAGGCAAGTTTTCAATTGCTTCTGCACGGGAAGCTCTTCATAGGAAAGCTGCAATGGTCTAATGGCCTTCTTTTGTATGGAACAAGGCAATTATTCCCCGTCACCAATTCCTCCTTTGGCTCATTCTACAGAATCGCCTTCCTACCTAGGCTTTTCTTATGTCTATTGGCAGACTGGCTTCAGTTTGCTGTCCCTTATGCAATTCCAGGCTAGACTCTATTGATCATTTGTTTTTTGAGTGTCACATTTCCAATTCCCTCGCTACTTTTTGGGCTGTGAAATGCAATCTTTCTTGGCGAAACCGACCTTGGCTGGACAATATTTGGTGGGCAATCAACACTTTTGTGGGTAGTGGTTTATACAATAATATTATCAGGTTCTCATTTGGCGCCCTTTGCTATGTGATTTGGAAGACTAGGAATGACATCATCTTCCAATCCTCCAACCTCTTTGTGCCTTTTATGAGGCTACATCTCATCAAGGTGATCAAGGACAAAGCACTAGCTTTCAATTTGGTCGTGGATAGCCCGAGAAATAGGCGTTTACAACGTAATTAGGGAATATATCCTATCATTTTTGGCTAATGTTGTGAGCAGATTCTTGTACCGCTCGTTTGTTTGTCTTTAGTTTGAAAATTTATACGTACTGTTTCTTTGTGATCTTGGCACCCTCACTCCAGTGACATGTTGTTCCGATGAGCGTGGATGGTGCTGAATTTCACTCACTGTATAGTTGTACGGTTGGAAATCATCTATAGTACTTACCTTTACTAAAAAAAAAAAATGGAACTACAGGATGATAAGATAAAATTGACTAGAACATAGCGTCCCATCCTTCAGCTATAGCTTCCTTAAAGCTCGCATCTTATGAGCGAAAATTACTTCGAGAATATGATGCAATAACCTTTTTATTCAGAAACACAGCAAATACACACGTTTCCCCTGCCTCTTTACCAATACACAAGAAAATCGGCCAGAGTTGCTGTCTCTTTTATTAAAGCACACATGTACTCGTGAAACAACGTATACGGGCCACGCATAGAAAGGGAAGAAATTTTTTGTGACATGGAACTTGAACTCAATATGATGTAACGTCGTTATAGGATTGACTAAATCCACGAGTTCGTTGATAACGTTATGCTCCAAGTTTTTCCATCATGAGCTGTTCCATTTTCCTGAAGCTTTTCTCTAGGCTTTCCAGCCTTTGGTTCATCATCGCGATCCAATACGGCATGGCATCGCTGGGGTCGGGACTTGAACTGCCACCGAGGATCGGAATAGGATATGCCGTGGGATCGGGTGGCCTTATTTTACATAGAGTCTCTAAATGCTTGACATAGTTATCCACCACGTCGTCTAGCTTCTCACGCATCATGGTGTTCTCCTTTATGCGGTCTCCCAGGATCTGCAGATTATAAGTTAATACGACCCACTCGTTGAAGCCACCGATCGGGTTGACAATATGCAGCAACTGTCCATTTTCTTCTAGATTTGGATGGGCGCCTACTCTCTTCCTTAGGTTCTGCAATTGGTTTTCTGTCATCTTGACTTCAACCTGTGAAAGAGAATGTAGCCAAAGGATAAAAGTCAACACCAAATTCGTATGTCCCAGAAAAGTTCGTTTTCACGAGACTCTTCATCATCGGATAATCGCCGAAACATGGAAAGTATAAAGGTGACGCAAGAGTACCTCAGGAACTTTGGATATTTCAATAAGGCCGGTGCTCGGTATTCTGGGAAGTGAGCTTTTACCATATAGATTACCCCTTTATATAGATGAGAGCTATGGATGTGCTTTACGTGATTCTTTGGCAAAGATGGCCAAAAAATATAGCAGCAGAGGGATTTCCAGAAGAATACTGGCCCTTTGTATCGGAGCACTTCTGATATTTATCCCTTCATTTAGTTATTAGTCTACAGAGGTTCTTCTAATTTGTTGGCGTTCTCTAAAATTACTACGAAAGAATCACATCTGTTATATGCTGGTGACTTCTTAAGCACTAGATTGGCTTGCTCTTTGATATTTGCTTACAATCGTCTCGAATATAAGCTCTGATTACACCAAGAGAAATTTAGAATTAGTTGACAAAGTCACTCACACTCAGTATTCGTCAATTCTGGCTCTATCAAGATTTCAGACAAAGAAAGGTTACTTGCATTAACTCTCTCAGTTGTGTTCGTGGTGGTCTATTTATCGTCGAGGTCTGTGGGAGATTTTGAAATTATACATGTTTGTCATCTCAGACTAGAAATCAAAATTCAGGTTCGGGGGAAATAGTCTGTGACTATTGACACGAGTTACAAACTCGGATTGTTTCAGATAAATACACTGAGTGTCAAAATGAAGCAAGCAAAAATGAGCTCTTTAGGCTGGAATCGATGACCACTTTAGACGCTTTCCAGGCAAAGTGTGAGATTGAGGGTAACACCAAGAATGGCATCTGAAAACAAGATAGTGAGCAAAGTAAGAGATAAAGGTAAAGGCATGGCATCACAGATTACTTGTGAAACCAAACTGACCAATCCAGATACTGGGAAAAAATGGCAAGAAAAGCTTTAGCATGACAATGATGCGGGAACAATTAAAACAAGAGACGCTGTAATTCAACAAGGAGAATATTGATGTTAGATCTACCAATACATTTACTCTATTTCTTCGCCTCAACTTGGTTCGGTAATTCAGCCTCTTGTCTTTCCCCTAGAATCAAGTAAAGCACAAATTGTGAGAAAACAAGAAGCTTCTTCACTAATTAGGTGGCGATGCATCCTTTTGTTTCTAATCAGTGACAGTCAAGATTCTTGCCTTGCGTTCTAGGCAGACATGCTACTCTGACAAGCCTTGCAATTTGTAAGGATAAATTTTATCTTTTAAACAACATTAGCAGCAGAAATAAGAGTGCGAACCATGATCCAATGGGCAGATTACATAGAACACAATGTATACAAAGCAACAGAACTGATGACTTGATCGATAACATACCAGAATTTACTACAATATTATGTCCTTTGTAGATCACTTCCTGAAAGTTCACATCTTTAAGAAAGAAGTATCTTGCTTACATATGCGCGTGTGAGAGCAATTTATATTCAGAATATCCCCATGAGGGCCACAGATACACATCTCTCCTGCCTGAAGTCGATATATATGGTGACTTGTTTGCTTTTCTTGGGTGGGGACTACCTGGAGGAGCCGCCACTCATCTCCTTTACTGAAGCACACATGATACTTGGGCTACAAATGCAACACACAAACCAAACTGAAAATCACAGAGCACAAACATCGCAATGTGGGATCCAGAATAGTACTTTGAAGATATGATATGCAATTTTTAGTACCATTTTCTTCATGATACTGACACTCCACTGGCGTTCGATGATTTGCAGTTGCTAATGACTGGAGTCATAGTTTGTCCTCTACGAGCTCTCCCAGCATTTGAAATCTTTTCTCTAGCTCTTCTAACATGCGACTCAATATTGTGTGCCAACAAAGTAACAAGGTTTGATCACGGAAGTATGGGTGAGGATTTAAAAAAAAGAGTTCATATTCATAGAGAAACTCCTTGATTTGCATGAATTATGAAATTGGGATTTTGATAGTGACATCACCTCTAAAACAAGTTCATTTTTGCAACTCTCATGGTTGTTGGAAAATCGTTGAAACATTGAAAGAATGAAGATGATGCGAGAGTACCTCAAGAACTCTGGATACTTCAATATGGCTGGTGCTGGGTGGGCTGGGAAGTGTGCTTTTACCATGTAAATTGCCGTTTATATAGTTTTGAACTATGGATGCGCCGTACATAATTCTTAGACAAAGATGGCCTACCAACATAGCAGCAGAGGGATTTCCGGAAGAATCTCGGCACTGTGTATTGGAGCCCTTCTGTCATGTCCCTATAATTTTGGTTGTTAGTCCGCGGAGATTTTTTGAATTTGTTGTCATTCTCTGTAACTAAAGTGAAAGAATCACATCTAAATCTCATGTTGGCGACATCTTAAGCTGCTCTTTGTTAGTTTCTTACAATGTTCTCAAATATACACTCTGCTTACACCATTGGAAATTTAGAGTAAGTTGACAAGTCACTTACTCAGTATACGTCAATTGAGGCTCTATCGAGATTTTCAGACAGAAAAGTTTCTTGCATTGAGCCTCTCATTTGTCTGGTGTTCTATTTATCATCGAGGTGCGTAGGACATATTACAAGTTTGTCGTCTCAGACCAGAAACCAAAACTTGACTTAGGGAAAAATAGTCTCTGATTGTCGTACCATGACACCAGTCTAGAATCGTTTTACAATAATATTGTTGCAGAAAACAAGCGATGAACAGAAAAATAATCGCATATTGGATTTACACGGTTTGGTTGATAGGTGCTACTCTGTAAGGAGATCATGAGTGTTTCCTAGCTCCCAATTGCACATAATAATCTCACACGGTGTTTAGCCTTGACAATTTTTTACAAATTAATCTCTCAATTCCACGAAAGAATTCACGGATCTTACCCGCATGATTTAATTTTCTTCAATATTCTCAGATTGCTTCGGGGTGTAGTTCACGAAGAAGCTGTCTCTTGACACTCTTAAAAAAGAAGGCCCACTTCTTATATAGTAATGATTATGATTCAAAATAGGAAACTTCCCAGTCAAACTAGGAAACCACTCAAACTGGGAGATCTACTTGAATTATAAAAATTCCTTTCCAAGCTTGTGAGCATCCCCTCCGGCAGATTCCTCCTTTTACTCCATTGCTTATGGGGTATTAGCATATATTTCCAAAAGAGAATGTAGTACTTCTTGATCGTGAATATCGCCCCATCCCCAATGGATTTGTTCTCCGGAGTTCGCAAGAATGAAACTTTAAGGAATTAACGGGGTCATTCCTTGATTCATACTTATGAGAATTTGAGAATATATTTCAACAATTTCCACCTTACTTTGAGGTTTCACTTAAGTTACCATTACTTCGCTAGAAACTAAACTTCGTTACTAATCTCCCAGAGCCTCTTATCGCTCATCTAACATAAACATCATTCAAGTCTAACTTGCACTTGAACTTCGTCGTTACAATGGATGTCATGAGAATACCAACTCTTCCTGCACTTATAGCTAATCCACAAGAATTTTTAGACACGACCTCCTCAACATAGTTAAAGGCAAAACCATTGTTGCATTCATATCTATAACTAGATAGAAAATGCACATTGCCAAACTCAACAACTACAACAACTATTGGTTCTACAAGCTCTACTTCACAGTACGCATAATCTATGTCGATTACCACACTAACACCTTATATTTTGGGAGCTTTTGGCTGCAACTCTACCTTGACCTAAACACTATTTAGATCTGTATAAATACTATTGAATCACCATTCCCTTAAAGTATCGGAAACTTGTCAAATGTAACTTCTTCACCGACAACTGGTGAATTTAATTCTGGTATCGCGACCGATAGTGTTGTTCACCTTGTGCATAACCTAGAAACATACGCTTTCTTGCCATCCCATCAATTCTATTATCACTCACTCGAACATATTGCGGGCAACAAAATATTTTAAGAATAAAAATAATTAACAATCTTACTTGATCACACTTCTTCAAAGTTCGACATTTAATAGCAGTCAATGGGGATCTATTCAATAGAGAGCTCGACGTACTAAGTGCATCTGCAAGGGGTTTCTTAGCCACACTAGCACCAAAGATTATCTAATGGGCCATCTCCAATAATATTTTGCTAATCGAGTTTGCAACCTATTACGGTTCATTCACACTAGTGCGGTGTCTCATTATGTTTCTCTCATGTAGAATTCTTTTAGTAGCTCTAAGCAAAATTCTATGCTACTTCAGTTCATACATGCATGAGCATCTTACAAGCCTCTATTTTGATAAAGTTCTCAATTGCCTAATTCTAACAACAACATCAAACTTGTACCTTGGCACAAACACCCAAGTTCCAATCCATCACTCTTAGCATTTATCTAATACTCTGTCTTGAAAAACCACGACAACTTGCAACATTCAGGTGAATCAACTTAGTAATTTACATGATTTCTCTAACAGTTGTATTGTACTATACTTTTTGTAATTTGTGTAAGTCACAACTCTTGCATACACTAAGCTCCTGTACACAAGAACGCACAACATATTCCTTTCACTCATAACCTTCAAGCTTCTCTTGTTAGTGTGCCCTAAATGAATTTGCCACAAATCAGACTCTCAAATAGATGCAAGTGACGTCTTTGCACTGAAATTGGCCATTCTCTTATCATGAAGCTCATAGGGCCACTATACTTGATTCTCTCATTATCACCAAGTTACCTCTTGAAAGACCATTTTTGAAGTGCACCAACATCCAGCTGAATTCAGAGCACTCAACAAACTCAGGTTCTTCTTTAGTTCTAGAACATTCCTCACTTCAGTTAATGTAATCATGATGTTATAATGAATTATGATTCTAACATTACAACATTCACATCATCATATTCAGCGTTGTTCCCCAATTGTGCAACTACTATCTATGCATTGTTAAGTAGTAAACTAGTTCTTATTTGATGTTACATGAAATGAATAATTGAAATCCATAATTCATTTGTCCAGTGATGTCAAGTGACAAATCTTTAGTGCCAAACAAGACATAATCATTACCATCCGAGACACCATCAACAATTGCAACAATGTCAATTTCATTCATATGTTTAGCAACTAATGCATCTTTGCCCATCATTAAATGAAATTGGTAGTGCATCAAAGAGACCTTGGTTTCTCGTACAAGTTTGATAGGGCATTCATTAGTCCTACAATGGTCTCCTTTTTCATGATGTTAAACACAATAGTATGGACCAATGTCAAGCAAATAACACCCAATATCTATCTATCAGACAAATTCCAATAAGCTTGCTTTAGCAACTTTGGCTTCTTCCTAGACAAAAGTAATTGTAGATATCTTTGATAAAGGTTCCATCAAATTTGTCTATTTTTTACTTTTCCTTTCTTCTATTGCCATCGATTTGCTTCAATTCAGCTAAGTATGGCTTTGGTACTAGTTATTGCGAAAAACAACCGATTAAATTATAAAATAAACACTTAAACGAAATAATTATATCAGATTTTCATGGTTCAGTCGATGAGATCTACTTCATGGGGAGAGCAACCTATAATTTTATTATAGATCAAGCAATACAAGAGGGATTACAACCACTTTTGAGTCACTCAAATAATTTTAGTGTTTTTGAACTCCTAATTACACCTAATAATCTCCCACATTGTTTATCCCTTATAAAAATTCTCACGAAATAATCTCTCAATCTCACAAGCTATTCACAAATTTCACCCACATGATTTAATTGGCTCCAATACCATCAAATTGCTTTGGGGCGTAATTCACAAAGAAGCAAGTCTCTTCACAAAGAAGACTCAGCTTTTATACGGTAAAGAATAAGATTTAAAATAGGGAAACTCCTTTTAGAATACCTAATCAGACTAAGAACCACTCAAATTTTAAAACCAGCTTGAATTGAAAAGTTTCATTTTAGGCTCAAACTGCATAATATTTTCAACAAAGAGACTAGTGTCAATGTGCCGTAGGCAAAACCGTCTGAGCTCTTTTGAATGAAATTGATGACCATTTAGCTGCTTTCCTGGGCAAAGAGTGAGGAGTAAGGTAACGCCAAGAATGGCATCTGAAAAGGCACAGGGTTACGGATTGCTAGTGCAACCAAAATGAATACTGCAGATACTTCAAAAAAATTGTAGATAGAGCTTTACCATGACAATGATGCGGGAAAAAGTAGAACAAGAGTGATGCAGTAATTCAACAAATTCGACAAAACTTTTGATCTTTGATGTTGATCCTGATTGATAAAAATAGTTATTGTGCCCAGGGTAGGAGAATATGAATCTGAGACATCCAATAATCACGATTACTCTATCTCTTCACCTTTACTTGATACCGAATTTTTTTTTTCCTTTCCCCGAGTATCAATTAAAGCACAAATCGCGAGAAAACAAGGAGCTTCTTCATCAACTAGATGGTGATGCATCTTTTTGTTTCAATTGGTAATAGTCAAGATTCTTGCTGTGCGTTCTAGGCAGACATGTCTTATCAAGAAGAGAATTAACGAGTACGAGGTGAAGCTTAAAATTCTCCTCTCCCTCCAACGAATGCCGGTTGGCCAACTTTGAACACCAGCAACCGGCAATCTCATCTAGTTGACCTTAAAATCGTTATGTCATCGAAAGAAAACCAGCATGGAAACGTTTACCTGTTGAAACTATCCAAAGAAAGCAAAATTGATCAAAAGTTCTTGGTTATCATGAGTGCAAGTCTGCAATTTGTAACACAAACTGAACATAGCTGAGAGCTTCTACTGGCGTGTGACATAATAGTGAGAAAATTGTGCGTCCTTAAAGATGTAATCAGGCATCTGTTTGCAATTAGGGTGTTTGTGTTATTGTTACTTATTTGATCCTTCTAAGCTCCTCTTCTTTCTGGTGAATGAAGAGGAGACCCTCCTAGAAGTTCAGCGATTATTGGCATCCGTGTCAAAGAGCTCTCCATAGCTTTCCCATGCCTTTAGGGACGGGTTTGCCCTGTCGCCCCTCGCCTCACTTTCTTTCCTAATTTCTATGTCTTGCAACTCGCCACTTGAGAGCGTGTTCTGAATTTATTGATTCATCAACCCATCAAAGACACAAAAATGTGGCAATGGATGATTTGCCTTTGCGAATGAAGGTAGCGTCAACGTACATTGTTTCTCACCTCATTCCTTCTTCTTTTTGGGACCAAAATGCTTGTCTTATTCTTGCCATTACTGGAGAGACAAAGTGAAGTCTATTCTGAGTAATCATATTATGGTGTCCGCCCGCTTCATGGATATTAACTTACAGAGCCCCAGTCTTTTCTAATGCACATCTGACTCAAAATTTGCGATGATGTCTTGAAGTTCAACACTATAAGCACAAATAAGGAAACTATATGATGATAAGATAAAACCAACTAGAACATAGCGGCCTGTCCTTCAGCCATAGCTTCCTTAAAGTTTGTATATTATGAGCTAAAATTGCTTAAACAATATGATGCAAGAACGCTTTTTATTCAGAAACACAACAAATACACATTTCCCCTGCCTCTTTACCAATACACAAGAAAATCAGCCAGAGTTTTTGTCTCCTCTATTGAATCACACAATTAATTGCCAAACATGTATACGGGCACCATAGAAAGGGGAGAAATTTTTGTGACATGGAAATTGAAATAGATACGATGTACTGTTATTATAGGATTGACTGGATCCAAGAGTTCTTGGCAATGTTATGCTCTAAGTTGTTCCAACATGAGCTCTTCCATTTTCTTGACTCTTTTCTCTAGATCTTCCAGCCTTTGATTCATCATCTTGATCCAATACGGCATGGCATTGCTAGGGTAGGGACTTATAGTGCCATTAGAAGTCTGTATAGGATGTGCTGTGGGACCAGGCGGCCTCATTTTGCATGAAGTCTCTAGTTGAAGGCAACGAGGGGTTCATCAAATGCAGCAATGGTCCATTTTGATGTAGATTACTTAGATTCAGATGTGAGCCTATTCTCCTCCTTAGGTCCCACAATTGGTTTTCTGTCATCTTGACTCCAACCTGTAAAAAAGAATGTAGCTGTAGCTTAAAAGTTGTCACAGAATTTAAGTTGGAAAAGAGTCCATTTTCACGAGACTCATGATCATCGGGAAATCGTTGAAACACGGAAAGTATGAAGGTGATGAAAGAGTACCTCAAGAACTTTGGATATTTTAATAAGGTTGGTGCTTGGTAGGCTGGGAAGTGTGCTTTTACCATATATATTGCCCCTCTTATAGATGTGAACTAATGGATGCACTGTACATGATTCTTAGGCAAAGATGGTCAACGAATCTATAAGCAAAGGAATTTCTGGAAGAATCTCAGCAATGTGTATTTGTATTTTCTGTTATTTGTCCCTGCATTTGGTTGTTAGTCCGCTGAGGTTCTTTGAATTTATTGGCATTTTCTAAAATTAAGGTGAACGAATTACATCTGTTTTATGCTGCGACATCTTAAGCACTAGATTGGCTTGCCCTTTGATAGTTTCTTACAGTGGTCTCAACTCTGCTTACATCGTCAGAAATTTAGCATGAGTTGATGAAGTCACTTAAACTCAGAAAATGCCAATTGCAGCTTTATCAAGACTACAGGCAAAGAGAGATTTCTTGCGCTAAGCCTCTGATTTGTGTTCGTGAAGGCCTATTTATCATCGAGGCCTGTAGGAGATATAGAATTTTTTCATGTTTATCATCTCAGACCACAAATCAAACTTTGGGTTCAGGAGTAATATTCTGCGACTCTTGACATGCATTACAAGTTTAGGATCATTTAAGAATAATACCATCGAGTGCCAAAGTGGAACAGGCAAAAAAAAAGATTGAGCTCTTTTGACTGGAATTGATAACAACTTTAGCTGCTTTTCTAGGCAAAGAGTGAGGAGTGAGGGTAACACCAAGGATGGCATCTGAGTGCCAGATGGTGAACAAAGAAAAGTGAAAAGGTAGGTAAAGGCATGGCATCGCAGATTACTTGTGCAACCAAATTGAATACTGCAGATGCTGTGAAAAGTGCAGATAGAGCTTTAGCACGACAGGTATGTGGGGACAATTAAAACAAGAACGACACGGTAATTTAACAAGTCTCACGAAACTTTTGATTTTTGAGATTGACCCTGATTGATAAACATAGTTACTGTGCCCGTGATGGGAAAGTATCGATTGAGATGTACCAATAGTCACTTTTACTCTATTTTTTCACCTTTACTTGATACGATAATTTGGCCTTTTATCTTTCCCCTAGCATCAAGTAAAGCACAAATTGTAAGAAAACAAGAGCTTCTTCACTAACTAGAAGGTGATTCATCCTATTCTTTATCAATTAGTACTAGTGAAGATTCTTGCCGTGTGATCTAGGCAGACATGTTGTTATCAAGAAGGCAAACGATTGAGGATGTTTTGAGCCTTGGTTGCGTGATTTTGAGTTGTATACTCTGTGTCTCCTAGGCATAAGCGAATCAGTACCCTCATTCTTATAAGTTGCACCAGAAAATTAAGGAGAGAGCAACTAGCTTACAAAGGTAAGGGTCACTTCTCTCTCTCTCTCTCTCTCTCTCTCCTCTGTTCGTTGTTTCATACCTTCTCTTCAGAGAAATCAAGTCCAGCATACGGCAGTCTCCTATTCTCTGAAGTTTAACTTTTTCTTTTCCATGATCCTTTCCAATCCAGAACACTTTCACGAGCAAGAATAGTGCGGCAAGTTCCACCGTGAAAGATCATGGCTAGCGAGAGGCATTTAATGACCATAAGAGCACAATCGAACATGCAGCCAAAGTTGGAGGAGAACAACCTTAAGATTTTGCACATGAAGGAACCTGTTGGGGATTGGCGAGAATGGACGATATTGACATATGATCAAAATGTCCTGGGAGACTTATTGACAATGGAAAAAAAGCTTCTCCAGAAGAGAATTGATGAGTATGAGATGAAGCTTAAAATTCTCACTTCTGCTCCTCTCCCTCCAAAGTTTGCCAAGGACACTAGCACGCCAAGATCTCAAATAGGCGTCCTTGACATTGGCATGTCATGGAAAGAAGATGAGCTGTAAATCGTTTATCTGTTTAAACTATCGAAAGAATAAATTTTACAGAGGTGCTTTTGGGTAATAACGAGTGCAAGTCTGCAATGTGGAACGAATAAACTCAAGATAGCTGAGAGCTTCAACTTGTGTGTGATGTGAGGCTGATGAAAGCGTGCTTCCTTACATGATGTAATCATGCATCTGTCTGCAATAAGAGTGTTTATGTTATTGTTACTTCTTTCGAGGAAGTTCTTTGGTTCTTTGGTCCTTCTCAGCTCCTCTTCTTTCTGGTGAATGAGTTCTTTCAAACTGAATTTTGCGCTACAAAAGGACTTGAAACTGGCCTCGTGAACCCAATAATGCCTCAACAAATCATTCTTCTCTGACAAGTCTTTGTGATTTGTAAAGAGAATTTGCATTTTGTAAACAACATCAATATTATGTCTGGAAAATTGATCGATGACAAACCAGAATTGACCACTCTATAATGTCCTCTATAGATCCTTCCTCAAAGTTCATATCTTAAAAAAAGAATTATGTTGCTTACATATGCATATATGACCGCATCTTATGTTCAGAAAGTCTGACGAAAGCATGAAGGTCACAAATACGCATCTCTCCTGCTTCACGCAGATATATGGCGATTGTTTGCTTTTCTTGGATGGAGACTAAATGGAGGAGCCTCATCTCATTTACTAAGGCACACATGGTACTTACATGGTACCTGGAATACAAGTAAGCAAACACGCAAACCAAACTTGAAATCACAAAGCGCAAATATTGTAATATGGGTTCCAGAAGAGTATTATGAAGAGATGATGTGCAATTGTTAACCCAATTTTCTTGACATGATACACAAAACCCACTGGCTTTTGAGGGTTCACAGTTGATGATGTCTGTGGTCATAGTCTGTCCCCTATGAGCTCTTCCAGCTTTTCAAGTCTTTTCTCAAGCTCTTTCACCTTGCAACTCAATGTTGTCTGCCAACCGGGGTAACAGGGTTTGATAACAGAACCACAGGGGCAATGATTTATACAGCTACTGATGACTGGAGTAGGATAAGGCCCTAAGATTAGGGGGCCTCATCTTCCACGAGGCTTCATCAACATAATTTTCCATTACTTTGTCTAGCTTCTTAAGCAGTCATCAATTTTCCTGTATGTAATCTCCTAGGACCTGCAGATTATAAGTCAATACGCTCCACTCTGTATCACTGAGTACTTTATACATATGTACTAACCGTCCATTCCGAGTTAAATCTTGAGTGGAGCCCACTCATCCTTATATCCTGCAGCTGGTGATCAGTAATCTTGACTCCAACCTGCTAACTGATCATAAATGGCAAGAATAAGTGTTAGCTCATACCAAGTGTGAAAATGTTCTTTTGAGATCACCTCTTGTGCTTGGCTGTGGAGTTTCTTGTCCATGTCAAGAGGAAGATGCAAAAAACTGAATTCTTGAGAATGGAGTCTAAATTCATTGTCGAGGAGAACTAGTCCACCTGCACAGAAGAAGCGGAAATCTGCAGGCACTTCCTGATAAGAAGTCCAAGGGTCATGGAGCGACCACCAGGAGATTGACATTGTTACTTGCTGCCTCGACCAGCTTATCTAAGAATCTCATAAATCCTTGAACAATGGAGAAGAAAGCTTCACA
Organism: Angophora floribunda; assembly: GCA_014182895.1. NCBI lineage: Eukaryota > Viridiplantae > Streptophyta > Magnoliopsida > Myrtales > Myrtaceae > Angophora > Angophora floribunda. The sequence goes on along the minus strand of CM024707.1, from coordinate 33,526,956 downwards.
CTCGTATGAGTCAGATTTGATTTCTTTAGGGTTATCATGAGTGTGAGTCGGTTTTATGTACTAGAAATAAAATGAAGACAACTGAGAGCTTCGACTTGTGTGTGACATGTGCTGTGTGATCAAAGTGTGCTTCTTTTAAGAGGTATTGCATCTGTATGTAATAAGAGTGTTTGTGTTGTTCTAGTTTTGATCCTGTTATATTTTTCTCTTCTTTCTGGTGAATGAGTTCTTCCAGGACAACCTCTTGCTCTGTAAAGTACTTGAAACTGGCTTATGACGCCTCTTGAAATTTTGTTGACTTGAGTAAGCCTTCCACTAAGTAGTGAAATTTTGAATTTTGTAAACCAAATTGAACAATAAAAATAAGAAAAGCAAATGAAAGAGTGTAGACCATGATCCTATGTTCCTGAGCAGATGATCCTTAACTGCAGTTCCCCCATTCATATGCTCAGACAGTTAGTCATGAAATATTATCCTCCGATTCTTGAGCTTTATGTAGTTTACACCAACTCAGTTAGTGTGTTCCACCTGTGTCCTATGTAACCCAATGATGAATACTTGATGTGGTCCACACGCTACTCTTCTTTGGTTGATTATCAGTGATTATCACAGGGGGATGCTTTCATATAGGCTAACACTGGACATTCCCACTTATGGCGAATCAGGAAAAAAGCGTTCTTTCCAAGGGTCTATGCGCCGTGACATTGAGGACATTGTTCATATTTCAGCATAATTATCATTGACAGATAAATTTAACTGCGCCTCTGACAAAATCAGAAGTTTCTTCACCCTACATGGACTGGAAGAGGCAGGGAAGATTTCTCTCTTCTATTGAAACACACGCACATTCAAACAGAAGAAAGAGCAGACTTCACCAATCACTGGCTAGAAGCATCTTATGAAATTGCAGGTAATTATAACGTGGTCTGTAAGAACTATTTCCTGCATTAGCTCCATCCACGCAAAACCAGGCTTTAGGGCGAACGTGTTTGTCTTTCTCACCCATGGCTATTAACAAGATTCTTAAACTTTCAATCCCCACCGCAAAGCAAGAATCCATCGGGCTTACAATTCATGATGTCACATTAATTTTGTCCCCTCAAAGTTCCTTTGCTCTACCATCTCCTTTTACGCGGCACAAGACTCCCGGCATCACGTGGCATAAAGACATCTAAGGTCCGACTAAGATCACTTGCTCAAATTACTTGGTAGGAGGCAATTTCGCTAAAGACTAGACTGAGCTCGCCATACCGTCAGCATTGGAGTCTCCTTTTCCTTACACAATCAGACATTGAAATCTCCATTCTGATAACCAGGTCCTAATATTTCCTTTACAAGATCTTTCAGCTTGTCGATTTTTTTCTCTAGGTCCTACACCTTTCGGTTCAACATTGTGTACCAATTGGGACCGACGGGATATGGATTCCCACCACCCGTAGGAACGGGATAAGTTAATTGGATGGGGAGGCCTAATTCTGCACATAATAACCAGTTGCTTCATATAAGTGACCACCAAGTCATCCAGCTTCTTGATCAAATCCCAGTTGTGTCCTTCAGGAGATATCCTAAAGCATTTAGATAAGATAGCAGCACCAGAAACTTATTGAAACCACCAAGAAGATTGTATCTATGCAACAGATGGCCATTTTGATCCAATGCTCCTTGCTCGTCCTGAGTTCTGAAACCGCCGAGAAGATTGTATATATGCAATAGACAGCTCTCTCTCTTTTTTCATAATTTTGTAGTATCTTTTTCATTAATCCATTTGTCATTAATGTTTGTCTTTTTCACATTAAGAGCGCATGCTTCTTATTACGGGAAAAATTAGAGTTAGAAAGGTGATTATTTTTTCCATATACCATAGTATATTTCTCATTCAAAAGTGTGCTGCCCAAAATTTTTTACCAACATATTTCTAAATGAGAATCTATTATGATGGATGAAAAAACAATCGCTCTTCGAACTTAAATATTTCACATAACAAGAAGAATGCACATTCAACATGAAAAGACAAAAATTTATGAGAAATAAAAAAAATGAAAAAAATGCTACAAAATTAGGGAAATAAAATAAAATGAGAGAGTACCTCAAGAAAAATCGATTCACACAAATATATGTGCAAGGAACTTGGTTTCATACTATTAGAGATAATTGGGATGATTCTGATGGTTTTTTGTATCTCTTAAAATCTTGCGAATATCTCTTTTTAATTATGTATATCTTGATTGATATATTATCTTATTTAGTCATTTGAAAATCTATAAATAGTTGACATAATTTTCACTATGAAACATTGAAATAAACACATTTCTCAATTACACTTTTTATATATCTTTCTTTGCTGATTTCTCAATTTTTTACCTTTTATCCCATTGAGCCCTAGGCAAATGTTATTCTTTCAAGGGAAACGGCATAAAAGAATGTTAAAACATATAAAGTGCAGAAAAAACTTTTTATGTGTACTATGATGTTCCTGTTATGACCCTGAGGCAAAAAGGCATAATCGGATAATTAATCAGGAAACGGCAAGTAAAAAATTGAAATCAAAATTTAATTTTGACTAAAAAATATAAAGATATTTAAATCTTTACTGATGATATTATAAACGCTAATGATTTTTTATAATATTATTAATTCTGTTTTTTGTTGCTGTTTCTATCTATTTGTTTTCATTTTTTGTAAACTCATGAAGAACTATCCAGTAGATCAGATTACCCTAAAACCAAGAGAAAGATAATATCCTAAACTCTATGGAATTCGATTGAGCCTATTAATGAAGTTCATTAAGACCTTACTATCCAATTGGAAACCCTACTTCTTCATTATTATTTTACTAGTTTTCACTCTCCTTCGGTCACTTCTCAGTTCTCAGTACAGTTCTGGTGCGCGGACTCATCTCCTCTCTTTGTGCTTCTCTTTAGTCCCTTTTCTTTTCCTTTGACCCAGAAAATTTTTCCCTCTCAAATCCAGGAAGCTCCACACCTCTTCAAACCCTTCATTACACTCTCCCATTCTTCCTCAAACTCCCCCATCATTCTTCATCTTCTCACTCAAAGAACCAGAACACATGGAGACAGAGAACGCGTACATTCGCATGTACTGAAAATGCATTTGCCCAAATGACACTTACACAGAGAAGACACATCCAGCAACAACAATCTATTATCTAATATGTTACCACCAACACTTAAGTGGGAGATATCTCATTGACTATCACACGAGATTGATATAACCATCAAGCTTTCGCGAATCAGCACATCGACATTATCAAATAATTCCAGAGAATCTAGCTTAACACGTGCAAACATGTGAGGCATATCAAAAAAGAGATTCTCGGAAATGATTAACAAAAGAATTCACAGTGAAATAATTAACTAGACGATAAAAGGTGAGTACCTGCAGCGACGACCAATCGGCTTTGAACAAAACAATCATGGAGGCCACTGTTCCAACGCTTCAACAATAGCGCTCCAAAAACAAGGACGACCGGGGAAATTCTTGAGCAGCTCGGTGATGACGAATAGCTGCTGTATGAGGTGGTTTCGACGTCCTGATATGAAGCAGAAGGAAGCGAAAGCTGATGGAGGCAAGGGCTATCAGTCGCCTGCAAGATGGCACGCATTTCATGTCTCCACTCGTAATTTGACAGAGCATATGACTGACAATGGGACAACCTGTCCATTATAATACAATTTCTTACGTCCTATATCATTACTAACGATACATGAGCAATGAAGACTACCTCAAAATCTGCTAGGAGACACCAGTACTCTCCGACCAGAGATCAAACTCTCGGCCTAACATATCACTTGATCTCACTGATAAGCTGTTGTAACTTCAGTAATAAAAAACCGCGAGTGAGAAGAAATTACTTGACCTTGGAGAATCGGGGGAGGGTAATATATGCCAACATTGATGACCACGCTGCTGCGAGAGCTCGTGCTGGTCCAGAAGGTCGGCCCGATTCAACACCAGAACATCTTGCGGGCCTCCCCTTCCGTCAAACATTTTGAAGTCTTGCGCCCGCCCCGATCACCATGCAATCCGCCTCTCAACGGAGGTGAAGCCTCTGGTGAGCTCGACGATCTTCGAAGCTTTGCGAACGCTTCTCGTCGAATGCCTCGGCGAGGTCTGCAAAATCAAAAGAAACCCAGCGAGAGATTTTCCAGGATGTGAATCGTTAACTTAGGAATGCTCCCAGAGATATCTTATACGATGAGAACGAGAGAGAAGGGAGCGAATCGATTTCTGCTGCGTCAGTTAAGATTATGAGAGCGCTTATCTCGGTTCTTTTGAAGTGTTCAACATGGTTACTATTTCCTCTCCTTTGAAAGTCTGTCTTTTCTCGAGCAAACTATTTAAATTATAGTAACTCCAGTCAACTTGAATCTACATTTATCAAATTTCCCTTCCGCCCAACAATAGGTCATCTCCCTCCATTTCAATCCTCTCCAACTCCCTGCCACGACCATCCACGGGCATCAGCTTCAAACAATACGTGCTAAATAGTTTCGTCTTCTTGATCGTGAAGATGTGTGAATATAAATGTCAGCGTGCGATGAGATGCTATGAACTAAACAATATCGGCAGAGAGTTTTTGCAACCGCAAATGATTGAAAAAAATGTCAAATACAAGATCATCATGCCTCACTTGGAAAACAGAGAAAATCATATACAGTCTGAAAGTCATGCACTAATGCTCTGGAAATGCTGGGAAAATCCTATATTTTTCTGGAAAATAAAAGGAATAGAGTTCCTTCTTACGGTAAGTTCACGACCCTTGTCATCAATTCTCATAATTTTAATTTACTTCGGAATTTGTTGTATAAAGAATGGACTGCTGAATGTTTGAATTAGTTGTTAGCAGTCGAACCCTCCAATTTTTTTAGAGATTCTTCGATACGAGCTGCGGGAGCAAAGATATAAGAGAATCCTACTCAACAATTAAATTAGAGTTTCGTGGAAAACATATAAATAAGGAAAGAGACATGGCTTCACATCCACGGAAACAACAGCTTCTTTCTCTGGTTCTGATGCACTAGGTGCCCGTTTGTTTAGGAGCTATCATGCCAAAATTTAAAATACAATTCGAATTTTTCAAAGAAATTTGTGAAAAATTATATGTGAATATATCTGTTTATATGCATTTTGCGAAGGTTTTAAGTGACTTGGATAAGAAAAATGTTAAAGTACGTGGGCTTGCGAGATTTAAATAATCAAAATGTAAAAGTAAAAGTTGCTTTCGTTGCGACGGGTTCCCTGACGAAGGATTCTGCCTCCACAACGGGCTCTTCATAAACTGGACCGGATACAACCTTAAGTAATGAGGCCGAACCCAACCGAATTGGGAGTCTCTTACTTCATTTTTTAAGATTATTACACTACTTAGTTCTATTTTCACTAAAAATTAGATGTCAGCTTGGATCCACTCTCGCCAACATGCCCCACCTTCTGATCCCCCTAAGCTCTCTCCCTCGGTGAGAATAAATCTATAGTTCAAGACTTGGTTATCTTAGAAGCACCTTCTTCCAAATCTAAGGCCACTCTTCACTGACTCGGCAGACCAAGGACACAACGAGGCGACCGAGTTTTGGATACCGTAGCAGATCTGTGAAGATTAGCGGAAAGTATGCATTCGGTCCTCTGCTTTTGGTCTTTACGTAGATGCAAGTTCATATGCATCACCTGTTTTCAATGCAAAGATTATAACATATTATAGTGCTAGTGCTAATTCCAGAACAATCTCGGCATCATTGCGCAAGGACATAGTTTTATGTCTGTTGAAATTTGTTGGTCGTGAGTTCCTAAAGGTTCTTATAGTGTGCTGGCACTTTGCACATTAAGAGAGGTTTATTCGAGTCAATCATTGCAACCTTAGCTAGCATTGAACATCCAGAAAAGTTAGGGTGTCTGATATGCAATTATGACAATATCTGAGCTAGGCCCCATGTAAAAGCCGAACTTATGTTTGCTTGAATGAAGTGGTTAAGTCATTCTGCTCGCTAGGAGTAAAGTGAATCCTTTCTTCAGGGATCATTAAGGCCGGAAGGGTAAAGTAGATCCTTTCTTCCATTTCTTTTTTTTTTTTTGGAATTCAATTAAAGGGAAAAATAATAAGCAATCACGCACATAAACACTTGCACCATATATGAACCCCGTTCTCGCACATACTAGTTTCTTCATTGATCAACAAACCTATAAGGAAGGAGAGGTGACCTCAATCCTAGATGCAAAAATTTCAGCCGTTCCTCATTTGGAGATCTCCATTACTTTCAGCGAACAAAGAAAAGGAAAAGCTAGACAAAGATCAGAGTTCCTCTCAGCTTTGACAGATTTAAACTGCTGGGTAGAAGTTCGCAGCTCACAGTTATTATGGTGACAGACACTTCAAGAACCACATGGCACTGGGGTTAAGAGCATTGGCTATCGTGCTTTGAAACAATAACCTAGTACATTGCTAGAAGATACACGACAGAATCTATACCACAGAAACTAATCCTAAGACAATAGCTGTTGCCTAATAAACATCCAATTTCCCATCCTGGTGCTCTGTCGCCATCGTTGTTTTGTCTTGCTCAAGCCACAGGTCTCTACCAGTTTATATCATTTTCAGATGCACAAATGAGGAACGACAATTTTTTTTTAGGTCATTTGATTAGTTTAAACATCTATACTCCGAATTGGAAGACTGTCTCTCTTAACTGTTTGGCTCATGAGAACAGCAAATCAATTACCTACACCATGGAGCATGGTCATCTAACAACCTAAACGAATTTATTCCTGTATAACCAAAAGAAAGCAGAAGATATAGCCAAGAGGGGTGAAAGAGATTTTACGCATAACAGAACCCAGCCACATTAATCATCAGGTTGACAACACGATAACAAAAAGAGAAAAAAGGAAAAGAAAACTCATATTGAAGACCATTTACTATACTTACAGATCACAAAACACAAACCATTAGCAACCTGTGCAGTGTGTACAGCGTGTTAACGGGACGCGAACACAATGTCGTCACTCGGAGAAACAACTCACACTTCTGCCAGTTCTCATGGAGGTGACAGGCTGCTAAAGATGCGCTTCAAACTTGGACATGCCACACGCAATCTCCCCATGCTCACTGAGGAAATCTGCATGTCAATATACACAAGGTAACAGCTTGATGAGTGAAGCTATCGGTATGATACAAACAAATTTAATGTATATCTTTTCCAACAAAGGGAAAAAAAAAAACTGTGCTCACCTGCGGACAATAGCGAACATCAAGGGTCTCCAGTGTCGTACATCGTGACACAGCAGCTTCGAGTGCTTCTTCGGTGATATTGCATGACTAATCAAAGCCCAAAGCCCCACAAGAAATTAACAAACCAATCAGAATAGAAGAATTTGACAGTATATATCAACTCGTCCAAACATATTATGAACAACTAGGAATTATCTTTATCCTTTCTTGGAGAGAGTGTGTAAACCAAGATTCATATTCCAAAGGAAGATATTACATTCCCACTGCAACAGGCCAACGAAAATACAAACTGGACAGCTTCTTCTTTTTCATTTAAAAAATAAAGCAACATGCATGCTTGAAGAAACATGAACAAGGAAGACGATATACACACCTGAAGAAATAGACTTGTCAATTTTGGACACTCAAGCCTCAATGTTTCCAAACTGCAGCAATTACTGAACAAACAAAATAGCATTAGCAAGTCGAGAATTGGTGTGCAATACGCAAAAAACAAAAAGGAAAGAAACTTAATACCTTAAGTTTAGAAGGCACAAATTCAAACAAGCAATGTCGACTTCCTTCAGATTGCTGGATAAAGATAAGTTCAGCGACGATAAGTTATAACAGCGAGCCAGCAGTGGAATAAAAACCTTCCTGATATTTGGACAGCCTACGCAATTTAGATTTTGCAGCAAACGATTGGGCAGCTCAGCTGGTTCCAGCATATTATTGCTCTCTGACACATCATTTACACAACTGGCACTAGGTGACTGAGGGAGATCCCCAGGGCAACCCCAATTCAAATCATGCATATTGACGCATCCATTTAAGCTAACATGAGTCAGATGTGTACAGCAAGAAAGAAGCTCCTCTATGGCAGACTGAGAGAAAGGCCCATAAGACAAGTCCAATTCTCGGAGAGATGGCAAAGCTCCTCGCATGTAGAGAGGCTCCAATGAAGAATCAGTAAGGTACTTGCACGCTTGTAATTTCAACACCTTAATTTGGAAAAGGAGGTAAAGGATAAGGTCAGAATAAGCACTGAGAACTTAACTAGTTAGAATGGCAAAAGTCCCACAAAAAAAAACCCATGTAAAGAAACATTCGATAGAAGTGAGAGGTGTTTGAAAATACCCAAGCAAGACATTCAAATTCAACCCCCTCATCACCTCAGTTGCTTATTGGTCAAGTAGAGGCAAGTCAAAACGTAAGTGAAAATATTAAAAACAATATTAAAAACAAACATGGACTAACAAGGTTTACCCTTCATTTCAGTTAAACTATAACCTACATAATCCAATTCAACCCAGTATTCATTTCCTTCAATCCTCTTTTACAAAAAGCTTTAGTCCCTTCCCCAGCATATCTGAACTCAATCATTCAGAAGCTCAACCTCTGACCCAATTTGACGTGAGAATAATTTGATTCAGAAGTGAATAATCCCAAAGAAACACAAATTTGAAGATAACTTCAGTATTCTTATTGTTATACTTCAAATCAAAGGTCAAAGCTCAATAATTCCAAATGAACACAAATTTGAAAATAACTTCGGCATTCTTATCGACATACATGTGCCATCTAAGTGGCACTAATAATCAAACTATTCATGGCAAAAGTCAATGACACAAGAAATTGGTGAAAGACACCATTTCAAATGGTGTCATAAAAGCTAGTAACAATGTTACAAGCATTGGAGCTTAAAACCTAAACAACAAATAGCATCAGATTAAAATTTCTCAATGACCTGCCAAATGATTTTTCATATAAGGAGAAGGCTGAATCCATCAAAAAGTCTTGACAAACTAATATCATGGAAATCGTGTTCCACATAAGGTTCGTGAGCATATAAAATTACAGCAACATACCTTCAAATGCAAACAGGACTCAAATACCGGAACCAAGTTTGTCAAAAAGGTGTATGATAAGTCGAGCATGGTTAAGTGAAGAAGCCAACAAAGAGAATAAAGTCCATCAGAACCAACAGACGGGCATGACATCAAGATTAATGACTCTATCAGAGGACAAGATCTGGCTGTCGCAGACAAGCAGTCATCCCTGAGGTGGCTGCATAAGTCAAAAAATGAAGTGTCAGCTAATACGAGAAGACAGAAGCTCAAGAGAACAGAAAGAAAGTGTAACCTGCAAAAGGAAGCATCTAGAGATGTTAAAAGAGGACAGTTGATGGAAGCCTCTGCCAGTACCCCACATCCTTTCAACTCCAGCAACACCATTTTTGGTGCTTCAATTGTGAGTTCACTCAATTTAGGACATATACCAAGATTAAGCGACCCAAGTCCAACCTGAGGTGGGAAAATATTCAAAAAAATAAAAAAAACAAGCAAGCTTTGTTGCAGATACATTAACATGAAATTGATGCTAAGCAGTTCATATGATCAAATTGCAGGTAAATTTCCCCATGTCCTAACTACCACCATCAGCAATAACATGCCCACCAGTTCAATGGAGATAATTTGATTCAAGCATAAAATAAAAAATTCCCGGAATGAGACAACATATATGATAATTCTCCCAGAATCATGTGCGAATAACATACATAGGTATCTAGGAATAAAGAAAGGATCTCATTTTTTAAAACGTTTTAAAGTGTAGAATTATTAACTCAAAAAAGACAAAAAGAAACCATCGCAATTCACTAAACCAATAAACAGAACTTGCCACTTACTGGGCAAAAATGGGCCTTTTCTAAGTGATCACACCCATCTAAACAAACTTGCTGAAGATTGGGACAGGTGAGGTCAAGAGTTGTAATTCCCCTGCACTCAGAAAGGGACAGACTGACTAAAGAAGTACTGCAGAATCGCACAGTCACCAAGCTCTGCAAAAGAAAAAAAGTAAATTCTTTACATCAGTGAGAGCATGATACCACCTCTGTGCCATTACTGAATTTTAAATTTACTCAGCTATATGATGAAAGGAGATGACTCTAGTAGAAACTAGTAACCCCAAATCGAAGCTTAAACACAGACCTCACAATTATCAAGGACTAAGGACTTCAAAAGAGGGCATCCACCACCATCATTGAAAACTTCACATATAGAATCTGTCAGCGATTCACAGGCTGTTAGGTCCACTTCTTGCAGAGACTGGCACTGTAATGCTAATGTGGTCAGACTCTCCTGTTTTTGCAAAGCTAATTTCTGCATGCACACAAGAAGTATAAGATTTTTTTCTGTGGCACAATCACTAAAGATCAGATACTATTTATCCTCCTTTCATAGACAAACATACTTGAAGTGAATTTGATGTGATATTGATACGATGGAGTGCACCACAGTTAGACACCATTATGGATGATAGCATGAGAGTTCGTAAATTTAAATCGGCAAACCTGCAAAATGAAATCCCAAAAGTGTTTTATGCCTCACGCTCACACACACAGAATCACACACGCACATAGAGAATCTGAAATAAAAAGAATGCTATTGGATTTCAACAATGGCGTATGAGACGGAGCAAAGACCATACTTGCGACAATGCACCAATCTTATATTCTTTAAGTGTGGAAGATCCAAAGATACAGATGTCAACAGGCTGCAATTGTCCAGCTCCAAAACCTGCAGAAATTCTCAATTTGAGCTTTCAGACTATTGACCCAAAAAAGAGAGCTTAGTTCAGACTAGTTACTGTAAGATCTCATAAAACTATAACTTGTTGAGATAATCATTTCAAACCTCTAACATATAGCTATGTGCAATTGCAGCCATTGAAGCTGAGGTTATGCCCTCGCAATTGTCAAGCTTTAGAACCGTCAACATCGGCAGCCTAACAGACTGCACAGAAAAAGAGCATGTAAGGAAAAAGCTTCCATCACTTTTACAAGAAAAACATTTACTTACAGATGATTTACCTCAAGTGAAATGTTTGGGCAGTATGATGCATTGAGAACATGGAGATTAGCACAAGTAAGAGCTATCTCACGTAATGTTTCATCACTAACACATGAACAGTTTGACATGTCCAAAGACTCCAACAGTGGGCATGATATTGCGGCTGATCGAATTGCAGCATCCGAAAGCTTATGACAAGAGCCTATATCAAGGTCACGCAAAAGGGGGCAGCTGAGCTGAGCCTGGGCCATATTACTGCGCTTCAAAGATAAGGTCTCAAGTTGAGGACACCTGCAATAACAATGTCTCAGCTGCACTTCAACCAGGTGAAAGATTCCAATAGCTTTGCCAAATTTTTTAAAAACTTCACCTGACAGATATTCGCATGACACGGCATTTGATCAATTGAAGATGACGCAACCTGTCATGGTTTATAGGTATCTCTTGGATGCCATTACCAAGGGTAGCATCAGTGACATTTAGACTCTTCAACAAATTACAGTCTGATAAGGCATAAAAAAATGTATCCCCTAGCTGTCCTTTCCCCAAGGTCAAAGCCTCCAGATTTCTAAATCCCATCAAAAGAACAGTAGCAATTAGACCACAGCTGTGAGGGAAGCAGAATAAAAAATCAATAAATATAAAAATTAACCACCTCAGCGATGAAACAGCCTTCATAACGAGCAAATGAATTGCAGTAGCACCAGTTATATTGACTTCAGCAGCATTTGGATACCGCTGGCACATGTCCTCAACTACAAATGATATGGTGAACAATTAATCTAGCAGAAAGAACCATTATAATATTCCTATTTAAAAAGAAGAATCTTAAGCACATCCATCCCAGTCGATATTCTCAACTCCCAACCTAAGAACCAAGAAATGGAGACAAGGAGATTTGAGGTTAAACGAATTATTAAGGGCACATCACATATATTTGGGATGATTGAATGAAAACTGGATACACTGAGTAAGCTTCCCTTTCCAAATTGAGGAAAAATATGAGGCAGTAACATCACATTCTAGATACCTATGAACCAACAAGAAATCCAACCTTGTTTAGCTTTTACTGTCAAAATTTTGAGCACAAGAAATTTTTGCAAGAAAACTCAATGAGCAGGAAGGCCATTCAAGATAAAGCATTCCATGTGTAAATTAAGTCAATTCAAATGACAACCAATGGACCAAAAATTACTATCTATGACCAGTACCTTGATTAATCATTGCATATGATCTGAACAAAAACGATCAAACCATTTGTTCCCAGGTAGGCCATTACTTTATGCATGTAATCTAGTTGTTTCTTAATTGATGTCAAAAGGGAAGAGCCCTATTGTTTCACCACTATTCCCGTGCAACTTTCCAAAATTATTGGCCATTTAGCAAGTACTCTAGTGTTCTCCTCTATATTATTCCAAATTTCCCTGCAACACCTTTATATGCTCAAGCCTTTGTCCAAAAGAAAAATCAATATCAAAGCAAATGTAAATGAGAAATTTCTTTCAGTATCTCTCCTCTAAAGACAATGAGTAGCTGGAAATTCAATTGATAAACTACCAGGCATATGTGCTCAAACTAATTTTCTCTATCAAATGCATCTACTTTAAGTCCTGACCACCAGCTAAACCAAGAATAAGCTAAAAAACCATCTTAGCATTTCGAAACTCACATTGCTCAATCGATATGTTGCGGTTCTCAAAATTTAAGCACTTCCAAAAGTCTTCATGTGCGCTAGCTGCTCGCCACTGTCTGCAGACTAGTGCAGCCCGACAAAGATCCATATGATTCAAGAAAGAGAACACCTGACCCCAAAGTTTATTGCAAGAAATCATACTGTCAAAAGAACCAGAAGTAAAGAAACTAGAGCCTTAAAGAAATATGAGATTTCTAGTACCATGTGTAATAGGTCGTCAGTCAAATCCATCCTCACTTCTATATCTTCTGTTTTTGCTTCACCATCAACATCACTGACGTTATCCATCCCATCCCTAGATTCTATATGATAAGCATAATCAATAATATCCAACATAGAAGAAGTTGGATAAAGCGGTTCACTTTTTAAAGCTGAAGCTGAAGAGTCCCGATACAAATTGAAATGCCTGTCTGAATAAATGCGTGAACTGCCTGCATTAGCAGAGCATGCTGTTGCAGAATTACTCTCCCTGCAAGCACCAGAAAACAATCACAACAAGGCAGCAGAATTACCCACCAAAAAGAGAAAAATGCGGACTTGAAAATGTCTTGTCACACATTCTGCAAATGCAGCATAGATATCACAAATTACAATTGACAACCATAAGGGATGGCAAACAGACCCCTTAGTTGGCAATTGTCATCACAACCTCATGTACTTTCACATTTTAAGAACAAGACGGAAGTCAAAGTATTCTTAACGTTGGTCAGAGTCCAATCCAACAAGATGAAGCAGACTTATCAAGGACAAGGCCTCTAACAAAAACCTCTGCATGTGAGAGCTGGAGGATACATAATGAATGCTGCAGTATGATCACAGTTGTTCCATTTCACCAACTATTTGTTCTTCAGCCCCCATTAAAATATCAGCTTTTTTGCAACATTTTCATGATTTGGGAATAGACATATGGATTCAAAGAATGATCCTCGAAAGCAACTCAAAACCGTTTTGCAGAAGCCCATTATTGACGATCCGCAAAAATAGAGTTCAATGCCAAGAAAGAAAGAAAACTGCATGCAAAAGTGGCACCAAGTTCATAATGCTTCTTGCAAAACCAACATTAATGCTGCCAGGCTCAATTTCTTCCAAGAGTCAAGTATAGACGGGGCATATCAACTATATGCAGGCCCTCAATCGATTTATGCACCATTCTCTCGAAAGTGAAAACGAGTTGGGACTCATGCTCCTGGGTTTCAGAAACATTTCTAATTGTGGCAATAAAAGCCACTATTATATGGAAGCACAAACCAAAATCACTATTTGCATGTCCGTCGGTATATGTTCCAGAACAATCATCAAGTAGACTTGTAGTATACACAACCACGCAACATGGAGCAAACTAAAACCAAAGACAAACTCACATCATTACGAACAAGTAAGCAATCGCCTCACCCGGTATCATCATGAAATTTGGCACGCTTATGGTGCCAATCGTGATCCCGCTCCTGCGACGCCACTGCCGCTGCCGCACCAGATACAGAACCCGAGCTCTCGCCGGCCGCGCGCCCCGTGCTCCGACCGAGCCCCCGGCCCTCTCGAGCCCGGCCGCCGCCGCCCGCCAACGGGTCCGGATTGTCGCCGCCGTTCATCGCCATCTCCATCTCCTGGAACAACGTCATTTGCTCCTCGATGTCGCCGTCCGCAAACCCTAGCCTCACCGCCAGGTTGGCGAAGTCGTCCCCATTCTCGGAATCGCCTCGTCGTCGGAATTCCAGCCCCTCCCGGCGGAAGACTTGGCTTCTCCCCCCATGTCGTCACCGATGCTCAACCATAAGCAGCAGCACCAGGTCCTCATGCACAATTGGCAAGCGGGAAGGAGCTCCCGGCCAAACCCTAGGTCCCGAGCGCGCGCATTTTCGCACCCGGAAGCTCGAGCAGCGACGGGAGATCGACGAGGATCGAGAAATGGCGGATGACCCAGAAGAGGAAGACGAGCGGATCGCGCGATGCGAGAGGAATTGGGAGGGAAATTTCCCGAAACGGATCTGAAAAATCAAATCTTGGAAAACTGGAGAGAGAGAGAGTGAGAGAGAGAGAGAGAGAGGAGGGGAAAGAGAAGACGGAGATGAAGGGTGAAATTGATTAAAGTAGCGATTTTTAAGAAAAGGGTAAGGGCGAAAATGGGGAGACACATATAAATTTACAAACCTCGGATGGTTTTATGGTACCCGGTTGTTTTTATTATTATCATTATTACTATTATTATTTCCTTTTTGCTTTTTTTTTTCTCTTTCTTTTTTTCTTTTATTTTTTTTCTCTTTTTGCTGTTTCCAATTTCGTACTGCTGCTGCTTTTTCTTGATTTTCTTGTTGGTTTTTCTTTATGGGCGACGTCGTTCGGAGGAAACATCGAACGAAGAACAACCACGGGGGAAATATAATTGCTCCCCTTGTATCATGATCCATGAGGGGAATCGGAAAGATCAGATCATCCCTCCTTGCAAATCCATTTTAGTATTTTTCCTAAGGTTAGCAAGATCCGATTTTAAATGTTTCCAGTGGTGTGCAAGAAGATAGGATTGAGGATGGGCATTTTTATGAAAAGAAATGACGGTTTTATAAATATGGTTATTGAGTACGAAGGATGCAAAGTGGTTTTCAGAGGTAAAGCTCGACTATCTATTTGGTATTTTTGAAAGTAAAGATTGCGTTGATGGACATTAGGTGAAAGGTGAAATATCTTCAGTGTCTTCCCTCAAAGTTATCAAATTTAATTCTATATAAGTGGTCGTTGGATGGAAAAAGCTTCAAAATGGGAGAAAATCGTGGATTTCATCTTCCCTTTTAATTGTAATTTATTAATGTTTCAAACTCCTTTAAATCTCTTGAATCTAAAAGTAGAAGTGATAATTTCAAATTTCTTTTCGTCACGTGCAATTTAAGCCTTATCAATCTACCTATCCTCCTGTGTCATGAAGACAATGCAATTGGGACATTGTCATTCGATATGCATTTCACTTGTAAATATAAAACATTTTGCTCAAAAGCCCCTCAACTTTGGCATAGTTACACAAGAGTCCTTGAATTTAAAAAGTTACAGATTAATCCCATGAACTTTGGCACAAAGGTCTAGTAACTCTTGAATACTGAAAAATTACAGACTACCCCCATTGACTTTGGTTTTTATCATAGCGGGTTAGTTATCCTATTAGCATGTTGCCTGAAGATGGGCTAATTAATTTTTCTAGACCAAAATAACATTTAATCATATATCACTTTTTATTTTCTCAACTTCATTAATCATCATATATCACACTATCTTTTCTCAACATCGTGAATCATCTAATGGAGGCTAATTTGGTCATAGCTTGTTAGATGTCCATTTCTCGAGCAATTCATATATATGCAATAAAATCACGTGAAAAAGTGCTTACCCTTAATTAGTTCAAATATTGGGCTCGGAGATCTCGTTTGAGCTCGATCGGAATTAGCTCTTTCAAACTTAACCTTAGCTAGATGGTGTGTTTAAAATTCAAGTCCGACACAACTTTAATCCATGCTAAACACATTAATTACTAAACTCAAGCTTAAAAAGATCGGATAAACAGCAAAAAACGACAACAAAAGATTATGTATGATCTTATTCGAAATTTTAAATAATTATTTCAATAAATAAAAATCACGAAAAACTTGGCTAAGACGTGGATAAATTGCGCAAGGAAAGAACAACTCTTGACTTTTCTTTGACAAATTCATGCTCGCGTGTGAAAAGAATTTCAGACTTTCCGAGGATATGAAATGGACTTCGGATGGTCCGACAAACTCTTCCAGATCGTGTCGTCCTTTGCCTCGCATTGAGTCGGGTAAAAATGCACGTCTGATGGTCCATGTTTCGTTTCACATGCACCCTTTCTAAAAAGACCAGGGCGTTGACCGTTGACTCATGATTATGTCATTGGCCGGGTCGGGCCGGGTCTGGAGACGCCCGGAACTTCAGAGGCCCATTGGGCTCTAAACCCAATTCAGAAAAAGTGTGTTTTAACTCTTTTGCGTGAAGGGGGAATTCCAATTAAAAAAAAAAGCGCCAACTTTCGTTCGGATAATTTCGGCCATAACTTTCAAGTATTACTTAGAAAGGCACCATATTTCGTGTTGGGGGACAATCTTAACCCAACCTTTCGAGTGTCGGAAAAAGAAGGTACCGATTTTAATCGAAGGACGGTTTTGACTAAAATATGACGTATGAGGCATCTAAAACGGTAAATGGACACTTACATAGCAAACAACGAGTGTCATGTCAACATATGTGACTTCGGTAAACCATCAAGACGAAATCTCTTTTGAAGATATTCGGGCTTCAAATCACATTTCGAAAGAGAAGAAGGTACTTGAATTGGGGCTTGGGGTTTTTTCACAAAATTAAATTGAATTTTCTCTCTCTCTCTCTCCCTCGCACATGAAAGTCCATATTTGGCTTCCAAACGACGTGGTTTTGCTTGTTTAGCGAGAAAAACGTCGGTCCACATGAGGCCTGGTTATCTTTGGTTCAATTAGAAACAACATTAGGACCTGGAAACATCATTCAGGCAAAAGTTTTGTCCTTTTTTTTTTTTTTTGGGTGGAAAAACCCTTGTTTTGCAGCTGTCAAAACCATCATTAATTTACTATTTACCGGGCGATTGCAAGTAATTACAAAGTGGGCCCTTGGTCCAAAAAGAAGAAAACACAAGGTGGGTCAAGTATCTTTTGAGGTTTTCCTCCTTTAAGGTGAAAGAGGTACGAAATTAGCTGTAAAATGTGGTGTTTGCTCCTTGCTTTGTATTGATTGTTTGTCTAAAGTAGGGTTTAAGTGGAACATACTGTGTTGAGGCTATGCCAGGCTAGTGTATTGGGCCATGTCCATTGCTCATGTCATTTTGTTAATCCAGTTGCTAATGATGTGGCTAATGCCTTTCCATTGCACGGTTATTATAGAAAGATCGATGACACCCTCCGGTGTAATTGAACTGTCACCCGCTCTTGATTTTCACCTTTACTTAACAAAATGCACATGACCCACATACCTACTAGTTGATAATTTGAACTTGAAAATCGCCGATAACATGAAATCCCATGTGAACGCATGCTATTCTTAAAAGCATCACATCCGTTCTTACTAATTATCTTCTATGGTGAGATTTCTTCCTTAGAGTAGACGATGAATATAGAAATACATTGGGGGCCCACCGATCACCATCAACTTTAAAATCTCTTATTAGGAAATGCAACAAAAATTCAAACACTTCAATCTCGGAGATCAACCACTGGGGGTTACTCCACTCACCACTTTCCTCACATGGGAAGGGGGAGGTGAGAAGTTCGATTCCTCATTTTCTCATAGGACTAGGGGTGGAGATGTTTAGTTTAAGGTGTGGGGTTTGACTCTCACATTATGCAAAGAGTCATATTAAAAGTCTAAAAATGAGTTGAGAGTTAAAGTGAGACAAATAAAAGAAAATTTTGGAGATCATCAAAGACAGTTTGAGCCTAAGCACATTAACACATTCAATTATACTTTCCTTCTTTTAAAAGATTAAACCAATCACTCACGAGTCAACTGGGTCATATTAAGCAATTCACACCACTTCCAATCCTGGTCTTTTCAACCACAAGTCACACCCTACATTCCATAAAGATTTAGATCGAGCGGTCGAGTGGCGTAGTGCATGCAAGTTGACTCTACACAAATGCCAAGTTGGGAGAAAAAGGGAGAAGGCGAGAAAGTCCAACCCCTCTGTATATGTAAAGCTCGGAAGGAAACATAGAGACCATCGCCGCGAATCCAACACGGACACGCCACACCGATGTTCTCGAACGAGTGCATGAACTTGAACCAGTGGTGAGGGTTTTTTGGCGGTCGTACCACGTTGGTCGGACGATGCTAAGGAAGCAGAAAGGAGGAGACAGGCGGAGTAGTGGAGGAGCTGGTATCCATCGGGCTCTGTCTGGCATGCGTAACAATAACGTTTACAGGTCAAAACTCGATTGCTGGGTTCTTATTGCAAACAGGGAGCGGCAACTTATTGCGCAGTGCCACGGTACTTTTTCTGCAATGATTCCGCAAATGCCATCCTTCCAGTTCTACCTTTTCTATTTTCCTTTCTTTCTTTTCACTTTTTGGAGGTTATTCTATTTTTCTCAACTTTTTGTTGGCCTTTTTATAGTTTGGACCAATACGTACAGTAAAAGTTTATCCAATCTTATCTGCCAGATTTATAATATTAGTGAATCTAACATATGATCGAACCTACTTCCTTAACTGGATATGTATCACTGTATGTATTTAGTGAGATAAGCCTTATCACCACAAATGTTGTAGTTGTCATCGATCGTTGCCACTTCAATTATTTACAATTTTCTAATGTACATATGATCACTTTCTACTTGATTATTTTGAATTTTTCACTTTTAACGTATCGAAGTGCGGGTGCCGTCATTGTATCTTGAATAATCAAGTTGCGTTTTGTTTTAATTACTATAGCCTTAACGCATCTAAATCTTAACCAAATGATTTAGTATTTGACTCATTCCTTAGTATAAGACACTTGCTCATAGAGGTGAGCATGATTTAAATTGGATCGATTCGGCACTTGACTCAAGAACCGACTTGCATAATGTTGATCCCCAATTTTTAGGACCAAAAACCAATCCTGTTGAGATGAGGACCAAGGATCGGACCAACCCCGTGGGTCCGATTTGGTTCTAGAGTCAACTAGGGACTAACTAATTTTTTTTCATTTTTGTATTCCTTAAAATGACAAACCTACTAATTCAAACTACATATTCATCAATATTGCACATTGAGCAATTAAATTATGTACAATAATACATATCAAGTAAAAATATAAGATAAAGTAACAATAGAAATTTCATACTTGCTAAAAGCAATAAATCATAAAAATGAACATGTGAGGTGAGGGAACAAAGGTGAGCAAGGCCAAGGCGAGTGAAGAGGGTTTCTCTTTTCTATGTCAAATTAGTGCAAGTTTCTTTTTCTTTCGACTTTGTAATTTATATAGCAAACTGAACTACAAAGAGAATAGAGAATGAGGCACTAGAGTTTAGAGTAGATAAAAGTACATAATATATAATATATTATATCTTGGATCCATTATATACTCTCAGATCGATAATCAACTTGCATAGTGTATGGTCTAAAGGTCCCAGGATCAATGACTGACCTAATTCCCTTGGGAATTGAATTAAGATCGGCCGAATTGGGCCAGTCTAGGGTTAGATGCTCACCCTTACTTGCTCAAAGATTTATCGAAAAACCTTAAGTCGACAAACAATTGCTGTACTTCGATTCTCTAATATCCATAGAAAAAAAAACAAAAGTATAAAAAAACCCAATTCAATATTTATCGTGAAAAAGATCAGTCAAGCTGTAAAAAGAAAAACCCAATTAATCATTTTACTAACCAATACACTAAACAAATGACATTAGGCCGAAACTAGCAAATCTTACGCAGCAAGCCATGTTAAAAGCGAGGGTCTCTTTTTTTCTTTGCACTGTATTCCAATGAATACGCACCCCACGAAGAAAAGTTAAAGGAGCAAGCCATTAATTAATGTAGGTACGGACGCTTCGTTCTTTTTTTTTTTTTTTTAATTTTTTTGGGTGGCTTCGACAGGATTTACTGTTTAACTAAGGAGGATAATTAAGAAGGATTATTATTATTAGCCCTTCCTTAAGGCGGACCGGGGTCATCAAGACACGGTCAACGGTTTCCTCGAGCGGGGGCAGGTGGGCCCCGCCAGATCCCCAATCGATGGCCCTGGGGGGAGCCCGGTCCTTCCCGAGATCCGACGGTCCACGGAGTGCTCGACAGCGGGGGCGAGCCAACTGTGGTCCGATGTGGCCGACCGCCGGCTGTTTTCATTCCATTCCCCCCCTTTGTTTAATTTATATAGTACATATAATATGTATATTTAGGACGGTTTGGTGGACTTGAAGTATGATGCTTTTCTTTTCTTTTTTAATTTATAGGTCTGTTGTGATTATCTGTACTTAGATTTTCCGTATATTTTCCTTTTTGTTTTCTCCGTGCAAAACATAAAAAAGGAGGTAAAATTCACACCACATTTCTTTCATTCTATTTATTTTCAATTTTGGGTCTGCCAATTTCTTCTTTTCCTAATGATCAAATCATCTCATATCTTTTTATAGAAAATGTTAATTAATGTAGTACCAAGAGAGAAAGAGATGTCAAGGGCTGTGTAACAATTGTGTAGCACATCATCTGGTGTTACGTAGTCACATGACCCTTTGCACTTGGCGTCATTGGTTGTTGATGATATTATCATCATCTTCCCACTACTAGACCCTCAAATCTACTACAAACATTGTCTTGCTGTTGCTAGCACCTCCCTTCCTCTCCTCTTCCTCCTCCTCGGGGTGGTACGACACTTGTTTGAGGTCTATGAAGATGCCCTAGCCTTGCTCAAATTGTATAGCGAAGCTTGTCCTAATCTTTAAGTAGTGACGGTTGATCAAAACCTTATAGCAATGTTCCTTCCCGATCGAAAAGACCCGACCCAAACGGTTCGACTAAACTTAAGTGGTTCGGATTAGCTCGACCGGTTGCCATCCCTGTTTCCTAAAGGAAGTTTTGCATTGCTAGTGGACCCAAACCCACGGGGGTGGGAACCTGATTTCAGATGTCGACCATCAAAATTTCTGACTCATTGGGCCTATCGAGTACTACCCAACCATGGCTTTCCCACCGTTGTTGAATTGCTTCAAGCCGACGACCATTTCAAGCCCTAAGTTTTGTAGTTTTGGGCCGTCTCCGTCCACAAATGCGTTGCTTTAGACAATCGATTTAGGGTCGAACTAGACATATGGATCAGCCCAATAGCAACAAATAGGCCTATTGGGCCTTTACAATGAGGCTTCCCTCGTGCAGCAAACTGGCCCGAGAACCACATCCATTCTGCGATCCGTTTCAAACTTAGGAGTTCGAGTCAACCAGTTTGATTATGAACTTCTAATTACATCTTTCGAAACTTACATTGTTTTGAGGGGTTTTGAGCTCTAGCTAGTATTTGATAATATAATTCCTTTCAATACGGATTCCATTTTGAACAAACTTTCTTTTATATTAGTAGAGTACCCAATAAGAATCCACAAAAGTAACAGATGATATAGCATGAAAGTAAGAACAAGAACAATATTACTTATCACAATCCTCATAGGAATTTACATCTTTCTGACCATTTCACCCAAAGCCAGTCAAATATTATATTTAAATGTTAACTCAACGTAATTATTTAACAGTTTAAGTTTTTAGAATAGTTAACAAGGATCTTAGAAAATTCTTCTTGGTATCAAAGTAGAATAAGGAGATCCCAAATTCGAATCTTTCCAAACCCTTATTTGCCTCCTCTAGGTATATTTTTATGGTTTAGTCTTAGGCCAAAATCCAACCTACAGTACTAACATTTCACCTTCATCTAAATAGATAAAATTACAACACAAAAGAGAGTATTATATTTCCAGCTATTGCTACAAGTTTTGCATGTCGAATCAGTCCCCATTGATATCACTACCTTAACAACTAAGCAGATAAGT
The DNA here is from genome assembly GCA_014182895.1 of Angophora floribunda. Taxonomy (NCBI): domain Eukaryota; kingdom Viridiplantae; phylum Streptophyta; class Magnoliopsida; order Myrtales; family Myrtaceae; genus Angophora; species Angophora floribunda. Next base: position 33,504,638 of record CM024707.1, on the reverse strand, counting down.
TTTTTTGTAAAGATAGAGCTCGACAAAAAGAAAAATGCAAGGGCATGGCTTGCCAATCCTCCACTCATCGAGTCCATGATTAGCTCCAATGTGAACAAAATTCCCATGACCTAACTGCATGACAAGCAAACATGCTCTGTCGCATTCATTAGATTGTCAAGGTCGGACGTCTTGTGGGGCGCACCATCTTTGGCCATGGCATCGAAATTCCGATAGATTTCATCAATCATCAACTTCTCAAATCAATCAATTTTGTTTTCTTTTGTTATCTTTGCTTTTTGGGTGTTGTCCAATCTTCGTTTGGTGGGTCACCCAGCTTCTAACTCTAGCTTCCAAAGCAGCAATCGCACACTGTGACAAAATCTTTGAAGTTTTTTCGATGGGCTCTTTTTTATTTTCCCCTTAGCTGGACCACTTTGTCTTTTCTGTACATCACCACCCAGCAATGCCAATTGGGATTTGATGTAACTTAATGCTTACATACCGATTTTTTTTTCTGGGTGGGCCTGGGTTTACTAGATACAGTTGTAAAATGTGGACCATCTTCGATGGGAAAGGCTTTGTTTTTGTTTAGATCAGTCCCTTGGAGAAAAGGACATAATGACACACATGTCGCTCATGGCTATATATGGATACGAGCTGTTCTCCTTCATGTGGAATACCCTAAAAATCAATGTGTGCTTATACACAATTGAGTATTATATGAAATTTCATTAAGATCAAAGTGGTAGTCCAACTTAATCTCAAATGATATAATTGTCCAATTCAGGCTCATGATGATGAATACAAGTAGAACAAACATGTGTGGTTTCGTTGGAAATTATGCAAAGTCGTTTTCGATCTTGACCAGTTAACCTTGTAAGATTGGGATTTGTCGCAATTCTAATTTCTCTTAAATGTGAAAATTGAAGTTTGAAAAAGCATAAGAGTTGATCGTCAAGTGGCGTGTAGTCACATTTGTTTGAGATGCCAAAATCAATCATAATCTTCAATAGTAGATTGTGTAAACTTATAATGGTATGGGAATAGAAAGGACAAATACATATCCACCTGGTATTGTGTTACTTTTGTAATTCATAGGGGATAATCACACACGAATCATCATGCAAGCAGTCCACTATACAAGGTTTGTAATTTAGGATTTAGGGCTTCGATGTTTTCGCACATAAAACAACTAAGTCGTGTCATCCTATTATAATATTTAAATAATAAACAATATTTTCGTCTTACATGGTATCAGAGTCGGAGGTTCTAAGTTTGAATTTTTTTAGGCCCTATTATGGTCCTACAATATCTTACACAACTAATTTCTAAATATTTGTGTCACCAAGTTGCTCCATGTAATCCATGCTAACGGTGCACAGGTTCTACTACCAAGAGTTCCCAATTTTTCATAGGGTTTCTTTCTTTCCGCTTTTGCTGCTTGCCCTTTTTTTTTTTCTGGCCAGTTGGGTTTCCTTTCTTTTATATAATTATACCGCACTGGCAAGTTTTGTCGTGTGGACCATAGATTTCGCACAGCCTATTTTGCATCGACATGAAGCTTTGCGGGCAAAAGGAGGCAGCGATTCACCTTCCAACTTGCGATGCCTCATAAAAAGACAGAAACTCGAACAGGGCGATCTGATTTTGTAGAATCAGCATCCTCAAAAGCAGCGTGACTCCACTTTTTGCTGGATTCGATTGACCAGTCATCAGTGAAAAAAAAAGGGCGGTTGAGGGAAAGATTTCTGAAAAGCAGTCAACCCGCTCCAAGCCCCCCTCGCCTTTTTCTCTTGCCATTTTTGTAACTTCTTGGATAATGGCAAGGTTCCATTTTTCAAGACTGCTCTCCAGTTGACGAATAGATTATTCATCAACTAGGGTATTAACGTAGCTGGAGAGCATCAGGACTCATGCGCGGTTGTTTCCTCGGTTCTTTTTTCCTTTTATGACTTTATGTCGCTCAATCTATTTGTCAAAAAGTCCTACACAAAAAAATCATACAATAATTGATGGAGCAACGACTTCATAAGTGATATATTACATGGAGAAATAAAGGGTCGATGTAACATTATCCAATCCTATAATCATTATCAATGATAGAGTTGGAACTTTCAATTGATTTCAAAGTTGCGTATAAAGATATTTTCCTCTCAAGGTACTATCATAATTTGATATAGCGATTTTCACACCAATGGCATCGCACTGTCTTCTTCACGTACTATTGTCTAGGTAGCCATATGTTCTCATTTCACCAACATGGTAACCGTCCATTTTTGGAACTTTTGGTACTTGGGTTATTTGATCTGCTGGCAATATCACGTTAATTAATTTGCATGAACAGTTTCTCATATTTTTAGGTCAAATTCCTTGAATTTAAAAACGGGGACACGTGATTTGCATCGACAAGAACGATAACCCAGTGCAGTACGCAATACGCATACGTGGATTGCATGGATATGCATGACCGAAATGGGTACGTAGCTTTGAATATTCCCCCCCTTGGAATTAAAAAAACACAGCTGCTACACACGCACGCATCACGGGAAGATACAGTGCGTGGAGGATCGTGGGAGATCTAGTACAGAGAGCAAAGTCATCTCCATCTTTTGTCATCGTTCCATGTCGAGGTCCTCGTTTAAAGTTCGACCTAACTCCCATCTGCTGCTTTTCTTTCTCATTTGGAAAGAGATCTTATTCCACGAAAAAGCAGATCGTTCACATGCTGCAATAAAGTTGCCATCTCTCTCTCTCTCTTCGGGGTTTTATGAGGGGGAAAGATGGCGGTGTTGGAAAGTTGCGATTTCAATGAAAAGCCCTCCACACCCACTTTTAGTTTCGGAAACCGGAGGAGTCTAATGGCCATGCCAAAGCACATTCTCAACATGTGCCCCGTGCTTCTAGTTTTAGGCATAGATAGGGAAAGATGATGGGTGGGTGCAAAACCTTGGAAACGTGATGGACGTGTGTATGGCAAAGGTTCGGTGAAGACAAGATCTTTGGGCGGTCTTGTCTCTAGTACAACTAGTCAAGGTGGGTGGTGAGTTATGAGCAATGTAATACCGTGGAGGAAAAGGATGTTATTGAACACGTGAGTTCGACACAATGCCTTATGGTTGAAGGTAATGTACCCATGTTCTATGGAATATGCAAAATCCATGTGCATATTTCCAAGAAAACGCGTATTGTGGATACCCATTAAGATTGAGATTTCAGAGCTTGCCAACTAGACATTTTGTTAGGGGGACACAAAATATGGAAACCGTTCCCATGCATACTAAATTTAAAACAAATGCAAGCGGTATTTATGTTTGTGATCTCATGAGCTTTGACAAATTTCTTAGTCGCAAGGCAATATGCTCATTTCCTCCATCCCTGACTAGAGGAAAATTGGTGGGGATGAAAAGGATTGGCGTCACCTATCTTCTGACTCAATTAATTATAATCGTGAATAGTGTCTATAGTTTACCGATTAAAATAACAATGAAAATAGCGGATCATGAGTACAGAAATTGTATGAATCGTAAGATAAAAATAAAAATAAAAATAAAATCTCTTCACCATATAGCATTTCAAGACAAAGTTCTATAGTATAATTTCTTAATGTTGAAGCAACAACGGTGGACTTCTCAATGAACAAGGAAAAGAGAACAAAAGCCAGGAAAAGGCAGATCCTCCGAGGCTCCAACCTGGCCACCGTCCGACGTGGCACGGGGGGGAAGAGGCGCTTTACTCTCACGCGCTCGGCCGCGCGTCGGGCCCACCCCTCCTTTCCCCTTTCGCGGGGGAACTCGGAGCTTCGGCGCGTCCGTGCGCGACACGTTTACCGAGCGTCTGCATGGGATTAAAACCCTCGGAAGGAAACGACGCCCTCTCATTGGCCGGTCCGCCTTACAAGAAATCATGATCTTATAATTGCTTCCCCCGGGAATCTTATAATTGCCTCCTTAAAGAAAGCTAAAAGAACCCCGCGGGACCCACCCCCGGGGCCCACCTCCTCCTCCTCCCTCCCCCGGCGCCATTTTTTTACCCTGACTCGACCATTTTCGACTCTGCTTTTGAGGGCGAGGAGCAGAAAAGAGAGGGGAAAAAGGGAGGAAGTCTCTGCAGATTGGAGGAAACCGAGTAAGATTTGATTTTCGCGTGGACCCAACAAGCAAAACCGAAACGAGATCCGATCGTTAATCGTCGAGGAGAGAGAGAGAGAGAGAGAAGAAAGCGGGCAGCTTTCTTGGCTGTCTGATTTCGGTTCTTGCTTGGAAAACGAGAGAAGAAAGAACAAAGTGCGAGAGAATCTTGACTCCTGTTGGTCATGTGTACAGTTCGGATTCCTTCCCTTATCCTCTCTTGTGGTTCAGCAGCAAGATCATTGACCATTGAAAAGAGAGGAACCCACGTAAAAAGGATGGACAGTTGGGTGTTGTTGGTCGCGGTCAACCGATCTTTTCGAACTAATCATGAACGTGAAGATTAAGGTAAAGATTTTCCCTTCCGACGAGACATCGGACACTAGACTACTGTCCGAGATTTATTGGAGGGTTGTTAGTGGGGTACGTGACATGACCTTGGTTGCTGCTTTACAGCTCGATATCGGTAAGAGCCCATGAATAGAGTGGAAGACCCAAGAAGCAATTTTCGATTTCGACGAAGAAAAATATTTCATTTACATCGCTCCTCCCCAGCATTGTTCAGAACAAATCTCGCAGTGGAAAGACATAAAAACCCTAATGCAGACAGACAGCCTACAACCCGGCGGTGCCGTTGTCGCTCGTCATCTTCCCGGGCACCACCGACGATCTCGAGAAGATCTTCTGCCCCGGCGAGAGGACCGCCATCGGGTCGAACCTCGCCTTCCTCTCCACAAACCTCGCCCACTGGTTCCCGAAGTGGCGCTCCCACTCCTTTTGCGACTGGTAGTAGGGGAGGTACAGCTTGTAGTCGATCTTGTTCTCGTCGCAGGTCCGCAGGATCTCGTGATTCTGCGCGACCAGCCGATCGGCCGACGGGCCCTCCGGGTAGGGGAGGGTGTACCGGAGCAGGGCCACGAGGTAGAAGATCTCGCCGGACTCCTCCGGCAGCACCACCGACGTGCGCTTGTCCCACCTGCGAAGGCAACCAATAATTCAGACGATGACCCTCCTAATCAAAAACAGATTATTGGACAAATCCACGGGCGACAAACGAGCGGCCAGCGAGAGTAACGCGTCGCGACAATCTCATTTTCTACGAAAAGGAAAGGGGGGCGGCGCAATGACGGAAACGCCCCTCCCTCTCAAAGTACCGCTCGCGTAACCCTTTTTAGACCGCTTTGCATCAACCCCTAGGTCATAAATTATTAAATCTCAAAAAGAAAAAAGATGAAAAAAAGTTTGAAAAAGAGAAAGAGAAAAAGAAAAAGAAAAGTTGAAAATTCACCATAACAGCGACCTTCTCCCTCCCCGTATTCATGCAAAAGGGCCAAAAGGCTAGAAAGCCTGTGCCAAAAGGTCACGCAACCAAAAGAAGCATATGAAATTCCTGCACAAATTTGTAATTTCTCCGTGGTCCCCCACTCCCCCCATCTTCTTTTTTCTCTTTGGTCTTTGCTTTAGTATCGCAAAGTACCATTTTCTCAATGTACCCTCTATGCTCATACACCAGCTCCCAACACCAAGCACCTACCGATGACGTTCTCGGCCCGGCACGAGATCGAGCCGATCCTCGATTTCGGGATATCGTCTGAAGAAAAGAAAAGAAAATTACGGGCTATTTGCATGAGTCGGAGTTCGAGCTGAGAGCTCCCATCAAAGGCTCGGAGTTCGATTTCGAGCCTCGACGTCGCATCGTCTCCGACTCGACTGGACCGCACGAGATTGGCGATGGAGGGGGGCGTGATTGGCTACAGTGGGGTGCAGAGTACAGACGGTACAGCCGTCAGTGGGGGCGTAGATTAAATTAAAGGAGCTGGGGTCGCCACTGGGTCCCACCCGGATTGGGGGCTGACAATCTCTCCTCAAGAAGACGGAAAGAAATATTTGACCCACGCCCCCCCCCGCCCGCCTTCGAAATCTTAACCACCAGATTTAATGATGTTGAGTGAAAAAACAGTGTCAGCATATATCGTTCTGCATAACTAGGGGACAAATTCACATATCTGCGGGCCCCCCCGCGGGGCCGCCCCGGCCATGCTGCCACGACAGCCACCGGCCAGGACATAGTCACCCGAAGAGCTCGCGACACGTGGCGGAGCAGAGCTGAGGGGGAGCCGGGTCGTCCTTTGGCCCCACCGATAGAAATTTGTCACATGGTACTAGATTATATCAGATCTTGTCAGGACATCACATGATAAATTTACGGGACGTGATGATTCGAACGGGAAAAGGGCAAACGGATAAATTGGAAAACGGAAGGAAAAGTAAGTTTTGGCCAACCAACCTGCTGCGGAGCATGGGGTAGACCAGCATGGGGCCGCCGACGCCGTCCTTGAGGATGCCCTTGAACACCATCCGGTCGAAGTCGGCGATGCCGGCCTTGGAGACGAACAGGTTCAGCCAAGGGTGGGGGGCGTCCCAGAGGCCGGTGGCCTTGGCGTGCTGCTCCGCGTGCTTCACCCGCAGCAGGAAGTCCGCGTAGCTCACGTCCCGCCGGAATTCCAGCCCCTCCACGAATCCCAGCCGCCCCAGCAATCTGCCCACCACCTGTTCGACAAAATTACGCACATAACAAACGATCAGAGAAAACCCATCACAGCCAGCACAAAGCCAGCAGCAAAAGAGGACACGGCGAATTGATGATGATGATGATCTACAGATTCCAGAAAATGATGCGGGAGGGGGGTTTTGGCCGCTTGTGGTGGGTGCGGGTGCGTGTGCGTGCGCGGGGGGACCAGCGACGTCAGGCAAAATCTCCGCGATCAGGCACAGGGGACAGCGACAACTCATGTGACCAGGGCTCCAATGGGCGGAGCTGGAGCGCGGGGCGTGGTGAATTCCCCAAAATAGCCCCGGCCGGACGCCCCGGCGTAGCGTCCCCGTGCGGTGTCATTCCTGCAATTCGCGGGCGGGCGCGGGGGCAGTTACGGCGACCCGGGGGAAAGGGGAAAGGGGAAAGGGGGGTTTTGTCAGAAAATCCAATGGAAGATGGCATTCTGCGCCGTGCGGTCAGCTTCAGTGGCGAAGTAACTCCCGCAAAGACAAAATCATTTAAAAAAAACAATCCCCAAAAAATAAAAGAAAAAATTTCCTTTTTTTTTTTTTCAAAATAATAATTTTGTTTTTGGGTCGCCGGTGCACTCGATGGGTCGCACTAAATTTCATTTTACACCGGAAATAATATTTTTAAATTTTTTTCAAATGCGTTATGATGGTGCGGAGGGAAAAGGCGGAGGAGGAGGGGGCCGGGGGCCATCGTCCCCCCGTCGTCCGCAGTCGCCGAGCTTTCTACACGTGTGAGTCCAGCCAGGAAAGTCGCCAGTTTCTCGTCCTCCCGCCTGTCCACCTCGGACACTTCCCACGTGCGGGGTCCCCCTAAGTGGGCCCCGCCGGCCCCCGCTTCGCACCAGGAACCGACGTCAAATCCCGGGAACTTAAAAAAGAAAAGGGAAAACAACACAGCCTCCAAATCTCACTAAGGGGTTCCACTACGGCATTGCCCCTCAAAAAAAAAAAAATTCTATAATTCTGGTAAAAATGTCGAAAAATCGAACTTCTCTTTTGTATAAATGACTTCATCTTGAAAAAAAGTTTAATTTCGATGACGTGCGATATTAATTCAAACGAGTGATGTCGTATCGGTAGATCAGATGATATAAGCATTACACCACGTGCTCGGGGAGGAGAAAAGGGAATCCCGCCCACATCCAAAGCCCGAGTCAAAAAGGACTTTTTCCGCGCTAATTTACGATGCATTAGGCTAATCGGAGTGTGGACCGGGGTGAAAAGACAGATTTGAATGAGGAATGAAAAGAAGAAAAGATAGAATGCATGATTGATCGATGCGATTTTGGCTAGCAATTGTCGTTACCGAATCGACGGACGAGGGGGGGTCACTGCTCCGGTGGTGGAGGCCCAGCTCGAGGCAGTAGAGGACCGAGCCGGCGTCCGGGGACAGGCGGGTCGGGTCGAACCGCCGGTCCGGACCGAGCGGCACCGTGGGCCAGCCGTTGACCGGGTCGTCGCTGTTCACAAAGGCGAACCCTTCGATGTAGTCGAAAGTGTCGCCGTCCGGCCGGGTCACCAGCGACTCGGCGTCCCGTGTGAACTCGCCGAAATCCTCATACACCACTCTTATCCACCGCACCTGCAGAAATCGCCCACCATATAAATATAAATAATTTTAGGAAAAAAATTCGCCCTAAATTAAGGGGAAAAAAAAAACAGAGGAAAATAATTCCGAGGAAAATGATGAAATTGGAGAGTGGAGTTCGGACCATATCGGGTGCGGGTTGAAGCAAGATCTTTGCCTTGGTGATGATGCCGAATTGGCCGAGCCCGCCGAGGACGGCGAAGAAGAGCTCGGAGTTGTCTCTGCTGCTGCAGACCACCGTCTCGCCCTGGCCGGTGACGACCTCCAGCTCCGTCACGTTCGACGTCTGCGGCCCGTGGCGGAAGGCCTGGCCGCTGACGCCGGCGTTGGACAGCGTCCCCCCAACCGTCAGGCCCAGGAAGTCGGTGTACGACCGCGGCGCCAGGCCGTAGCGCAGGCACCGCTCGAGGACGTCCTCCCATAATGCCCCCGCCGCGACGACGGCGTAGCTGGCCCCGCAGCCGGCGCGCCCGACCTGGAAGTGGGCGGCGCCCGCCGCGAGCATGTCGACGACGAGGCCGCCGTCCGACATGGCCTGGCCGTTGATGGAGTGGCCGTTGCCCCGGGCGGCGACGGTCAGGCTGGGCGACCGGAGGGCGGCCCTGACGGAGCGGGCAACGTCGTCGGGGCCCGCGGGACGGACGACGGCGAGGGGCTTGGCGGAGCGCAGGCCGCCGAAGTCCCTGGCGGCAGAGGCGGTCGCGGCGGCGGACCAGTCCAGGGTCCCCTGGAGCTGGAGGTCGAGGCCGGAGACGCCGTCGTCCTGCCTCGTCTCGGTGTCGTTCTCGTGGACGAACCGCTCCGCATAGGCTATCATCATCTGAGCTCTCGTGGGTCGATCGATTCCGCTTCCGTCCTCACTTGCCGCTCCACCGAATCGAAGAAAAGAATTGAAAAAAAAAAAAAAAACGACTCTCTGTTTCTCTCTCTAACCCGGATGAAAGAATGAGCAGTCACTCTCTCTCTCTCTTCTCTCTCTCTCTCTCTACTGGTCGCACTTTTGGAGTTACTATTATGTTCTCTCGAGAGGGAGGGGGCTTAAAATAGCGGCTGGCATGGGTTGTTTTTGGAGGAAAGGGGGTACTCCGGGCTCGCCGAATAAGGTAATAAAGGTCGAATTATGACGTCATTGTCGAGCCACGGCTCCATTTCCTGGGTCGAGGGTTATGATCCTATCCACATCATCTGTCTGCCACTTATATGTTTGTGCCAATTTCTATTTTTTTTCATATATATTCGACATTACCGCGTATTATATATCTTATAAGCTCGGTTTCCTTTCCTTCGCCTTTTTCTTTCCCCTCAGCTCTTACCTTTTTCGTGAAAAAGAGATTTGAAAAAGATTGTAATTGCCCCCCCCCCCCTTCCCATCATCATGCCTCGTTTGCCAGTGTTTTTCTTCCCATATTTGATCATGGTTGAGGCACTCGGATTTTTTTTTCTTTTGTCTTTCTTTTCAATGGACCATCATGGTTAGGTAAATCCCCACATAATCGGATTATGTGATCAGTTGGATGAGCTGGGATCCACGCAGAACTTGCGTGTCCGTGTTAATCCGGCAGTTCGTCTGCCCAAACGAGATGGTATAGACTAGAGGATGAGTGGTTCCAAGGTCTAGGTTCCCGGTTCCACCTAGAACCTATTTGATAGGTTTTCTAATTTTTGGAATTTGGAATCTACTTTGCATATCTACAAAAGGACCAGTGAGAACTGGTTAGGTTCTTATGTTCTCGATTCTATCCTGAAATTATACTCACTCCCAATGTAGACAGTGGCGTAGACAATGCATGTTCTTACATTTCATTGTCTGGATGTTTCCATATGTGCTGATTGGAAGCAAAATGGAGGCCAAGAATTCGAATGTGCTCTACCCCTCCTCTGGCCGTGCAACCTGCATCTCCTTAGCACAACATAAATTTGTTTTGTATTCGATTACTCGATTACTTTCTTTTATTTTATTCAGGTGATGTTTGTTCGCATCTTACCGTATTTGCACTTTGCCTATGAGTTGATTGAAATAAGAAAAATCACAATTCAAATGCTTTTACTTCTTCATGGAGTCTCAAAATTTCCCATGAATTTGTAAGATCGTCGTGCTATCGACAATCTTTTGCACGTTCTAATTCCATCTTCTATTCTTCCGTAGTCTCTTGGCCGACCATGGAAAGAGATCTGACGGGCACTTAGTATGTGATGCAAGTTCATCTGACAAGTTTTGGTAGGGGGTTGTTGTTGACAAATGAGGACATCGCAGTAGCAAAGAGAAGCAAGTAATGATATTTTCGAGCTAACAACAGAAGAGGCATCTCTTTGGCTTTATGGAAGGGTCACTTGCCAGAAGAGGGGGCAAAAATCGAAACGACGCTTCAAGCGTGGAAGGTCTGCTTCATTTCGCCAAAAGTCTAAACTGCTATAATAATGATGACGTTTTCTCTTTGGTGAAACGCATTATTCACTGTAGACAACACTTTGATTTGATTCGTAAGTAGTAGGTGTTTTGTCCTGATCAATATGCGTCATAAATTTCGTTAAAGAGGAACTTCAAGATTGCTGCCAACCGACCGATAAAGAAAGTTGTTTTTTGTTCTCGTTTTACATGTAATTGTTGAGAGTTAATTGATTTCAGGGTGAGTAGGTATAAACTTGGACTGAAAACTATCTTGTTAGGAACGTTTCCCAGTTTTTAGAACCTGGAATCTATTATGTTTGCTCTTGAATAGATTCTGGAACCTATCATATTTTTCCGGTTTGGTTTTAGGGTTTACCCAAAAACCCAATTTTCTTTTGTTTCTTTTTATGGTTTCATTTTTTACAATAGCAAGTTCAAAGTAAAAGATGAACAACATAAATCCTTATTTACCAAAAGCAACAATATGAGCATGTATAATAATAAATAATAAACAAATTTAAACACATAACGTAAAACATAAATTATAAAACTCAATTTCTCATTTGTTCATAAAAACATTACTCCAAATATTTACCACGTGAATCTTGCAATAAATTTATATAAAACCTTAGCCTTAGAAATAGAGAAACTAGGTTTTTCTAATACTTTTTTTAGCCTTACAAAACCAATTCCAAAACTAATTCAGTTCTAGAGTAGGTCGTCACTTGAAACCGAGAATCAGACTGGTTCCCAAAATTTGGAACCTAGAACTAGAGCAGCTCCAGTGAGAACTGGAAATCAGGCTTGTTTTCAGGGCAGTCTAATCTAATCTTCACGCCTAGTGGTCGATGTTTTGGAAATTGATAATAATGCAAGGATGAATTAAGACCCAGTTGAGACCTACCGCCTTGGGAATTCCGAAGTTGCTGATCTAATGTCAGCTCTAAGCTTGGAGCTGACTTCGATCATTCAATAGTCTCGAGACACGTCTCGTCTGCTCATTCCCTCCCTTCGTCGGCTTCGCACGCTTCTCCTTTTGACAAAAATAAATAGACAGCGTTGTGGTCAACCTTTTCTTTTATTTCCTTAAACAAAATTCGTTTAGTCGAAGCTTATCGATTTGGTTTTAGCACTTAAAATTTCCCTCAACAACCTTGTAGTCGTCGACCTCGTCGCTGTATCCAAGCCCCTAGAAGGTCAACGAGCGCACTCCTAAGGGTTACAAATGACACTTTTGGAACAAGGGAATGTGGCAAGAAAATTAAGTGACATGGTTCATGATTGTTATTGAGGAAAGACCAGAAATTATGTGATGTTCTTTTTTCAACAAACAATGCGGTTGATTATGGTAAGGATGTTACATTACAAGTCTCTTACAATTTGATTGCCTAGTACAATGTTAGCTTGTAGTATTAGCTATTATAGTGAAATCCTTACAACCAACGATGCGAAACTATTATAGGACCCGGTCCTTGTGGAAATAGTCATTACAGCCTGGCTTCAATAGCTTTTCTTGAAATACCGTGTCTCTTTTTCCCACTTGCTCTATCAATATTAGGTTAATAATCACGATTAAAATTAATATTAAATATGATAATCTATTTATATTATTCATGTAATGATAACACTGATTGTAATTATATGGAATAACTCATAATTGGATACCGAAATGATAATTCCTATATTGTGATACCTATTTTAATATAATCACATATTATGTGCTTAACTTTTACTTATAATCTTTTGTAAATGATTAAAAGAAAATATCTGATAATAAATCATATGTTGGAGTATTAAGCTCATGAATAATCATGGTTGAATCTTAAAGTAATAATTATTATATTTCCTCTAATTTTGATTTTAGGATGTGTTGGAAGTTCTGATGATGTTCCCTTCTTATTACACATGACATTCATAAAACCAAACATGTAATAGGTATCACATTACTTAAAACAGAACAACTTAATAATTGTTATAGCTCTTCACATTACAACATGATAGCTATTACATTATAGCCATATTTTTTTTTGGATTATTACCATGAAAAAACCTAAACAGATATATCCGTAACAAATTAATCTCAAACTAATTTTTTAACTAACAAAAACCTCAAATTGATAAACCAATGAAAAATTTACCTTGGACAACACATGACAATTAACATATATACCATTTTGGGGCTTTATCCTCTAGTTTGTGATTTTTTTGACATTAATCTAATTTAATGACAATTTACAGAGGATAAATTTGTCATAAATATGCTAATTTGGGTTTTTTATTGTCAAAAAATTAATTTGTGGTAAAATTTGTCACAAATGTACCGGTTTGAGATTTTTGGTGGTAGAAAAATTACTTTAGAGTAAATTTGTCGTAAATGTATCAATTTTGGATTATCTAGTGATATTAACCCTATTTTTTTTTCCTTGCAGCCAAACGGGTTGTAGGAACTTTTTCCGATGCTGTCCAAGTTGTTCCTTTACCCTTCTTAATGCATAATTAAAATCAAATGTCTAATGGGTAAATGCGGAAATACAAGTGGCTATGATTCCTAAAAGATAAAAATCTCGTTTTTCTTACAATTAACACTACTCTATAAAGTTAAGAGGACCTCATACTCTTATGGGAAATCAATTATTTTTTCCCCAAATATATTTAATTATTTGTTACAAATAAGGAGAAATGTATAAGTTCATAACTTTATATGCCTGTCACATGTTTAAATGTAAAAAATTGGATATTTTCTATCATACAACAACCTTTTAGAAAATCTCACATCTAGAAATATTATTCTCTTTCCACATTTATTTATACAATTTCTTTGTATCATGTTCATCGATTATTTCTTTTCTTTATATAGAAGTTCAAATATCAAAGCGACATTTGCTCAATCTTTCAAATGCATGTTTCTTGCACACAAGCAATGCCTGCCAACATTTGCTAGCAAGACGTGTAATCTGCACTATCATGTAAGCAAAAAGGACAGTCTATTTGGAAGAGGTCTCCAACACATTTTTTCTTCTTCTTTGAATATCCTTAATAATTTATTTTGGAAGTATGCGAAAGTTAATTATTGTATTTTATCTCTTGTAAATTTCAATTTTAGTCTTTCCTAATATCCTTCAATAACCTTCAACAGGAAACAAAAATTGCAAACCTCTATGTACTTTTTATTTATAATCTAATGATTCAAAATTTTCATAATAAAATTGTTTGTACCTCATATTTCAAAGTTCAATCTTTGCATATGCACATTTGGAAAATATAAGAGATTTAATGAATCAAAGTAGGAATTTTTTTTTTATTACCTTTTTGTGATGTCGTCCCCTGCTACAACTATATGATTATAATTCATCTTTAAGAGTAAATAAACAAAATAGCAAGAGTAAAACCATAAGGAATTAACTAAAAGAAGCCATCCTAAACACACATTATATGCTAATTACTCAGCCGGACAACTCCCAGTACGATTAGCAGGAAAGCAGACATGAAAAAATCGGAGACATACCACCCCATGTGGTGGCGTCGCTGGCTTGGGCCTTCCTCCCCCTCACGAAGGGGAGGGGTTCAAATCCCAGAGGCGTCATTAGTGGAAAATCCTGGAGACATTAGCTTGTACAAAAGAAAAATAAAAATTGGAGACATTAGCTTGTACAGGTTGTTAGAGATGTCTTGGTCGCAGCACTGTAAATATTTAAGAACAAATAATTGTCTCTTGCTATATTTTAATTTTGTTTTCCCTTTCCTTAAAACATGGTTCCTTCTCTGATAATCGCGCTTCAGATTACTTTATAATTTTCGTTGAGCCTCTCAAAAGTCAAACAGTATTCATTGTACCAAAGTCAACGGAACCGATGAATTGACAGCTTCTGGCGCAGTGTAGTGCAGTGTACGCGACCTAGACCAATAAAATCATAAATAAGGAATAAAAAATACCAAGAACATAGGAGTATAATAAATAACATAATCAAATCTTCCATTTAATCCCAATAATGCATTATAGATAGATGGAGATTTGAGCTGGCGGATACTGCCTCTCTTCCCAATGCCGATTACTCTATGCCATCTTCAATTGAATTTGATCACATGGAAATATGTATGTTAAGGCAAATAAATCACCGCCCAAAGTTAATAAGATATGAATGAATGTGGGTCAAACCCCACTCTAGCAAACCTTAGGAAATCATACCTATTGAATATACATCGAGGTTCATATTTGGAATTCCAATGAATTAAGTAGTATTTATTTTGTCAAAGATGTGATATTGAAGGTTCTTAGGCATCACTCATTCAGTCATGAAATATGCCACCTATTTTAATATTATCTAGCTGGGGAAGTCCATTGAATATACAAATCTATTAGATCGATACTTTAATTAGTTCTCGAGATCGACCACCGGTTGGCCATGATCGGTACACCCTTGATTGGTTGGTCCTTTCATTCAAATTACTATTTCATTTCCCCTATTCATATCTTCTAGAATCTATTATGATACGAATTACTTTGGATCGTTATCATCGGTGTTAACACCAAAAGATGTCCAAAAATTTGACCGGCAACTTGGAATGGAAGAGATCGAGCAAGGTTTGACAGAGGAAAATTGCCTGAGCGTTGAAAACTCCAAGTTGGCAAATTCAATTAATCGATAGGAAAATTGGTTTTAGTCGACAAAGGGCATAAGTGAAAATAGCAACTTAGAAATAAAATGTTGACATATAGAGGATGGCTCAAGTGATTAAAGGGCACGATCGATGTAATCATCGATAGAGAAAAAATAAAGTAATCGTAAAAGCGTTGGCGTTGATAAATTCGGATGCAACTGTTATAGAGATATTTACATAAGGGGAAATTTAATGCAATCATCAAGTAGTGGAGTCGAGAGGTCCGCAAGCAACTAATAGTGACAATTGTAGAGGAGAGAAGAAGACACAACCGTTGAAGTAGTTGAGAAGACATTGTCAAGAAGTGGAGATGGTTATTGTCGGGTAATTTTTTTTTTTTTTTTTGTATTCAGGATCCGGTTGTATTCAGGATCCGGTCTGGCTCAACCTTACGGGAGCGCACAGTCTCCGTTGGCCCAACGATGATCACCGACTATATCTGGAGGAGAGCTAGCCCAGAAACCCACCACTAGAGCCCCCACTTAAGATGTGTTAACAGTTGCGAAGTTTTGACCTTATGACCTCTGCGATGAGGTGTCCAAAGCCGAACCAACTTAGTTACCCACCAGTGGGTATTATCGGGTAATTGTTTCTAAATAGGATTTGCTACATTACAAAAGCCATGTATAATGCTTTTGATTTTTTGTTGTAAACGTTGTTAACCGTCGATCATGGGTATAAGTACTTGAATTGTAGTTTGTGATTGTCAAAATTCGATGGGGCATGACAGAAGTAGACTTTGAGTTGGGAAAAGACATGGTTTTTAAGGAATTATTTATCCCACTGACAAGAATTATTCAAGATACAACAAAGTTTCAATGAGAATACCATATAGTAATTTTGATATTTCTCCAAAACTCTTAAAAGAAAATAATTGAAAAGAGTGGCTGTATTTTTTAGAAAGAAAAATTGACTAAATGAAAAAGATATGAGATAGAAAATGATGAATTTATCTAAGTCTTTAAGAACAGATGCAACCCTTCAAGAAAGGTTGTATTATGAACATGGACTTCCTCAGAAGACATATAGAAAATGCAAATTAAAAAAAAAAAATTCTATTTCTAATTTTGTAACTTATGAAAATTAATGTTTGAACAAATACAACCTTTCAAAGGTTCGAAAATGCCTTTAACCATCAGCAAAATAACTATCCATACATAAAAAAAATAATAATAAATGTTGATCGTGCCAATTATGATCCGCAAGCTCACAAGCATGCTAAGTGCACCTAATTATTTGTGCACCCCCACGTGGGAATTGTAGAATCAAGCTTACTTAGCCTATTGCCTTCAATTGTAATGTTACAAGTAGGGGCGAGCATGGTTGAGGTGGGCGGTTTTCACTTTGGAACTAAGAACTGCCCACTAAGGATTGGTTTCGAAAAATGGGAATGGGGAATCGCTTGTTGGTTCCATGGATCTACTCGAGATCTGGATCATTGGTCTAGTTTGGTACTTGGGTGGGTCCATAGAACCAATCCCTAATCCTTACAAAATTGCATTCATCAATTAAGATGAGCCATTTGCCCTTAATTAGGTATCATGGCGACAAGATGTCACAACATCTCCAATTGGCCTTCTCTTTCCTCTTTATTTGTTTATTTTATTTTGGTTAAGGAAGTAGGTTAATCATGTTACACACTCAAGAAATAAAATTAATCAATAATGTCCAATAAATACAAATATACTTATATGTACATATATATATTTAATTGAAAAACTACAAAATAATTAAAGTAAAATGTAATTTCATTTTTCAAATAAATAAATAAATAAATATAATAAATAAATATATATATATTACCAGTTTGGTCTGGGTGGGTGAGTGGGTGGTTCCATGCCTAGAATCGAGAATCGGACTGATATTTACCGGTTTCACTAAATTAGAATCGAGAATCGGACTGGTGCCCATGGGAACTGCCGGTTTTGAATCGGTCCATTTTGGTCTGATCCAGTTTGGGGTGGTTTCCAATCCTTTGTACACCCCTAGTTAGAAGACTTTCATATCTATATGTTCCCTACAAGCTTTCTTATTTCTTATGTGGGACAAGACACTTTTATTTGTTTTACAAACAAACTTCCAATAGTTTGGAGAAGGGATCAACAATCAATCAAAAAACACAAGTTATTGGATTTTATCATTTTGTTATCATTACATTTCTAGTACCTTTACATGGCTAGACACCATTTTCACCGGTCTTAGTACCTTTGAGTTCTTATCATATAGATTTTCTATCCAAAAATCAACAAACGATCTTTCATAATCTTTATCAATTTACTCATCGATCTACACTTCAAAAGGTGTTTCATCGGCACTTTTCGGTGAAACAATTAGTAAATTGAGATGTCGAACAAGCTTCTGCACTTTAAAAGGAGCTCGAGTCATTAATTCGGCGCAGTCAAGATGCCGGGCGGTTGAGAGCCCATATTTCTCGGGAAAATGCAACGAAATTTTCCGCAAAATAGATAGAGAGGGAGCCTTGCGGCCTCTATATTCTAATCTAGGACTATAGTAATGAGAACGTCTTAGTTTATCAAAATTGAAATTCTCTTGACGCGGGAAGCTCATGAAGTATCAATAAATTTGGCATATTTGCAAAATCAGAAATCAATAGCAAAAGAAGGGAACGGGATTAAGCATATGCATTGAAGGTTACGTACTGCATCATGGACAAACCGAGGGTATCCGTCACACCTAATGTGGACTTAAACACATAAATCTCCGAATCCAAACTGCTATTTGGTAGCATATTCAATAATATTCACCCAACGGAAATTTATTCCCCAAAAAATGAATTTTTTTTCTTTTTTTTTAATTCTATGGGGTTTATGCAAGATGCATATTTGGATAGTATCCACCAATGCCATTTGATGAATAAAGGCAAAGGAGATATGATATAAGAATCCGAGGCATGGATTGCACCTATGAAAGTAGATATATCTTAATTATGCATAAATTGCAAAGATATGTTATCTTTTTTGGTGACCATGAAAAGATATTGAACTTATATGCCGTACTAGGAAAAAGCATATAGCTTGAAGGATCATGGAGGCTCTTTTTTCATTTATGGCCATTTGCTTTCTTTACGTCTAAAGCTATAACCTAACTCCTTTATTTTGCAACGCATAGTGACTTGATCGCCCAAAAGAGTGACTCTCTCGTCAGATGGAGTTGTTGGATATTATTCTCAACTTCAATATTTATGCACAATCCAAGTTGTCACGTTTATCCTATTTGCATGAAATAGACATAGGGGCAAGTTTAGGTGATCTTATGTTTAGGCCGTTCACTTTAGTGTCGACTCAGGCGTTGATGTATCAACTAAGTCGGTCTTTGATGAGATCGGGATCTATTTACCTAAAAGTGGAGTGACGTGTGGGAATCAAAGTTATCTTAAACAGTATATGCTAAATGCAAGTGGGTTCATGCTGATTTAACGTGACGAGCTTGGTGTTTCTATTCTAATTTGTTTAGTTCATTACATAACTTGAGTAGCGCTTGTGATACAGAGCTGTAACGAAGACTGAGTACAAAAACTTACTGGTAAAAGTAATGCAAACAAAACACGTATCAACGTACCAAACGATGGTCATGAGTCATCTCTTTCTGTAAAAGGATAAATAATTATCCCACTAGATTAGTGTAGTGAATAAACCCATCAAATGGGTGGGTTCGGTCAATAGATCCATTTAATTCATTTTGACTTGTTTTCATGTAATTTAGTGATTCATACTTGATCCGAATCATACCCAACCTAATCCATATTGTTAATACACTCCATATTTGATCAAAAACAGTAAAACTCATGCCCAAATTGATGTGAGAGTATAGAGTGAGTAAGCTTGAGATTGAGTGAAAGAAAGTGAGAATGAAGACTCATAAATGTGTGTTGGGTTTAAGTAAGTTGTAAATCCATTTATAACCAATTATATTAGGCTTTTCCATTTTAAACCCATTTATGATCAACTTATTGAATATAGTTAACCCATATAGCATCTTAGCCCATGGTATACGGGTTACGAAATGAATTTATGATTCATTTTAACAGGTTTTATAGTGATTAAGGAACTTTGTGTGCCAATGGAGCAGAAGATGCAAATATGAGTCTTCGTACCAACAAGCACAACAATCTTGTGTTTCTAACGTTCACCTTAGTTTCCAGCTATCCCTAATTACCTGATTCATTAGGTTAGTGAGATATTTTATGAGCAGCAAAGTTTACTCAACTTTGGTAGAGTTTCACATCATTCTTTTTCTCGATAATCGTTCAAAAAAGCAAAGAGATGATAAAATGAACGATAACATGTTTTGTATCCCATGCAATTTTTCTGTAAGACACTGCAAACTCAAAAGCATATCTTTTAGGAAAAACATTCAATTCTATTTTACGTTATATGCTTTGTGGCATTAGGTTCTCATTTTTCTTGTGCCCTTTCTTTGGCGGGGCCGTGGGACCATGGAGTCCCAAAGGCTTCCTAAATACAACGGTACAATGTAGTTTGGTAAATTAGGTCGGGTTGGATTGCGTAAAAATTTCTTTCTTATCATCTCACTCAATAATTATGAATAGTTTTATTGGGGAAAGGTGCAACTGTTAAGGCAGGACCACTTCATAATAAATGTAATGTCTTGTTTGTGGGAGCATCTAAATACATAATAAATAAGATACGCTGGCGTGTACGCATATGTATTTATGTAACCATTTCTGTGATTTGCATCAATCAAAGACAATTTCATCAGACGAACTAACTTGATGAAATTGAATAGGTTTGCTGTCCATTCTATTCAGTGCAAATAATATCATATTTGAGTCACTCACCCATAATCCATCGGCATCATGATTTTGGCAGGGTATTTTATTGACTTAAAAAGCTAACTCTATGTAAGAATATCTTCCTTGCCATTAAAGAAAGAATTAAAGATATGCATTAGGATGTCTCATAACAAGTACACGGAATATATCTTTTGTACCATGACAATTTTCCCAAAAAGGACTTGGCATCCTTCGATTTTGAATTATATAAGATCCGAGGAGCAAACGGTGTACGCTAAAAGCCGTTTCTTGTTACCTTTTTAGTCTTGTAGTAATTTGAGTCGCGCGTGCAACCATAGAGGACGGTGCAATGGACCTTGCTAATATAAAATTGCCTATTCAATACGTGGCCCGGAAGAAAGAAACTATAGTTCCCTCGGCAACATGCAGGTTTAAATGCGAACTTAATGCTCAACGTCTTCTTCAAATGGTCCCCCCAGATACCTAAACTTCGTCATCTTCTCTGCATCATTAAATTATTTTCCTGAGCCTTACCCTAGATTCAGTATGGATTCGGAGGGCTTTAATTTAGGGTCCTTGATGTTTTCGATCGACCTTCTGATCAAGACTCGTCAAGGGCGGCACTTAATTATTCGATTCTAAGTTTACCCAATGTCACATACTATCCATCGTCATCCGGACAGACACTGGTGTAAAGAAAGTTACAAAAGAAGGGTTTCCCCCTCGGATGGAAAATAAAATTTTAATGAATGAGACGTTGGGAGGTATTGGGCACGGCGAAATTGGAGTTAGTCAATTGTCGATTGTTTCGTGCATAAAACAATTTGTTGCTCTAGCCGAATAAGACATGCAAATGGAAAAATACAAGATGTTGTTGATCTCTAGCGCTGAGGATGTAATCTTTGTTGTGATCCACTACCCCTTGATTCTTGACTCCATCATCAGAATTCTAGTTCAAAGACATTCGGCCGCATCAGCTGATGCGTCCACTTCTTTAGACGACAATGATGAGTCATCTCGGGCCAATAGGGTTCCAGAGGGCGCCATATATCGACATAAGCTCACTAATAATAACTATTAAGTGACTCGTAGGGAATAAGAAATGGAAATCAGACACTTAATTCTCTATAAAAGTGTACTTACTAAGACTGGCTTTATGACGTGTGAAACCACTCGAGTCGGATATTGAATTCCATAAGTAGCGATCTACCTCTTAAGGTCATGGCTCTCGAGCTCTTTTTAGGGTTTCATACGGCTGTCGTCGCGTCATTTAGTGAAACGAAGCTTAGCAAGAATTTGGAACTTCTTAGCTTGCCTGTTGGAACTCCTAAACATTGCTAGCTGTACCATCAAATCTCTTGGTTGATCCTGGTCATATCGCAACAAATTTTCGGATTGACGGACTTTCAATCATTCCAAAATCAGCAAAACAAAATCAGTGGTCTGTGCAGATTTCATGAGTGGACGGGATCCGATCCTTCCCAATCCGAAGATATCGTCCATGGTTTTCACGTAGATTTGGCGTGCGAAATCAAGGGCGATATGGCGTGTGGATCTTGAACAGTATCTCCCTCAATTAGTCTCTTCGTTTCTGCATGGGCAAGGTCAACTCGAGGCAAATCAAATCTTCTCCTATCAAAAGAAAGAAATGAAGATATTGCATCAGTCCCCGTCAGAGGATATATATAATATTGACAAGATTGGATTTGGGGCGCAATTTTCTAACGACTGGTAGCGTCGGACAATTGTCATCGTCCCCTCTCGTAGGTTTTTGGTTGAGATGCGGGTCTGATGTTTTGATGTTTTCTCGAGTTAGGCACTTGTAGTTGCAGCGAATCTTCGCAGTTGAATATTCTGCAAAGATTGTGGAATCTTTTGTTTGCGTCCGTTCTTGCTCCTTTCCTAGTTCTTGATGAGAACCTTCTCTGTATCTGCCTAGTTTGAAAAATTGAAAAATACCCTTTTCTCACTATAATTAGAGAATTTTAATTAGGGTTTAAAGCTTTAAACGGAGGGTTGTTGAGGTTAAGTTAATTTATGATCCGAGTGATTGGCTTCATTTATGTACAAGCAAATAAGCACGAGTTTTACGTATATATGATTAAAAATGTTCAAAGATTCTGTTTGATTTTACTTATTGAGAAAGATTTAAGATTATGTTAGAGATTTAAGGGATCATCATTTAAAACACTGCAGAATTTGGTTTTATAAATTACAGTTTTACCTCATTTAACGTCGTATAATTATATCTCTCCAAATGGGCATTTCTTAGAATTTCATGTTTGAAGTTTGACGTCGAAATCCTCATCCCTTCATTATGGAAAGATGAGCAAAAAAGCAATGTAAATAAAAAGGCTTGCTTATGTGATTGGTCATCTTCTGATAGTCAAACTTTAGGAACACCCAATCACCTAAAATTGAAGTTTGAGCACAAGCTTAACAGGTTTTCTGAAAATACATTAATAAAAAAAGATTTCGGTTTTGGGTGCTTACACGAATACGTCAACAAATTCAACATCGGCATACACAGAAATTGCTTTCACAAAGATTTTCCTCAGTACTAAATGTGACGTCAACAGGGGTGTTATCGTACAATTTGTTTTAAGGATAAGGGTTGATGTTTTAGGGTTTTCTTGCTCTGACCAGAAAGAACCAAATTTCATGCAACTTGTTCTGATTAGGTGGGTATCTAGAGAGATTTGGTGGCAACTTGTTCGATTGGAGATACTAATTCATTGCACTTTTAGATGAGAAGTATAATGAACGAAAAGATCTCATGCTTCATTTTCTCGAATGCTTTGATCACTCATGACAAAAGAAAATCTTGATCTTGCTTTTAAAAGGAACAAACCATCAAATCAAATCGACCTCGATGGAGGCCTAATACATCTTTTGTCCAAATTCTACCTTACAACTCGGGCGATTGACTTTAGCGTTTTGCTTTCACTGAAAAATGTGCTTTCCTTTTTATTTTTAAATAAAATCATTTTAGGATTTCTTAAGAACTATTTTTTATAACCCACAAGTTGGCACTGTCAGAGGATTTCTAGCTCATGATTCATTAGAAAAATATGTTCATGAAATTTTCACATCAAAGAAGAAGCAGATTTAATAATTTCATGTGGAGAACAATATCGAGTTAAACTTGAACGCTAACCATTGTAGAAAAATAGGAAATAATAGATATTAACAACAAGATTAGACATAGAATTTCACCAAATATACCGACATGCGTGACATCCAAAACGCAGTTATTTCAATTCAAAGTCTCATCCCCACAATTATTATTGCAGAAACTTCTCCTTATGGTAGGAATAATAAGAGAAAATCAATATCAATAACTAAATTAAAGAGAATAATAAGTTCGAATTGTGTCATAATCAGGTGTAGCAAATATCTAGTACAACAAAATGTGTAAATCGGGCGCATGGGAGGTCAGATTCATGGAGAGAGATTTCATGCGCATGATGTGCTGGCTATTGGACAATTTAGCCCAACTACTTACATGCATAGAGACAAATGCTTGATGAGACAGTAAACTGATTGGTCGACTCTAAAGGTATTCCTAGCGAAAAGCATATACAACGATCAAGATATGCTTTTCTAAAGGGAAATCAAATCGATATTTAGGATACCCACTTTAAATTTCAGACATGACTTTTCATTACCGAGAGGGGCGACTCTGTCATATGAAAGCAGAGAAACACCTCGCACTTTTTATAGTGGTTTGATTTGGTTAATTATAGGTGCCACCAAATTTAAGAAAATGGTTTGCATTACAAAAGTTCACATATAAAAGACCATCATGCACTGATTGATGTTGATTCATTAGTCATTTTCAAACCAATTTATTGCTTTGCTTAAGTCGTTATCATGTTAGAAATGGCGATACCTTAAGTATTTCTTTCGTTGTCTCGATTACCAATAAGTTTCTGTCCAGTTTTGATTCAAATTTGCCAAAGCAAAAGATTTCTATGTCATACTAACCCATAACCCAACCAAACCCAGCCGACCACCATATCTTTTTCTCCTGAGATCCATCTTAAAATTTAATTTGGAAATTCATCTACTTGAAATCTAATTTTTGAAGATAATTTTATCTTTCTTACCAACTAAATGCTAGTCTAACTTTAATTTTGGGAAGAATTTTCTTTTTCTCCACCACCACATCCAGCATCAAGAGAACTGATAAGTTACAATCATGAAGGAACTAGCACAAACTTAAATATTCACCATTTCATACAAGTATATAAAAGATAAGCCACCTGACAATTTTTAATTTTTGTAAGTGGAAAGACCATTCTAAAGCAGCTTGAAGTGAGGAATGGACTAAGTCCAATTTATTTATCTGGTTTGCTTAAGGGCAGACAATCTACATGTGGAAGATTAGAAAACGTGGGGAGTAATTAATGCCTTTTTGACTCGAGGTCAATTCCCTTTTTGACTCGAGGTCAACTCCATTTGGTCTCCATCTCTAACGTGAGATTCACGATCTGGGAGAGAAAAATACAATATATGGATATACAAAAGAAGTTCTTCTTTGATTATTCCTAAATGTTATAGAATTTGTCTTTTTTCCCCTCTCTTTTATGTCCATAATAAGAGATGTTAGGATATACATGTGAGTTATATTAGAGAAATTTCACATCGAAGAATTAATGTAGCGTTGAGTAGTTAATATATCCTAGTTAGCTTATAATTCATTGGCTCAAGTTTTTGAATGAAAGTGGGCTTAATTGGATATATTGACATGTTTGGTCTCAGGCTCTCTTCCAAGTAAAGGTATTGGACTTTTGATGCATACTCCCAACAATTAGACATTTAAGTTGAGATAAGTTGATGCAGAATAATACTTGAATTAAGAGGGAGCAAATCGAACACTGACTCTTATACATGAGAGGAAGATTATTAGGACTCTCATTTAGTTGGCCCATAATTATTAGCTTAAATTTTTAAGTGAAGGTGGGTTCAACTAAATATGTTGACGGGCTTAAACTTAGGCTCTAAGAAATTTCCCCAAACAAAGGTACAAATTTCTACTACGCACTCTCAACAAGAGATTTCTTGAGAATATCCTAATTAAGTCGGTAGGAATTGAACAAAAGTTCTTTATATTCTCTTTGGGAATGCTGATCAACCATGTATGATTTATAGAGATTAGCATAATAAACTTTTACTATACATCTTAAAAGGGGCTTGTGGAGGGAAGGTAACACTTGACAATCTCTTGACAAGACTCCTTTCCCTAATTTTCTTCCCATTTTGATGTCACCTCTCTTTTCGTCTCATCACGTGGAGCAACATATTATGAGCATATAATATGTATCAAAATAATGCCTTTCTCTACCTTTTTAAGATTTATAAAATATGTATGACTAGAGTACAATTACAAATAAGAATATGATCACATATAGGGGGTTTCTGAATTATTACAAAAGAAAAAATACGTGTCTAGGTGTTGTTTCACTTAGAAAGATAAGATAAATAAATATTAAATTGTTTTCTAATCAACCTAGCTACATTTGACCAAAAATAAATAAATCCTATCTGCATTTAGTAATAATAACTAAGACTTCATGTTTTTAATTTTCGTTAAAGTGTTGCTTTTCCAAAAAAAATATTATGCAAGCGGGTACGTGTTTGGAATCATTGAAGAAAAACAAAATAATGCAAAGCAATCAAGACATTGCTGATAAACATTCGTATATCTAGTAGAATTAATCAGCACACTTTTGAATTATATTTTAAATTTATTTTTGTTGAAATAATATTTCAAATTTTTTTGGTCGAAAAATAATATTACTATTTCAAACGTCATTTTGTAGCATCAATTAGTTCAAAGTGTAGTTTCCGATCACACTTTAAGAAATCTTACTAAAATTTTGTTGGAACTTCTAAACAATATCGAGATGTTAAAGTATGGGCCACCAACCTTTTGCTACATAGTAGGGAAAACACTTAACCAATCATCATGATATTGCCAAATTAAACAATTTCTAGACATGCATTCTTTAGGAAAGAAAAATTCCGAATTTATTAAAAAAAAATTGAATATCACATATTTCCAGATATCCAAAAATTGAATATCTCCGTGATAGGTTGTTATGTAAGACGAGATATTCATCAATTCTTACGTAAACAAAAAGATAGACATCAAAAGATTACCAAAAGGAAAAAAAGGGAAATTTCCGTTAAAAGGAAAGCGAAATATATGGAATCAGAAAATGACTTTGAAGAAATCAGCTCTATCTCTCTAGAAACAGAGATGAGCAAATGGATAAAGGGAAGAAATCATTTTTTTTCAAGAAGATTATGCACAAATAGCATAAACCGCGTCAGAGGGGAATTTACAGTTTTACTCTATGTTTTTAAGAAAAAATCGATTCACGCTCGAACCATTGCATGTATCTATATTACGATTTTAATAAATATTGCGATTTTATTTTTATGTTTTCTTTCAATAGGGGACGGTAAGCCTAAATGATGGAGTCGGAATCCACTTTTAGATAAAGTCTTAAATAAACTCTAGTGGAGGATTTGATTAATGCGAATCATCATTTTTACAATTCTATACATATTATTTTTCTTGTATGTTAACACCGACATGTGATATAATATAACAATAGCCATAAACCCGTGCAACTTTTCTAACTTATGATTCACGGTCAAGCCAAGATTCAAGGTTTTTATGATTACATTGCCATATTTCTAACTTATGATTCACGGCCAAGCTAAGAAGAATAAGGAGTCCAATCGAAGCCAGCTTGTTTTTTTCATTCTCCCAAGCTCATAAATTATCACCATCATCACATGAATTGGGCCCCAAGATATCAACATTATTTCATGACCTAATTGAAGTAGGGTTGCTTTATATGACCCGTGCCAAAATCCAAAAAAATAAAAAAAAAAGAAGAAATTTTTTTTGACCACTGCGCGAACTTGACCCACTTGAAATGGGTTCTCTTGTTGGGCTCCATACGATAGGACAAAAGGATAGAATCACTCTCAGGAAATAGCATGACAACAATGCAAGAGAACTCTTCTTTCTTATTGGACCGAGATGGTCATGTAGTGACAAAGCAAATGTACAGATCAATCTCTCTATCTATGATCTCTCTTGAAGAGAAGAGGAATCTATGTCATCCATCATTGCCAACTGTCTAATGATGTTTTTTCAAAGCGCTTTATAATTGATATCACTACATACATACAACAAAGGTGCTGCTCATGCTGCTCATGGAGAATTGACTAACTTGATTGGTGAACTTTGTCTCTTCTCTCGTCCTTTTAGTGCCCAAGTCTTTGTACTATCATCATTTCTATTGCACACCAGCCTATCCTCCTTCGGGGGTATTTTCACCTAGTAATGCCGCCAGTAATAGTCTCTCCAGCAATGGTGCACAGCTTAACTATGTTTCTTATTTTAATATGTCGGTGCTTATACACCTTGCGTCCTTTGTTCCAAGTTCTATATTTTTCTTCTTTAATAAGGTGAGAATACTCCCGTGAATTACATCCTAAAGTTTAGACGAAACAGTTTAAGAATTTACTCAGGTCCATATTGCCCAAGTCTTTGTACTATCATCATTTCCATTGCATCAACGCTTTGCTTGTAAGTTGGAGATTTAGGGCCTGTTCGGTAGAATTGGAAATTAAGTGCTGAGAATTTAAGTAGTGAAACTTAAGTGTTGGTAATGTTAATTGCTAACTATAAAATTAAAAGTTTGTTTGATGAAAAATAATAATGGAAAGCTGAATATTATTAACCTCTTTCTCAAAATAGAAAAGAAGTATGTTTTATCTTTATATTGACCAAGATTCTAGTAGCCATCAATCATTTTTATACTGAATGAATTAACTCCTCTTTTATATGTCGAATTAAGTGGATTTTTTTTTACTTAATTTAATAATTTAAGTCCATTCTATTAAAGGTCATCGCACGAGGTTAATATGATCATTTGTCGACTTATTAATTTTCATAACCTCATTGGATTAGCAAATGGGCCTTAGTCAAGCATAAGGTGGTCCATGACTTAGGGGATGGCCCAAATATCGATTGAATGGATGGGATGAATAGCTCGTCTTATGATTTAGTTAATACTTCGTCTCCCTTTCGTTAAACAATTTAAAGAGCGTGCCGAAGATGAGGCCTACGGTTTCCCTTCATTTGGATCGTGGCCGTTGGCCCAACAAGTACTCTCTCTTCTTTTTTTTTGTTGCTTTTGTGGGTTTGCATAGTTTATATTTGGGAACTATTAACATATTACAATCTACAAAATGTGTAAATACTTTTACAAACATCTACATTTTTTCGATATAGATTCTTGGATTAATAAAAGAAAGAAGGCCTTATACTTTTGAGGGACCTCAATATCATAATAAGTTACTCCTTTTACGAAACCTGTATCCATTTGAAATCTGCCGGCTTTTTTTATTATTATTTATTTTGGTCAGTAAATGCGGCAGTTGATAATAAGGTCAATTTTCATAAATCACATGTTTTTGTCTGACAAAAATGTTCCTTAAAAGGTTAAAGGAATGTGCATGTCCTTTTCAGAGATGTATTATAGTCATATGATATAACCAAACCGAGAAAATATTATTTAGAATTTAAACTAGTCAAGGTAACTATCAAGCGATCTTATAAATATTTAACTTTCCAAGAGTGAATGTGAAATTCTCTTATTTTCAATAATTTAAATTCCATTCCAAAATTAATGTACATTTTTTAAATATTTACCTCTTTTCATATATATTAAATTTGATTTCCAATTTATCCACACACACATAGAAGGCATGGAGAAACAGAAAGAACATTGAAATTCTTGATTTATTTCACCAAAATCAAGGTGCCTACTGAGTGTTCGTGATCAATATGAACGCGATTTGTATATGCACCACGGAAGGAGTTGCATCACCCCATGAACTCGGCAACCCATTTAGACAGCATTTCATCAGAAATCCACCCGTTTTGATTTCCTCCATCTTCATTGCCTTCAAAGAGCTCATAGTACTGATTCTCAGACATCCTCATGTCCTCCAAATTGAGGTCCATCATCGTGTTTTCCCATGAAATAATGTCGTCCTCGCGATCTTCTCCCTGAACCTTCCCTTCAACTGTTTCCTCCATTCTATCTGAAACAACAACTTCTGTATTACACAGCTTGCTGTCACAATCCGCATTGCATCTTGCTTCAGTCGCTGCGATCTTCTCTGGGGGCTTGTTCTTTGTGAGCTTATTATCCTCGCACTTTGAGTTCATTGGTGGGTGGTGATTGTCTTGGACTAGCTTCTTCTTTATGGTGGTGTTCCAGTAATTCTTTATCTCATTATCTGTTCGGCCAGGAAGCCTTCCCGCGATAAGAGCCCACCTGCCCGGAAATAAACTCGCACATGTTAGTGCCAATCTCAATATTGTTCTTTTGGGACTGAGTATGGCGTTGAGAAACAACATGGTCAAGTGCATCTCTTTGTTTAAAGGCGAATGACATAGTAAATTATCATCACATTGAATAAAACTCCTTCGAAGAATGATCTCCAAAGTATGATTAGCTCATCACTTGAAGGGTACAAATACCTGTTGCCCAGGAGCTTATGGAGCCTAATGATGAGTTCCTCTTCTTCAGGTGATAAGTTTCCTCTCTTGATATCTGGTCTTAGGTGATTTAACCACCAGAGCCTACTGCTCTTTCCACACCTCGAGGCCTGAGCATCAATTTTATGTATTATTTTCAGTGATTAGGAAGTACAAAACTGGTAAGTATCAGCACACTCCTGATAGGATTTACTTTCATAAACGAAGTATACATTTCCAGAGGATATAATGAAAGAAGAAATTTCCAGACAATTTGCTATGTCAAGATAACTTGGATTCAATGAAAACTATGCAGTAATGTCCTATGATTGGAATATTATAGTAGGACTTAAGATGAAACTTATTCATTGGAATGCACATAGTTTCCCATGTTTGTGTGTCAGGCATTCAAGATCTATTGGAAAACAATATATTGATCTTTATTTTCGCTGATGATTCTAGGCAACATATTGGTGTGCATATTAAATAACCAATTTACGTAAGTTCAGACATTCACTCCTATTATTCACAGTACAGTTTTTGAACATTCATTTCTTTTTCTTTCCATATGGCAGTTTGCAAAGAGAAAAATAGTAAAATCCTAAAAGCCTTAACTCGCCTGTTGCCTTACGAACGTTGCTCCATCTTCCTTGACCATGAACTTCGACGTATTCGATGAGGATTTGGTCTTCAAGAGTCGAACAAGCTCCTTTCTTGAACTTCAGTCCATCTTTACCACTGCTGGGGTTTCTACCCTTCTCTCTCTCTCTCTCTCTCTCTCTCTCTCTCTCTCTCTCTCTCTATCACTCTAATGCTAACTGTCTCGATTTGTCTAATTATATAGACTATTTTACGCACCGTTGATGTCGACACAGCTTGTTATATTAAATCACTCAATCCTCGCTCTCAGAGAGAGAGAGAGAGGAAAAAGGAATTGTTATCCTTAAACAGAACAGCAACGTGCATTAAGCACTAACAGATTATTGGGAACGAGAAACCCAAAATCTGGTTTTGCGGCAGTCACACACAGTTTTGATATCCAATATGGTATCAAGTAAATGTGTGGTTTTGATATCCTAAGCTAGAGCTTTGACTTTTGAATTGAAATCTTGTTTTTCAATCACAAACCTATCTCTATTGTTAACCTTGAACACATAGAAGGCATATCGAGTTAAGCTGAAGGTTGACGTTTTGAAACCAAGTTTGACATAGGCCAATGTTAAAGATCAATCTTAAAGTCAAGTTTGTGCTGTAACTTGGATAAAATCGACTTGGGTTAGTCTTACCTCCTTTTTTTGGTGCAAGGACCTCTAGCTGAAACCTCCATTGATTTCATTATTACTCGGGGTTGGCTTGTTAGTTGCAGTACAACCATAGTGAGGGAAACCTAGTTAAACCACAACCTCTGTGTTTAACCAAATTTCGGATTCTGTCCCTTTATGTCGTGTTTGCTATCTTAATACAGTCACGTGTTTCACGCGTTATTATTATATATAGGAACCTCGTAAAGCTCAAATGGTATTGAATTTCCCCAGCTGAAAGAAAGTATGTTGCTCCTTTGTCCGGAGCAAAAGGCAGGTGACGCATAGAATATAATAGTATCACTTGCATGATTAATATGAGCACGGTCATGTATAGAAAAGAGGTGCACAGACCGTGACTTAACTTAATTTCTTGGCATCACGCAGGTATATCTTTTGGTTTCTGGCCGGTTTGGAGAGAGTGATATTACATAGGCTCCGATCTTGTTAGTTGAGACAACATTTTAAATGGAGGATGTGTTAAAGACCATTTTATGTATATGCATTTCCTAAAACTTTTTTAACGAAAATCTCCAGAGTCGCCGCAGTTGGTTGGCACGTTATTTCAAGCTCGGAAATTGGAGGTCACCTGTTCGAATCCTTCCAATAGCATGCAAAATTATATAGATCAGAGCCCCTACACCAGTTGAAGATATGAATTTATTAGCTCATGAGATTTGTTGGGTGTTGTAACATAAGATTTTAAGGAGAAAAAGCATTCACAATGCGACATGTGGTCTGAAAAAAATGTATAATTTTGTTGTAGGACTAGCATCTCTTATACATTCTAATGCATCATATATCAAGATTCATTGCTTTTCGAGAAACACTGTAGAAACAAATGTTTGATGAAGTCACTTCTTTCTTATTTCAAATTTTTCATTGTAAAAACGAGCATATAGAGTTGTGTCGATCAATCATGATTACATGTTTTTGCAACCTCATGGTTTAGGAGTAAGAGGGCTAGCTACTCAAATCTCGCCTCGATTGAAGTCCTATTGGTAAAGTGAAACTCTTAAAATACTTCATCAAAGCCCTTGTATAACTCTTTACTCTTACAATGATCCCATCATTGAGGCCCCAGCATTCCCTGCCACTTCTTTCTGGGAAGATGAACAACGAAGGAAAAAAAAAGAGAAGAAAAAATTATAATTTTCTTTTCAAAAGGTGGCATTTTGAGTGGAGCAGGACATGTTAGATTTAGCCATTGTATGAAGTATGAAAACTGTTGACTAGATTGCTAAGTGAGTAATTTTCGGTATAAATTGGTCGGATGGACTACATTGAAATTTTCGTAAAAGATTCAAGATTATATTGGCCAAATTGTAAAGTTTAAGACTTAATTGGTGGTTGTATAATAGATTTATGAGTTTTTGGGCAATTTTCCTTTAGCACATGCCCCCAACAAAATAGAAGTTTAATTTAATTAATTTGTCCTTACTGTCATATGGGGTCGGGGAATGTATAGTGGTCAACTTAAGCACCCAAATTCGATGTACAGATATCCAAGTGTCTTTATTTAATGATGTCTGTCAGCAACCAACAATTAAACCGCCTAGCTTGTCGAGCCTCGTAATGCAAGAAATTACTTACTCGGCCCAATGTCTGCAAGTATCAACGAAAATCTTAAACTGAATGAAGTACTGTTCATTGCACGTTTTTTGTATTTTACAAAACTTTCATGAATCACGAGGCTTGATCTTGACCGTATCCCTCGGTGATCTGGGACAATCCTTCAATCTGCAATATTTTCTGCAGACATGATAATAAACAAAGTTTTAGCGGAACAGTACGTAGAATGGCAAATGTATCATCCTTCAGATTGCTTTGGGTTGTGATTTTACGATAACTGCAGCTTAGTTACGAGAGGTAGAGGAGAGAGGACAATCAAAGTTTTCCAAGTCAAAAGCACATTAATATTGCAAAACAAATTAAATATTTGCTTTTTTTTCAATGCGTGATTAACTCTAAGCATGTTCAAGGAAAACTGGAAAAAAAGCATTAAGCAAGTTGCAACATGCCTTTGTAAGTTTTTTTGGAAAGAGCATGTACATCAGGAACTAAACAATACATGGCCAGCATCTGATATTCAGCTAAACCATGGGCGATACAATAGTAGCCATTTCCTTAGCTTCAATCATCACACAATTGCAAATGAAGAAGATATAAATAATGGGATTAGCACATTGAGATTATGTGACTCTTCCATTATTTGCTTCATCAACTATTAAAAGTTTCAGATGATCCACTTTGATGCGGATACAATAATCATAGACATCCATGTATCCACATGAGAGTGCATCGCTTTTGCAGATTTTTGTTTTTATGGCTTGCTTGAGTCATAGCATCGATATGAGAAATCTCAAACTCATCAAGCCTTGAGAAAGCATTGTTGAATTCGGTCTCAAGAATGTCCATATCTTTGATATCAAAGCCATTACGAGTTCCAGACAATTCTCATCTATGGGCGTGACATTTGTATATATGTGATGTTGTGGGACTCATGCCAATTATCTTAAAAGTTTAAGTGCGGAAATATTTTATTGGGATTTTTGGAGAGGTTTCAAATAAAGGCCAAAACATATTTGAATTCATGACTTTTTGCTCTGATAACATATGATATTTTGTGTGACTATTATTAACTGTTCTAAAAATATAAATCGCCAGATGAATGTTCGATTTAATATTTAAATATTCTATTAGCATGTATCTATATTATGATTTAAAACTATTTTAATTTTATTCCTCATGTTTTTTTAATCAAGAAGGATAAACCTAAATATTGAGGTCTGAATCCATTTTACTCTAGTGGAGGATTTGATTAATGCGAATAATCAATTTACAATTCTATACATCTTATTTTTCTTCCAAAGATTCACGTTAACACCAACATTTAAGATAATATAACGATAATTGTGAACTCGTGCAATGTGAGACTTTCTACTCTCGAGCGGTATCATCACAGGGTTATATCACTACATTGCCCTTTTTTCTAACTTATGATTCCAGGTCAAGCCAAGAATCGAGGTTTTTCATGACTAAATTGCCATATTCTAACTTATGATTCACGGTCAAGCCAAGAAAAATAAATAGAGTCCAATCCAAGCCGGCTTCCTTTTTTCTTCTCAAGCTCATAAATAATTGCCACCATCGCATCAATTGGGCCCCAAGATATCGACACTATGGCATGATCTAATTAAAGTGAGGTTGCTTTCGATGACCTGTTCCAAGAACACAAAAAAAAAAAATTGAAAAGATCGCTGTACAAACTTGATTCACTTGAAATGGGTTTTCCTGTTGGGCTCCATACAAAAGGACAAAAGGATAGAATCACTCTCACGAAATAGCGTGATAAACATTGCGAGAAAACTCTTCTTTCTTACTGGACCAAGATGGTCATATAGTGACAAAGCGAATGCATCAATTTCTCTATCTATTAGCTCTCTCGGAGAAAAGAGGAATCTATGTCATCCATCGTGGCCAACTGTTTAATGATAGTTTTCAAAGTGCTTTATAATTGATATCGCTACATATATTACAAAGGTGTTGCTCATGTTGCTCATGCTGCTCATGGAGAATTGACTAACTTGCTTGGTGAATTTTGTATTTTCTCTTGTCCTTTTATTCCCCACGTCTTTGTGCTATCATCATTCCATTGCACTAAGGCTTTTCTCGTGTGTTGGAGATTTAGGGCCGGTTTGGTAGAATTGGAAATAAGGGTCCGCTTTTTAAATGATTTAAGTAGTGAACTTTAAGTATTGATAGTCTAACTGCTTATAACAATTAAGGGTCCATTTGTTTGAACGAAAACTATTTCCAAGAAATTGTTTCCACATTTTTCTTGTTTGGATGGTCAAAACTAATCAATCTATACAAAACATTTTTCATGGACTGGAAACAACAAAGTTAAATGATTTTCTTTTCTAGCAAGAAGGAAATCACTTTTCCTAAATCACCAAACAAATGAAAATTAACTATTTTTCCTAAAAAACATTTCCATGAAAATATTTTCCTTTATCATGAAGTTTTTATTGAAACAGATGCACCCTAAAATTTGTTTGAAGAAATTAAAAACATGGATAGCTGGCTATTATCAACCTCTTGCCAAAAATAGAAAAATACCATTACAAATATGTTTTATCATTATATTAACAAGATTCTAGTCACCATCAATTATTTCTCTATCGACTGAGTTAGGTAACTCCTCTTTTACATACCAAGATTAAGTGGATTTTCTATTTAATTAAAATAATTCGTCCATTCTATTAAAAGTTATCAAATGACGTTAATCTACTTAAATGTCGAGTATTAAATTTCAGCATTTCATTGGATTATCAAATACGCCCCTGGACAAGCCTAACGGTGGCCCATGTATGAGTTATTGGGTGGCCCGAACATTGACCGTATAGATTAAATGGGTAGCTCGTGGATTTAGTTAATACTTTGTCTCCCATTCGTGAAACGATTTAAAGAGCAATGCCAAAGATGAGGCCTACGATTTCCCTTCATGTGGATCGGGGTCGTTGGCCAACAAAATACTAATTTTTTTTTCCTTTTGTGCGTTTGCATAAGTTTTGTTTGTTGGGAGGAGCGTGGCACTATCTTTGGGAACTATTAACTTATTAATTCCCGTGAAATATGTAAATACTTTTGCGAAACTCTACGTTCTGTCCATATATATTTATAGTGCTGAAAAAAAACAAAAATAATGCTGAATTACTCAAATTTACGAAACCTATATCCATGTGAAATGTGTCAGTTAATTATAAGGTTATTTTTTTTTATTAATTTTTAATGTTTGCATGTGTCTGTCTGACAAAAATGTCCCTTTAAAGGTTAAAGGAACGTGCATGTCCTTTTTTGAGATGTATTATAGTCATATGATATAACAAAACAGATAAAATGTTATTTAAATTTTAAGCTAGTCAAGATAACTACAAATCAATCTTGTAAGAGTCAACTTTCCAAGAGTGAACGTGAAATGCTCTTATTATTTTCCATTTTCTCCACACGTACAGAGGGCGCGGAGAAGCATAGGGAAAGCTGAAACTCGACTTATTTCACCAAAATCAAGGTGCCTACCGAGTGTTCGTGATCGATATGAACGCGATGAGTTGATGCACCATGGAAGGACTTGCATCACCCCATCAACTCAGCAACCCATTTAGACAGCATTTCATCAGAGATCCACCCGTTTTGATTCCCTCCATCTTCATTGCCTTCAAAGAGCTCAGAGTACTGATTCCCAGACGCGCACGTATTCTCCACCTTGAGGTCCATCATCATGTTTTCCCATGAAATCACGTCGTCCTCGCGATATCCTCCCTGACCCTTCCCTTCAACTATTTCCATCACTCTATCAGAAACAACACCTTCTGAATTACATGGCTTACTGTTGCAATCTGCGTTGAATTGCAATTCGGCCGCTGTGGTCTCATACAGGGGCTTGTTCTTTGTGAGCTTATTATCCTCGCACTTTGAGTTCATTGGTGGGTCATCATTGTCTTGGACTAGCTGCTTCTTTATGGTGGTATTCCAGTAATTCTTTATCTCATTGTCTGTTCGGCCAGGAAGTCTTCCTGCGATAAGAACCCACCTACAAGAGAATAAACTAACAAAGGTTACTGCCGATCTCGATAATATTCTTCTGGAACTGAAAATGGCGTTGAGAAACAACATGGTCAAGTGCATCTCTTTGTTTAAAGGTGAATGACACGGCAAATTATCTTCACCTGCAATAACTCCTTCATAGAACAATCACTAAGTTATGATGAGCTCATCACTTGAAGTATTCAAATACCTGTTGCCCAGGAGCTTATGGAGCCTAATGATAAGCTCCTCTTCTTCAGGTGATATGTTTCCTCTCTTGATATCTGGTCTTAGGTAATTTAACCACCGGAGCCTACAGCTCTTTCCACACCTATTGAGGCCTGCACATCAATTTCATGTATTATTTTCAGTGATTAGCAAATACAAAACTAGTAAATCAGCACATTACCAGTAGGATTTACTTTCATAAACGAAGTATACTTTTCAAGAGGATATAATGAAAGAAGAAATTCTCAGAAAATTTGCAATGTCTAAATAACTCAGATTCATTGAAAACTATGCAGTAATGTCCTATAATTGGAATTTTATAGTAGGACTTTGGATAAAACTTATTGATTGGAACGCTCATTGTTTCACATGGTTGATGATTCTAGGCAGCATATTGATACACTTATTGAAAAACCGGTATTTATGTAAGTTCAGACATTCACCGCTGTTAATCACAGTACGGTTTTTGAACATTTATTTATTTTTCTTTCCATATGGCAGTTTTCAAAGGGAAAAATAGTGAAATCCTCAAGGCCTTGACTCACCTGTTGCCTTTCGAACTTTGCTCCATCTCCCATGACCATGAACTTTGACGTAATCGATGAGGATTTGGTCTTCAAGAGCCGACCAAGCTCCTTTCTTGAACGTCATTCCATCTTTACCACTGCTGGGGTTTCCACCCATCTCTCCTCCCTCCCTCCCTCCCTCTGTCTCTGTCTCTGTCTCTGTCTCTCTGTCTCTCTGTCTCTCTCTCTCACACACACACACACACACACACACACACACTCTAATGCTAACTGTCTCGATGACGCCTGATTATATAGAGACTGTTTCATGTGCCGTTGAGAGAAATTGAACACAAATTGTTATATTGACTCTCTCTGTCCTCGCTGAGAGAAAGAGGAGGAACAAGGAATTGTTATCCTTAAACAGAATAGCAACGTGCATTAAACAATAATATGATGGGGACATCATTCACACACAATTTTGATATACAATTTCGCAGAGGAAATGTGTAGTTTTGACCAGTAGATATGGTTTGCTTATAATTTCAAGAACGTGATCTATTTAAGCTGAACTGTTCGACTGGTTGTTGGTTGTACACTCATGCAACTTGTGTCAAGTAATCACACTCATGAGTTCACTGCATTCGGCGAATTTTTATAAGGCCCGGGACAAAAGGTTTTAACGAACCTAATCATAACTCGATGGGATCTCTTGGAGTTACTAACTAGCAATTCATCCTTGATTCATTGGCTACTCGAGCTGAACTTTTTTGAAAATTTGAGATTACCAAAATTAGAGTGATGTTCCCACTGGAAAGAAGAAGAAGAAGAAGAAGTTTGAGTGATGAGTCATAATTAGAGGATTTGATGACTTTGAAATTCACAGAATTGCTCAAAGGCATGAAACCCTAATCTAAGGGAGCCTAGATTCAAGTGGGCCCCGCAATATTTAAAACGAGTAAACAAAACATTGCAATGCTTAATTGCAACTTATAAATGTAACTAAGTAGTTAGATAGTGTTCGTCTTGAATATTGCGAATGTATTTAAAACCTGTAAATCTAAAGAAACATGAATTTTCATATTGCTTTAAGGAATAGAATTCTGAGTTAGAGTTTTGAGTTTTGAATGGAAATCTTGTTTTTCAATCACCAAGCTATTTTTATTTTTCACTCTGAACACAAATAAAAGGCATATCAAGTTAAGTTGAAGGTAGAGGTTGAGAAACCAAAATTAACATACACCAATGTTAAATATCAATCTCAAGTCAAGTTTGTGCTGTAAATTGAATAAAATTGACTTGGTTTAGTCTTACTTCCTTTCCTATGGTGTAAGGACCTCTCACTCGACCCTCCATTGATTTCATTATTACTCGTGTTGGCTTGTGAGGTGCATTATGACCATAGTGAAGGGAACCTAGTCAAACCACAACCTCTGTCTTCAACCAAACCTTGGATTCTGGCCCTTAATGTCGTGTTGCGATCTTAATACAATCACGTGTTTCACCAGTATTATATATAGGAACCTCGTACAGCTCAAAGAATATTTAATTTCCCCAGCTGAAAGAAAGTATGTTGCCCCTTGGTCCGGAGAAAACGGCAGGTGACTCATAGAATATAATAGTATCACTTGTATGATTAAAATGAGCACGATCATGTATAAAAAAGTGGTGCGCAGACTGTGACTTGACTTAAATTCTTGGCACCGTGCATTTTTATCTTTCGGTTTCTAGCCGGTTTGGAGAAAGTGATATTACATAGGCTCTGTTAGTAACTCTTTTCATCAATAATTTTTTGATACTTACCAAGTCTTTCCGAAATCTACTGACGCAGTAAAAAAATTTTTTTTTTTAGCAGAACAGTATGTGGTATGGCAAAGGCACATCATCCTTCAGCTTGCTTTGGGTTGTGTTTTTATAGTTATTATGGTATGTTTGTAGAATGAAAATCTCGTTCAATTAAGAAGGTAGAGGAGAGAGGAGACCCGACAATCAAAGTATTCTTAGTCAAAAGCACATTAATAGTGCACACCATTTTAAATATTTGCTTCTTCTTTTTTTTATGGATGATTAACACAAAGCATGTTCAAGGAAAACTGGAAAAAAAAAAGCATTTGGCAAGTGTCAAACATGCCGTTGTAAGTTTATGAAAACAGCATGTACATCAGGAACTAAACAATCAATGGCTAGCATCTGATATTCAGCTCAATCACAGACGATCCAATAGTAGCCATTTCCTTAGATTAAATCATCCTACAATTGCATATGAAAAAGAATAAATAATGGGATTAGCACATCGAGATTATGTGGCTCTTCCATTAATTTTTTTTGCTTCTTCAAATATTGAAATTCTTACATGATCCACTCTAATGATATTCAATTATAGACATCAATTGTATTCATATGAGAGTTCATTTTAGGTTGATCACAATCGTCCTCAATCAACTCTGTGAGAAGATCCATTACATAGTTACAGTGTGGCATATCGCTTTCACATGCTTTGTTTATATGGCTTGCTTCAGTCATAGCATTGATATTAGAAATCTCAAAGTCATGAGTTTAGAGAAAGCATTGTCGAAGCCGATCTCGAGAATGTCCATATCTCTGATATCAAATCCATTACAATTTTTAGACGATTTTCATCAATGGGTGTAACATTTGTGTGGACATTGATCGGATCTGATCCAGCTAGTTCCTTAAGGTCTTCTCACCTATGGGTTGTATCATTGCCCTAAGTGTCTAACTTATGATTCCAGGTCAAGCCAAGAAAAATAATTAGAGTCCAATCCAAAGCCAGCTTATTTTTTCTTCTATAGCTCATAAATTATCGCCATCATCACATGTATTGGGCCCAAAGATATCAACTTTATGGCGTGACCGAATTAAAGCGGGGTTGCCTTCTGTGACCTGTTCCGAGACCCCAACAAAAAAAAAGAAATTTTTTTTTTTGACCCCTGTGAAAACTTGACCCACTTAAAATGTATTTTCCTGTTGGGCTTCATCGAAAAGGACAAAAGGACAGAATCACTCTCATGGAATAGCACGAAAAAAATTGCGAGCGAATTTATCCTGTGTAATTGGACCTTGATGGTCATGTAGTGACAAAGAGAATGGACACATCAATCTCTCTATCTATGATCTATCTTAAAGAAAAAGAAGAATATATGTCATCCATCATTTTTTTTTTTGGTAAGGTAAGTGTATATTAAGACAACCAAGAGCTAGTACAGAAAAAGGAAAACACGGTACCAACGGTCACTCAACTGGACTACATGTCGCTGG
The DNA here is from genome assembly GCA_014182895.1 of Angophora floribunda. Taxonomy (NCBI): domain Eukaryota; kingdom Viridiplantae; phylum Streptophyta; class Magnoliopsida; order Myrtales; family Myrtaceae; genus Angophora; species Angophora floribunda. The sequence goes on along the minus strand of CM024707.1, from coordinate 33,464,074 downwards.
AGTGGAAGGGTACCGTGTACACCAAGAAAGGTAATACAACAAAGCTTGAGCTACACGGAATAGAGGGTATTCTAATTCCTAGTCGACCCGCTATTGGGCTCCCGAGCAAAAATACGAGGGTCTAATCCCCAATCGCGCCGCAACCTTCGATTCCCGGGACGTCTTCAACTTTGGAAAAGGTGAGGGCTTTATCTTTCACCGTCTTGAAGAGATGTAACTTTAAAGCTAGAACAAAAAGGGTATGCCCTTGAAAGAGGATCTCATTCCTAGTCTTCCAGATGAGTTGGCAGAGGGAGCCAAAGGAGAAGCGAGCTATCTCCCTATAGAAACCCTTTCCAGACAAAAATTTTATAAGCCGAGGAGGTTGTCTGTCGGGAGGAATTGCGCCAAGGCGGGTTACATTTGGCAGCCCGTAAGTCTCGCTAGCGATTTGGAGATTGAGCAATCAAAAAAGAGATGATTCACTGAGTCAGGCCTAGACTTATAGAGAGGGCACTCGACACTCGGTAGTCTGCCATACGTCATAAGGTATACCTGAGTAGGAAGGCGGTTCTTTGTAATTAGCCATAGGAGTAATTGATGTCTGGGAGCAAAGGCCTTGTCCCATATAAATGAGGACCAATAAACTGGATTGTGTTTCCGCCGAATCACATTCCAAGCCGAGACCATCGAGTATTTGCCCGATAGGTCCTCAGTCCAGGTGAGGGAATCCTGTCCAAAGGAGAGTTGGGGTACTGAAATTTGCCATAAAGCCAGCTCTTGGAGAAGCTGGAGGCCATCCGGGGAATAGAGGTCCTTGACTTTCGCTTGACTAGGAAGGTCCGACGGGATATATAAGAGTCAAAAATAATAAGTTGAGCGGACCGGAGTCAAGCCGGGGTTGAACCAAAGTGAGGTAGTCTCCCATCTCCTATTTTCCACCAAGAAGGGGGTTGAAATTCATCCCTCAAGGCAAGAATCTTCCTCCATGCCCGGGAGCACGGGGATGGAGTCGGAGAAGACCGAGTTCTTCCGTTTGAGGTATGTAGCATGAATCCATTTGCACCATAAGGATTCTTTGTCGGTGAAGATGAGCCATATGTGTTTTGCCATGGCAACCTTATTGCTATCTCTAATTCTTCTCACTCCAAGGCCTCCTTCCGAAGTAGGGAGGCAAACATCCGCCCAAGATACCTTTGCTCCGCCTGGCCCCATAGAGGGACCCTTCCATAAGAATTGTCTACAGATTTGCTCAATTTTGTCCACCACCGAGGCGGAAGCCGAATATGGAAGCCCAAGTAAGCTTGGATGGCATGCAAGACCAACTTAATAAGTTGAAGACGTCCCGCAAATGAGAGGAAACGGTGTGTCCAAGATTGGACTCGAGAGGTGAGATGGCGCATACAAGGGCATTACAATCTACCTTATTCAAACGAGATGTTATGATGGGCACTCCCAGATAACGCACTGGGAAGGAACCCAGAGAAAAGCCAAGGGCTTGTATGATTTGATCCTTGACAGCCTCAGAGCCTCCCGAAATAAAAATCTCACTCTTGTTCGAGTTTGAGGTCAAGCCACTCCAGTTAGAGAATAAAGTGAGCCCGTCTTTGATGCGGGAGATAGCAGGAAGGCTCGCTTTGCTGAAGATGAATACATCGTCTGCAAAGAAAAGATGGGACAGGCGGGAGGCCTTACATCGCCAATGGAACCGGAAATCCGGGTGCTGGGTATGAGAGTCAATGATCCCAGAGAATACCTCCATAGCCAGGGTGAAGAGGTATGGGGACATAGGGTCACCTTGTCTTATGCCTCTCCCACTAGAGAAAAACCATGAAGTTCGCCATTTATCGAAATGGAAAACTTAGGGTACGAACGCATACCATAATTAGTCCGGTGAACCGGTTGGGAAAGCCAAATGCCGGTAGAGTTTGCTCCAAAAAGTCCCACCAAGAGTGTCATAGGCTTTCCTAAAGTCAACCTTAACGCACATTTTGGAACATTGGGCTTATTGTAGAACCCACAAAAAGTTCTTGGGCAAGAAGGATGTTGTCACTGATTCTGCGGCCCTTAACAAACGCAGTTTGAGCCGGATTGATCACATACGGAAGGATGGCCGCAATTCTAGACGATAGCATCTTAGTTATGCATTTATAAATTGTATTACAGCATGCAATAGGACGGAAGTCTGCTACCGATGTTGCATTTGGGATTTTTGGCACCAGAGCGATGATTGTATTATTAATCTCCTTGAGAATACGACCGGATACCAAGAAGTCCAGATCGTTTTAGTGACTAAGGAGCCTACCTTGTCCCAGTTCTTTTTGAAGAAGTCCGCATTGTAACCGGCTCGTGGGCTAGGGGCTTTGTTTCCAAAGAATAGAGAACATGGCATCACGCACATCGAAGGGAGAAAAGGTTGGGAGAGAAAATTAGCCTGGTCTTCCCGAACAGGGAACGGATAACATTCGATAATTCCCGTATAGATGGCCTTGACGCCATGTTAACCAGGGCAAGTAGGTCCTGGAAATACGAGACGAAGACCTGTTGAACTTCCTCCATTTCTGTAGTCAAATGGCCTGAGGTGTCCCTAACTGATATGATACGGTTGCGAAGGTGTCGGTGATTTACCGAGTGATGGAAGAATTTGGTGTTGCGATCACCTTCCTTGAGCCATCTGATCCTGGACTTCTGTCTAAAGAAAGACTCCTCAAGGGACCGGAGATCAGAGTAGGCCTTGAGTTGAGAGTTTTCTATATCCGCCAAGGTGCTACTTTCAGGGTCTTGGTGAAGTGCTTCTTGAGTGTTCACCAAAGCCCTCTTGACTGCAGTCACCCGCATAGAAATATCAGAGTAGTAATCTTTATTTAGGGTCTTAAGCCGAGCTTTTAGAACCTTAAGTCTAGCGTAAAGTGTGAACATAGGGGACCCTGTAACTTGTGTCTCCCATGCCTGATCCACCAGCATTGTGAAGTCCGGATGAGTGAGCCGTGTTGAAAAACTTGAAAGGAATGCGACGGGAGGTGGGAGCAAGTATCCCGACAACCATGGGAGAATGGTCTCCGAAATACCTGGAGCCAAGAAAGACGCTTCGAGAAAGAAAAGGCCATGCACCGGTGATTATTTACCAAGACCCTGTCTATTTTCCGTTGCTTCCTTCGGGTGCCCGAGGAAGTGGACCAGGTGAACCGGAAGCCCACATAGAGGAGATCAACCAATTCAGCTTGATCTAGACACTCCTTGAACTCATCGAAGGCAGGGATCCATGTGTCCGGGCTGCCCACACGGTCTAAGGGGTCCTTGATGGCATTGAAGTCTCCCGCCACCATCCAAGGGCTATCCTTAAGGGTCAAACTCAGATTAACAAGGCTGTTCCAAAGGGGTCTCCTAGCCACAAATGTATGCTCACTATATACCACAGAGAGGGTCAATCCAAGACTGGAACTCAAAAACTTTAATTCTCCATGAATAAGTTGATCGGTGCAAAACAAAATGTGGCATTAAAACTTACCAAAAAGCGGGTTCCACCAACCCAAATGCGCCCTCGAAAAGAGTATTCATAGTTTGAAATCCAAATCCATCCGGGGATAATGTTAGAAGAGATATTGTCAAAATTTACAGCTGAAACCTTAGTTTCCAAAATACCCATACAACGAGATATTATTGAGGCGAACAAACCGTCTCACTTCGCCTTGTTTAATAGGATTCATTAGTCCCCGATGTTCCAAAGAGCCAAAAACATGTGAGATGTTTAGTCAAAAATAGAGACAAGAGGGCTACCTCCTTTTGGGGCGCCTACCCCGAGCCGCCGTCTTCTTAGTAGCTAGAGTTCCAGATGAGGGCCGAGATCCACTCGCCTGCTTAGTGGATTTGGTCTGGATAGGCGGAGTTGTAGCTTGTTCTACTCTTACCTCAGTAAGTTGCAAGCCAAGGGTGTCATACTCTGGCGGAGGGTCATCTTGAGGCCTCAACAAGGTCTGGTCCTCCAGGGCAGTGGGTTCTTCATCAAGATCATCGGCAGAGCTAAAGGATTTTGGGGATGATGGTTCCAAACCAGCATCTATCTGGTTCGCAGGGGAGGCAACTCTGTCCTGCAATATCTTCATGGTGGTTGCTGATGGTTTGGAGGGCGAAGGACAAATGGCCGCCAGCTGCAGGGGAGTCTGAGTAGGACTGGCCTTTTGGTTGCTGCAAACCTGCTGTAGGTTGCTGCAAAGCTGCTGTTTGCTGGTGTCTTGCGTCTGGCTACTGTTGGAAACTAGCTGGGCGTTGCTAAGATGTTGCTGGAGAGAGCTGGTTTGCTTCAGTTCCTGGATTTTCTGAAGCGTTGGAGATGTAGCTGGGCGGAGGGAAGCACCAGGAGGGAGATCAGCAGGAACAGACGGGACTGCTGTAGTCAGCTGTTCTACTTTTACCTCAGTAAGTTGCAAGCCAGGGGTGTCATACTCTGGCGGAGGGTCATCTTGAGGCCTCAACAAGGTCTGGTCCTCCAGGGCAGTGGGTTCTTCATCAAGATCATCGGCAGAGCTAAAGGATTTTGGGGATGATGGTTCCAAACCAGCATCTATCTGGTTCGCAGGGGAGGCAACTCTGTCCTGTAATATCTTCATGGTGGTTGCTGATGGTCTGGAGGGCGAAGGACGAATGGCCGCCAGCTGCAGGGGAGTCTGAGTAGGACTGGCCTTTTGGTTGCTGCAAACCTGCTGTAGGTTGCTGCAAAGCTGCTGTTTGCTGGTGTCTTGCGTCTGGCTACTGCTGGAAACTAGCTGGGCGTTGCCAAGATGTTGCTGGAGAGAGCTGGTTTGCTTCAGTTCCTGGATTTTCTGAAGCGTTGGAGATGCAGCTGGGCGGAGGGAAGCACCAGGAGGGAGATCAGCAGGAACAGATGGGACTGCTGTAGTCAGCTGCTGCTGCCTTCTGTTGACCGTCTGCCATCTTTCATCTTCTGCAGTCCTGCCATTTTGGCTGCTGTCTTCCACGCCTAAGATAGAACCAGGAAGAGGGACAGCATAAGGGGCTGGTAGGGAGGAGGAGCTGGTTCCAACAGAGGGTAAACTTATCAGTTCATTGGAACTATGCAGGGGAGTTGATCCAGAGGCCTTTGGAATTGTTTCAGTACATTTATGGCCAAAGATACCACAGCTGGGACAGGATACGGGTTTCCATTCGTATTCAACGTCTATGATGCGCGTAGCATCATTGAGCAATACCTTGATGGTGTCATGGCAGGGTGAAGAGGCAGAGAGTTCAACACAAACCCGAGCGAAAGAAATCATCTTCAATTGTTCGGTGCGTTGGTCAACGTAGAGCAGTCTACCTATGGCACTTGCTATTTTACTTCGTTGGTCAACGTAGAGCGGTCTACCTATGGCACTTGCTATTTTACTTAGTCCCGTGGCTGACCATAATCCATAGGGAATGTTTTTCAACCTTATCCATACCGGAATTGACGAGTGATCTCCTTTTTTCAACTCCAACATGGGCTGCCATTGCTGGAGAATGAGAGGCACGCGTGCCACAGTTAACGGGCCTCCCTCCAACACTTCCCTTATGAATTCCGGATCAGCTATGTGAAAAAAATAAAACCCTTGATCGTTTGCCTTGACTTCTAGAAGTCTTTGGCCCCATAGATGTTTGAGAGCCGATTCAACTAACCGGAAGGGAAGTCTTTTTCCTACAAAGTAGCCAACCAAGCATTGATGCCACATGGGGTCAGCTCCACCTAAATCTTCCTCGACAATGCACAATATTCTCCCCTTCTGATCGAGGGGGGAAAAAGGACAAGGAGTAACCTTGCATCGCAGCTCTCGCTACATTAGCCCAAGAGCGGGTAACTTGGGGTGGATTTCCTTCGCGCTGGGGTCGTGAATCCTGACCTTGGTTGGTAACTACAGGGCTCTGATTTAGGGGCTGCCCTAGTATCACAAAGCCAGAGGGAGCAGGTTCTAATCTACTATCATGGTTGTGGGATCCATCTGCAGAAAGAGGGGCGGGGTTTTTGCCCTTACTAGCCCTAATTTGCGAGGGATTGCGGCTACCCGGGGCCCTACTACGGCTCCGGCCTCTCCCATTATCCATCTCAGACACCAATTTCAGTCTATCCAGCCCCTTTTCCATAATTAGCTAAGCAGACCAGACAGACCAGCAACTAGCAATCCAAACATGGCAAGCAAGTTCGTGGGGTGATCTTACCAGAGCAAGAGTTTTACAGATGAGGGGGCTAGCTGCTGCTCGGTTCGACCTCCGAATCGTAAATGAAGGGGAGTTCGAAGCCAAAATCAGACGGGGACCACCAAAAGGATACAAGACAGAGCATGTCAGCAATAAAGAACCAGAGAAGAGGGATATTACACCTCACTTTTGCACGGAGTCTTTAGCTTGAAGCGAAGCTCAACTCCGGCACCGCAGGGAAATCACTGAGCCGGAGCTACAGGGGCAGGGAGATCAGAGAGGAGATGGTGAACAGTGTTTGCCCATTGGTTGTCTTCTCTTTGTGTCATCCATCATTACCAACTGTTTATTGGTGTTTTCCAATTTGCTTTATAATTGATATTACTGCCTACATACAAAAAAAGGTGCTACTCATGCTGGTCATGGAAAATTGACTAACGTGACTGGTGAATTTTGTCTCTTCTCTTGTCCTTCTATTGCCCTAGTCTTTTATGCTGTTAGAATTGCGTTGCAGTGAGGCTTGCTCGCATATTGGAGATTTAGGGCCTGTTTGATAGAATCGTGTTGAAAATTTAAGTAGTGAATTTTAAGTGTTGATAATGTTGATGGCTGATAGTAGAATTACAAATTGCTTGATGAAAATAAAAAACGGATATCTGAGTATTATTAATCTCTTTCCAAAAATAGAAAAAAAAGGTCAATATTAATATGCTTTATCGTTATAGTTCACAAGATTCTAGTCGCCATTGAGTATTTTTGTATCGACCAAATTAACTAACTCCTCATTTACATATTGGATTAAGTTGATATTTTACTCCATTAAAATAATTTAAGTCCATTTTATCAAAGGTCATCACACGAGCTTAATCTAATCAAACACCAAATATTTGATTTTCACCACTTTATTTGGGTTATCAAATTAGCCCTTAGTCAAATTTAAAGATGGCCCATGTTAGGTGGCCGCCAAATATCGACCGTACAGATGGAATGGGCAACTCTTATGAATTAGTCAATACTCTCTCTCTCTCTCTCTCTCTCTCTCTCTCTCTCCCTTTCGTTAAACAATTTGAAGAGCAATGCCCAAGAGGAGGCCTCCAATTTCCTTTACGTGGAACGTGGTCGTTGGCCTACCAATATCCTCCTTTTTTCTTTTTTCTTTTTTCATTTTGTGGGTTTGCATAAGTTTTGTTTGTTGGGAACAATTAACATATTAATTCTCGTGAAATCTGTAAATACTTTTGCAAACATCTGTGTTATGTCAATATATATTTTTAGTATTGTATAAAGTAAAGATGATCTTATACTTTTGAGAGATTTGAATAATATCCTCGATTATTTAATTTATAAAACTTGTATCGATGTGAATTGCATTAGTTAACGAAAACTTTATTTTCATAAATTTATAATATTTACATATTACTATCTTACAAAAGTGTTCCTTAAAAGGTTAATAAAATTTCAGTAATGTGCATGTCTTTTTTGAGATGTATCAGTCATATGATGTAACAAAACTGACAAAATCACTATTTAAACTAGTCAAGATAACTCTCGATTAATCTTATAAATATTTACTTTCCAAGAGAGAACATGAAATTCCTTTCCGAAATTAACTTTTGAATATTTATCTCTTTCCATATAGATTCAAATCTATTTCCCTTTCCGTCGACACGCCTACATGTTTGGAATAAAAGGAGGGTGGGGAAAGGGAAGGAAAACTGAAACTCTCCATCATTTCAACGAAGCGTTAGCCATTTCTGCGGTATGCATGCCCGAGCACGAGAGAGGATGCAAGTTTAATTCAATCAATCTGTCCTTAGGCATCTAGAAACGAATCGATTAACTTAGATTATTGTTTTCGCAGTCGCTGACGACACCCAAATCAAGATGCCTGCTGAGTGTTATTGATCGACATGAATGCGATGAGTCGATGCTCTGCGGAAGGACTTGCATCAGCCTAGCAAATCAGCGATCCATTTAGACAGCATTTCATCAGAAATCCACCCGTTTCTATTCCCTCCATCTTCATTGCCTTCGAAGAGCTCGGAGTGCTGACTCTCAGACATGCATATATCCTCCACGTTGAGGTCCATCATCATGTTTTCCCATGAAATCGTGTCGTCCTCGCAATCTCCTCCCTGACCCTTTCCATCAACCGATTCCATCATTCTATCTGAAACAACACCTTCTGAATTACACAGCTTACTGTCACGATCGGCACCGCATTGTGATTCGGTCGTGGCGGTCTCATTTAAGGGCTTTTTCTTTGTGAACTTATCATCCACGCACTTTGAGTTCATTGGCCGGTCATTGTTGTCTCGGACTAGCTTCTTCTTTATGGTGGAGTTCCAGTAATTCTTTATCTCATTGTCGGTTCGGCCAGGAAGCCTTCCCGCAATAAGGGCCCACCTACAAGAAAATGAACTAACATATGTCACTGCCAATCTCAATAATGTTCTTTCGGAACAGAAAAAGGCTTTGGGAAACAACATGGTCAAGTGCGTCTCTTTGTTTAAAGGTAAATGACATAGCAAATTATCATCACCTTTAATATTCCTAACATCAATGTAAGGTATACGATGAGCTCATCACTTGAAGTATACAAATACCTGTTACCCAGGAGCTTATGGAGCCTTATGATGAGCTCTTCTTCGTCAAGTGTTATGTTTCCTCTCTTGATATCTGGTCTTAGGTAATTTAACCACCGAAGCCTACAGCTCTTTCCACACCTCTTGAGGCCTACACATCACTTTCTTGTATTATTTTCAGTGATTAGGAGATACAAAGAAAGGAAGTATCAGCACATCACCGGTAGGATTTACTTTCATAAATGAAGTACACTTTTCCAGAGCATAAAATGAAGAAGAAATTCTCAGACCATTGGAATGTCTAAACAACTCGGGTTCATTGAAAACTATGCAGTGTAATGTCCTATAATTTGAATTTAATAGTAACTTATTGGAATAAACACTGTGTCACATGTCTGCACGTCACCCATAAAGACTTTCAGGCATTCGAGATCTATTGTAGAACAATACGTTGGACCTTATATTCATATATCGAATGTGGGAGTATTTATTTTCATTGATGATGCTAGGCGGCATACTGGTGCACTCATTGAATAACCGGCACTGATGTGAGTTCAGACATGCGCTCCTATTATTCATAGTACGGTTTCTGAACATTTATTTCTTACTTTCCATACGGCAGTTTGCAAAGAGAAAAATAGTAAAATCCTCAAGGCCTTAACTCACCTGTTTCCTTACGAACTTTGCCCCATCGCCCCTGACCATGAACTTTGACATAATCGATGAGAATTTGATCTTCAAGAGCCGACCAAACTCCTTTCTTGAACTTCAATCCATCTTTATCACAACTAGGGTTTCGGCCCATCTCTCAATCACTCTCTCTCTTTCTCACAGACGCACACATTCTAATGCTAAACTGTCCCGATGATGACTGTTTATATAGAGGATGTTTCATGTGCCGTTGATGTTGAGCGCAGCTTATTTTATTAAATCACGCCGCCCACGCTGAAAGAAAGAGAGGGAAAAACGAAACGCTATTCTTCAACGGAACAGCAACGTGAATTAAACAATAATAGATTATTCCAAATGAGAAACCCGAAAACCGGCTTTTGAGACAGTCACATGCAGTTTTGAAATACTATATGGAATCGAGTGAAGGTGTGGTCTTGACTGGTAGATACGGTTTGCCTCTAATTTTAAGGACGAGGTCCATTTAAGTTGAATTATTTGTATGGTCGTTGGTTCCTGCAGATCTTTTCCATTTAATTGCACTCATGAGATCACCGCAATCATTGAATTTTTTAAGAGGCCTAGGACAAAAGGTTTTAACTGACCTAACTATTTCAGTTCCAGGTCGGTTTCGAAAGTAACTCAACGGGATCTCTTTGCGTTACTAACTAGCAATTCATCCTTGTCTCGTTGACTACCCGAGCCCTACTTTTTTAAAAGTTGAGTCTTGCCAGGTTTGAGTGATGAGTTATAATTAGAGGATTTGATGTAATCACCTTGAAATTTATAGAATTGCTCAAAGGCATAGAAACCTAATTTAAGTGGGCCTCAATTCAAGCTGGTATATAAAATGAGTATAACACAACATCGCAATGCTTAATCGTAATTTACAAATGTAATTAAACAGTCGGATAGTGTTTGTGTCGAACAATACGAATGTATTTAAAACTTGTAAAATCCTAAAATCATGGACTTTTATATTGTTTTAACCTATAGAATACCAAGCTAGAGTTTTGAGTTTTGAATTGAAATCTTGTTTTTCAATCACCGTGATATCTCTACTGTTAATTTTGAATAGATAGAAGGTGTATTGAGTCAAGTTGAAGGTTGAAGTTGAGAAACCAAGTTTGACATATGCTGATGTTAAACATCAATCTCAAAGTCCAGTTTGTGCTGTAAATTGCGTAAAATTGACTTGTATTTGTCTTACCTCCTTTCTTCTGGTGTAGGGACCTCTCACTCCAACAGCCATTGATTTCATCATTACTTGTTGGGCTTGTTAGGCGGATTCCGACCATAATGACAGAAACCACTAACCCCACAAGTAGATGAATTTAACACCCTGAAGAGAATAAAAGCTTGCGACTCGACCCGAAAATATTTTTCGCAGCATAAACCAATCAGATATCGACAAGTTTCCAAGAACACAGGAATGAGCTGGCCCATTTTCCTTTATATCAAACGATCCCTGTGTTTAACCAGACCTTGGGTTCCGTCCCATTATGTCGGGTTTGCTTTCTTAATGTAGACATGTGTTTCGGCTCATTAATTTTTTACGCAGCAACCAAGTATTGCTCAGAGAATATCTAACTTCCCCCGCTCATTTAGCCATAGATCGTGTGGAGAAAGTTTGGTGTCTATATTGTCGTTTTCTACGTTGCCCGCTGGTCCAGGGCAAAAGGCAGGCCATCTGCAGCATATGATGGTGTCGCGTGTATGATTTGAATGAGTACGATCATGTAAAAAATTGAGGTGCAAAGACTGTGACCTATTTGAGTTCTTGGCATAATGCAGGAGTATATTTCGGTTTCTGGCCGGTTTGGAGAGAGTGATATTATATAGGCTCCGACCTTGTTAGTTGAGGAAAAATTTTGAATGGAGGACATGCCTAAAGACCATTTTAACTATGCATTATCAACTAATTTCCTGAAACTTTTCTAGGGAATTCTCTAGAGTGATGACGCATTTGGTTGTGATGGTATCCTTAACTCGAAAATTGAAGGTTGCCCATTCAAATCTTAACAACGGCATGCAATATCCTCCAGGTCAATGCCCCTTACATTGGTCAAAGGATTGACTTTAATCGGTTCATAAAACCTATTAGGTGTTGCAACACAAGATTTTAAGAGAAAAAGCATTCACAATGCGACATGTGGTCCGACAAAAATGTATAATTTCATCGCAAGACTAGTGTCACGGCCCAAAGATGTGATCAATCCAAAAGGTTTTGTATGTTGGGCGTGATTGATCTTTGGAGCAAGCAATTCTCAATTGGTATCCATAAGTCCTAAGGTTTTCTCAAGTGTTCTAGAATACTTCTGAGGGTAGGCGATATGATAATTGTATGAGTATGTAATAAATGCGGGTAGATAATAGTCGAAGAGATACAATCTCCATTATCTAATCAATAAGAGAACTATGGATACGGTTTATCTTGTATTTGTATATATAGGGGTCTCATTTCTTTCATTTATATCAACTCATTCATAGAGAAATACAATCCAGAGTTTTTCTCTCTAAAATCCTTGTGAGTCAAGTGTGAGGAAGGCTGTTTGGGAGAAATTCTAAGACCACATGAGTTGAAGGAAATGCTAGATCAATCAACCTGTGACACTAACATCTCTTAAACGTTTCAATGTATCATATATTAGTCTAAAAAAAAAGTATCATATATTAGGATTTATAACTTTTCGAGAAACACTATGAAAACTAATATTTGAAGAAGTCACTTCTTTCGCATTTCAATTTTTTCATTGTAAAAGCGAACTTATATAGTTGTGCCGTTTTATCATAATTACATGTGTTTTGCAACCTCATGGTTTAGGAATAAGAGGACAAGCTACTTGACTCTTGCACCATTTGAGCTTCTATTGGTAAAGTGAAACTTTTAAAATTCTTCATCAAAACCCTTGTACAACTCTTTAGTTTTACAATGATCTCATCACCGAAGCCTCAGCGTTCCCCTGCCGCTTCTTTCCAGGGAAATGAACAATGCAGCATAATTCTTTTTTTCAAAATGACATCATTTTGGGTTGAGTCGGACATGCGAGATCGCCGAATGCCGCAATTAATAGGACCATCACGTCAGCAATTTCCGACATAGATTGATAGAATATACTACATTTCGGAATTTCTAAAAGGTTTATAATTACTTGACAAAATTGTAAAATTTACAATTGAATTGACGATCATATAATAAATTTAAGATTTTTTTAACAATTCTCTCCATCAATACGGCATGCACATGCTCCTCACGAAATAGAAGTTGAATTTAATTAAATCGTCCTTAGTATTTTATCTGGGGTCGGAGGATGGGCGTCAGTCAGCTTATGCCACCAAATTCAATGTATTCGAGTGTCTTTATTAATTGATGTCGGTCGGACACCAATAATGAAACTGCCCAACTTGCCAAGCCTTTTAATGCACAAAATTAATTACCTGGCCCAATTTCCGCAAGTACTAGGGACAATCTTGACTAAATGAAGGATTCTTTGTTGCACTATTTTCGCATTTTACAAAATTCTCATGAATCTTGAAGCTTGATCTTCGCCATTTCCCACAGTGGTGATCTGGGACAGTCCTCCAATCTTCAGTATTTTCTGCAAATACGACATGATTAAATATATATATATATATAGTGCATATGATACATTGATACGAAGATATGTAAAAAAGCATAACTTGAATTTGCAAGTCGAATATCTTATTTTGCCACTGAATTGAGCTCAGCTTAGAAATGAATTAGTCGATACAACATCTCTAATTAGTAACATGCTGATGTAGTATCAACTTTCTAAAGTAAGGCACCGTCATTTTTAATTAGTGTTCAAAATAATGAAGATATTTGATTGGACTAGTGATATTCGGTCAACATGTCATATAGTATAGGTTATATAACAAATTTTCTCCATTATAAGAGGGTTACAATGAGACGTTCTCCAGAGAGACCTCGGGGTTAAAGGAATTTGGCCAACATAAAACAGAGTATATGTAACTTAAGTAGAATTCCATTGTTCGGAACCAAAAAAATATAACTTTTTTTTTCCGTGCTTACAATAAATTTCAAAAACTGTTCTTAATTGTAAAAAACAAATGTTGACAAAAAAAATGACTGGTGATCTTTTTTCTAAATAACTTGTTGGTGACTTACCAACATTTTCATGAAATTATTAATTTTTACAGTTTACAAATTAGTAACTTTCCTACTAACTCACCAAATTTTTTTTACGTAAACTTACCAACACTTTGAATTTACTAATATGAGATAATCAATCTAAATTAAAAGTGTTATACCAACTTTGTCATATTAAAATAAAGACCAAGTAGTTCTAGGTTACCAAATCTGATTTAAGTAAAACACTCATTTCTTTCAAGTCACCAACTTTCCATTGAAATACCAATTTTTATTTGCCTTAGTTAGCAACTTAACATGTACCAACTCTTTTAAAAAATTATCAACCTAAGATAGCGTAATCCACCAACTTTTCACCCTTTAAACTAACATCTACTATTCGATTACCAATTCTCATTTGAATTACTTCAAAACATTTATTTTTTTAAACATTCTTAAAATTTTATAAAGCCTTCAAACTTTCATATGCATTTCTCAGCAATGCTTTAAATTTACCTATATTTCCAAGAAATTACCGACCTAGTAACTTACAATTTTCCCTAATACGTACTAGCTTTGGATTACCCACTTTCGTTTCAGTTACTTGCAAAAAATATTTTTTAATCACTAATTTTAACTTACATTCTTAATTAAGCTTTATACCAACTTTTATATGAAATTACTAAATTTAATTCAAATTATCCATAAAATTTTCTTGTATTAATTATCAACAATTTCTGGGTTATCAAATTTCGAAGTAATTACCACCGTACTTTGGGTTTTTTATTTATTTATAATTTACCAACTCTAATTTGAGTTAGTTACCAACATTTGTTTGGATTTTTAAATCTCTATAAAAGTTGGTAAATTCATAGTCTTGGAAAGAAATCAAATAAATATAGTAAGAAACAAAATTTTATCATTTCTAAATTTTCAAAAAGAGTTAGTGTTAGTAAGTTCTTAGACAACAAGTAACCAGGAAATTAGGTGACTGGGCATTTTTTTTTATCAATAACTTTTTTATACTTGCCAACTCTTTCAGAGATCTACCAATGCGGAATTTTTTTTAACAGAATTGCAGGTAATATGGCAAATGTGCATTGTCCTTTAGCTTGCTTTGGGTTGTGATTTTACTATAACTACTGCTTAGTTATGAGAATAGGTTTTTAGAATGAAAATCTCATCCAATTATTAAGGTAGAGGAGAGAGGAGACCTGACAATTAAAGTTTTCTCAGTCAAAAAGCACATTAATAGTGCAAAATATATCAAATATTTGCATTTTTTTTATGGATGATTCAAACTGAGCATGTTCAAGGAAAACTGGAAAAAAAACGGCATTTGGCAAGTTTCGAACATGCGTTTGTAAGTTTTGAAAACAGCATGTACATCAGGAACTAAACAATACGTGGGCAGCATCTGATATAGTAGCCATTTCCTTGGCTTCAATCATCATGTAATTGCAAACGAAAAAGAAATAAATTATGGGATTAGCACATTGAGATTATAGGATTCTTCCATTATTGAAAGTTTCAGATGATCCACTCTAATGAGGATTCAATCATAGACAATCTATGTATCCACTTGAGAGTTCATCTCAGGTTTATCACAATCGTCCTCCATCAACTTTGCAAGAAGATCCCTTGTATAATTATAGTGTTGCACAGCGCTTTTGCAGACTTTTAATTAAATGGGCTTGCTCCAGTCATAAAATCAATGTGAGAAATTTCTAACTCGTTGAACCTTAAGAAAGCATTGTTGAAGTCGATCTCTTTAGCTGCAAGTATGGCTCGATTCATCTAGGTTGATTTTCGGTTTCTCTTGTTCATGGCCTACTTAGGGCCTATTTAGCAACTGGTCAAATAATGCTTAATTCTATTCTTTTGTTTTGGGGAACAAAAAAAAACAGAAATTCATTTGGTAACATTTTCATTTTTACAAATAGATTTTGAGCATAATCAAGTCCAAATCTTTTTCTTTTCCTCTTTCTTCTCTTCTCTTTCCTTTTCTTCTCTTTCCTTTTTTTTTTTTTTCTTTCTTCGTCCTTTTGGTTGGTTGCTGGCCTCAGCCATGGCTAGTGACCTCATCAAAGCGTCGTGTCGCGGGCCCTCGACGAGGCTCGTTGGCCCAAGCCTCGGCCTTGCCTTGGCTATGTGAGGTCGGCCTCACCCAGATTTGGTGAGGCCGAGCTTGCCTAGCCACTGGCAAGGCTGCCTCACCGAGCCACCGCCAGGTCAGCATCACCTAGCTAAGGCGAGGCTGACCTGACAGTGGCCTGACGAGGTTGGACAACACCGACTTGGCAATCGCTTGATGAGCCTCGCCATGTACCCATATCCCTACCAAACACATTTTTATTTTGGGAATGGAAATTTTGGACAGTTACAAAATGCCTTCAAATGTTTAGAAATTCATCGAGAGAATAAAGTAAAAAGAAAATCATTTTTGAGGAAAAATTATTCTCGAAAACAAAATGGTTATCAAATGCACTCTTAGATTGCTTAAGGTTAGCTTGTCCTTGGCCATCAAAAGTTTCATTTGGATAAATCTGGATGCTATGGGGACTCGAGCAACAAAGAAAATATTGTCAAGGCTTCCACTAGCACTACTCTCATGCAAATTAAAGTTGGGTTTCCTAACCTTAAAATGCTGGTTGGAGTCATATACGATGAAATGGAACATCATGAACACGGATTGTCATACACACGCATGATTACTATGTATATATACATGTTGCCTAAGAGTTTCAAGGGAAAAAGTATCGAAAAAGTCTTAAACCTTTCAATTGTACTAATTTTGTTCGAAACCATTTATGTTCATACCAATTCAGTTCATGCATGGCAAGATCCACGCTGACATGAATATATTTTCATAATTTTTTTAGTTTTTTTATTAATTTTTTATTTTGTTATTTTCTCTTTTCTTCTATTATTATTATTATTATTATTATTATTATTATTATTATTATTATTATTATTATTATTGTTGTTGTTGTTGTCGTCGCCGTCGTCCGTCGCCGCGTCGTCGTCGTCGTCGTCATTGCCTAACCCTAACTAGCCATGAGTGAGGCCACCTTAGCCGACCATAGGCAAGGGCGCCCTTGCCCTTGCCAAATCGGGATGGGAGCCGAAATGTCCCTATCGATATGGGTTTCATGGCCTTGCCTAGATCAGGGAAGGGCCATTGTGCCCTCACTTTGGTTAGTAAGGGCATCGCAGCCCCCACCCTATGTCGAATCTCAATCAATAAAAAAATATAAAAATTATAAAAAAAAACATGTTTAAAATGCCCTTGTTAACGCTAGTTAGTAGTGTCATGTGGGACAGTTGGTGTTCGCGTCAACAATTTTCAATCAAACTTGGCTGGATGAACTGAATTGACACATTTACAAAGTTTAAGACTGAATTAGTCAAAAAAGTTTATGATTGAATTTGTACTAATGCAATAAGTTTATAATTTTTTTGTATATTTCTTGAATATGAAGTCTTGTAGTGAGGTCTTCTTCGTCATGTGGAAATGTTGACCCTCTTGATATCGAGTCTCAAATAGTTAAACCACCGAAACCTAAAGATCTTCGCAAATTTCTTGAGCCTTACCCAAAAGCATTGATCACAAAGAAAAATTCCATTCATTTCGAGGGATATAAATAGAGAAACGCAATTCAATTGCAAATCAAGATAAATCTCAAACAAATTTAAAATAGAATAAGCTCTAAACAATAATATGAATTATCAAAACAATTTTAAGGATCATATAAGCAAATGCATGACTTTTTCAAATCAAAATCTGTGGTTGATCATCGAATTTGTTTTCAGTAATGAGCACATCAACATCTCTATCCATTGCTATGACTTTGCCTTTCAAGTGTGCACCTAAGTTTTGTGTCTCCAATATCATCGCCGTTCAAAGTAGCAAGGTTGAGCATCCACAGATTTGACACTTGTGAGTATAAAATCTTCACAAAACTCATTTGATCTCATTCGAAATTGAGCATGTACACCAGTGAAACTTGAGGAAAGCGAAACCCCAAAATCATACACGTAGTAGACCAAAAATCTAGGCTAGATCGGAATAGAAATCTCCCCGAAATGGGAGAAAGATAATTCTAGATCTAGACTATATCAAATGAGAAAAACTCCTTAAAGCGGGAGGAAAGTAAGAAACAGAAAATAAAGAACCAAATCAGTCAAAGAAAAAGGAAAAAGGGAGGAGAGAGATCTAACTCAAACCTTTCCCTTCATAGAAGTTGAAGAAAAAAGCTATGTGAATATGAGAGGGAGAAGATAGAACCCTAGGGAGAAGAGAGAAAACGCGTCGGAGGAACAATTCCTAATTAAAATCAATATAGTTACTTAAATTTTGCCATGCTTTTGCAATGAGAACAAGATCAAATGCATATGTGATCAGTGACGCGCTTCTTCCGACACGATGCTCCACTTTCTATCACCATGGACAGTGACGTAATGAACGAGTCTTTGGTCTTCTTAACAAGTCCTTGCTCCATTCTTCACCCCTTCATTGGTGTAAGAACGACCGTTGCCCATTTCCACTCTTTTTTTTTTTTTTTCTTTCTGGCAAAAGAATAAAGAAAAGAACTGCATGAGCTACCACCGGCCGTGGTGGCTCCGCTGGATAGGGCCTTGATGATCCTTTGCGATAAGGTGAGGGGTTCAAATCTCAGAGGAGGCGCTAGGTGTCTTAAATGTGCTGCCGGGGGTGGTGGGTCCTCCCGCTTACGTAGTGCCTGGGGGTTTACGCTTCGGCTACCGGCTGAGGTGGTTCCTCTAGCACCAAAAAAAAAAAGAACTGCACAAGCTTCCCTCCGTGTTGAAATGATGAGTGTTGGAGGCTGTGAGTTCCTGTTCATGCAAGTCCTATTTATAATCAATAATTATGTCAGAAATAAACAATTTCTCTGCGTACTATTAATGTCCACATTAGTCTAATTTGTCAAAAGAAATATGAAAAGACTATATTCATTTGTTAAACGTGCATTGTCGATTGCGTTTTCTATCAAGTGCATGAGCAGCCTGTAGATTCCCAATGGCCCACATTTTGCACCACTTTTCAGTCTAGAAACATCGGTCCATAGGCAAAGATCATTATGATAGGAGTGCATGTTAACTTAGGCATCTAATATTGTCTCTCTTTTTCTTTTTGTGAGACAGGATATAATTAATGATTAGCAAATTAAGAAATTGCAATATATTTTTTCTTAATTAAATGGGTGTTTGGAACTCTTTGAACATTTAAATAATCTTATCGTGTGTGGCAGGCTTCTCATCTCATAATATATTGAGTAATTCTTGAAAACATATAAATCTGTGTTCTTGAAAGCAGTATCAAGAGAATGTATAAATGTGATAATCCGAACCCATATTTTAAATGAGGAAAATGAACTCGCCTACCATTTGAGCAATACCTCGAGATTAATAGTTGCAGTACCTTTTGTGTATGCAACATCCCGTCAACAGAAGGGAAGTAAAGAGCCCCTTTATAACAAAAGTGAATATGAGGGTACATATGTATTTAAATTGTCATATAAAGGTTAGAAATGATTTAATTTTACAATGATGTTGAATATATATTGCTTTAGTAATTTCCGCTTAAACGATATTTAAATGCAGTGAAGACGACTTGTATAAATTATTCATATCTAGACTCAAAGTTCATCAAGTAAAAGAGAGAAGCGATGATTGCATAATGAGCTTCTAAAGCCAATTAAGCTCAACTTGTGTTTTTTATTCTATAGTAGGTTATGACAATGGAATTGTTCAATCATTATTTTAACTTCTAATGATAATACGAATAGAAACTTTAATTAGCGAAATAGCTCCATTGGCGGGGTGGTCATTACTAGTATTTTGTATATGGTGTGATCATCGGGAATAACGAATCCCTAATTTTCAAATGATGGGTGCTTTTTTCATATCCTAGTGACTTGCGGATAATTATCACCTAACGTTGGAATTAAACAACCAAAGATCACGTGTAAATTATTTTTTTCTTGGCACATGGTGGCAGATGAATCAAATAAATTTTTCGTTCAGCATGTAATTTGTGGAAGATTTCTATTAGAAAGATTGCTCTAGATGGTTTCCATGGTAAGATAAGTAATCCGAGATGAATTTCATTGTTGTTTCCAGCAAGAGAAACAATATGATCTTGATTCCTGACCCACCGCTCATATAATTATCAGGGTTTTCTCGTGTTCTACTAGTTTCTTGTTAGACGTTAGGGGCCACCTCATCTCCGTGCACTATTGTTCCACGTTACCGGCAGATCTTATGCCTTTTGTTTTAGGCAATTATATAAAGGCCAAAAGGGTCCTCGTCATTTCACCTTGTAGAGTCACAGAGAGAGAGAGAGAGAGAGAGGAAGGAGTCCATGCTGCTCAAAGGTAGGACTGAACAAAGGAGCATGGACTGCCTCGGAAGACAGAATTCTGACTGCTTATGTCAAAGCTCATGGCGAGGGCCAATGGAGGAATCTTCCCAAGAGAGCTGGTACTCTTATTCTTTGTTCTTTCTCTCTCTCTCTCCATAACCCATTTTTCCATTTTCTCTGAATTTCATTCAATTAAAGAGTACATATCCAGTTCATGTCCCATAAATGTTGAGGATTGCAGGTCTCAAGAGGTGTGGCAAGAGCTGTAGACTGAGATGGCTGAACTATCTGAGACCAGACATCAAGAGGGGTAACATCTCCCATGATGAAGAAGAACTCATTATCAGACTTCATAAGCTCCTTGGCAACAGGTCCCCCTCTCTCTCTCTCTCCCCGCAGGCCAGTGCCGTTTAGGTATCATGATCTCACCTTATCTTTGTATTTCGACTGAACCGAAAGAATTATTCATGTTTTTGTGTAGATGGTCTCTGATCGCGGGTAGACTCCCGGGGCGAACGGACAACGAAATCAAGAACTATTGGAACACCACTTTGGTGAAGAAAGCTGAAGGTCTATCATCTTCTTTTCCCACCCAAGAATCACCTTCAACAAAGTCCAAAGCCAAAAGGATCTCGGACACCAATGGCTATTCCAACATAGTCAGGCCCTCGAGTCCTCTGTCACCGCCGGCGACCGCCACCAGACCCCAACCGGTGCGAGCGAAGCCGAACGCAGTGCACCCCGGTGCTAGCCCCAGAGAAGCGACATGGAAACGGTCCACTGCTTAAATCAACGACTGACGTTCAGGATCCACAAATTCGTGAGGCCGGCTATGAAGATTTTCCTCGTCAAGGTGCGAGTGAGATTAGTCTCTTCGACTTTGACCTTGATGATCATTTCCAACCAAAGCAAGGCCATTTCATGGGCAATATGCTCGAGACCATTGATAATATTACAACTGGTGGCGAAGGAATTCTTTTAGAGAGCTGGACAGAGAGTGCTTGTCCAAAAGAAGCAATGTTAGATCTAGAGTCTACTGCATTTTTGCTTGATCCTGTGGAATGGGCGTGATGTTATGTAATAGAGAATTTAATTTTGATCAGAGCTGCCTTTTTAGGTACCTAAATTAATTCCAAACGGGGCATAGATCCCTCAAAATTGGTGTGATTGGTGGTTGGGGAGCGAGGATTTTTAGCTCGGGAATTAGATATCATATCTTCAAATATCATCAATTGCATCTAAATTGCTCAAAATCAATATTACCCGAGTAAGCCGAATTAAGGCTGCTTAATTATTTTACAGGTCTTAAAGACATTTCACACACGTACAGATAATTGTCTCCAGTTATTTTTACTAAATATAAAAGATGAGCGACAAATACTATGAAAATGACTAAATTCATTTTTTTGATATCGATCGTCTTATGAGATAAATAACTACTGCCAAGTGGAAGCTATCTTATTAATCTGTAATTTTTACAAACACATTTATTTCTATAATGACATAATAGAATTGACCAATATAGAGTTTTGTTAATAATTTTTAAAACCACATAAAAAAATTATCAATCATGAAATTAACATCAGTTTTGCAAATTATTGAATTTCATATCTTACATCTTAAGGAATCACCTCACTAAGATTCCAACGTTAGGATAGAAAGTCGCATGTCTTCGAAAAGATCCAGACCGAAAACATCCGATTGGACATTCGATCACTTGCCCTAGGAGGCATGGATGCCGCCCTGTCACTTGAGAAGAATCCAAATTTGGAGCGCCTCTCTAGAAATTTTAGAAATTTTCTCAATTATATATGGTTTAAAGGTCGTCTTCTTTGGACTGTTGCAGTGTTCACCTCCATCGTACGATGTTGTTAGTGGGGCCAAAACGTCTCTCATCGTACCAAATGTCCCGTGGAGAAAACCAGCACCCGGTCCCTCTAATAATTATATATATTTCCGTACCACTAGTAATAGTTTTCAATCTAGAAGGTTAAGGCAATGGTTGAAAATGGACCCCGTTGTTCGTAATTTCATATCAAAGCGGTATAAATTATACTTTATAATTACTTGATCTTAAATTTATAAATCTTTAAATTATTTCGTCTGAACTCTAAAAAATAAAATTTAAGGGATCTGATAAGTTTTCTATAAAAGCATGTATATTATATGCTAATCCTACAATCGAGTAGTCCTTTTTTGTGAATTATATATAGGTATCGAGGTATGACTCCTAATTTCAGTTTAATTTGTAGATTTGCGATCACATGTTTCCAGAGTTTATGTCCTAGAAATTTTGGTATCTGCAATTAAATTTAGCGCACTAATTAATAAAATTCCCCCTTTTGATATGAAAGTTGGAGAGACTTGGGTAAAAAATAAAGTAAATTAAGATCAATTTTCGTCGACTGGGAATGAAGAAATTTAATGATCTCACCTTTCCTGGACGTGGAAGCCAAATTATGGTGTCAATTTCAAAGAACGTGTCTGGAATTCAGATTTGCTCATTAATTCTTCATCCCCAACTAATAAAGAGGACTTTTTCTGCTTAAGCGCCCCACGTTGCATTGTGTTTATCGGAACAAGAAACTTTTAGGTTTCCCACACGATTTCCCAATTATACCTAGACTTTTGCCACTAGTTCATTGGTTAAGCATTTAATATAGGATAATCAGTACGATGTTAAACAATTAATATATTATAATTGATTCACAATTCAACTTAAGTGCATTAATAGGCTCGGACTTGAACTCTTTTATCGGTGGTTTTCCCATATGAAGATATCTTATGCATCCTAGCAAGTATATCATAGGCGATGGTCTGTTGATAGGCCCTACTCTATTTCGTTGTTTCTTGAATATTTCAGGGAAGAAATCTTATGATTAAGGCTTGTTTCCGCCAATATAGAGACCATGCATGGTGCAGAAGAGCATTGGACTACAACAATGTTGTGCAGGTTAACAACATGGAAATTAAATTAAGATATATCGACGCAGAAGCATACTTGAATTAAAGGAGAACATGCTTGACACTAGAAATTACATGTGAGGAGAAAAATGTTGATGTGCATATGTAATTTATAATCAAGAAATTTCCTATTGAAAATTTGAAGTGATTTGGGACGATCACTATATATCTCTCTTAATTAACTCATAACTCATTACTTTAAACTTTTAAGTGAAAATAGGTTTAACGTACTATGTTGATGAGCTAGTACTTAAATCCACTCTTATTCATCTTTTATACAAATATATCGGATTTTTGTTTCATTAACACCACTATAGGCCTATCATCATATCAAGGAAACCTAGGAAGTCATCAAGCACCAATCACCAAGTATATAATGCGTTCATCAAAAATAAATTTCTCTATATATCTTCTGTTTTCTCAACTGTCCCCTTTTCTCAACTGTCCCCTTTGTGGGTACAAGAGAAAATCACCTCACTAGATTAAGCAATTGCAATCCCTTAACTTAGAGAATTGAATATGATCACTATAAATTAGTCCACGATCTATGTCAACTTGATCTCAATGCGCAACCAATGCTACTCGAGGGAAAAATTTGTGACCTATAAACCAATCTATCTCAATAAAGTCCTTCGACCCAATTAAATAATGATAAAGCGGAAGACAGAAATAGGGAATTTTCTATATAATTCAATATATCAAAAGAGTACATAGAGAGCTTATTTATAGGTTTACATAAAGGAAATCAAAGGAAATCAAATTAGATGTACATAATCAAAATAGATATAGAAAATCAGAAGAAATATCTTAAATATCTCTAAAAGATATTTAATTTCCTAATATTATTAACATTCCTCTCAAACACAAAGTGACGTCAAAGAAGTTAACTAAAGTTTGAATTAATATCGCACAATGTGATGAAAACTTGTTACACCGTGGAGCATCGGACTTGTCAATCCGTGTTGTGTGAGACAATCTTCTAAATTTGATGATTCTGAGGGCATTGAGTTTGGAGTCTGGTGGTGGTGTTGGCTTCTCGAAACGACATGCAGGGAACTACAAGCGGCCTATGCGGTTGGCTTGCGAAATAGTAACTGAGCAATGTGGCCTGTACGACTGGCATCATAGCATCAAGCGGTCTATACGGCTGGCTTGGAAAATAGTTATTATGATGCGACCTATGCAGTTGGCATCAAAAGAAACTAACATCCATGAAAAAAAGCTCGATCAAACAATGCAATCAATGTGATTAGCATCAAAACACGACTATTATAGAAAAGACTTAATTAAGTGCTTCCTTATATAAAGACTTGTGCACACAGGATGAATATTGTTAAGCAGCGATAATGGGGATGAATTTATTTGGATGTGCACCAAGGTGCAAAGCTAGGAAGATAAAATGAAAAGATTAAGAAAATTTCTTGGGTGCATCGGGTGCACTGGGATTGCCTAAAGAAAGGAGGCTCTAATACCAAGTTAAATAATGATAAAACGAAAAATAGAAATAGGGAATTTTTTATATAATTCGATATATTAAATGAGTACAAAAAGAGTCTATTTATAGGCTTACATAGAGGAAATCAAATTAGATGTATATAATCAAAATAGATATAGAAAATTAGAAGAAATATCCTAAATATCTTTAAAAGATATTTAATTTCTTAATATTGCTAACGGATCCTATTGAATAATTGTTTTGAATGCGACGACTTATGATTAAAGGAAGGTACCATTGTCTTCATTTCACCAAAGTCCCATTTGGACCTATTGAATTCGGCCTATTACTTAGCCCTTAAGAAATTGAAATTCCCAAAGACAGTTCGCCTTGCCCCTCCTGGACCTCTCATTTAGGGTCTTTGTCTTTCCACGCAACCATGTATTATCAGGTCGAACGTGATATGTCGATGAACCTATACTTAAATCCACTCTTATTGATCTTTTCATATGATTGTGTCGTAAATCTGTTGTGTCAACACCACTGCTGTCCTGATCATCATTGTCAAGGTTTTCTAGGAAGTCATCGGGTACCAATTTCCAAGTACATAACGTGTTACGTCCCCAGTTTCTTCGATTGTCCCCTTTATCATACAGCAAAAAATCACCTCATCAGATTAAACGATTGCATCCCTTAACTTAGAGAACTGAATATGAGCACTATAAATTAGTTTATGATCTATGTCAACTCAATCTCGATATGGAACCATTGGAACTTGAGGGAAAAATTTGCTACCTATAAGTGAAATTTTGTGAAATCATTGACAAGTGTTATAAAAATTTAAACTGATAAATGAAGACATTATTTAATATTTAAATATTCTAATAGTTCCCCATAAATGTAAGCTTGACTTTGGTGTAAGCCTAAAGTATGGAATAGTTTGAAATATTTGAACTTATGATCTCCTGCTATGATATCATATGAGAATTTGTAAAATTATTGTCAACTATTCTAAAAGTTTAAAATTTTAAGTGAATATGTGATTTAATAGTTAAATATTTTAATATTATAAACCAATCTACCTTGATCAACTTCCGTCCTTCGAGGCCATTGAATAATACTTTCTTTGGAATGCGACGACTCATAATTAAAGTAAGGTCCCGTTTTCTTCATTTCACACAAGTCCCATTTCCAACCATTAAATTCGGACTATTACTTCACCCTTAAGAATTTGAAGTTGCAAAAGACAGGTCACACTTCTAAGTGTTAAATCCACAAGAAAGCGCCACTCCTGGACCTGTAATTGAGTGTCTAGTGTCCTACCACGCCAACCTGATATCATCTTGCAACGAGTCAATTATTGAATTTCAGTCAAATAAGGTTTCATTCCTGAAGTTGAAAGAACAATACGATAATGTCAACTCAAGAACCTAATTTGGGCCCGCTAGGACCCATCGGGACGAAATGCTGCAGTTCTCATTTCCTCAACGTCAAGATCAATTTAGAGTAAGACTCACCAACTCTGAAGGCGTGACGTTCTTGCTGATACTAAGATAAGCTTGATTTTTTTTGCCTCTCGCGATGTGTTTGATGTATTTGAACTAGACTCAACTTATAATTTAGGATATGAGTATAGCTCGAAGTCGAGTTTTGAGAATATGGTCATTTAGGATGTAAATAATAACCATTCTATTTTAAAAATTGATTTTTCTATTTCTATTCCCTAGACAAATTTTTGAACAAAAATACATGTTTGATGATAATACAAAATTTGTGTCATAGGAATAGAAATGGCATAAAATTTTTCCCTCCCGAGTAGTCGGCGATGGGAGGCGGCCGACGAGTGACCAGCAAATGGCAAGCAGGCAGTTAGTTGTGAGGGTGAGCGATGAGAAGATATTTTATTTCTAATTTTTTGTTCCAGAAATAAAAAAGTAAAAAAAAAACTTCTAATTTTTGTCACAAACCTATTTTTGGAGTAAAAATTTGTTCCGGAAATAGAAAAATAAAATTGCATCACCAAACGGATTCTTATTCCAAAGTTGTTATCGGAATGGAAAATAGAAAAAATAAAGAAATGGAATGATTATCACATGTACCCTTAACAATATTCAAGAGCCATACGAGTCAAAAGCTCAAAACTCGCTTTCACTCAATGCTTGAGCTGTCACGCTATTCCGAATATAGAAGCCGAGGGATCGTCAATTGAGTGGGTTAATCTCGACCATCTCACGCTTTTCTTTCGCCATGATCATTAGAAACGAGCCTTGGGTATATGCACCGTACTACTCCTAGCTCATCAATGAAAACGTGATCACGTTTCATTCGTTTTTTTTCACATCTAGAATGTCTGTTGCGACTCTTGTAGGAACGATGGACCCGCATGTAACAACGAAATTGTAGGAAGAAGAAGGACATCTAGTGGTTGGAAATGGCCGAATTAGGAAAGGTTTTGAGCAATCGTGAGAAAGTAGTATTACTTAAGTTGACAACTCCTAGGAAAGACGCATCTTGAGAGGCATATCAAAGGCAAAGCCACCTCAACTTCCATTCTCTTCGGCCAGCAAAGCCCACCTAACGTTCTTGCAAGGTGAATCATTGCGAATGGATTACTAGTTTGATATTTTTGTTAAGTGACAGTGAGATTCGATAATCCAGCAGACTTCTATACTTCCATGCCTCACATGCAGATTGTTTCCGCGTCGGTAAATTTTAAAAAATGTTGGTAAGTATCAAAAAACTGTTGGGAGAAAAAAGGACGGATGCCTCTTTTTATCTAAGTAACTTGTTGGTAATTTGCCAACACTATAATGAAATTATCAGTAGACTTCTGCAAATATGTTTTGCTGCTTTTGTGGAGAAAACATCAAAACATATTCATATAAGTGTTGATAAGATACTAACGAGTTATTGACAAAGCAGGTGATTCGAAACTTTTTTTTTTTTTTCAAAAACTACCGGTTCTATAAAGGAAGTACCAACACGGGTAACGGAACAACAAAATCGTCCGAGAAATTAATGAAACTTTTCCTCTTCACGCAACTCATCTTTCTCGGGTTCATTTTTACTACCGATAGGGATTGGCTATCTCCTATCTGTTCTTAATCAATGTTGATTAAGCGTAAGCAAAGTAAAAATGGGAGAGGATAAAGGTGTAAGTAAGCTTATTGATAGAAACCCACTCAAATATACGAGATGTGCCAAGAACTAATGGAGCTCGACACGTCAGATTCAAAAGGCCCAATTCCAGAAATTTGCGAAACCAGGTTTTACGCCACTCGACTTATCCATGGATGTTCGATGGCTCCCGAGAGACATGCACAAGTGCTTGATCGGTTGAGGTGAGCTATCCTTTTAATGAAGCTAATCGTCTAAGACTCGAAATCAAGAGAAGCGACGAGCTTTTCGGCCCATCAAATCTGCCTGAATGATTTTTGGCCCGTAGGGATGGCATAAGTTGGGCCAAGAACAGGAGTTTCGTATCGTTCGGTTGGACCTATTAATAACTTACAAATTCAGCGAGACGAAAACATTTGTAGATGTTAATGAATCAAGATTCATCAATGTTTTAATAATGATGGTTGTTTCTTGAAATATATATGAAAAAATAGATCAGTACTTTTTACTGCGGATATATTCTCTCAAAGTTGTGTGTACAAGATTTTGATTATGGAGACGAGCTAAACGGAATCGATTTTCAATAGAACGAGCTATTTTGTCAACGCAATTGTCAGATTATGCAGAAAACAAGTGTTTATCTTGGATCGAGCGTTGAACTGAGTCGATCTTCCATATTTTGTTTTGCTACCCTGCCCATCTACAACAAGAGCATATTCTTCAAGCTCGTAATTTTGGTGAGAGATACAACATTATAGAACGTAGAAGTAAAATGGTGCAATTTCCAAAACTTACATTCATGAAGTTGTGTTATATTGAACTCAAAATGATTTCTCAATAGTAAAATCTTCTTAGATAGAAAAATTATACCATTTAAGTAGGACAAGGGAGTCCCAGCTAATTGTGAGGCGTGATACAATCTAAGTCAACCATCATACCGTTAGTGGTGATATTGGCGATTTCGCACCAATACATTCTTGCAATGTAACGTATCTTCTCGAGATATATTGAGACGAATATGAAAATTAAAGTAAAGAAAAAGAGTCTTTCTAATACCTACATCTATCATGATATTGGTTGATCAAATCTTTGGCGACACTGGGTTCTAATAAAGAATTGCTATGATTTACAACCAATTCAAGATCCACGCTTCATCCATTTCAAGATCTCTCTTTGGGAGATATGTTTTACAAACTCAAAATATCGTCTGAGGAACTATCGATTGAGAGCAATAGATAATACGAAGGACAATACCAACCATCCGAGCATGAAGTAACCCACAAGTCTCGTCGGCCCCTCATCCTCCGGTTCCTGCATCACAAAGTTTAGACTTTCATCAAACGAACTCTTTAAGCATATCAACATTTCATTCGAGACTATTTGAATGTTTTGACATTGAACAAATTCAAGATGCGCATGTTGTAAAATTTAGATCAAACAAGTAAAAGCCCTTTCGGACGAAAAACAAGAAAAAAAACAGAGACTAAGCAAAGATGGAGCTGTTTGACGATTGAGTACCGGCGGTGGAGGAGACCCTGTAGGGGTCTGAGTGATGTCGGCCTCGAAGGGCCACATGTATTTGTCGGGCTTCTCGCTCCTGGCCAAGCTCCAATCGTACAGTCTCCTCTCTTCCGCCGACGACAGTATCCTGTACGACTCCTGTCCAAACCCACGAACATCAAAATCGTCAACCATTATTACATAGTTTCTTGCAGAAGCTCGTAGTTGAAACACGCTCGTCGCTCACTTTCAGCTGCTCCAGTTTCTCGTTGAGCTCGTCTTCTTCGAGCCCCTCGCCCTTGGCTTCTTCAACCTTCTTCCTGTACGCCGCAGCAACCTGCTCGTTTCCATGCAAACAGTCGGAACATGAACTTCCCTATTGACATTCTCTGGAAAAGGGAAATCAGAGTGCCTCGAATCAGGCGAAGATCCAAGCACACGAAGTGGACCTGATCGTAGGGGCATTTCCTTGGGAGCCCGAGCCTGCCGTAATGATCCACGTCCGTGATGGCTGCATTCTAAAACCAGAACCAATCAAGTTCGCATCTTTAACTCCTCTTCCCCGAACAAAACTCAAGCAAGACACGATCGAAACAGCACCCCCGTAAAGAACCAGGCTTTGAGAGCTGGAGACGGGAGTCTTTACCGATGCCGCGGAGGGCTCGCTCCACGTTGAGCGCAGAGATCAGAGAAGGGGGCAAGTCGGGAGCTTCGATGGAGCTCTCCGAGGCGTCGCTCTCCGTGGTCGTCGTCGCCGCGTTAGTCTCGGCGGGGTTGTCGCCGGAGGTGCATGCGATGAGGATTGATCTCCTGGGTTTGGTCGGGAATGCGAGGGCAGTGTTGAGCGGGAACGAGGCGGACGGCGGGGATGGAGAAGGCCGACACGGGATGGATATGGCGGAAGCGGCGGACATAGCCATCGTCGATCACCGCACGTCGATGGGAATGCTTCCCACTTTGCTGTCGCTAAAATTTCAGCGATAGGGAGGGAGATAAGCGATGGCCTCTAACCAGAGGAAAGTTATCCGCAAATGCAAGAAGACAACGTCTTTTCCATTAAATAAATAAATTTAAATTGCGACAGGATCAACAAGGTCGTTGTAGTATAGTGGTGAGTATTCCCGCCTGTCACGCGGGTGACCCGGGTTCGATCCCCGGCAACGGCGCAATTACATCCTTTTTTGTTTCTTTTTCTTTTTCTGGGTTTTTGAGGAGGCAGGACGGCGCCGTTCTCATCCTTACTAAAGGTTACTAAGGATGTGCAATATAGATTGGTGGGTTCAGTCCAGTTTTTGAAATATTAGTTTGATTCTTGATTCATAAAAATGGTGGTTTGATTTGATTCGATTCTTGATTTTTAAAAATGAAATTGATGTCCAAACAATCTGATTCCATATTTGAAAAAAAAAAAAAAAACTAGTTCAATTACATATGCTCTTCAACTAGTTTAAATATTATCTCGTCTAATGATGTTACAAATTACAATATAATAACTTTCATTCATCGCCGTTTCTATTAATATTTAAGATTTGTCATTTTCTTGTGTATGTACCATTCTTTAATGAAAAAAGAGTAATCGGTTCGATCGAGTCCTCTATTTCCAAAATTGAGAATAGGTTCTCATGGTCCGATTTCCGGTTCCAAAGTGGAACCGGACCGGATCGGGAAGATCACCCTCCCTATCTCTATCTTCCTCGTTGGCCGGACGTACGAATGCCCAGACCGAAGGCTGAGCAGAGCGCAGAGAGAGAGAGAGAAAGGGAGGGAGATGGGGCTCCGGAGGATGACGGGTCAGTCGTCGTCGTCTTCGTCCCGGTCGGGCGACCCGGGCGCCTCCACCAGCGGCGGCGGCGGCGCCGAGTCGCCGCGGCGGTTCCCGCCGGCGGCCCAGCCGGAGATAATGAGAGCCGCCGAGAAGGACGACCAGTACGCCTCCTTCCTCTACGACGCTTGCCGCGACGTCATCCGCCACCTCTTCGGTACCCTGTCTCTCCTTCGACCCTCCGGATTTTAGGGCATAAGCAGTGTCGTGCTTCTCTTTTTGCTAATTGAAGTCGATTGCTATTCGTGTTCAGGCACCAGAGTCGCTGTGGCTTATCAAAGCGAGGTCTTTTCAGCTCAATCTTCCGCTCTTTTTCGTTGGTATTGCTAGAATTCAACTGCGTGTTCGAACGCTGATGATTGACGCCTGTGGGTATATCGTGCAGACGCAGCTTCTCGGGCAAATGCTTTACTATGTGTTGACGACTGGTTCGGGGCAGCAGACGTTGGGGGAAGAGTATTGCGACATCACTCAGGTTTGTTCAATGGCTCTGACATTGCTCGTATCGGCCTTATGCTGTTGTAGTTGAAATTTGATTGCGTTGCTTAGCCTGTAAGCTTAGCTTTGGCGTTTGGTGTGCAATAGGATGATTGTGATGGTTTTTAAGTTCTTACTTGGCATTGATAGAAATGTGGCAACGGTTGGGGCTTCAGTTTGATATGGGGATGATGTGATACTTCTGTGTGCCCAAACGAGTTTCTAATTGGGTCTTCTCAAGATTGATTCTTTTTTGCTTTTAGGTTGCTGGGCCTTATGGGCTTCCTCCGACACCGGCGAGGCACGCCCTTTTTATCATATATAAAACTGCTTTTCCTTATCTTGCGGAAAGAATAAGGTCGATTTACTTCTGTTTAGCCATTGATCGCATTGTTGGTGCTTCAATCTTTACTACGAACTAGGAAGAATGTTTGGCAAATCGTGAACTTAAATGGGGATTTTGTTTGCAGTTCTAGAGTTGCTTCACGTGGAATTATACTGGCTGAGACACAATCTAATGAACTGTATGAGAATACTGCTTTGGAGAATAATCAAGGTCAAACTTCTTTAGCTACTGGCAATCCATCTTCCTCTGTGTCACGGGGAAATGGATCAGTTTTTGTGAGGTGGAAGAGGAGATTAAATACGTTGTGGCTGGATGCTGTTCAGAGGTGGCCTGCGGTAATTTGAGTCTTAATTTCAAAAAAAAATTTTTTTAAAGCTTATGAGATTTGTTTTGGAATGATCTGTGTTCTTAGCATTGTGTTCATTATGTAGTAGGTTGGTTTGTTTTTCTTCTCCTGCAGTTATTTGTATAAATCTTACTAAAGAGTGTAATTTTATGCCTGAAAGTATTGTGGACTGCATTAGACGACTGTATCACTTTTTCCTCAATGGATCTGGAACTGTTGGCTTATTGTTTTTCGAATTGGTATTGTGTGCTTCCCTTTGATTACATTCAGGTGCTTCCTGTAGCTCGAGAGATTTTGCAGCTGGTCATTCGAACTAACCTCATGTTCTTCTACTTTGAAGGTGAATTCTGCTGAGGTCAATCTTTTGTGTCTGATATGGTTTCTTGTCTAACTTTTGCTTCATGTTCTATCTATAGGCTTCTATTATCATATATCAAAACGAGCAGCAGGCATCAAATATGTGTTCATTGGTAAACCATCCAACCAAAGGCCTAGGTAGGGTTTTGTTCTAATCTCAGGGCTCTTGTTATGTCCAAAGACATCACTGATCATGTTATATGGGTTCAACCCCTTGGTTTGTGGAGCATTAATGTAGATCTTGCCCTTTGTTGCATGCTTGATGCTTGTGGGGTTAATTCATTCACCTCTTTGACACAATCACTGGTCGTGTCCATTTTGGCGGTTGGCTCGAGCTAGCTTTATGCTTTTGCTGCGGAGGATGTGGAAGAATGACAATCTGTTGGCAATATTTTAGTCATTTTTATTCTATCATAAGGCACAGACAGACATCCTCCCCTCCCCCCTTTTTCCCTCTCAATTCATAATATTAGAGATTGTTCATTTCATCCTGTTAAATTAGGCATCATAAAGAGGTGTATCCTGGTTAAGAGTTAAATTTCAGTGACGCAATTATTTAGCAATTTTAAGCACTTCAGACATCTTGTTAAATTAGGCATCATAAAAAGGTGTATCCTGATTAAGAGTTAGATTTCAGTGACATGATTATTTAGTGATATTAAGCACTTTAGAATCTGACTGCTTGTGGACGCTTTTGCATGGAAATAAATGCTTTTGTTTTTTGGGAGCATATAGCACTTTTCTATTCAGTCTAGCCAAATCTCATTAGTCTTCCAGTTTAAGGATTATGTCTTCAAATGTTACAGGTGTTCTCGACTCAAATATTAAAGCTGATAAAATTCATTTTCTTGCAGATACCAAATATTGGGCATATTTCTCTTGATACAGCTTTGCATTCTTGCTGCTGAAGGACTAAGGCGCAGCAATTTGTCATCCATTGCAAGTTCAGTTAATCAGACCTCATTAGGCACACACCAAACTCCATCAGGTATATTGTGCTCTCCTGAGATACTTCACATTATACGTGTTCTTGTTCAATCCAGATTTATTGCTAGATGACTGTTCCGAATTTCTAAAGGCAGATGGTTTCTAGTTCTTCAAGCATAAGGCAAACCTCGCTTTCAATTCTATAAGTTTTCGTGACATAGTAGCAATCCCACTTGATATAGCATCATTTTTTCTGGAATCAAATTGGCACTCTGTCCATCTCTTGGGTGTAGGGAGAGGTTTGCCTGTACTAAATGAGGAGGGCAATGTGATATCGCTGGATCATGACAAAGGAAGTTGGCCAACAGATTCTTCAACTTCAGAGGTAATTGATTTTTCAAAAAATTTTAGTTCAATTTATCACATCATGGTAGGCATCTTGTGTTCAGTTTGTATCTCCCTTCGCCCCCTCTCTTCTCTTCCCTTCTCTTCTTACCAATGAATCCACAAAAAGATACTTTCATGCATACGCACATCATCAAAATCTTTTGTTTCTAACAACATGCATATCATACTAGTTTCTCACTACACCTTAATCTGTAGGATGTAAAACTCCATGACTGGAGGTTTGGTTGTATTTGATGGTGCCAGCAGGATAGTCCTTACTGGTTGACAAAAACCTTGATTTGGTCTTCTTTATTAGCTTGAAATCCCAAGATATAGTCCAAAAGGAGATCATAGAAAACATAAGCATGTTAGGTAGCTAGTTTCATTTGTGTCATGACCTACATCTGATGCATGGTTGATGCCAAATGAAATCAGTGCTTGTCTCTTACGCCTTGTTTTCTCATTCAGCCTCAAGGAATGACTGGGACAAGTAAATGTACATTGTGCCTGAGCCATCGCCAACACCCCACAGCCACACCTTGTGGTCATGTGTTCTGCTGGTACTCCTCTGCATGACCCGAGTTCCCCTTTTCCTTTGTGGTTGCATGTGTTCCGACCTCACTTTTTTACTGCCATTCTCCATGTATAGGAATTGCATTATGGAATGGTGCAATGAAAAGCCTGAATGCCCTCTCTGCCGCACTCCTATTACACACTCAAACTTAGTCTGTCTATATCATTCGGATTTTTAGCCCATTTTAAAGTGTATTTCAATCTTTAGCTGGTGGAAAGAATTAAGAAAGAAGCAAAGCAGTTACCTCTGTGTTACATAGGTGGAGTGGCCAATTTTTCGCCAATTTTTCGTGTCCGTCTTGGAATGAATGCTGTAATTCTGATCTCCTGGACTGCTGACCGTGGCCATTGGAGCCAGGTGCCATCAATTTTCGCATCATGTAACGTCGGTCTCCCTTCTCATACCGATATACTAATGATTATCGGACAATGTACATTAAAAATTTCGAGGTTTGCCAAATGACTTTATACGGGTCTCTATTGGAATGTTCTTAGCATTCAGATCGACATTATACTATATTTGAAGTCGTGTTTTGACTTGAAATGATCTTACGGCATCTTTCCATAGCACCGGCATGAGAAGTTCAGCAAAAAATCCTTTGAAGACAAACCATGGTGTGCAAGAAAACAAAGGTCCAACAAATTACTTTTATGTGAACACTGCTTATCTCCAAATCATGTTTAGTTGGTTCGATTGGTGCTCCAAAAGGGAACACATTAGAAAATCCAAACCACAATTTTAGTGGAGATTACGTTGGGCTTGAACCGTTTTCAGCATCCGGCCCGGACCAATTGTTGGGCTTACAACTTCCAAGAGGCCCGTATCCGGGTCGGCTCGCTTGTTGATTGGGCCTTTTCGCGGTCGGAGCTTTGCTCTCGAACCCGCAATTAGGGTTTCGAGCTTTGAGTCTGAATGAACCGCTGGCGCCGACACGATGATGCTCGAATTCGAAAGAATGCCGTTCCTGTCCTCTCGGCCAAACCAAGATTGCGCAATGGCGTCGCGGGTCGGTGATGAAATCGCGAAAAGGTTCGTCCTTGACTCCTCTTCTCAGTTCTTTTGCTTGCCCATGAATGCCGGAGAAGAAGACGATCGCGTATGGTTGACTACTCAGTTGACGAGAGTCGCCGACGATGGTTTTGGAATGATTATTGTTGAGTTTCAGTTTGATTCAGGGTTCGTGCTTGATGGGTTCGCGAGTTGAATGTCTCTCAGTTCGTAGAATTTCCATTTGCCTGTTCTTGATGGGAAAAAAGGAAGGAAAAGTTCTGATTGTTATGCTCGCGTGGTTCTGATTGCGATGCTGGGATTGATGTTTGAAGCTCTCATCCCGCCAAATGTCATCTTTACAGCGAGTTGGTTTTTTTGCCATAGCAGTATCAATCTCGTGTCGGAGGATGACCATAACTATTGTTACCATCCAACTTCGGTTCTGGTTGAAATGGTTCTTGTCCATTGCAACAGAAGATTGGATGTTCAAATTTTCTGATGACGCAATAGACGTTTGTCCATCTATTTGTGATAGCATCTAGGTTTTTTTTTTTTCCTCCGTGGCTTTGCTACGTTGCCCGGGGGAGTTCCTAGAAATGCTTAGATGAACGCCGGGAGTTTGTCAGGCTTCCTGCCGTGCACACAATGGCTTGGAGTTTGGAATAATCTCCCACATGATGATCGGATACAAATCTCTTTCCATTGCTTGTGCTGTTTCAGTTAGAACCGGTTCGATAGTGGTAGGCTGTATTAATGTTCGTGGTGCTTTAACATGAGACTATTTTTCTGTCCTTGTTTTCTCATTGTCCCCTCCGCTCTCGGGCACTGCTTACAGGCTAGATTGGCCTTGCAATTTGAGCATTTCTTTTGGGCACCCTTTACTTTGTTATAGTCAAGGGGGCTTTGATTCCAATGCTCATACAGTACCAGTGAGAGCCTGTCTGGCTTCTTGTGCTAATCCATGTACTTGGAGTTTGGAATGTGCTCTTACATTTTGAATTATTTTACATTGAATTATGCTGATTTTCAGTGCTACATGCTGTTGCACTTTTTTTCTCATATTGCCCATGTGATGTTTGATTTACACAACTTAGCCTGGATATGCATTTGAATTTAAAAAGAAAAACTTGTTGAAAGATAAACTTTCCACAATTTATGTATATGTATGAAATGGAATCATTTTAAATTAGGTGATGGCCTTATCAAAAGCAATTTTTTTAAGATGAAGGGAGATATACCAAGGTATTTTTATTAAATTTTCTGCTCATTTACCTCTCTTTTTAGTGAATACAGGGACCGAATGCACACCATATTGTGCTTGATGCAACGTATTGATGTTCATTGGCAAAGCTGAATAGTGAAATGGCATAATGAAGGGGTATCTGAGAGCTCCGATTGCTGCCTTCATTTTTGACCCACATCCTATAATTGCATTGACTTATCTTTTACCAGGCTATGTGAGTGTGAACCTCCATGCTCTGCTTGCCAAATGGTTGCTTGGGGGTACAAATTTCTTTGACAGGTGAGCTAATTTGCTGTTTTGCACTACATTGTCTTGGATTTGTCACCACAAGCTCTACACTATGCATCGTGGGTGCCTGAAGGCTGACGTATATTGGCTTCCATCATTATATCCTCCCATTTCAAAGTTTTTTTTTTCTCCTCAGGTTTTCCTTGTGAGTGCCATGTGTTTCCCTCAGAATTTTGGGCTAAACTCTCAGAAGGTGCTTATTATTAAGGTCATGATCTGGTGCCATCAAGGACAGATGATGCAGTTTGTTGTGGGTTCCATCCATTCTCAACTACCATCATCTCCAACAGAGATTTTTAAAGATTCCAGTTCGTCTAAGGACCAAGACACCACTCAACCAATCAGCGGTGTGGGGAAGTAGTCCCAACTAAGGTGTGACCGAAAATAATTATGCTCGAGCATTCCTTTTGTGGTGAATGCTTGATGAAGCTTGGTGAATTTCTCGAGGCTGTGCTTGTGAATGTCCCATTTAGATAGAACTGTCTATGAGTGTTTTGAGTTGTCAATATGTATGGTAGACTGGTAGTGTTGTGTAGAGCACAATTTTTGAGTTATGAGGGAGACTGCCATTGGCACCTTTCCTCAGGAGGGATTAGAAAGCCCATGGATGCTTTCTTCTGAAGGTTAATATTAACAAATGGTCATGACTTGGGATGAGCCTCTTCCTGTTCTCAGTTGCGATGCATTCAAATAAACTCGCAAACCTGTCTTAGTAGGACGTTGTGCTTGCAATGTAGTGGTTCTTGCAAATACAAAACGCGACCACTTCCTGTCAAAGTACAGACATGTCGACACGAATCCTGTCCTAAACTTGTTCGGGCATCGATACTTGACGTTGATTAGTTAATCTGTAACTCCTCGTGTCATGTCAATTCCATGAAGCAATTGTCAAAATGCAGCGCCACCGGTTCTTCTCCTCTGTCATTTTTACCGTCCCTTTCGAGTTCGTCAACAGCTGCCACGGAATCTCCATCATTTCAGTTTCAGCTAGTCGATGGTGCCTCGAGAAGTTGTGTGCGCACGCGGATGCACGCTTTCAATGAGCCTCTTTTCCCTCGGCATCGATTGGAAAGCGAATCCCCGAATCCATGCGGGACGTACGTTAAGTCTACTGTAATTCAGCCAGATTAGACATGATCAACATGTCCTTTTTTCTCATCGAGCAAACGCTCATCATGCGGCGTCGACAAGAACAATTGTCAAACGGCATCATTTGCTGTGAATCATGCGTGCTTAGAAAGTACCATCATTTCCCCAAGATTGATTGCGGGATGGTCATATTTTTCCTGTCAGGGCCAAAGACTCTTTGAGGAGCCATCGATGACCCCCGTTAAAGGAAAAACCCTCTCTTTCGGTGGCGAATTGAGTGAATCTTGAGGCATTTCGCATCATCATTAGATGTTTAGATTTCAGCGAAAGTCGATCTGGACCGAAGGATGTCAAATGAGACGATGGAATTATAAGCTTTTCTTCTCAACAGTAGTGGTGTGGCGTCCACCATCCCACCCACATGCTGGAGTTGAAAAGTCTCTTGAAAACGATTTTGGTGCCGTGATGTACATCTCCTAAGGCCCGCTGTACTCCACGAAATCGACTCGCAACCTCCTTTCCCTCGCCCCTTTTTCCACAAGCAAGATCTCGGCCCGACATACCGATCCGACCGGCGCCCGACTATGGCCTCGAGTTCGAGCTCGTCGAGTCGAGTATGGAGATTAAAACTGCGGTTCCTCACTAATCAAATCGTGCCCTTTTGCAACCTGGCTCTTTGGCAAAGACCCATCACTCGTTTGGCGTCATGGACGGGGTCACCTTCGATCCGAGAGCACGAACAGTAAGCACGTGTACGCGAGACCCTCTCCCACCCCACCACACATCTTTTCCCCAACACACAAACCCTTTTCCACAGCAATCACCCAAAATCCATTAACACGCAGAGATTCTGTGTGTGTGTGTGTGTGATGTTGGAGCACCGAGCAGCCAACCCAAGCGAACGGACACGCGCAAACCCCACACCCATGAAAAGAAAAAGTTGATGATTGACTTGTCTTCTTGTCCCCCTCTTGCTCGCCTTTGCCGTTTGGTTCGTTCTTTCTCTCCCTGTTTTGGCTTACAGCGATTAGTGGGGACTTTGCACGCATGGCCTCGTGTGTGGCTTGGGGAATGATTCGTGACACACTCCATTTTCTAATGTACCCTTGTCCTATGAGAATAGAAGTGAAGACAGGCTTGTTTTCTTATGCCTTTTTGGCTTGTTGAGAATAAGCCCTCATGCTTGGAGTGGGCAACTATACTTGTGGGGGGGGAAGTGGAAGGGAGTCGTTTTCTCCAAAATATGCTTTTAGTTGCAGTGAGAGTTACAAAGATTCTCTCTTATCTTTGAAGGGTTTTTCAGGATTACCCTCGAGGACAATCATAAATTGGAATTTTGACATTTTTCTCATTTACACTTTCGTGACGAATTTTAGAATTTAATTATTTTTTTGAAAGTTTTAAAATTCAATTGCATTTTCGTGATAAATTTCAAAACTTTCCAATGCAATCATCACTTATTCTCTTTTTTGAGTCTAGCAAGGTTGAGATTGGTGATGTGGGTAATCTTAATCTGAGTCTATTACTTTGATGTGGATGATCTTGGTTATTAAATCAAGATACATATCATGAATCAAAATCCTAAGTTTATGAGATGTGAAACGAGAATCAAATCGACCGTAAGACTCAATAAAATTTTTAAAAGTCAACTTTTTTTAGTCATGGACATTTATAAATTTTTTGGGCAATATTATAAGTTATAAAAAAATCATGAGAATTGTGATTTTGAAAAAAAGAAATCTTGATTTCGAGTACATCAAGTGTGAATTATAGATCTTCATTTGTCGTGTCATTCTGTAGCTATCAAAATAAATTATACATCATAAAATATGATAGAATCACATTGATTGATAGGTGAACATGTGCAAAGTTGAATCAATTGAATCAATAGATACACATCGAATTGCAAATTGGTAGAGAATCAATAGGTCCACTCAAAATTCAGGAGATTACTTGTGATGCCCCAGAACTAAGATGTCACATTAGCAAAAAGACACATATTGCAGCGATTTAGAATTTAATCAAATCATATGACATGAATCAAGAATCGAATGATCCCAATAATAATTTTTTTAATGATGTCGTGTAGAGAGTTATGTGATTTAGTAAATAAATATTAGTGAAGTCACGGTGAATCCTCGAGATAAAAGTTAGTAAATATCTTACCCTCTAAGCATTGAAGGCTTCACTTTTCAACGATTGCAAATCAACAGCCACACATCCTTAATTTTTCCTTTTTTTCTTTTTTTTTCTTTCCTCTTATTTAATGGGTTTTTCCTTTTTTGGCCTTTCTGGGTAGCTAGAGTGGAAATTTCAACCTTAAAGCCTTTTGAGGTAATGAAGAACCCGACAAGAAATATCATTAAGCAGTCGGACACCACCTTTGTGAAAAGATAAGATGGTTGCAAAGGCTTTGACTCGAAACCCCATCCCGGCACTCCCCTCTTTCCTCTTGACTTTTAAGAAAAAGGCTTGATAAATTACAAGTGGTTTTCATATTTGTATTATTATTAGTAGCCGCCCTAACAATGAATTATTAGAAGAAAAAAAAAAGAAAAAGAAAACAAAGATCTAAAAAGGGGTGTTTCTTACACCCGGTTCCCCCAATACAAGAAAAGGTGAGACATCTCAAAAGAGCACTTCCTTTTGTTTGCTCTCTCTTCTCTAGCGTTGCTTGACCATCTTGTCCTCCTTGCTTAATTTATTAATTATGTATTAGCCTATTGACCAACAAAATTACTCATTACCAATGCTAAAGATGGCGAGATGTTCTTATACTTCTTTGCGCACGTCTTGCATAATCCGATGGGTATGAGACTGATTAAGCACACCATGTTATGGTGAAAGACCGACAAACATGCATGCTTGCTCTCCAGAGCAACCTTATGCCTAGGTGCATTCGTGATTGATTAACCTAAGATGGCTTTAGATAATCCAATCCCATTGAGGAGAAACAACCTAGTGGGGTGGCAAATTAGTCATTGACCATCAATTTGAGCCAAACAACTAGGGGATTGAGAAGGCCAATCCCATGCACGCAAATAGGGGAGAGCACATGTAGAGAGAGAAAGAAAGAGAGAGAGAGAGAGAGAAGGTGGCGAGAAAGAATGGTGATGATGATGCACGTCGATGGGGGAGTGGGCTCTCCACAATCAAAGATCTCATTCTTAGTGGGATCTCCCCACGCTCGACACCAAGCCTGTTTCCCCACCCCTTCCCTCCCTCCTTCCTCCCCTTCCCTAATCTCTAGTGGGCCCCGCCAAAGCCCAAATTCAGGTGGGCCCCACAGTCACTATAGGCCAAGATCTTTCTTTTTTTTCCTCCCTCCCCTTCTCGATTCTTTCCTTTTTGCACTAATAGACCACAAAGGCTAGATGAGGTTGATCCAAATCTCATCCAAGTCAAATGCCGTCGTTTTCAATGCATTCCCCACATTATTTAGTGAAAAAGGTGAGGCCCTATTCCATTGCGTTATTTTCTTTCGATAACAGCCTCAAAACAAAAACTGGGTTCTTCGAATTTGTCGACCTTCTCGAACCCTGACTACATTCGGGATTTACCGATCCTCTTCTCGTACGGATCCATTGGTTCTGTCTACTATGTGCGTACACGTCTTTGAATACAAAATTTAAAATTAGAGGAAGGAGGGAGGGAGGGAGGGAGGGAGGGAGGGAAAAAGTGGAGAGTTGCATGATCCAAGGTCGACATGCCGATGCTAGTGGGCTTTAGTACAATCCACCAAAAGCCACTTAGCCCCTCTTCATTGCTCCCACGAAATAAAAAAAGAAAAAGAAATAATTTTTTTTTTTAACATATTATTAAAAAAGGAAAAGAAAAGAAGAAGCAAAAAAAAAAAAAACATGATCCACTCACAGTCCCCACTCAACTCCGCCGCCCACTGGCGTCGGACCACGTGGACCAAAAGCGTCGCCCACGTGTCAGTCCCGACCCCCGGCGTGGAAGTGGTGGGCCCCGCCCATTATCCCACGCGCGCTCTGTCCATCTCTACCTATGGACGAGGGGAATGGAATGGTGTCGTTTTCCTAGATTTCTCCTCCCCGGCAGAACAGTACCCCCCGCGCATGCTCATTGCTCACCCTCCTCCTCCTCCTCCTCCTCCTCCTCGCGAACCAAATCCCCTTCCCTTTCCATCACCTTCCCGGCACCATGAAAATGGCGAACACATTGGGTGATAAAAAGACTTGAAAATGAAGTGGAAACCGACAATATGGATAACCATCGCATATGGAACAATGACATAAACAGTCCCTGAATTTTGACTCAATTTATAATTTGGTCCATAAACTTTTAATTTATTCAATACGGTTTTTGAAATTTAACTTAATATGTAATGTGGTATTTGAACTTTTAATTTGTTTAATATGATTCTTGCAATATAGTTCATGGTCTTAAATTAATGGATATACTACATTGAACAAATTTCATATAGTTCATGGACTGTATCGAACGTATACCGAAAGTTCAGAGATTATATTGAACAAAATAAAAAGTTTAGGGATTTTCTTGAACAAATTAAAAGTTCAAAGATCGAATTGCATATTGGATCAATGTTCAAGGACCGTTTGTGTCATTTTCCAATCGCATATCGACATTGTGATTGGCGGCACAAACAAATCCCATTCATGGGATTTCACACGTCTCTGTCCCGACAATGGCGAGACAAACGGGTTTTCCTCACTTATGTTTGGTTCAATGCACGTGAACATTAATCTCGAGCAGCACGTAAAGATTATTCATATCGGATGATGACACGACAAACGTTACGAAACCGTATGGTGCTCGATACGATAAAAGACGTATTTCTCCTCGTATCTCGAACGTATGCTCTAACGTATGTTGCATATTCGTCGTACTGCCCGGGTGGTTTCGACGGACTATCCGAAAAATGAAGGCAACAAAAACATGGGATATCGCCTATGAAAGATGATGGTGCACTTTTCGGAGTGCTCGGTTGGCGACCGGAAAAGAGATTCATTCAGATATTCCGCGAGTCTGCCCGTGACACAATGATTAGTGTCATCGCCAGCCACGTCCCCTGACCGGTTCCGGCGAGTGCACAAAACCATCCATCTTCCTTTTTTTTGGCACTTAATCCCTGCTTCCTCCGCTATAAAGATGAGCCCTTCGAGCTTCAAGACTCCCACTACAACCCCAAAACTTTCCCTGTTCTTCCTCCCCCTAAAGCCAGGCCAAACCAACGTCCGTCTCTCGTTTTGGTGAAATCTCTCTCTTCTTGAAAATGGGTACCGAGAGTCTTGAAACCTTGCACAGCAACAATGGGTTCGCCAAGAACGGCAATGAGGGGGAGAGGAATGTGGAGGAGGTTCGTGCGGATGGTTGCGTCTGGTTCGAGGAGCAGTTGGAGGATGATCTCAAATGGTCGTTTACGCTGGAGAGGTCCGTTTCGTATTTCGCTCTTCCTTATCTCTAGATCATCCAAGAAACACATGTATCTTGGATGGAGATTGAGGGTGATTAGGTTCTCAGTAGTCTTGAGGAAAAGGCATGGTTCTTGCTTGACGGGAGCAAGTTATGGATAAGGGTCGATAGTCTGAAGCCTCTGCACTGACATTTGCAATTTGTCTAGGAAATCTGATGTTGCTCATTTGACCAAATCATTTATACCCATGAAACATGCGCGAGTGAATAGTTGGTATTTGAATGCTCAATGAGTTTTGTTCAAGATATGGAGTTTGCATAACATAGTTAAAACTATGCAGGGTTCGAGTCTTCGCATTTCTTTTTCCCACGCGAGCATTGTCTTGTCTTTCTATTGTCGATACGTAAACTCGAGTATGTAATTTCCTGTCTACTGATATCTGACTAATATGGGGGAGGATATGTTCATTTCCTGCATTAAAAATGGATGTGTTATCAGTACTCTTACTCTTCCAAAGTAGGAAGAACTATAGAAATTATAAGTAGTGATAATCAAATCATACTGATCTTCATACTAGGCATATGTTTTTTCTCTATGCCTTTTCTTTAATGCTTTGGCATAAGAATAGCATGCACGTACAGAACGTTGACCGATTTGCATATATGCCAGAACGCTGGATTTGTTTACTTGTCCTGGATTGGGGAAGTTGTCATACTCTTTTAGGATCAATCCTGTCCTCTGTTCAAATCGATTGGTCCATTTTAGTATTTTTTGACAAAAGAGGAATTTGGAGAACTGACTCTTTCCATCTGTATGTCTAGAGTGCTGGATAGAGGAACAAGCCCTTATCAGCAGATAGCTCTCCTTGACAC
This sequence comes from Angophora floribunda, assembly GCA_014182895.1. Classification (NCBI taxonomy): domain Eukaryota; kingdom Viridiplantae; phylum Streptophyta; class Magnoliopsida; order Myrtales; family Myrtaceae; genus Angophora; species Angophora floribunda. The sequence goes on along the minus strand of CM024707.1, from coordinate 33,420,042 downwards.
CAAACGATTTGGGAAGGTCCGTTCTGTTCCTCTTGCTCAGAATATGATTATTAACAGCGCGAACAAATTGTCATGTGCTGCTCTGTTTCAGGTCCTGTTGATAGATGGGAAAATGCAGAGTGCTGAAAAGGATGAGTTCATATACCATGAATGCTTGATTCACCCTCCGCTCTTATGTCATCCCAAGTAAGTCCTCTACAGGAAGTTGTATTCACTTTACATGGCCTCATCCGTAAGTCCTTTCTCATTTGTCTCTCTGGGATCCAACTTCGCCTTTTTGTTTGCCACATTACCTGAAGGTTTCAAGAGTAATTAAATTCAATTCAGATGGCAGTGAGATATATAAGACCGTGAGTAATCCCACGGTGCATTGTGCTCATTAATAAAATCTTTCCCTCACTCTGTAAATTCAATAAGACAGTGCTATTAGTTTTACCCGTAACCCTCATGGATATAAATCTTCACTATGATGGTAAGTGTATTGATTGTGGAAAAGTCTTCACCAAGAGATGCCTGCGCTTAAGTTTTCCAGTAATATCATCATCAATCTGTAAATTAGCTCGATTATACGTTTTCTTAATCAACTGCTTTTAACTTTGACGCGTTAATTGTCTTGTTAGCCCAAAAACATTGTTTATAATGGGAGGTGGCGAGGGTTCAGCCGCAAGAGAAGCACTGAAGCACTTGTCAATTGAACAAGTGGTCATGTGTGATATCGACCAGGTAACTCAGATAGAATATATTCTTTAAGTCTTGCTAAGTTAACATCATGCTTCCATAAAGGTAGAAAGTCTCGAATTCAAATCAAGTCAAATCAACAAGTACGCAGACATTGTCCAGTCTAAATGCAGTAGTTGGGCCAAGCCAATTCTAATGACCTTCGAGGTTCAATTTAAGTATTGTTATGGTTGTCTTGCAACTTTGCCTGGTATCATCAGAAATTTTCGATTGTTCGAATAATTTAACTTATAGTTGAAGATGTCGTCTAGACTTAGGTCAGTCAACATAAGGACTGTATCCGACCAAAAAAAAAAAACATAACGACTGTACAAGGTGTAACTTTTCATTGAAAAAAAGAAATTGCTGTTTCTTTAGAACCATATTGAATGGCTATGACTGCACTTAATTCCTGTAGAAGCTTACACTTTAGGGGAAAATGAGTACATTATTGTAAACATTCTTTCCTGATGAACTGCAGGAAGTGGTCGACTTTTGCAAGAAACATCTGACTGAAAATCGTGAGGCCTTTTCTAGCGAGAAGCTGACATTAATTATAAATGATGCAAAGTAAGTCGCGTATTTCATTTGTAGCAGATCAGTTGGATAATGTTGAACTTAAGCTGATCTGAATGAATATCGCTGTTAAAGGGCCGAGCTGGAGAATAGGAAAGGTAAGTTTGACATTATAGTTGGAGATCTAGCTGATCCGGTTGAAGGAGGACCGTGCTATCAGCTCTACACCAAGTCATTCTATGAGAAGATTATCAAGCCAAAGCTCAATAAGAATGGCATATTTGTCACTCAGGTACCCTTCTCACAGTTTGACCAAATCTCTTTCAGCTCTAGACCAAAAAGAAAAAATCTTTCACATGGTTGTGAAGGAATTAGTCTCAGAATTGACAAAAATCCGATTATTGTGACTCTCTTTGCTGGGCTGTATATGTTGAGTTACGACTTTCTTATTGCGCAGGCAGGACCAGCGGGCATTTTCACCCACAAGGAGGTCTTCTCGTCCATATATAATACAATTAAGCAAGTTTTCAAATGTAATTCTCTCCACCAGTTATTCATTGTCTAATGAGCTACTGCCTGAAAATCAGAGTAATCAGACATCTAATGGACTGTGCCTTATCATCTTTCTGCAGATGTCATTCCTTATACGGCCCACGTGCCATCTTTTGCTGATACATGGGGATGGGTCATGGTATGTCTTTGCTTGCTCGAAATCATTCAGCTAGTAGACTTTTACTTCATCTTCTGCATCACATTCTTGACGGGTTTCTTGAATCAGGCCTCCGATGAACCGTTCTGTTGGGATGCCAAGGAAATTGATAGGAGAATAGAGAAGAGAATGGACGGGGATTTGCTTTATCTCAATGGTGCCTCGCTCCTTTCTTCAGCCACCTTGAATAAGATGGTTTTCACCACGTAAGTGAATGGTTTTCTCCACTACTCATGCTAATCGAAAAAGTGGCATTGACGGCATTTTTCTTCACGAGACCATTGCATACGAGTTCTGATTGTGTTGAGTTCCCATGTGTCTTTCAGACTTTTGAAGGAAACCCATGTCTACACGGAAGAAGATGCAAGATTTATACATGGACATGGTGTGGCTTACCGCCGCTGAGGTCTCTAGCCTCAGTTTGATGGGAATGGCTGTACAGGAAAGGGGTGTCTTGAGTTGCTGTGAAAAAGATTCTACACTGATCCTATTCAAAGGAAGAAATCCATCAAACAATTGTTATAAGAAGCGACAATTGTTTGAATCTTTCTCATTTGTCCTTCCCACATATGTAGGCTTGCTTCAGCTGTTTACAGAAATCGAAATCAATGCTGAACTGAATGATAGCTTTTTCCCTTTGATCCATCTGCGGGCATTCCTCAGTTTGCTATTCATTCACATAAATGTTATTCCTGTTTCTCTTGTCTGTTGAATCGCGGAATCGGGAAGGTTTTTGAGAAGCATAAGTGAGAGGCTAAGCCAATTCATAACTTGGAAGTCATTTATGTGAATGCAACACTGAACAAGTAAAGAACAGCCACTAAAGTGAAAACGATATTTCCATTATCATCGTCCTGAGGGTGACACAAGTAGCGTATCAGATAGATATGGCCATTTAAGCATTGAAGCTCTAATTGCCATTGATGCATCTTTTGTTAACTCATCATCAAGTAATTTTACTTATTTTCTCCAATGGCTGGACCTTAATGGTTGAATGCACAGTTAGCCCATTTACATTGGCCCAAGAAATATCGATCGTCGCAAGCCAGCAGTACTCAGCCCAAGTTTCCATGGGCCATCCTTGCGAAGCCTAACAATATCGAATTATTCTTTAGTTATCAATATTCTCACCAATTGAAATGTCTTCATCTTTATCTTAATTTCCCTTTATTTAACATCAGCTTTGGATATTCAAAGGGGGAAAAAGAGGGACTTGTGAGAATTGTTAATTATTTTTGGGCCAAATTGTTTTGAGAATTGAGAAGCTCCTTTAGGAGTGACGAGGGAATTGAACCCAAACATGGGTTGAGTTCATTTGAAAGAAAGCACGTAATGCATGTTAATCCCCCAGCAAAGAAAAAGAGACATGGTACAACAATTCAAATGGGCGTGGGGTTTTTGCTGATTGGTCCTTCTTTTCTGGCCTCCTTTTCCGAACGTCGGACAGATATCATCTCCATCACTCCCTGTTGTCACCGCTTGGTTTGTACTTCGAAGACAGAAGGCCAAAGCTGCAAAAGCAATCGCAGGGAATTTCTTTCTAGGGATTGGCAATCGAATTCCCTTTTTCTCTTTACTGATTTGCAAAAGCCAAAGCTGCCCGCACAAGTTTGGGACCTATCTCTCTTTATGTATCCTCAAGCTGATCCTATCTTCGCCCATTTCGCATTTTTAAATGCACGTACTTCTTTTCCCCTTTTGTTACAGCAATAAGGTAGTATCTTGCTTCGACTAGGAATCAAACTTGAGATATCCCTAGGTCTTTGAGACATAGCATCCCATTCATTTTACCGCTTGATCGACCCTTTAAGATCAAATCCTGCATATTAGTCTGCATTTACATTTCTTGATTGAAATGAATAGATTGTTTGATTAGGTAGTGTAAAAAGTCAGATGAAAGGTGGAGCTAGCTAGACTAGGTAGGTGGTTTGGACATAATTTTAAATGTGAACCCATGACTAAGTTTAAGGAGAAGATTGTTTGGTCGGTTAAAGATTTAGTTTGGATGTGATGGATTTCATTAAAATCACGATACGTAACACTTAAAATAGCTTTGAGGATTATGTCTGCTGCTCCAACAGTGGAGCCTTTCCTTTCCCACATGGACAAGATAGGGTGGAGCCATTATGTATGCACTCGAACGAGGTAATTTATGCCCATGTCGTCCAAAACAAAGGGAGAGATAATAAAGGAAACAAGACTTGTCAGCAAGTGGCTACGTGCTAAATATGTTTATAAACACAAGATCTCCTATGCGAATATTTTAGAATCTTTAAGAGAGGGAGAGGGAGAGGGAATCAATAAATACTTCATCTGCAGTCAATTGACTTCTTCAATCTTATGTTATTAGAATAAAGGGTATCTATACCCTATCAATATGTAGAGGAAAGGAACTAAGCTATCCTAGAAGATACCCAATATCGAATAATATCCCTAATATCTAATAATATCTTTAATATTTTTTTTAATTAGAAAATCTCTAATCTCCATAAATATATTTCATCACTCCTTCCCAAGCTAAAGCATTCAGCTTGCATTCGATTGATGCAACTTTCTTTTGAAGTATGTGATCAAAACGTTGTGTAAAATCAATATGACAAGAAAACTCACTTCAAGAAGAAAAGTCGTGGAATCAAAATACGTGCTCATTAACTTTATAGATAGTAAGCATGGCTAAAATATGAGTAGGTAGACCAAATATAAGCTCATTTGCTCTTGATGATGTGAATAATCATGTGCCATGCATCCAATATCCACACATAAGGGTTTATACTAAAATCTCAATAATGGTCATATTGCTTAAATATAAATAAATAATAACTATATATTGCTTAATATGGATAAGATGATCATTTGAACAGTCAACATACCAATATTGTGTTCACATAACTTTCTCGTGGAATTCAAATTTCAATTAAAATTTCCAATCCGGCAACATCTTAAAAGTTCATTTCTCGAAATAACCAACTTTTCTTTCCTTATATAAATAAAACATCCACATCTCGTATCCCGCACTTTGTGGATTAGATCAGCCGTTCCACATTTTGAGGTCGTAATAATTAGAATTCTTGTTTCCCTTTTCCCTCATTGTCAACCTTTGTAACTCAATAAACAAATGGAATTAGGTAAAATCTGTACTTGTGTGTCACCTCGGTGGGTCATTTGATTTAATTCCCACATAAAGCATGTCCTTATTTTGGCAGCAAATTCATAATGTTCCCACTACACATGAAAGCAAGAATATGTTACACAAAGAATTGAATAAGACTAGCTCCAGTTGGGTTGTGAGCTCATAAAATGCAAAATTCTTTCAATTTTTTCTTTTTTGGCAATTTGGAAAAATTGCCTAATCAATTTTAAAATTATTGTACGAACATCAAATTAGTCCTATACTTTTCAATTTGGACAATCCATCCCTAAACTTTAATGCAAAATTCCAATATAATTTTTCTAGTCAATTTTCATTGGAAATTGCTAGTGTAGTAGTCTATGTCACCATCAGTTGTTCTACATGGCACACTTCTAGCACTAGCAATTTCCAACGAGAATTGGCCAAGAGAAATTTTGTGCAAAGGGTTAAGATTAAATTAACAAAATTAAAATGTTTGGCACTTAATGTATATCCGTACTATAAGTTCTTGATCAATTTTCAACGGAAATAGCTGACACAGCGGTCCAGTCATCGCAAACTGTCTTATGTGGCATATCAGCACATCAACAACTTCTAGCGAAAATTGACTAAGATGATTGTATTAGAATTTCATGCAAACCTTTGGGATTGGCAAAATTAGAAAATTTAGAATTTAATTGACATTCGTACAATGAGTTTATAATTGATTGGTCAATTTCCACTTGAAACTTCACTCAACTCGACTTATTCACCTCCTCAAAAGATTGATCCTATCATGCGTATGAAGTCCAATTTGTCACATAAACCATGAGTTACGTGTAACATATGATTGATGCTTTAATCGAACCAACTGCCTAACTTATAAAACTTTGTCTAAACCATTAATTAATTTCGATACCCATTTCCATTACATAAACGGATAACTAGCAGACGTGATTTATATCCCCCGAAATGGAATTATTTCATAAAAAAATCAACACAAGCTTTCTGAAAGAAAAGGCGAGAGTCAAGCCCAGGGCATCTAGGTTTTTCTTTCTAGCTCACTCCTCTTCCACAAACAACATTATTCCATGCATTCGCCATTTGCTGGCAAGCTCCCCACCAAGTGTACGGAGTCATAACCCATGCCATATATTTAATTTAAACACACAAAAAATAGACCCTCTAATTAAACTACTATCAAGAAATTAAGAAAAAAAGAAAGACTAAGCCAATATAAAACCCTAACTAAAAAATCATTTCCCACCTACATTTGTTGAATAAGTAACCAAAGGCACCACCCACTACCATAAATGAAGTCTATACTTTTTTCACTTGTCTTTTTGCTGCTAATCATATGATCATGTTAGATTTTGACTAGGGATATTCTTTCTTTAATGTGTATGCTCCTCACGTACTAATGTCATCTTATAGGTTCATTATTAGGTCTACTTCAAAAGCTCAATCTACATCTAATTTTTATTTTAATTGGGAGGTGCATATTATTCTAGTGTCGATGCTTTAAACTCAGTTCTTGGCACTTTAGCATCATCACCTCCAGGATTTATATTCTTACAAGTACAACCTCATCTACATCCCCAAGCCCTTTTGTAGACACTTTTGACATTGATTGATCATGACTCTTAGGGTTTTATTTGCTCTAAGTGATAGGGATACATTTAATCACGCTGATTAAAACTGACAAAGACAAGAAAAACATAGAAGTGTAAAGGTAGAATAGGGTTTGTTATAATGGAGGGTTGTGCTAGTGCCATTAAAAAAGGGGAAGGAAAAAAACATATATTTAGTTCGTTGTCACTGAAAAGATTATTTCTACTAGCGGTATCGAGAGGTTGACAAGTTATAGGGCAGTTCTTCGAATTATTAGAGATCTTTTAGCCATGGAGATTATCGGTTGTTTATGGAATGAAAATTCAAAGGAAAACTAATTATCCCCTTTTTATATTTGACTATAATGGCAACAATTTTATTTGATTGACTACTAGCCAAAAAATATTTCTTTCTCATGGATGGTAGAGATACACAATTTATCACATCTAAAGAGGGACGAAAATACTCCGTCATGTATATGTCTATACTTGAAGAATTAACTAAGCATTTCAAAAAATACATGTAGATTTGGAATATATAAAAGATAGAATTTCCCAATGCAATGACATGGATAAGTACTACTTTTCCAAGATAATCTTTTATTAATCATCTTTGTAAAAGAGTCACAAATTGATGAATGACTCATCACATGCCTTGGACAAAAGAGATATGTACCACGATTAGTGCTCCTTTGTCTTTTTATCCCACATAGTTTATCTTGTTTGGTGGAAAGTTAGCGTTGCCTAATGCTCCCAACAAAATTATTCCCCTCGAAATCGACACACAACCTCATGTAGTCGCCCAGAAATTTAACCTAAACATTCACAACTATCACCATTCAAGACGCGCTTATAGATTTTGAAGATAGTAAGATTCCATCGGCGGTACCTGTTTCAAGACTAATCAAATCCTCCCACACTTCATAACACCATTTGAATAATTAGCTCAATAATGCCCTAAGCTCTAGTAGCTACGTGCGCATAACATTACTTAAATCCTCCCAAGTTGCAACTACTTGTTCTCTTCTCATTAACAACCAAGCTAGAGTACCTTCAACGAAATACCCAATTTTCTTTTATAAAAAATAATTAATTAACTACCTAGAAATTAGGTGTTCATTTTATTTTATTTCTCTATTTTTTTTTTTTTTTTAAAAAAAATAGGAGTTAATGAAGCTTCTACCAAAAAGTACCTTAGGGCTTGTGCACGCACCTAAAGGTTGTGTGGAGTTGTCCATTTTGGACTTTGGTGGTCCACGACCCAATCACCACACGCTTCTGTTTTTATGTGCAGCAAAAATGCTTGTTGAATAGATCTAAGACTTTAGAGCTGCTTCGCAGCACCTACATACAATCGCCTCATCACAGTTGTTGATTCGATGGGGGAGGTCTCGTGGGTCCAACGTGTTATAATCAAATTTATAATATAGTCGCATTATGTAGTACTATTCCTAATACTTCTCAAGTTCACATGGCTATGGCACCTGGTAAACTCACGGCGGTATCATCTTCGGCATTGGGTTTTAGCCATTCTATTTCCTTTTATCACGTGAATTTTGACGTGATCTAAATCTCTATTAGGGTGTGCATGAGATCTACAGCAATCTTTTGCTACCATAAGAAATGAGAAATGAAAGGAAGAAATTCGAAATTAGAAAGAAAATGTCAATATCTTTGGATGGAAGTGTGATGATTTTGTGGAGGGGGATGCTAACGCAACGCTCAAGCAAAGTGAACATGTCAACTACAATCCAAAATGCGTTGAGGAACAAAGAAGGAAAGCAAAAGCCTCTCGCTTTTGTCTACTCCCCGTGGGCTTCAGATCACGCCCTCCTTTTCCCCCTTTTTTTCTGCCCATCGCCTTCACTTCACAAGAACTATGCCGTCCTCCTCTCTCATTTTGCTTGTGATTTTGATCTCTCTTTAATCTTTCCTTTTTCTTTCCATACATCTTCTTTCCCTCTCTTTGCTTTTGTCCTCCCCTCCCTATTCACATTGGATCATCAAAGTTCATAAAAAAAAGGGTTCTATTGATGTGATTGTTGAGCAACCAAACGAGAAAAATCTAAGATTTTCGATACAGCATTTTTCTTTCGTCTTAAATAATCTTTACTTTGAAAAATGAAACGATGCTTGTTTTATATGCTTAATTAATGTCGTAGGACACTCGTGAGCAAGATCTATCTGAAAGTCATTCGACCTTTTTAGATTTGTACTTTAACTCGAGCTTATCGAGGTGCCATAACCTTTTATCAAGATCTCTCATGTGAGATCGGGTGAAACTCTAATTTTAAATGTGAACTTTGAACGATTTCGTTGGCTTGTATTCAACCTAAACTAAACCCAAAATAGGTTGATCCTCATTTTAAGGCACACATATGCTGATCAAACTATTGACATTGGGAGCTTGAAAACTGTAGAGATGGTGAAAAAGGAGTGAGAGATGCTTGTTTTATATGCTTAATTAATGTCGTAGGATACTCGGGAGCAAGATCTATCTGAAAGTCATTCGACCTTTTTTGATTTCTACTTTAACTCAAGCCTATCAAGGAGCCATAACCCTTTATCAAGATCTCTCGTGTGAGATCGGGCGAAACTCTAATTTTAAATGTGAACTTTGAAGGATTTCGTCGGCTTGTATTCAACCTAAGCTAAACCCAAAATGGGTTGATGCTCATTTTAAGGGAACACATATGCTGATCAAACTATTGACATTGGGAGCTTGAAAACTGTAGAGATGGTGAAAAAGGAGTGAGAGAGAGGCTAAGAATGTGGTTCTTGTAATATCATGGGGAAATAGTAATTACATGATCAGTCCACTAGCAATGGCACGATTCTTGCTAACATGAGTGGTTTCATACACGGGAAGCTCTTCGCAATACCTCTCTTTGCCTATCACTGCAAGATGATCAAGCTCGAACAGATCCGAGCTCGAATAGCTCGCTGCATCGTCGTCGTCGTCATGGCAATCGTTGCCCTCGTCTTTGCCGACCTGATGGATCTCCCTGTGACCCCTCGCCGCGAAACTATCGCTCCTCACCTTCTTCTGGCTCTGGTAGTAATCCCTCAGGAACTCTCTCGCTGCCTCTTCCACGCGCCGGCTCTTCTCGATCGCATGGCATTTGACTTCCTCTGCTTGCTCTGTTTTCCTCGACGTCGGTGGCCTCCCTACTCCGATTTTCCACCCGCTCGGCACCGACACCGGCATCGAAATAGAGTCGTACTCTTCGTGATCTTCTTTGCACAGCGACTTATGTCCGCACGGCCTGCAATCTTCGTCCACAATCACGCTCACCGGGTAGAACCGGACTGTCCTCTTGACGCCGTTCTGCAGCTTTTGCCTTGATGTTGGGGAATGCTTGCTCAAGCAAGATCTCGAGAACGAAGAAGCCGAGGAACACACGGATTCGTGTGCAGATTGAGATTTCCTCTCCGCATTTGGTTCTCCATAGCCACCAATCGCCGGGGTCGACTTTAGCTTCTTCGTGCTGGTGGTGGTGAAGAGAGAATTAATGAAATTTGAGAGCCGGCCCCCTGGGGAGATCGGCTGCTTCACCTTCTTCAGATTGGCATAAATTTTCAGGGCTCTCGATTTGGACTTTATCATACCTTCCTCGGTGTATACGCTCTGTTCGGCAGAAGAATTGTGACGATTATGATCAAAGTCACGCAATTTCCTCTGCTCTTGAAACAGAGCCCTCTCTGTTTTCTCCGGATTAACAGAGGAGCTGGTCCTTACCGGCTTAGGCCTCGGCAATGATGGCGGAGCGAAGCAAGAGCTTCTCGTCTTGACGACCCCATACAAGGACTCCGTGTCCGAGGAAGAGAATCCACCAGAGCTGGTATCCGATGAGCTCGAGGTTGAACTGAAGAACAGAGCATCGTGGTCACGATCCCGGTCCCTCCTCTGCTTCCCCTCGAATTCGTCCCTCACCTGCCTCATCTTCGCTCCCCCACCGTCACCGACCTTGCTATTGACGAAACCCCCGCGGTGAAGAGCGAGGTTCTCCTCGGCACACTTGCCGCTTTTGGAGCCGCATTTCTTGACGTCCCGGATGCTCTGTTTCCTCGCCATTGCCGCGTCGCCGTTGAACTTCAAGTCCTCGCCTTTTGGGTCGGGCTCATCGATGGATCTGTAGATTTTGTCCAGGAGGGTGGAAGAAAAAGACGGGTAGTGCTTCACTTGCGCACATCTCTCGTCTCTCAGAGCCCTCTCCGACTTATACATGTTTCTGTCTCCCTCCCCGCCCCTTTTTCACCCCACTTCAGAGAACTGTGCAGGGGGGAACAGAGACGTCGAGAACACAAGGATTGGCGCACAGTGAGAAAGCGAGAGGAGAGACAAAATGATGGAGAGGTGGTTGAGTCTGTCTGGGAAAGAAGGTCCAGAAAGCTGCTGGCTTTGGAAGGGCTCTCAAATCTCGGGCGAGAGGGGCATTACTGGAAAGCAGAGATCTCTCTCTCTCACTAGGATTTTCCCTTCCTTCCCGTGCCTTTTCTGGGAAGTGAGATAAGCGAGCATGGCATGGAGGAACAGGAGCAATCGATGTGTTTTTTTCTAGAGAGAGAGAGGGTAATGAGAGCTAGGAAGGGCACGCCTTGAGGATGAAGGAAAGGGGAGGAGGGAGAGAGGACTTTATAAAGGAAAGGGCTTTCGTGCGCGTGCATGGTCCGTGCCGATTGGAGCCGATTTGCCAGCTTGGTGCTGTTCTTTCCGGCCGCTTTCTGATCCCCGTTTTGCCCCTCTACGGTGGAGGAAATTACTCTATTTTCCGGTTCAGTTTTGTGACCTTTTCCCTAGTTTCGAATTCCAAGCCGGTGATCACGTCGAAAGGATGAAGAGGGGGGCAAATTACCATAAAAATCCCACATTTTCTGCAATCCAATTTGAGCCGTATATGTTAGTGCTCGCGAAGACACGCTCCTAGAACTAGAGTCGTGACGTGAAGAATGATTTTCTGCACAAGAATTTGTTCGGGAGCTTGTTAACTTTCATTGTTTGAATTATTTTGGCATCACAGTTTTGATGTACTTTTGACTCGGCCTATTGAAGATTCTAGCAACATATATTTTCAACACACAAGTGCAATCCCGACCCCATAGAAAACATGATCTTAAATTGATGAGGATCGCCCTCATTACTACATAATTCGACACTCAAAATCTATCTTATTTGCTTTAAAAGCTCCATGGAAGTGCACTGTAATGGAGATTTGGGTTTTTCAAGTTTTGTTGAACATTTTAAAAGAGTCATAATATATTTATAAATCTCAAAACTGTTACGAAAGTTCTAGTATATTGTTTGACCAAATTTTGTTTTTTTTGTATATTGGGTTTTGAGGAGTTAACTCCATATATATATATATATATATATAAGCGGAATGGAATATGCTTCTTTTGAATTAGCAAGTCTTACAATAAATTGATTTTCCAATGAATGGCTGATCGAAATGATATCTATGGTCAATGAGCTAGAGTGACTCAACAAGTCGGTTGAGTTGTTATAGTGACCTTAAGCTTCCACAAACAAAGCCAGAAGATTATTATGTATAATTCCTATTTGATACAAGTCTTTTTGATTCCAATCATAAGAATTGACTTAATGTTGCAAATTCACAATTGAATCAGGAAGGCAAATTTGTTTCGATAGACAAAACCGATCGAACCCTCCTACGGGGAACTCGGACTAAATTCTATACAGACCATGTGGACGTTACATCACCAATTGACCAAGATTTTGTAGAAATTTGGGAGATTGGGCTGGAGGGGAATCATTGGGTGTAGAGAGATGGGGCCAAACGTCGGTTGAATAATCAATTTGTACGTAGCTCGGTTGATGTGGGGAATATTGGCGATTCTATGATGAGATGGGTGAGTGGCTTATAATTATTCTGTTCGGTGCAAATGCCTATTTCTAATCGAGAGTGGTTCGTGAAGATTTGTAGGTGTGATTCTCCAATGACAAAACTTTTACCCTAGAGAAAGAGAGAGAGAAAGATGAGGATTAAGACAAATTATATTTAATGCATGTCTAGAGAGAGAGAGAGAGAGAGAGAGAGATGAGGATTAAGACAAATTATATTTAATGCATGTCTAAATATCCCATCAATCAAGCCAGGGACAAGAACAGTGGATTTGTGCAGTGATTGTCTATCTTAACAATGGGATTAGAAGCATGTCACATGTATTTGTGGAGGAAAATCATTGTCATTGGCTATTATTTGTGCATTATTCGTGTTGAATTTTCTTGGGACTTACAAATACTCGAGGAAACCTGCTAATTCTGAGGGTTTTTTTTTTGAAAAATATCACAAGTCATACGTCAGAATTTTAATGAGACAATTCGAAATAAATGGTCCTATTTTAACGGAGTATTATATCCATTTTATAGTGAATTTTTTTTTAAAATGCATCTGCCAACCCTTTCAATACAGTTTTCAAATGAAAAAAAAAAAGAATTGTTTTTCCACGTTAGATTTATAGACTAAAAACAACATTTACTGTTTTTGTCATTTTCGAGATTGGAAATCTACAACGACAAAACATCCCCTTTCATTCATCAAAAACGATTTAGCGAGAATGGAAAATAAAAACCAAAAGTACATATAAAATCAAATGAAAGGGAGACAATAAATCTTGTACGTAACACTCATGCTGCCTGATAAACCAACATGCATATCTAATTCGATACTATTTTTGTTCCTTATTGTGATTTTCAGATACGCATTGAAAAGAAGAAGATATCTCACATTAACAATATCTTAATGTTAAAAGGAGTATCCAGAGTAATGCTGTTTCTCTGATCTTGCAAGGTGATGGGGCCCGGTTTTACCTTGCTGATCGGTTTAATGTTTCTTTGAATTTGAAACTTGGGACAACTTAATGCACTCAGCTCCATTACCCAAGAATGGAAATGACAGTTTCGAAAGCTTGACCGAAGTTGGCGATAGATTTGCCTGTAATCATGAGAAAAACATTTTCGCTTTTTAACCTTGCATGAGTAATTATTTCAGGAGCCTGTGAAAGATTGACATTTAATCATGGTTTTTACACAGGAGCCTCTCGAGATTACATAGGAAAAAGAGGAAAACGTAATAATAATCTTGGGAGCCTATGCTCTTGCTTTTTGGTGATGCCGGAAGGTTTTCAAAACAAAGCAAGCGATGAGATAATTGCATTCTATAATGCATAAAATGGAATTAAGAGCTAATACTATCAAAAATCCTAAATTAGTATATTTGTGCCATATTTATTCTAAATTAATTTTACGCAAAATAATTTTCAAATTAATACATTCGTGCCATATTTATCCCAAACTAATTTTTATACGATAAAGAACGTCAAACTAGTACATCCATATCACATTTACTTTAGAAAAATCTCAAATTTATCACAAATATGAATACATCGGTTTGGGATAAATATAGTATAGATATATCTGTTTTGAAGTTAATACGACACAAAAATTAGTCTAGGATAAATGTGGTATTGGTATATCGGTTTAAAATTTTTTGGTTGCATCAACCCTGCAAGTGCAATTAAGCAAAGAAAAAAAAAGAAGGACAATAGTCTAAACCTTCTATTTATTTAATAATAATTTTTGAAATAGAAGGCTGGGTGCATCAGTAACTATCACTGGCACCATCCATAATGCAAAACCCATTGAGAAGTCATGCATGTCTTTCTTCTTTCGGCCACTGAGAAAGAAGGCCCGGTTGCTTTCACTGGCGCTAGGGGCAAAAAACAACAAGCATCATTAATGAGACCGAAAGCGATGCTTTGGACTAAACAACATTAATAACGTCGAAACCCAACCCGACCCAACTGATGCACACGCCACAGTGCCTTGCCCCTGTTGCGCTCGCCAAGACCACATGATCTTCCCGTTCCTGGTTCTCTGGCTGTTCAGCCTTCTCGAGACAGCAGCAGCAGCAGCAGCAGCAGCAGCAGCATGCCGTGTAGCGATCGGCGTCAGTCGAGATCGTGTGGCCTGAAGGCGAAAGGTCATCGGTTCTGGTCTCTTTTTGAGTCTGTCCGGCTGGGATGGATGGTCTTTACGGGGAGTTATCTTCGAGCTACGATCTGCAAGGTGGCATGCACCAGCAGGAGGTGCTGCTGGAGCCCGAGATCCAAGTTGGTGCTGTACTTTCAACATCGGATGGCGATCGGTCGAGGAGGAGCCCTAGTTAATAGCGTGGGCCCCAAGGTTGAAGAACTTGTAGTCTGTAAGTTTCGGTGGCCCGGGCGCGAGTGAATGCGGATGATCTTGGTCATTATATTGTGTGCATTTAGGAGCGTGCAAAATAGATTGCTTGAATTAGGAATTACTTGGCCCGTATTGAATCAGTCAGTTCGGTTCGATTTCAAGGAATATTGGTCAAATTCTCAATTTCTAAAAGTTGAATCAATATCTGATGGTTCGATTCCCAACTCCAAGGAGGAATCGGATCGAATTGGATTTAATTAACTACATATACTCTTTTTAAGAAAATAATAATAATAAAAGTGACCTTTTTTTTTATTTAGTAGGAAAAACAAAGTGATGGATTCCATTGGACTGGATCGATGGTCCAGTCCAATTTTTTTATTCAGTCCCACATTCCCAATTTTGGAAATCAAGAATTGATCATCCCTACATGCATCCCATATATGGTGGCACGCACTAGTAGTAGCTTGTCGTTAAGCCCAAGATCCATCTTGGTGATGTACTTTCAACATTGGATGGCGATCAAAAGGATGAGCACTAGTTAATAGCATGGGCCCTGTAGTTTGACAGAACTTGTACTCTATAAGTTTGGGTGGCCAGAACGTAGGGCATGGGGTAACCCAATTGATCTCAGTCGTTAGATTGCATGCATTTAGATGTATGCAAAACGGACTATCCAAATTAGCAATTGATTGGACTAGATTGAACCAATCTTGGGAGTGTCAGTCTAACTCTCAGTTCCTAAAAGTGAAAATGTTGTCCGCGTGATCTAATTCCAATGGAGACTTGGATTGAACCAACTATATATACTCTTTTTTTATTTTCTTATAAAAAAATAATATTGACTAGTTTTTTTTTCTTCATAATAGAAGGTATCAAGTAGTGGGAAAAATAAAAGTGACTGATTTCATTGGATCATACCATAATTCCCAATTCCTAATTTTGGGAACCGGGAACCAATCACTCCTACGTGCATCCCATGTAGAGATCACGTGACTTGATACTTGATCTAGGGCTTCTAATAGTAATTTTTTGGTTTAGAGTTCATGAGCTGTTTTGATTCTTTCTACCGTGACAAGCGCCAAGTCTCATCGGCATCATCCAAACTTGTCATTAGACTTCATTCCAAGATTTTCCAAGAAGGTGACTGATTTACAATGCTTATTAGTATTGCTTTTCATATGGGCAATCAGTGCTCTTCATTCTCGTTTAGTTTCATATCTTAATTACTTGTAGGATCAAGGGGCAAATGGAGAAAAAACTTTCCTAATTTTACATCCTCGACCACAAAATGCACGCCAAAGGACAAAAACTTTTAGGGAAATTCTTTGTTTATCGAGATTTAGGTAGCCTAAAATTCATGACCATCCGAAATTCACCTATATAAAGTGAGCACACTTTTGCTCATTTCAAAGGAATAAGCAAACCACATGGCGTCAAATGTGACTATAATTAATTGATGTGATTTGATTGCCTCGTAAAACAATGCAAAGATTATACTTTTATCCATTCTATCCTGAATATTTTTATTATATTAATTAAGTTTTAAACACTTTCATATTTTATCAATTGAGCTCATTCACAAATCAAAAATCACTAACTTATATGTCAATTGTCATACATGATATGACTAATACTAATGTGGATAATTTTTAATGATATTTTTTTATGAGTCTAATTATTTCTTTTCTCTTTTTCTTCTTTTTTTTTTTCTTTTTAACACTACGGCCAAGTCGAGATGCCAACTTGCTCAGATCCGGGTGAGGCCAGTCTTGCCCAGATCATTGCGATTTTTATTAATTAAAATTGATCGAATGGACTCAATTGATTAATATGATTAAAAAATTAGAATTAAAATGATAAAATTATGATAGATCGTCGGCTCCTTCGATAATTTTCCCATATATTTTCCTACTTTTTGGCCAAATTTTTCAGGCCAATTTCGTCAAGTGGCTCTCTGTATGGGGAACTGGCCACGACGGGTCATCACCTTAAAAACCGGTTTAAAACTTTCGGGCTATAAGAAACAATATTAGCTATAAATTTCCCTAGACCGTAGCCCGTGTCCGCACGCAGAGCGCATAACCCCTCCCTTCCCCCCCCAATAATTTAGCGCCTGGCCGTCTGATCTTAAAACCATCACGCGCGTGGGCCCCCCCCCCACCCCGCGGGAGGGCTCTGGCCAACGCGCATTATTCATTTATTCACTGTTCCCCGCGGGGCGTGACGTGGCCCCCCGACACGTGCGGTCGGAAAAAGGCTTTTGCTGCTGACGATGACGATGATGATATGTAATGTAATGGATCTTCTTTATGTGTTTTTTTTCACCTTTGTTTATTCACTGCGCTCGCCTACGTCATCCTTCCGCTCGATGGTTCTGCAGTTTTGTCCTTTTGTCAGGAACGATTCCCCCAGCCGTCGGATCGCCTTCCGTCTTCCTGCCGACTTGTTGATCCGACGGACGAGC
The DNA here is from genome assembly GCA_014182895.1 of Angophora floribunda. Lineage (NCBI taxonomy): Eukaryota > Viridiplantae > Streptophyta > Magnoliopsida > Myrtales > Myrtaceae > Angophora > Angophora floribunda. The sequence continues at coordinate 33,402,708 of CM024707.1, read as the reverse complement.
AGGCATGTGATTTAAGTCTTGGCAGGCCCACTCTTTTCGTTATTTGTTTTCTCCCTTCTCTGTATTGTCTCTCTCTTCTTTTATGAACGATTTCTCAACATGTTTCCCTCGATGGATTGCTGCAAATGATGTTTTGCATTTAAGAGCGGGAGGAAATTTTTTTTGATCTTTTAAAGAAATTTACAAGAAATTAGAAATGTCTTGAATCAACATATTACGTAGTTGAGTCAGTGCTCCAAATATAGTTGATTCCACTTATGTTTCAATTTTTTTTTGTGAATATGAAATGGTTTATTGAATGTCTCATGGTTAATTAAGAGATTATGGGGGTGTGAATAGTCTTGACTATAAAAGCTCTAGGTCTTTTTTGCCTACAAGTTTCAATGCACTGTTTGAGCTTGACTTACTCTCTCTCTATGTATCTCGAGGAAGCAGCTGCCCCCACCAACCCCTCTTGCAACCCGTCACTAGTGGTAGTAGTCATGTAGCAAGTTGACGTGAAAATTACTATAATAGACTTTATTGTCTAGAGAGACTTTTCTCCAACCGATCACAATGTCGGAGATGTGCATACTCCTGATTGATTATAATTAATATATGTCTTAATAAGCAACACATAGAACCAATTCATATAATAAAGAAGGTTGGCGCATAAATGCCACCATTGTTCAACTCGAGCCTTTATACTATAGTTTGAATGCGACAACTTTAGCTCGAGTTTCAATGACAAATAATTAGCTAGAATGCTCAAGGGCCATGTATCATAAGCTCTATTCACAGGCAATCGAAGTATGCATGGGCAATATTAATTATCAACTCAGGATAGCGACGGGTGGTCGTCTTTTTCCCACGTGAACAGAGGGCATACGTTGCTTCCTTAGCAACTCAAAGGGTCGGGATCAGTTGAAGTCCAATGTCTTCATGGAAGTAGGCGAGTGGGGCAAGGACGTCGCTTGACCGCACGACCGTAATCCGCCAACATCCTTTTCTCGAGCCCCAGCTCATCTCTAGGCGGGGAACATTTCGGAGGAGCAGAAAGAGAAGAGAACGCTCGGCACAAGATCTCATTGACTTATGCTTTTTCTAAAGGTGTCAATCACAACCATCTCTTGTATCAAGGACCACAAGATAGAAATCACTTTCTTTGTAGTGCTTAATCATAAAAAAACATAGATCCGATTTGAATAGATGACAAAATTTTAAGATCTGTTAAGAATCAATATATGTCCTTGATCATTTATGGGGTTTTTCGAGACATAAAAAAATATGAAAATAATCTCTAATAAACTCAGGTTGATCCCACCAGGTAACTCAATAAATAAACCTCGAAGGAATTTCATTTAATACCTAGGAACATTATCCTAATACGGCAGGAGGAAGGAATAGACAGCTTTCTCATCTTCCAAGCCTGGCAGTTCGTCAGCCGTCTCTCTAGGGCCTTCCGGACAATGTCGGCCTCACTTATGTTCCTCTGTCCTCGTCTGTCTCTCTCTGGCCATGGGGTGGTGCAGTGCAGTGGAGGAGTTGCTCCACGTGCGCTCCATGACTCGGCTGCTTTCTCGGGGTTCTCCCCATCCTCCCAACATCCCCATCTTCCACGTTCCGTCCGTGCGTGCATGCATGCATGCCCCCTCCCCCTCTCGTCTCTCCAGCTTTATCTTTTGATCGCAGCAGTCGAAGAGTTTCATTGGAGACAGTATGTGATTTAGTCGATTTCGATGCAATAAAGCAAGAACATTATTGGAGTCAGATGGGGCATGCTCTTTGTATCTTGTTCGCTCATGACTCTCGATGGTTTCATGAACTTTTCATTAGTACTATATGTTGGATTAGGCGAGTCTGCAAGCTTGTCATGGTTTGGAATTATTAAGATGCACATGTGGATTGTTAGAGAAAAATCTCGCATTGAATAATTAGTATGCTATTAAACAGTTAACATATCCTAATTGGCTTATAACTCACTGACTTAAATTTTTGAGTGAATGTGGATTCAACTGGATATGTTGACGGACTCGGACTTGACCTCTTCCTTGACAATCTCTCAGGATGAAGGTATGAGATTTCTGTTGCGTGCTGTCATCCAATAGGAATAATTGGTGTTGTGACCCCCGAAAATAGGGCAGGGCAGGGATTGGAGGTCCGTGCGGACATTTCTTGATTGTAGTAGAAAGATTAACTTTTGTATTAAGGGAAGTGGCTCGGTATGGTAGGCTTTTAAAGTTCATGATGCAATTAGGAGGAGCCATAAACGAAAAAAGGTTATCTTTCCTTCGATCACCCTTATGATTGGTGACAGTTTACGAGTTGTCAATAGAAAGTTTCAATTTTTGCATTAAGGGACTTGGCTCGATGTTGTGTGGTAGGCTAGTACATGAGCTCAAGTCGAGGCCGTTCTCTACTATGATTGACTCATCTATCGCGCTATGTAGATTATATTTAGGATGGGGGTATTTTCACACCCATCATGATTAAAATACGCATTTTTATAATCTGAGTGATCTAACCACCATTTCTCCCTCCAAATCGTTGTTTCTTACTGTTAGTTTCAAGGAAGATAAAAGTCACATTAACTCGCCCGGTACACTATCATCTTTCCTTTCATCCTCTTTTCACCTCTTGTTCATTGGAGATTTGTTAATTTGAACTATCGGTTTCATCTCTTGAATCACAGCAGCCGCGAAAACATTAGGAACTTCTATTCATGAGACCGACGTGATTCGTATTCACGCCATCAAAGTTCGAGCGAAACTAGTGTTTCACAATTGAAATTTTGATGTTTGAGCTATTTGGTGATCTTGACAGGATTTTCCAGATAAAATAATTGGATTCAATTGTCGTGTGCGCCTTCCTATGAGCTTACATAGTTTTCTTTCTCTCTGAACTGCAAATGGAGGTTCAAACCATTGGTTTTTGTTCTAGTTTACCTTATTTCAACCTGTAAAAACTCAAGATTCGAAGGAGTATATATTTTTGGGCCTTGCGTAGATAACCGTCCTTCGTAAAATTGGTTTCATTTTTTACTCTATTTTTCATTTTTTTTCATTTTTATGTTTTCTTATTGCAAGTTCAAATTGAGTGACAAAATTATAAGAGGGTCTACACAATCAATTTTCTTGAATCTAATGAAAGAAAAATATATTACACATCAAATCAGAAGAAAAAATTAAGAATTATATGTCTAAAATATAAAGATACATACTAAACTTCGATGATAATGAATACCTCTTACTTTCTTGCATTAAGAATTGTGAAGATTAATGAACCTTTCTCCATAGTTATGACTAATTCAATTTCAAAGTCCTACAATAAATGGAAGTTCAAATCAAACAAGATAATTACACATTTTGCAAATAAAAAAAGAAGACAAATACATTCCTTATGTTTTTCATAACAATGTCCACATAATCTTTTTCTTTGGCTGGAGAATAATATCCACTATTTTAAAAGTTGCAACTAAGTACTTCATATATTTCTTATTGTTTGAATAATACTTGCGGGATTTGTTTCTTATTGTGTGGATATTATCACTTTGAATTGCTTCTTCATCTATCAATCGGTTCCAATTTGTTTCTTATTTTATCTCAATTTGGGCTTGCAATAAAGAATTATATAAATCTCGGAAAAAAAAAGGAAAGAGTCAAATTTTGAAACAAGTTGAGGAAGACAACCGGTTTCTTAATAAAAAATTTGTGGCCCACGTTTGACCGTCACTCCGTTATGTAACGAATTTCAGGAGGCATGATTTTAGCACTTTCAATACGCAGCGGGGGACGCATTAGAGGGACTATGGATAGTGTGTTTGCATGCTCATGCTCCATGCTCCATGCTCCCTTTGAAGTACTCCTGAAAAGTTGGGAGTAACTAGCAAACGCATTGTGGGTGAACAAAATTGCAATGTGACTTGCCCGTAAGACACGGGCCATGAGCTCATGGGCCCTAACCCGCAAGATCCATCATCCAATGAGGAGCTGGGTCGGAAAGCAGCTCTTGAGGAGTTTGGGTCGGGTCACGGCCCCATCTTACTCTAGGGAGTAATGCACATTGAATGTCCATACCAAGCTTGTCTCGAACGCAGTTAGGGGTGTGCAACTGGATTGGACCCCCAGAAAAATAGGTTTGGGGAGTGATTTTTTTTTTTTGGGAAATGATCTAGTTCCTAGTTCAAAGTGAAGACTTACCCAAAACTTAAATGATTGGACCAGTTTTGGAGCAAGTTTTTTTGCTAGTGTTAAAAAATTCCTAGCTCAACCGTCTCTCTCTCTTTGCGCGATCCTGCCTCCTCTATTTCTCAAATTGTTCTCTTGCTCCTATTGATTTAGCATTCTGGTGGATCATACTATTATTATATTTTGGATTGTTGCTTTTGGTGGAAAGTAACTTCTATTGCTCATCTTATGAATTGTTATTTTTGGGGATAGTGATTTTTAATATTCATCTTTTACTTTGAATGTTTCATTGCTACTCATATTATGTTATTGGAAAATATGAAACCAGAATAATGAACAAAAGAAAATATAGATTCTTGAGTAGATCTTGGAATTGGATTGGAAAACAAGGTAAGTTCAAAACCAGGTTCTAGAGCAAATAAAGTAAGTTTTAGGTTCAAAAAATTAGAAACCAATTAGAATAGGATAGGTTCCATGTGTTAGGTCTGGAACCTACCACTCTGGAACGATCACTCCTACGTACAATGACATATCATGGTGAATAGCGAGACCCCGACCCACTCTGGAACGATCGCCGTCAATTGGAGTTTGCACATCACATTCTGCTTTCCATCCCACGCAATGCTCGCTTGCTCATCCTAGGATCCCCAGCTCTTTCCTATGCAAAAAACAGAGGACACCTTTAATTGGGCCCGTCTCGAGGCCCAAAATCAGGCCCAAGCCCAACGAGCGCGGGGGAGATCTAAATTCTGTCTCCCGGACTCCTCCCGACGAGAATCAAATCCAGTTAAATCCGGCCACTCCAACCCGATTCAAATCCGTACCCATCTCTCTCTCTTTCTGTCTCGCTCGCACAGAGGTCAAATACTTTCCCATCTTTCCCTCCTTTTACCTCACTCCCTCTCACTCCCTCTCTCTTCGATCTCCGCTGCTCTTTCTCTCTCTAGGAATTCCCTCTCCTCCGAGCTCAATTCCCACCCCATCTCCCTCCTCCGCCTTCCCTCCGAATTCGGGTTGTCTCGTGCTCCAGCTTCGTTGTTGTGCCATGGACGGAGGCGCTCAGTACAATCCTCGCACCGTCGAGGAGGTGTTTAGGGATTTCAAGGGCCGGAGGGCCGGCATGATTAAGGCCCTCACCACCGGTACGGTCCCCTTCCCTTGGAAATTTCTGCTCTTTCCGGGTCTCGACGCGTGGTTTTCGGTTTCTACGTCGCGTGTCGTCGAATGGGTTTGAGGAATTTCGAGTTATCGCGCCATTTCGGGGCTGCGTTTTTGAGATTCTGGCCGGAGTTTTTCTGGGTTTTGTGTTTTTTTTTCTCACCCCTTTTGTTGCTCTGTGATGCAGAAGTCGAGGAGTTTTACCAGCAGTGCGATCCCGGTTAGGGTTTCCATCTCTTCTGCCTCGTGGTGTTGTGGGTTTTCGTTTTTTGCTGGATTTCGTGGTGTGAATTCGTTAGCTGATGGGAATTAGCTGTGCTGCTGCTTTCTATTGCTGATGTGATGCTTGTATGAGACGAATTTGGAGAATTTGTCTTGTGGGTATCGAGTGAGTTTCGCTTTGGGAATGCATGATGGGCTAAAATGGAAAGGGGGAGTTAGAGCGTTACGGTTTGGTCTGTTACTAGATTTCATCCAGTGTGTTTGATGAGTAACGTAATATGAAGGCATGTGTGTTCTCAAGAATGTTCTTGTGTTTCTCTAATTTCCCCCTTCTGCAAAATGACTTTTCTTGGATTCCGTTTGGTTTGGATTATTTGAATTTTGCCCTTTTCTTTTGTTGTGAGAGTAGTTGTTTCCCTGGGCTTCGATGTGGGTTCGTTTTAAGGAAGAGTCTGTTTAATTATAGAAGATTAGTTAATTCAATTCGTGGCCTGCATGTGTAGTTTCACAGCAATTGACAACTAATTTTTTAACAGCAAATGTCCTAAAACATCATCTTTCTTTCAGTTTTTACTTACTGGTGATTAGATAAAAGCTTATTTTGCCACTTATTTACCTGCTATTTTGCATTCAGTTGAAATATTTTAGCTATGTGGAGACTAGGCAATACACGTATATGTCTAGTTTTGCTGATAAACAATTATCATGAGAAAACCAGCCGATATCCAACTGTTGTTTGCAACACACTTGATTGACAAAGCTTTGCCCAGGTTATTTCTTTATGATGCTGTTTAATTTTACACCAAATTTTGTGGGAGAGTAACTTCTCTCACTCCTTTTACATGACAAATGTTGACTCATGAATTTGAATTGACATCTTTTGAGGTTATCATCTCTTGACTGCTCACTCATGGATTTAGCTGCGACTCGTTGGCTCTCCACTGTATTTGTGTTGGTCATCAAAATTTTCTGTGAAAGTAATTGACAAAAACTAGGCCCATGTGTCTTCTATAAGATAATGTACTTCATCCACTAATGTGAAGCACAGGATATTTTCAATTGTTCTTAGAGGTAACAAATCTGATGTGTTCTGTTTATGAAATTTTAATGTACTGCAGGACATGTTATTTGATGTGAGAGCTTGTTAGAAGCGAGTGATATAAACATGTTCTGTTAATTAAATTTGTGGCCCTTTTGAAATCATTGTGCTTTCTGGACGACTTCTTATATAAATTTTATCTGCTTGACTGAAATATTAACTTAAAGCTTTTGACATACTTGTTCTGTTTGGGCTTCTATATAACTACTGCTCCTCCTTTACTTTAGAAAAGGAGAATCTTTGCCTTTATGGATTTCCAAGTGAGCAGTGGGAAGTCAACTTACCTGCGGAAGAGGTCCCACCAGAGCTTCCGGAACCGGCCCTTGGCATCAATTTTGCTAGAGATGGGATGCAAGAGAAGGACTGGTTGTCTTTGGTCGCAGTTCATAGTGATGCATGGCTACTTTCTGTGGCATTTTATTTTGGTGCAAGATTTGGATTTGATAAAGCTGACAGGTTCTGTTTCTCTCTCTTCTTGACTACAGAACATTTTTAGATTCTTGACTTTTGCCAAGTGATTTGTTGTTTAGATTTACTAATTTGTTCATTCACTTTGGAGAATTTGAAAGCTTCCAAATGACTGAAATTGAAAGGGAACTTTTTTTTTTTTTTTTTGGGGGGGTTTGGTTCACAATTAGTTTGCATTTATGCTGTTTTTGGTTTTTATATCAAGGTAGTGTTCTATGTGCTGGCAATGCCTTTGGATATCTGGCTGTAGTATCTGTTCTCTCTCATGTTGTGAAGTAGTGAATGGTTTATAATAGTGAAGCCATGTGGCATGGTGATTGTGTAGACAGAGCTGAAGTAGTGATGCTTTTGCATTGAGGCAATTGCTGTATAATTCTTTTGATTTCTATGATACTATCTTTGGTGTGGATGGATCTTTTGCTTTTAATGTTTCAGTGGCCTAGCACATCATCAGGCTTTGTAACCTTGTAGATTTCTTTGGTGCAGGAAACGCCTTTTCAATATGATTAATGATCTTCCCACAATATTTGAGGTTGTGACAGGCACGGCTAAGAAGCAAGTCAAGGAAAAGTCTTCAATTACAAATAACAGCAGTAGCAAATCTAAATCAAATCCCAAGGTGTGGAGGTTATCTTATGCCATTCTTTTGGATCATTTACTTTATTTTCCAATTTCCAATTCATCAGGAGGATAAACTTCATTTTTTGGGCTGGCCAGTGGGTGTATCATGAGCTGTATGCACCCTAGAGTCCCATATTTAGCAATTCCTGAAACTCCTTTCTGTGTTGAGCTTACAAAGCACCGCCCTTCTGCATCCCAGTCCAAAGGACTACCCCCCCAAAAAAAAACAAAAAAAAACTGCTTTGTACTGTTGCACCCTTATATATGATTTAATGTGCAGTCTAGTCTGTAAGCTGTGGTGCTGATGTGCCCTTGTGATTTATTTCCTGTAGTAGCCTGATTGTTCTTGAACAATTGAAATTTGGTGTCAATCTTAAGCAGTATGCTAGTCAAGTTAATTTATCAATGTCATGGTTGATAAATGACTTCATTTTGTTTGAAGTTATTGAATGCGAGTGCTCAGGGGATAGTCATGATTGATCTAATTATGAATTATTGGTGATGTTTTGTTTTGTACTTGTTGAATGCAGAAAATATCAGAGTCTCAGCCAAAGTTTTCAAAGGCAGTGCAACCGAAGGAAGAGGAGGAGGAAGGTTTGGAGGAGGAAGATGAGGAGGAGCACGGGGAGACTCTTTGTGGGGCATGTGGAGAGAACTATGCCTCGGATGAATTCTGGATTTGCTGCGATATCTGTGAGAAGTGGTTCCATGGTAAGTGTGTCAAAATCACTCCCGCCAGGGCTGAGCACATTAAGCAGTACAAATGCCCATCTTGCAGCAACAAGAGAGCCCGGCCTTGATAGTTGCTTGGGAGGTAGCTGTTCAAATGGTTCCTTTTCCTTGACTGCTAATTGTGTAGTTGGTCACTCTTTATTAGTTTGGTGTTCCTTGGTTAGAGAAAGTTGTGTAGGTTGCAGATCAGTTGTTCATTAACTAAAGATTCATATTTTTATGGTTAAGGCAGAATTCGGACTTTCCTGTTAAGGACACCTTTTTTCATGTCAGTTCTTGTAATTTTAATTCGTGGAAGATGTATTGTCTCCTCGTTTTAGCTTCTGCCTGGCCCAAAGTTTGTAAAATTTGGTGTTGAGGTGATGCTTTTGTTCATTATTTTTATTTTTGTGTGAGCTTGATTCCCTGAGTAATTTTAATTCACGGAAGATGTATTTTCTCCGTGTTCTAGCTTCTGCCTGGCCCAAAGTTTGTAAAATTTGGCGTTGAGGTGATGCTTTTGTTTATTATCTTTATTTTTGTGTGGGAATGATTCCCTGAGTAGGTCTACGTAAATCAAACTCTTGAAGGAATCCAAAAATTGCTATATTTGCTGGAACTTAAAATTGAGCTGTGAGTACGGTTTTTGTGCTTGACTCTACTGCTGGTTTTAGCTTTATATCTTCTGTAGTAATTCTTTTCGTATTTATATATGTAAGTACGGAGTATGGTTGTCTGGCAAACGTTAACACAGCTGATAACGGTCTTGCAATGATGACTATACGTAGTTGGTGAACGTCAAAATTGCTGAGGACTTGGATGTGTGTTTACATGCGAGAGGCAATTCTCCATTTTTGAAGTAAATGAACCTTTGGAAAAAGGCTGATTTATAAGTAGGTCATAAAATGGTTGAGTTGGGTTATAAATAATCCGATTCAAATCTAATCATTTAACTCATATCCATTCATTTATATCCAATATAGTTTAAGTGATCATATCCGATTTCGACCGATAGGGCTCTTATAAATTTTCTCTTTATCGCATTTAAAGAATGGGTGACTTCTTGTTCGGGCACGCTGAGTTGGAGAGGGAGTTTAGGTGCTTTGGATGGGTTATGGGGGCTAGGACTTTGCGTGACACATAAATAATGTGGAGACGTGGGTGAGTGTTGCATTGACGGAAGATGCACATAAATAATGTGGAGATCTGGGTGATTGTTGCATTGACGGAAAAGAACAAAGAGGTTTTAGAATTGGGAATAAGTCAATTCTAGTTCAGTTCCAATTTATTGGAGAACTGGTCCATTTTAATTTTGATTTTTGGGTGAAAAAATAGATTCTTATGATGTAATGTAAAAGTTACATAATTTCACTACAAAAATAAATATTGATCAAGTGGTTATGTTGTTTGTTGATATTAAAGACCGTGCTTTGATTTTTGATAATACAAAAGTACGTTTTTTTCCCAAAAAAAGACGAGGCTTTGGAATTGGCCTCAAGGGACCCAAGCATGGCACCAATATCCTAGCCCAAGTCTCTTGGCCTAGGAGAGACTTAGACCAAACCTTTGTGGACTTGGGCACTATGGCCTTGGGCTTGGGCTGGCTTTGTGGATCCAAGCACGAGCATCGAGGTTCGAGCTTGACCTCAAGAGACCTACACCCTCTTCCCCCTATGAACTTGGGCTTAGCTGTCGAGAATCAAGCACAACCATGATTGACTTGAGCCTAGTGCCAATGATTTTAGCGTGGCGTTGATTACCTAGGCATGACCATTAAGGATATGAGCCCAAACTCTGTGGACTTGACCATCAAGGAATTGGCCCAAACCTCAATAGACCTGGGTCTGCCTTGATGCATCTAAGCAAGTGCTAGGCATTAGGGCACAAAACCCTAGTGCTTGTGCATTGGGGATTTAAGCTTGGGCATTGAGATCTCGGCTAAGCCTTGAGGGACTTAGGCTTGGCCTCGTGGACCTAGACATTGGTATCGGGGTTTTAGCCTTGAGGGACTCAAGCTCGGCCTTGTGGACCTAGGCTTTGCCATTATGGATTTGGGAGTAGTTTTGATGGACTTGGGGCGAACACTAGTGACTTGGGAATGGGAACAACGTATTCCAACATAGGGTCTTGAGCCTTGTCTCAAGAGACTTGGGCCTGGCGTTGAGAAACTAGGCTTAGCCTCGAGGGACCTAAGCTTGGCCTCCATGGAGTCAAGCTTGGGCACTAAGGTCTTGGCCTCCATGAACCTTGGTTGGGCATGAGAGTTGGGTACCTCGGCGTGGTCACTAAGGAATTGAGCACAAGCATTGAAATATGGGGATTGGCCTTGTGGCACCAGGATCTTAGGGGCCTAACCTTAAGGGACTTGGGCCCAACTTCTATGGACTTTGTCCAAGGCATTGAGGAATGAGGCTCGGACTCATGGACTCGAACTAGGTGCTAATGACTTGGGGATGGGAGTTGGATACTTTGGCTTGGCTCTCAGGACCCTGGCATGAGCACTTGCAGGACATTCCTCCTTAAGTAAATGAGTTAAAGTCGGGACTCTTTGCAAACCTATTAGAACTCTTAAGGGGTTCACTTTATTAAACTCATTTTATCCTATATTTTTAATTTTAGGCAATTCATATTGTACTCAACTTAACAAATACAAGCTAAGAAATATGGGTACATTGCCCATTTTGCCACCTCCATTTAGGAGGATCATGCCCTATCGATGGCAGTGCTTAAAGATGTGATACAAAGACATCATTGACTTCTAAATTGGGGCTTGTTAGATGTACATATTTAATCACGACCGTTGAATGTTATGACCTCTTTATTTGAGCCATATTAACATTGCATAAGATTGACATGATTCCCAGAATGGATACATGCAAGTGTTTGGCCTCTTGGAGAATCTTTCTCATCAATTACTCATATTCTTATGGTTCATCCATCACTCTGAGCTCAAATATGCAGGGGAGGTCTCTTATCCACATTGTGACTTAAAACAATGATCAAACCTCTGTATTGATCCAATCCAAGGGTATCTGATTCTTTAGAGTTGCTGGCTATTATATTCTTTCTAGTTCCAACGAGATTCAATGATTATCATAATAGGCTATAAAAGTGGTTGGAAGGAATCAGATTTAATTTATTGGTGGTCCATTTGCTGAAAAGCGGGCCCCAAAATCTTATCCATTCACAAACTTCCCTTATGACACTAACCATTGTATCCTCCATTCCTATGCTTCACATATATGCACATCAAATCTGCAAGGGACGTTGACTTGCAGATGATGGTTATACCATGCACATATCTGAACGATGAAGAAGGCCGTGCATGGGGACAATGTCACTTAAAAAAAATGGGAACATGTCATAGTAAATCCCCTTTATTATAAGACATTAATCGTGGATGGAGTTTTCTAGAGAATCTTAAAAGCATCAACCCCATGTGGTAAAGCATTGTTCTTAGATTTGCTTGTCGTGATTTTGTACCCGAAATATCGTGGCCAAGATCATATTGTGAGCAATAAAAAGTGATTAAAATAAAATTTGGCAACATAAAGTACACCACGTGTTACCCCCTCCCAAGCATTATTAACAATAAAAATTTAATTTGGATATCGAAATGAGTAACACAACAATCTCACGCATCATGAAAATTCATATATGAATTACATCTTGTTATCTTTTCAATGTAAATTGAATATGGCTCGGTAGATGCCTTAAGTTAAACCACACCTGATTGTATGTATCAAGTAATTTTCATTCCTTTAAAAATAGGGAGTGCAGATACTCTTCTTTTCCTTTAAGTGAGGTTGTGTTGGATGGTTTGGATTGGGATCTATTAGAATATTTAAATAATAAATCACGCTTTTATCTGATAGCTTAAGTTTCTAGGTTAGACTTTTTACAATGGTATCAGATCTGGATGTCTTGAGTTCAAATCTTACCATGTCACATTTATCTCTCAATTAAATATATCCACGCTTAGCATTAGACAAAAAATCAAACTAAACATGAAGATGAGTGTTAGAATATTCAAATAATAAATTACATATTTATCTAACGGTTTAAGTTTTTAGATTAGACTTTTTAATCGGATTTGCTAAAAATCCAGATCCAAGTGGTCCTCAAGGTTTGTCTTGATGTCACAAAAGGAGTAGCATAAGATTAGATTCTCGGTAGTGGATGAGGCTATTTGACAATGATGAGACTGAGAAAAGAGTTGAAATGGCCCACGGTTTGGTGGCCCACAGAAATGTCAATAATAAATGGTGAGGGCCTGCATCTGCATTGTTCACAGAAATTTGGGGTACTTAGCAATTGGGATGGTGCTGCTGCCCCTGGTTTTGGGTCTCTTTTTTTTTTTTTTTTTTTCCCATTTTGCAAATTTTAAACTAAAAAAATCAACAAAAGCATCATCATCTCCACTGGATCAGTACAAAAAAAAAGGGCTTATTAAGAATTATTCTCGATTAAAATAGCAAATTCCATATTAAACGTAATTCACTGAATGCCTAAACAAACTGTACTATAATGTACTCTGCATGTGAGAGATGAATAATAGATGGGAGAAGATCGCAGATTCTTTGGTACTGGAGTAGGTTTCATAATCCATTTGTTAAAGGTAAGGAGGAAAAATTTCATTAGCCATTTTCTCATGTTGGACTTGTTTTAGGATAGTTCCAAAATCAATAGGTTCGGCACCGATTTCCAAAAATTGAGAACCAACCCTAACAGATTAGGTTCCGAATTTCTGGTCTTGAATCTACTCATTTCGAATTTAATCAACCATAAATATGACATTATTAAATTGAGGGTTTTTGTTTCTTGTCGATGCCAGTAAAACTGGAGGTGAAATCCACGTCTTTTCCTCTTTTGTCTGATCTCAGGTAGCCCTCAATTTCTGCCAATTAGCCATTCAGTTTTAATGATAATATTAATAACATATTTCTCATGATCTGGATTTAATTATATGATTTTTTTTGGACGGCTTCTTTTCGGTTCTTACGAGGATTTGACTCGACACTTCCTTGGAGGTATTCAGAAACAATGGGAGTTCACATTCACGCAACACTTTCCTGCAAAATCCCCAGCCCACCTTCCCCATTGTTTATTTAATTCAGTACAGCTTCTTTGGGTTTTCCAGAACAGGAAAACTGGGAAAATGGAGTTTTCTTACTTGCAGCAGGTAGACTCTATTAGATCCCCTTACGCCCATGTTGACATATAAACTTATAGACATCACGAAACAAATATAATATGCGAGCGTCAATATGTTGATGTTCATTCCTAAGTGCTTAGCATTTGCAGCATGCTGACAATAGACGAGCTTGACGCTTATTTCATAAACAATTCAGCGGGCGGTAAGAGTTGCCAAAACTAGGGGATGGTAGCTATTGGCAGATGGAAAGGTGTTGATATTTGTCTTAAATCACCTCTTCATCCAAGTTCTGTTAAGTAGGTGCGACTCTTCAGGTCTTAGAGGGTCAAAATTGGTGTTGAATTTGTTCTCAAGCTGTGCACGTTCTCAAGCTGTGCACAGAACAGATGCAACTTCTCATATCTTGCATTAACAGTAGCTTTTAGGACAAAAGAATGGTTTCCCATTGGACTTAGATGTACCTAGAAACTTAATCAAAAATCATCATGTGGAATAGATGAAACCAAACAAAATCAAGTTTAGCCCCTTGGCTGTTCCCCCTCTGTATCTTCTTTTTTCCAACCATCTGCTGCTAAAAATGACTCTCCATTTAATAGGCATCGGTACTTTATTCAACTGCATTAACATTGTTATAGATTATGAGCTATGAAAAACTGGGGCAAACTAAAGATAAAATTCCCAATAGGCTAATATTGATTGAATCATTGATTTACATTCGGCAAGTCCGTTTTCTTATGCCAATATGGGAACATCCATCTAAAAGGAAATCTGAGAATATCTATCTAAAAAGAAAGATAAAAGTTTATGCGATCTCATCTGTTCTGCTTCAGTTTAATCCTTCAATCAAGAACTGAAGTATTCCTGGTTTTTAGCGGATAATCTCTTCAGGAACTCATAGGTGGTGATCATGGTTGTTGCAGACATGGCCATTGAAGCCCATCTTGGTCCCAACCCTCTGTAACAAGCACTAAGCCCACCTTCCCTCACCAAACTCCTCACGGTCTGCATAGTAGTGAGTGCTCTTCTTCTGCCATTTTCTTCTACATCCAACACTTGCAATCTCGTCTTGATTGTGTCCAGTGGCATAGTGATTATTGCAGAAACCCCACTTGCCATTGCTGCACTCAGACCCTGCACAGCCACCGTCGGCATTGATCTTGACTCAGCCCCAAAAGGACCATAAGAAGAGCTGTCCTTTTGGCTTCTCCCGCCACTTTTGCCCACAAAACCACCCCAAATGAGCCTATTTACCACGGAATAAGAAGCCCACCAAACTGCATTTGAAGGTGCGTATGTCAAAATTGAAATCCCAAATCCCCGGTATAGGCCTCTCAGACCATCAGCACATAGTATTTTCTGGAATGCATCAAGACCATTTTTGTACCGACAAGAATTAATACCCCCTTGACCAATGAAGCTCCTTTTGCTAATGACGCCATTTTTTTGGCCTTGGACCATTAATCTCTGGCTCACCACATCGACTGGGGTCCACACGAGCTGAGCAGCCATAGCTGAGCTTAGCCCTGCTGCAGCATTGGCAATGGCCAAGGCACTGGTCTCTGGGAGCCCTAGCTTCACAGTAGCTGACCCAACACTGCTTTTGGTGACCTCAAGGGCAGCCATATAGAGGGCTCTTGCTGGGATCGTGCCCACCAGGGACGTCCCGAAACCTCTGTAGAACCCTCTCAGGCCTTCATGCCTCATGATGGAGAATGACATCCTGAAGCAAGAGACCTGTGCGGGGGAGACTTGCTGCCTCGTCTTGAGCACCACGACTGGGTAGAGAGCAGCCGATACACCTGAGAAGAGTGCTGCTCCAAGGAAGAAGAATCTTGATTTGTCAAGCATATGCCAGTCCACATCTGCCGGGATTTGAATCTCTGGAGCTGAACCTTCCTCTCTTGCTCTCAAGCTCATCTCTTGAAGCAAATTCGTAAACAAAAAAATAAGCAAATGGTGTATGATTCCTCTCCTGTTTTAACCGTACAAACTCAAATGAATCTCAAGTCCAGGCAACTGAACTGATCCCAATTCCGCTTATACGGATCGAAATGGAAAAAAGAAGAAAAAGAAATTCCTTTTGCTAACCAGATTGAGATCTACCAAAAACTCATACGAAGATGGAGAGAGAAAAAGAGGTTAATCTGAAGAGGAAAGTGAAGATAAACAATGGACTAAAAGAATAGGCAGTGCAGATAAGAAGCAGAGTTACTCCAATTATTGGGACGAGGTATCGGAAGAGGAAAGGAGGATTATAAAGAGTACTTTCGTAAACGGACGAGGTTCACACAGAAGAAGGGTTGACAGATTTCTGATCTTTGATGGACGAACCTGATTTTAAAGACGGTTTCTTACAAGATACAAAAACCGTGGACCATGACGATGGCCACGGTCTTGATGCAGCAGGCGATTATTTTCACGTAGGGACAAAAGAAACCCCACTTTTTTAAAGAGTACATAGAGCGACACAGAAGGCAGACTCCAGAAAAACGTTCCATGATTGAGAGAGAGAGAGAGTTCTACATTTTCTCCCTCAAGAAATGGATTTAAGCGAGGCTTTGGTACTGGTCGAAGCAGGGTTCAGTGTCGGTCAGACAGAAAACTTGGGCTGGGATTTGCTGGGTTTGAGGTACTGCTGCTCGCCCTGTGCAAGGTCCAATGTCGAGGCGGCACCGCTGATTTCCTCCGCAACCGTGGGCGAGGGGATCATTTGGAGCGCATGGGTTTTGGTTAAAATAATAAAAATGGAAGGTGGGATCGATTGAGCTTTCTTTGTCTCCACATGGGTTGCTCCTAATGGTGCCCCTTCGCTCAGCCAATGAAAGTTTGATGAATTACCTTCCTCAATCCAAGAAAGTCAAGAAATTTTCTCTGGTCCAATCACTTTCCTTATCAGGGCGGGCGCTAAAAGTGATGTCCCGATTGATGAAAGGCAAGAACTATCATGTTTTCCTATTTGAGTTTTTGTTTGTATAAAATAATGTGTTATTTAGTTAAATTTTTATATATATATGGTTTTTCTTAAAAGAAAAAAAATCCATTTTAAAAGCTAATGTCACGTAAGACGGCGGAAGCATGAAAGAAATGCAAACAACCGATGAAGAAGTAAAATCAGAGAATAAACTTGTTCTAAAGGATATGAAAACTCATCGATATGCTGAGATCTCAGGGAGGTGCCACTTTTCTATTTTTTTTTTGTTGGAATGGTAGGACTTCCATTCAACTAGGAAAAACAAATGGTCCTGATAAATGGGTTTCAGTCATAAGTGGTCCAAAAAAGTTAGAGGATGGGAAATGACCCAATTTAAAGGGGGAAATTGTTCAAAAAGTCATAAACCTACTACACTTTTATCAATTTAGTCATAAACCTGTTAATTTTAATTTTAGTTATAAATCTTTTTATTTCTCGCCAATTGAGTCATTTGACCAATTTTGGTGGGAAAATGCTGATGTGGACGGACCCATCTTGATGTGGCATTTTTCATAATATTTTGAATTTTTATGTTTTTTTTTTTTTTTGTTTTGGTTTTGGATTTGGCCAACGACCTTTGCCGCCCAGAGGTGAGGGCATTGATACCCTCACTAATGAAAGCGAGGGTGCACAAGCCCTCCCCAAATCTGGCTAGGTGAGGGCTTGGTGGCCCTTAGTAGCTCTAGGTGATGGCCTCGAGCGAGGTTCGGTGAGGGCCGCTAAGCCCTCGCCTGGCCAGATCTGGCGAAGGCTCGTGCGCCCTCGCTTTCACTAGCAAGGGTGTCGCAGCTCTCGCCTCTGGCTAGCGAGGGTCACTGGCCCTCACCTCTGGTGAGGGTTGGCAGGCAACACTTGCTGGTTAGATCCAAAAAAATAAAAGCAAAAAAGAAGAAGAAAAAATAATACAAAATTCAAAATATTATTAAAAAATGGCACGTCAGCATTTGTCCCTCCAAGTCAGCAATTTTGGGCCAAAATTGGCAAGAAATAAAAATGTTTAGGACTAAATTGGCAAGAAGTGAAAATGTTTAGGATTGAATTGGTAAAATTGAAAAATTTAGGACTAAATTAGTAAAAATGCAATAGGATTAGAACTTTTGGACAATTTTCCCAATTTAAAGGTAAAGAGTTACATGCATGGGCTTTGACGGTCTAGTTTGCAATAAAATTAGCGGGGAGTGCCACTTTGCTTGATCCAGTGCAAGCCTCAAATGATTCCATGCAAATAATGGGCATGGCCGTTGGGTCAATTCCCATAAATGAATACTCGATAGAAGAAAGAATTGTTTAGATTGATAAGGAAAGTAAGTTGGACAGTTCAACTAGATTGCGACCGTGAAAACATAAACCGATTTTGACATACAACATCGTTATTTTTCTGGACTAGTCAAAAGCATTAACTTGAAATCAACTTTTAGTGTGTCTTATTTTGGTTAATCTAGAGGGAAGAGATGTGGCAGATTGAGAATTTTGGAAGTGAGAGTGAAATTACACCAATGGGACAAAACAATGGACATCCCTGAGAGCGTACTAGTGAATGAAGATCGAGATTGCACAGTTTCTTCCTAATCTTCAACACATTTAAGCCACCCTATGCATTTAAAACAATACAAAATAATTCAAGAGAGCCGATCTCATACTCATTTGAATGGTTGCAAATGACAGAAAATATCAAGAAATGAGACCCCAAAGTATGCATTGCTAGTGAAAGGAAGACACGTTCATAACAATGCAAAAACCAACACAAATAAACCTCGACAATGTCTGACTCACACGAGGGGAAGAATGTAATTACAAGTTTAAGGGCAGGATGAGTAAAATAGAGGCCGGTGTAAGTGAATAATTTTTTCCTTAGTAACCTCTTCGCATTACCTTAGCAACTGATACTCTTAGGACGACAAGAACGAAGAGACTAAAATGGATTGGACATTAAATTCAGTATCGAAAATCCTATGAGAAAATCGGTCAAACAAAGAGGTATTACTTCTTGCTCAAGGAGTAATAATTGAATAATCTAAAAGTACCTCAAAAGCAAGATAAATGAGGTTAGAGCAATGGTAGAGAAACCATACCAGTATACACCAAGTGCATGGCACGAAACACACACTATTTCTTAGCTTCTTGAGAAGCACTCTGACTCCGCGGTATGCCTTTCAAGAACATTTGAGATGATTACTGAAGTAGAGCAATGCGTCAATCAGAGATGAGTAATTGGTTAAATTGACACACATCATCCACCCGAAAATATGTGGAGTCCTAATTTAAGCACAGGCTGTCTTTATTACATGTCTTCCAGTATCAACCACAACGGTTAATTTGTTTGCGTCTGAACAAGCGAGATCAAGCTTCTCCAAACCCTCACGCATGTCGAAGTTCAATTCTTCAATGGATGGGTGCCTATCGAATTGGAGCTTCTAAGAGACAACTCTCCAAGCAATTGTGGGGCTCTCGTACAAGGTCAATGCATGGCTGGTAAATTTAAGAACTTCTCATCATGCTCAAGACCATTGTGCACTGTCCGCTCTTCACATTTTTGGTAAGCACACTGATCAAAGGATAAGTTGTGCAAAAGTCCAAAGGTAACGGAATTGCGGGACCCTCATGTCCTTACGGCGTCCCTCATGGGTAGAAAGGAATGCATGTAGACCTGTACTGAGTCCAAGGACATACTGATTACATCATTTCTAAGATTAGCGCACTCTCAAGTAGAAACTAGATGAGCTAAATGACATATCCACTTATCTTTACCAGTACTAAGGTCATGTGCTTGCATCCAGCCAGCTTTAGCGAGCTGAAATTTGAACGTAGGATGTTCTTTCATCTCCAGCACTTGCGATAGATTGAATGGAAATTTATACATAAATATGCGGCGAGATCCAGGATGAGCATAAACAGCGAGGGTCTCGAGACAATAAGAATTCCTGTACGAGGTGGAAATACAAGGGAGGTGTCGCTCCGCTCAGAAACAGTCGGAGCCCTAAGGATGGACATGGCTAATATGTGAGCTCCAATGATATAGTGGATACCAAATCAAGAAAAGTACGAGGAGTGTAAAGAAGCAACTTGGAATAGGACGTAATAGATTGAGCGGGATAAGTTTTGTTCAAATGTTGAACCGAATCGAGACGGCCCGATCAACAATCTAGTCGAAACTCTCTATTTGGTTCAGAAATCAAATCCCATTTGGTTTGACTCTGGTCAAATCTGACATTACTTATGTTAGGTTTCCAGAAAACAACGTGGGAGTGCTCTTTTGGTAAAATCTCACATCAGAGCACCACTTTTTCCTTTTTTCTTTTTGCTAAAACAAACCTTTCATCGTATCAAAATAGTTCAAATATTACAAGGAGAACTAGAGCTTACATCAAGATGATAAATTGAAGAAGACTCCACTTACACTAAAGTTTTAACTCTAGAAGGAAGATCATTAAAAACGAATGAAGACGCAGTTCCTAATTGATGAAAAGCCCATTTTGGAAGCTCAAGATCAGCTTCATTACTAGTTCTATCGGTCCATTTCAAACTCCATCCAGAGTTGTTGCTAAATAGTAAACGGAAGTAAGGATGAATATATGAAGGGTAAAGGCCTTTTTACACTTTACATTTATTTTGAAATACTACTTTGTGGATGCCAAGAGACTGAGCAGCTTTGCACGCGAGAAAAAGAGCTGTAGCTTTCACTTCCACTAGCAAGTTCCATCTTCCTTGTCTTGTCCACACTTGGACAACTAAGCCTCAATCAAATCATGCAATAATACCTATGGCCCCTTTCTTATCTTTCCATGTGCATCTATATTGAGTTTCCCAATAGAATCCGGTTCCTTGCTTAACTTAATTTTATTCTCTCTCTTGAATATATTTGAATATTCCAAGAAATCTTGTATGACCATTTGAATCGCCTGGGAAGGAACTAGAATTGTTTGATCATGTTTTCATTCCTATATCATCACATTCAAGTGCAGAGAATTGCTACATAAAGGGAGAAGAGCTTGCAATCCAATCCCATTCTATGTGCAGTTTTTCCTGGATCAAGAAAGTGGTTCACCATCTTTTCCGGAGACTTGAAGTTCCAATCAGACGAGATAATACCCTATGGGCTCTGTCTCCACAAAATTTGGTCTAGAGGACGTGATGTGAACAAATGTACCGAATTTTCCCCCAAAGCTCCAAACATATTGTGGAATTGTGGTGGAGGAAGTGCGCAGTATACCAATCGATGCTCGACGGACATGTTACTATGAAAAGTCTCCTTGGAAACAACCTATGTCAGGAGGGGATGAAGTAGATACAAAGTTCGAATAAATTCACGCAATTCATAACATAAGAGTAGAAGGAGTCGATTACCAAATTACCTTAAGATACAAAATTGGATACTCATATTATTTAGGGATAAGTTCACTAGAAATCCTAAAATTTATCACAAAAGTACAGTTGAATACTAAAACTTACAAAAAGTATAATCAAGTTGAAAAACTTATCAAATTGGTTCAATTGTCTTTTTGTTAATTCTGTCAATTTAGTTACTAGAAAATATTAATGTGTCTTATTTTATTACTGTTAAGATAGGTGGCAATGACGTGGCACCCACCAAGTGCCATGTTAAAAAATAAAATAAAACATAAAAACATAATTAGATTTAAAAACAAAATGGCTAAAAGTTTAAAAAGAAAAGAGATACACAATTTACCTTGGCCCTCATGCCCTCCCCTAGATCTGGGCTAGCAAGCCCAAACCGGGGGCCCCTAAGTCTTCGCTTAGGGCTGACGAGGGTCATTAGGCTTCAAGAAGGCTTGGGCAACCTTCACCCATGGCTAAGGCAGCTACCAACAATGGCTTGGCCAAGCCCTAAGTGAATAGTGTATTTCTTATCTTTTTAAACTTTTAGCTTAATATATTTTTTAATCTAATTTTATTTGTATTTTTATTTTTTAAATATTTTTCTAACGTGGTGCTTGATGAGCGCCAACATCATTGCCACATATCATAAGAAAATAATAAAATAAAACATGTCAGCATTTTTCGTTAGTTAAATTGGATGGAGTTAATAGAAAGACTTGATTGAATCAATTTGACAAGTTGAATGAATTGATTGCACTTTTTGCAAGTTTTAGCACTCAATCGTACTTTCGTGACAAGTTTTAAAAATTCTAATTCACATATCATTATTATTTATAAAGAAAAAAGAGCTCTCACATGTCAAATAAGCGACAAAATGATCTTGTTAGTTTGCAAGAGGAAGACATTAAGAAAAGATACGAACTTGGAGGACTGCACAACTCAATATTTTATAGTACACAGTAGCTTCGGATTGTGTTGAGAGATGTTGATATACTAATCATTTGGGGCGGCACTTGATAATGTTGAACCGCATCGACTTCCTTTCAAGATAAAGAAATGGGAGCTAAAGCTGAAGATTGAAACAGCAAAAAACTGGCAGCCTCTGAAATTAAAAACCAAGGGAGAAACAGCAGCTGCAAGAGCGAAGGCGACTCATTAACAGCTTATAACTGGCGTCAACAGATTGTTCAAGTAAATCTACACTGCAAAAATTTTAGCCAAACTTTTTGCAAGAGCTGAGAATATGAAAAGAAAAATTATGAGAAACATAATTTGAAAAAAAGGGCACATCCACCATCAAAATATACATAAAGCTACATGTACAGAGTCATGTATCACAGTCCATGAATCCTCCCATATTTGTGACACTTGTGAGTGATGTTTGGGGTTATTGGGTGAAGAGCGATTGATACAAAGATGATGAATATAACTAGTATGTGAGAGTGATGTCTAGGAGTTATAGGATTGAACAATAATAGTACTTAGAAGTTCTGAAGGTGGGATTGGCCTCCCGTGTACAAACTGGTTGGGAGCTGATGCTGCCCTCCTAATGAGGCTATGGTAGGTCGAAATCAATTGTTAAGTCTAAAATAATATGTTGTCTCGCTTGATAAACTAGAACACGGAGGAGCACTGAGTCCGACAGGTTGCTAATCGCAACGCGTCCATTGTCTCCGTCCACCTACCGAACGTTTCAACTCGACACAGCATTGACCACCGAAACCCTAGCCATCTTCCGAGCTCTTCCGTACTTGAAGAAAGGGAAAGCGGATCAGCTCTTTGTCGAGATAGGGACCGACAGCAGATTTATGGCAGAGCTCCTATACGGAAAAGCAGAAAGCCCGTGGGCCCAAATATCCTGTTGTGGATCACTAACGTTATTCATCGCTCGTGCGAGGCCGATTCTCTAGGAAACTGGGTTGCCAATGCCTATGGCCGGAAAATTCTTTCTTCCAATTTCTACGTTCTATTCTGGTTTTTACTTCGTGAGTGAATGAATGTGGCCTTATATTCCAGAAAAAAAAAAAAAAAAAAAAAACTTGCTACTTCCCATGGAGATATCATCACCTGCCATCGTTGATCGGTGTAATCAGGCTTGGCCTCGTCATTCTCTGTGTGACCATGCATTTCCTTGCGATAAAAGCAAATCCAGCATCTTGCCTTTCCATGTTCTGTAGTTCGCATCATTTGGGCTGACCACTGTCCTGGCACTCACAGCCACACTTCACCAAGGAATTTTCACAAACACCTGTTGTTCTCCGAACCTCGTTACTCTCTCCATAATGCAAAATTATGGAGCACTGGGATTAATCTAATTCCGCACCACAGGTGATATTTCGTTTTGCACCGTGACTTAAAAGAGTATTTGCTAAATGCAGAAAGAACCAGAATCTCAGACGAAGTGTTCAAAGGCAGTGCGACCCAAGGAAATTGAGCCGTGGGAATTGAAATGGATATGTGGGAGTCATATGCGAGCATATGAAATCATTGAAATTGCGGAGCACTTGGATCTCTGTTTAGACACTAGAAAGACAATTTATTCTCCATTCTTTCTGAGTAAAAAGAAGTTTAGAAAATGGCCAATTCAGTAAAGGATCTCGGCACTAGCAAGGGCAGCGCTTAGGAATCCGACGCATAGACGTCCTTGGCATATTGCTGGTTTAATAAGGTATTGCTGCTAGTCTTGTGCAGGTGCAATGTCGAGGCACCGCCGATTTCCTCCGCAACCGTGGGCAAGGGATCATTTCAAAGTGAATGAAGGAGGGATCGATTGAGTTTTTATTTTTTATTTTTTTTATTTTCTTTCTCTCTACATGTGCTTCTTTTCTGGTCTCATCACTTTCCTTATCGGGGCAGGCGCTAAAAGCGGTGTCGTGATTTGCCTTTTAAAGCACCGGACCAAATGAGCGACCTGTGACTAATGAAAGGCGACAATTATCATACTTAAATGTTTCTTATATAGTATATAATGTGCCGTTTGATTAGATTTGAGTGGACAGTTTTTCTTAAAATGAAAACCCCGTTATCAAAAGCTAGTGTTATGCAAAAGGGCGCATGAAACAAACACAGAATGTTTGAAGCAAGAAGGGGCAAAGTTAAAGGGAGAAAATTCCAGATTGAAGATAATATCGGCCGTGTTGACGGTTCCCAGTTATTTTAGCTCACATGCGTGGGAAGTTTAAAGGGAAGGATGTGTTGAGTCTACCATAATTTATGTTAGTAGACATTGTCTTGTGTTTAGGCATGAATGAGCTGTTGCAATACGTGTTTTCTAATCGTGGACATGTTTTGCACAATTGAAATTCAATGAGCATTTTGCACATATTACTGGATTTGGATTTGCATACACTCGACTTGCATGTTCCTCTATGTCATACTGGATTGAGCCTAAGTTTTCAGCTTGGACTGGTGTTAAAAAAGAGAGACTATTTTGCACAAATTACTGGGCTTGCAACATCAAGTGTTCTGTAGACATTCTAGTATGACATCTAATCTGGTATAACTAGGAGGATAAGGCCAAGCAAGCAATGTTGTGCTTAGCAATGAAGCAGAGCAATGAAGCAGAGAAAGCAGAAAACATGTTTCATTGCATTACGAGAGGGATCACAAAAGATAATTCATGTTAGTTGCTAAAAGCAGCACATTTGTAAGCAATAATACATCATAACTATGCCATCAATCTAACCATACTAGTTAACTGAACCCAGAATCCACCCAAAAATAAAAAAAGAGGGCACACTACTCCATTGATCCCGCAATCGAGTCAAACAACCCAGGTGACTATCAATCTAGATACACGATGCCACTTGTCCCTCCAGTTGGGCCTTTCAGAAGCTGGCACTTCTTATTGGATTGACTTGCTTGCTGTCATTCTTGTTCTTCTTTCTTGATGGGCCTACTGCTTCAACGGGAAGTGCTACTCCTTCAACTTGAGTTCTTTGTTGTGGTGTCGTTGGTGGGGCTCGCAGGATCATCATCTCTCTGCTCTTGCCCTGTTTAGCAATTGTACTCTTAAGTTGGCATGACTAGATTTCATAGTGAATCAAATAAAGCCAATAAAAAACAAATTCAAACAAAGCCACTACTTACAGTCCCATCAACATGCGTCAATATTGTCTCACTGGCAGTACCAGCAACAGTATCCCAACACACATAGATTATAAAAAGACAATAGCAACACTCTTAGGCTCCATTTGGTTTAACTTTGGGGAAATGCAAAGCCATTTCTCCAAGTATTTTGGCTCAAGGGGCATTTGGTGAAAGTAACAGTGTTTGGCAAATCATAACGTAAAGAGATTTTTTAAAATGACTTTATTGTAAATATTGTTTGGTAAACCTACATTTACAATGGGCTTTCATTAGTTTTTTTTAAAATTAATAAATCATTTATCGCCCGCCAATCGCTGGCCACCAACATCGCTGTCCAATTGGCCAGAGCCAAATCTGGTCACCTACCGGTGTCACCTAAGGACCTCAGGCATGACGCTTGGGTGGTCGCGCAAACCTAGGTGTCACGGCCTAAAGTCACACAACCATTGGCATCGCGCAACTCACGTGACCTAGGCAATAGTCGCTGGGGGTCACGCGACTCTGCCGACCCTAGCGTTGCGACCTCAGGTGAGGCTACCTGGGTCATGTGAGTTAGGTGACTTCTAGCGGCGGTCGTCGTAGCTCGCGCGAACCCCAAGCGCAATGGTTGGCAGTCGTCAAAGGTCGCGCGACCTCCAGGCATGGTGGCCGGCCTCCATCGAATGCAAATTCTCACAAATAAAAAATCAAATGTTGTTTGATTTACATTTCCCGAATGCTAAAAGCAACATGCCTTGGACTTTCATCATTCCAAATGCAAGCATTTGGCCAATGAAGTCCCAAAATGCTACACTGAACACTTTACATTTTCCCAAGGGGCTTTGAGAAACTCCCTTGGGAATGTTGAACCAAATGGGAAGGACCACAGTGTATTATCTACTTTTAGACTATTCTTTGCTTTTTTTCTTCTGGTTTTTGTAAAAAGAATTTAAGATTGTTGATGTCGGTGTACACCTAACATGAGCGCTCTTTATCGTTTCTGCTGCAAAATGTTGAGGTAGCTAATCTCTTCTCCGGACTATGACGTGGTAGAGTGGAAATTGGGGATTGTGATGGCAAACTAGGGTTTGATTTGAGGAAACTGGGGTTTTCAATGAATTGGGGGAGTTGATTTGGGGATTTTTGTGGCTTAGTCAATTTCTTTTAGTGATAAGTCACACATTTTTCCAAACAAAACGGCACTGTTTCGATTAGCTTTTTCCATGTCTAATCATCGCCTGTGCCGCTAGGATGACAATGGTTGAACTATTCCATGTCAACAATCTCAAGAAAAAATTAGCTGGGATGGCTATATTAAAATTTCACGTAAAGATTTAAAATTATATTGACATAATTAGAAGATTTAGGATTACGTTAGAATCCATACAATAGATTTAAGACTAAAATTGTAATTAGCCAAAATCTATTTCCAATTTCATTTATGTTTCTATTATTTATGTTATTACTTTAGTAAAATTTAAGTTCTTCGTTTTATATTCACTTTAATTACACATGGTACTTCATGTACATCTTCTAATGTTAATTATTTATTTCAGTTAAAATACTAATATAAATTCAATTGTTTATCGTTTTGTAACTAAAAAGGAGTTTTATTTTCTACATTTCGAATGTAAAATCCATAACCATGACCATATTGTTTTAAATCAGTTTACGAAAGTCTTAAGGTTTTTGTATTCTTCCTTATTCTAAAATTATATGCTTTGAAATTAATTAGGGTCTCTTTTCATCATAAGTCGTACTCTTTAGTGAAATAGTATGTTCACTTGAATAAAAATTACATCCTAACTCAACATATGACAATCTTTTCAAGCAGCATGTGCTTTAATTTACTTTGACATAATTATGTATTATGAAAAGGCGTGAATCTTGCGTGGTGGCAATATGCAATAGTACTAAAGACGCATAGTCAACTAATCAAGCTTACTGTTGACCAAAAATAGAAAGATAGTCAAGCCCACTCTATATGCGTGCATCGGCAAAGCGGCAAACAACTGTGTAACACAATTATTGCTTAATCTGCAAGTGGATAGATAGCCCTATATTAAATTGCATACATATTCCGACAGAAATAATAAAGGAAAAGGCAAGACAAATGACCCAATTTTGTTTACTCGAGAGGAAAACAAAATATTCGTAGCAAAAAATTATCATAATATTAAATATATACCATGAGTTATCTGCCTTCATCGTTCGTTATCTCATGTGATGACACTTGGTAGAATGTAATGAGTTCTTGTGTTTTTTTTTCCCCTTTCTAAGAGGTACGAATTGGACATTTATTTCTCCATAGTGCATTAATGAAATAATCAAATCAAATAGTCCATTACTTCTTTTATTTTATGTACGATAGTAAATTTATGCATTAATAATGCCCATTGCAAAATTTAAAAAAAAAAGTTGATAAAGAAATCATAGTGTTTTTGAAATCATTATTTTGTGATCTATAATCTAGCATGTTATCTATGAAAGCAATTTTTTGATGAAGTAATAAAAAGAGATAATATTAGTTTGCTGGCAATATTAAAGAACTAGGACTATCCAACACCGAAAAGATAAGTAGAGATAAGTGACTAATGCAAGGAAACAAATCAGCCACCTAAGAAATTATGGTGCAACAAACATAAAAATGGTAACTTTTAAAAGGGTGGATATTTGTGTGGCTAAAGAAAGGAAGAGATTTGGCCTAAAAAGGAATTAAACAAAAATCCCACACGTTAATGAAGAAGATTTCGCACCTTGTTTAATGTATTCAGAAAACCCTCCTCTCCGTATCGCTTCAAAGTTGTTGTCTCCTCATCTCTAGGTTCTTTGTGAAGCTCCACCTGTTTTTTAACACTGTCTGAATCTTTTTCTGCAGTTGATGAGCCTTAAAACATTCAGCATTGCCCGGCTCTAACTGGAAATAATCAACGGAGGTTCACTTTTGCTACCCACGGATGCAGAGATTGAGTCTTCATTAAAACATGAAACGTCCCCCTTAGCCCCATTGTCATCAGAATGCACGTCGGTCTTCATTCTCTGTTCCATCAGGGTTGGGCACATCAATCCTTTCAATACAACTATGCCTCTCAAATAGATCATTTGCCTTTTGCCTCCAAAATAGATCTTTACCTTTGCTTCCAGTGGGGACACTGCCACTTGCATCTTGTTGTCCTGTCGCTTACTCCTTTCTAGCTGCATTTTGAGAATGTGGACTTTCTCCTCAGATACTTTCCACTAAGTTCCACACTTCCAATTCTATTGACCCGGGCTTTCTTTTCATTGATCAATCTAAAATCACTTCTCTGCCATGTAATGAGGACTCAAGGATCAATCCATTTGTAAAATTCACAATCATCAACCTGCCCGACACAAGCAAGCAATTCAAATTCTAGCAGTGCATGCTCTTGGAAAGGAACTCCAAATTAAACAAAGCACAGCACAACTTACAGCAATACAGGTTGATTTGATGGAAACACTAGAAATTATGTGAAACAGAGGCCTTCAAATACAGCACGGAAAATTAAATTCAACAATGCACAGCACAATGCAAAGCAACCATATCCTTGTCAAACACTAAACTGGCCCATACACAGCACATTATGCTGGGCTAGCCACCCACAATGAACAACATATGAAAGTGAACTGGTCCTATACTCAACTGGCCATTATAAGCAATCATTTCAAATGACAATGTACTAAATCATCGATACGTAATCTACTGCAGAAAATTGACAAACCATCACCTCCAACGATAGAACCTCCTTCCACTGGCCAACATATGATCATCAGAAACTTGAAACTTAACAATTGCATAGTGCAACAGAAACTTATGGAAATAACAAAGTGACTCATAGCTAGCTCGAATAACTAAAGAAGAAGTCAAGACAGACATCTGCTCCTCTGTAGCTCAGGGGTCTTAATATATTGTTGTCTTCTTACCCAGGCATTCAAAAGCATATGCAGCGCAACAAGAACAATGCGCTTAGCAAAATCATTCCGACGAACAAATCAAATAAGCCCATTAAATCCAAGTAGAGTGGCCTTTCAAAGCTCTAAACAACGATGAGAGCACCACGTTCATGCCAGCAGTATGTCAGTCCCAGTTTCCCAGTGGTACACTCAACTACTACATTTGCACTAAATTATCAAATCTTATCGGTGTATAATCCTGATCAAATTACAGAATACTGGCAAGAGGTAGATGCACCAAAGATATAAGAAAATTAAAGAGCTAACAAAATTGAGTAATGCAAAATATAATCCATCTCTTCCAATGAACAAGCAAGATAAAGAACCCCGTGTTGCAGGAGTAAGAAAAGTAAATTTTCAGGGTTTATAAAGTACTGGATATGAAGCAAAAGACTCTTCACGGGAATCTTGAAGAGGCCAAAAAATGCACAAACTCTGGTAATGACATAACCAAAGAGCAAGAAAAGGGGGCGAAACCCAGAATCAGAAAAACACCAGACATTAGAAAAAACCACGGATTTGGAACAATGTGAAGTCGTAATCATTCGCCCAAGTTGGATCGAAGCTCGATTTGGATATATCTTGGCCAAAAAGCCACGGATTTGGCAAAGAACCTAGAGAGATTGGGCAAACACGAACCACGAACCCTAGAAATTTGCCCCAAATCGACTTCAGCAACCCAGAGAGGGCGCAAAGCGGCGCCCGTGTAGTCCACGTCAGCCGCCATACCGACGTCATTGTTTTCACGGCGCCACCTCATGCATTCTGTCGTCCACCTGAGCAGTAGGATTTTTCAAGATGATCTTTGTCAGAATTATGAGAGAGTACGTCTCAAGCGAGTATAAATTTGGGGTTTTCAAAGAACTAAAAGGAAGTTTGAGGTGTTGGATTCAAAATGAGCACATTTAAAAAAAAATTAAGGTATCTTTTCTAGTAAATGTAAAGATTGAGAAATAGAAATTAAGTTCAATAAAAGTAGATTGATAAAATTGAGCATAGAAGAGTTAAATAAAGAAATAATTTGGACAAGAATTTTATATGAAATATCGTTTAGATCATTAGCTTCACTTATCCCAGAAAAAAAAAGAGATTGAGGGATTAGTTTGCAATTGAATTAGAAAACTAGAAGAACAAGAAGTATGTCCTATTTATAGGTTTGATCCTACATTGCTAGAAAAAGCATCTACGACTATTCATCCTAGCAAATGTACCTCGCCCATGTTTTCAAATTTCCAAATAAACTTATTAGCACTTCTTTAAAAATAGATCAAAAAAACCTTAAAAAGAAGATTTCCTTTTAGAAGAAAATGAAAACCAAAGAAAATAGTCTGCAGAAAAATACGATGCATGAGAAAGAGAGGTTTGCCAAGAAGAACACCATGTAGAAAAAACAAAAAGAGAGTAAATCTTCTACATAGATTAAAACAAGGAAGTATAAATGACGTAGAAAATTATTTAAACAACTTATATTATGACATATGGAAAACCCCAAAGATCGAATCATCCTAATAGAGTAAACCTGCCACTCAACTGGATGGAAATAAAAGTAGGGAAGAGGTCAGAAAAGAAGAACCAGAGACACCTATAACAGAATGGAGACAGCAGATTTGCACATGGTGGGAGACAGATGATCCGCATCCTGTCACCATTTGTAGGTTTTGGGTCTCTTTAAGAGAAATGTAGGAAAATTCAAGGTAAAAGACATTTCTACCGTGACATATTGGTCTCGAGTCTCCCTCAAAAAGTAGAGTATATAAGCTTGCATTGCCTGTGAGTAGCACACACAAAGAATGAAGAACGTGCACATCTAATAAATATGTTATATTACCTTAGATCTGCAGCTTGCTTTTGTGCTTGTTCATGCTTGCCTTACTGTTCTTCTCATGACCTTGGTGTTTGAAGCTTAGCCTTGGCCGAACTTGAACCTTTGTTCGTCCCTGATCTTAAACTTGTGCCCATTTTAGTCACACCGCTTCCTGAACTCGCAATTGTGCCCTTTCCTGAAGTTGAAACTCTGCCCCTTCCTGTACTCAAAGTCGTGCTGCTTTGTGAACTTGAAGTTATGCCCCTTCCTGGACTTGAAGCTGTGCCCATTTTAGTTGTGTCTGTTCTTGAACTCGAATCCCTAACCTTTCCTAAACTCAAGGTCATGTCCCTTCTTGAACTCACAGTTGTGCCCTTTCCTGAAGTTGAACCTCTGCCGCTTCCTGTACTCAAACTCACACTGCTTCGTGAACTTGAAGTAATGCCCCTTCTTGGACTTGAAGTTGTGCCCATTTTAGTTGGGTCCGTTCTTGAACTTGAAACCTTACCCATTCCTGAACTCAAAGTCATGCCCCTTCCTGAACTCACAGTTGGGCCCTTCCTTGAAGTTGAATAATCTCTGCCCTTTCCTCTACTCAAAGTCACGCTACTTGGTGAACTTGAAGTTATGCCCTTTTTTGGACTTGAAGCTATGCCCATTTTAGTTGTGCCCATTCTTGAACTTGAACCCCTACTCGTTCCTAAACTCAAAGCCATACCCCTTCCTGAACCCAAAATTGTGCCCTTTCCAGAAGTTGAAACTCTGTCCCTTCTTAAGCTCAAAGTGGCGCTGCTTTGTGAACTTGAAGCTATGTCCGTTCCTGAGTTTGACGCCATGCCCCTCCCTAAAGTAGAAGCTGCTTCTCTATCGAAGCTCAAACCTTCACCATTTCTTGAACTTGAAGCTCTACCCCTTCCTCTGCCTCTTTCTGTAGGATGCCTTCCTGGGTTTGAAGCACATCCTGTCCCACTTTCTCTGCTTGTTTTTGTTGGTACTCGGTCAGTCTCCACTGTCTTGTCCCTCTTCACCTAGAACATGTTGAATTCAACATGAGTTTTGAGGACTGCACATTTAAGATAATGCAAATCTTCAGTACTTACCGAGGAAAAGTCTCTTTGATCCTCAACTTCAGTTGTAGCTTTGCAGGATCTCTCATAGTGTTCAACTCCTCTGCATGTTTGGCTACTCGACCCGACAACATCACATGGGTTGGCAGATTCCCCAATCTCATCCTTGTCCTTCTTCCTATTTTCCGTGGCCTCAAAACATTCAGTATGGCCCGGCTCTGACTGGAAATCATTTATAGATGAGGTGCCATCAGTTTTGCTTTCACCCACAGACGCAGAGTCTGGCACTTCATAGGAACCTGAGATGTCGAACTCAGCCCCGTCCTGAGTTTGGGAAAATAGAGCAGACTCGAATCAGAGGAGAATCGACATTATATAGCACCTCATGCTTTGTTCCACATGACCTTCATGGTTTAATTATTAGATTAATTTACTAATTTTATTTCCATAAAATGTATCATCGTTTGCACTAATTATTCCATACCATGCCAAGTAAAGCAAAAACAAAAAAGGTAAAGGGCGTTGCTATTCTACTTCCATATCAAGTTCCGTTTTTGTTTCTAACTATAATGTCATTATCTTAGTGAACTTAATCCTTCATCTTATATTCATTTTAATTACAGTAATCTACACTTTTTGTATAATAATATGTACTTCATGTACTATTATCTTTTAATCTTAGCCATTTATTTCAACTATAATACTATTATAATTATATGCCCATTCTAGTTGTGCCCCTTCCTAAACTCAACATTGCCCATTTCAGGTTTTTATTTAAAATAAGATCAATTTTAGGTCTTTATTTGAGAAAATGAAAATACTTCGTGCCCTTATTTGAAATAATATTCACTCAATGTCTTATTTGATAAAATGAATGCGCTTGCTTTGAGCCCTTCTTTGGAATTTCTCCAGAGATAAATGATCATAATATTAAATATCTATACCATGAATTATCTACCTTCATCGTTCGTTTTCCCATGCGATGACTTTCGGTGTAATCTAATAAGTTCTTGTGTTTTTTGATGTTTCTTACGGCTACGAATTGGACATTAATTTCTCCACAATGCATTAATGAAATAATATAGTCAAATAGTCCATAAGTATTTTTATTATATGTACAACATTAAATTTGGGCATTAATCATGTTCCTTGCAAATTTTTTTAAAAAAATTAGTTGACAAAGAAATCATATAATGCTTTCGAAATCAATAATTTGTGGTCTGGCATGTTATCTGGGAAAGCAGTTTTGACGAAGTAATATATAGAAAGATAATATTAATCTGCTGGCAATGTTAAAGAACTAAGGCTATGCAACACCAAAAAGGTAAGTAGAGATAAGTGACTAATGCAAGGAGACAAATCAGCCACCTAAGAAATTGCGGTGTAACAAACAAAAATGGCAACTCTTAAAAGGGTGGATATTCGTGTGGCTAAAGAAAGGAAGAGAATTGGCCTAAGAAGGAATTAAACGAACATCCCAAACGTTGACGAAGAAGATGTTCGCACCTTGTTTAACGTAATCAGAAATCCCTCCTCTCCGTGACGCTTCAAAGTTGTTGTCTCCTCATCTCTAGGTTCTTGGTGAAGCTCCACCTGTTTTTTAACACCGTCTAAATCTTCTCCTGCAATTGATGTCGTAGCCTCAAGACATTCAGCATTGCCTGGCTCTAACTGGAAATAATCAACGGAAGACGTGCCATGAGTTTCGCTTTCACCACCCACAGGTGTAGAGTTTGGATCTTCATTCGGACGTGAAACTTCCCCCTCAGCCCAATCCTCATCGGAATGCACGTCAGTCTTCATTCTCCGTTCCTCCCTTAACATCTCCTCCATCTCCTCATCGCGTTCTCCCTCCCACTCGCTGTCGACCCCTCCCTTGACGTACAAATGAATAAAGAATCCTCCTCTAGATGCCCAGTACAACATTTCACTCACGTCCCCATCACTCTCGATCGCCATTTGCATTCGCCAAGGGTCCTTGCTGTCGTACCACATTTCCTTGCTGTCGTACCACATTTCCTTAAAACGAAAGCCGAAACTTTTCACGTCAGCAATCAAACCTTCATATGTCACTGAATTGGGGTCGACGCCTTCCTTTTCTCTCTCTATCCACCCAAACTTTCCACCAAGGTGAAATCGAATTGTGAAGGAAATCTGTGATGGAACAAGTTCAACCGGAGAGCCCAACAACATATTTATTGGATATACACTATACTTTTTGCATATTTACCCAAAAGCCAATCAGCACAGCTATAAGCATGTGATGTAAATTTAAATTAAGCATCGAATGAGTTGGATAACTATCTACCTAGGATTAAGTATCTCATCACAGATTCCCTTTTTTAAGGGGAAAAGAAGAAGAAAATTGGAATGCCAGTGTAAATCAAACTTTCTAGTAGCGGTTTTTCCGCTGTTCGTTGGGGGATTGTAACTATTCACGTTCTCACTAACCAGTAAATCAAGGGAGATAAGGTCATCTGGGAAACATTTTCTTTATACTGCTATAATCATTCTAAAATGGAATTGATAGAAATATCTTCAATTTCTTTTTTAACGTTATAGTGCTGACATTTACCTTGACTAATTCCTATTGATTCACATAAACTACCACATCTACGTACTTAAAATACTTTATTCACATATTGTCAAGAGTCACTCCTAAGATTACTTTGTACATGGATGCTAACAAATTGTAATTAAGGTGGTACAAAAGTTAAAATGTCATTAAATGCCCGATATGTGAGATAGTCTTTTGCACTTTATTGCATAAAATTATTTGTAACTTAATAAATTGTAAAATTGATGTCAAAAGATTGTCTTTGGTACATGAATATTAGATTCAGTGAAGTAATGTATTTATTTTTACTCCGGTAACACTAGTCTAGAGTAAGTAGGTGTTATTTCTTTTGTTTATACTTTATATTTGTGGATTATCTTACAACTAGGGTTGCCTTCTCAATGTCTTAATTTGCTTGCAGTAATAGGCGCCAATCACTAAAACCAGCGACTTAAAAAATTACGATGCTTCTTCTTTACTTGTTCCTTGTTATCAATTGCTCTTTTCAATTCCCATCCTATTGCAAAATAATAATAATAATAAATTACTAGACAAAACACATCATATGATTCTTTCGAAATCTATAATTGGTAATTGATTATCTAATTTCTTGTCTATTAAAGCAATTTTGATTATAATATTTAAAGAATGATCATATGAGTTTACTGGCAATATTAAAAAGACCAAAACTATCCATCACCAAAACGCAAGTAGAGATAAGTGACTAAGATAGAAAAAAACAATATGCAACCTAAGTAATTAAAGTACCACACAAAATGGGATCCACAGAAGAGGGAGGAAAGGTTGCTCTAGGAACTGCAAATATCCAACACTAGAAAACGACCAAAACAAATCAGCCACCGAAGAAATTACGGTGCAAAAAAAAACAGGGTAACTCTAAAAGGGCAGATATTGTGTTGTTAAAGGACGGTGGATATTTGGCTTAAAAAGGAATTAAACAAAAGTCCCACACATTAATGAAGAAAATGTCGCACCTTGTCTGATGTATTTAGAAGAATCTCCTCTCTATAACGCTTTAAGGATATACCATGTCCATCTTTGATAAAGTAACCACACATCTTGATATGGATGATGCAGTCATCTGGTATTTTTGTGCAAGATGCATCAATCAACCGTCTCGGTGACGAGCACCATAAGACCAGCAGGATTTTTAGAGACTCTAGCTCGTTTAGGCCCTCAACATCAGTAAGTACATCGAGACGTTTAATTTCCAATCTCGTCAGGTTTTTCAAGTATGACAACCCATTTATTCTTGTCAGAGATTTGCAATCATTAACGATCAAGTATTCCAACGATTTCCAAACACCCACAACTTGTATCTCAACTAGCTTTCGACAAGATTGCACATTCACTTGCCGTAGTTTCCCTAGTCCCGAAGGAATGGATAATCTCTTAAGCCGTTTCCAATTGAAAACCCTTAAGCTCTCCAGTCGTGATAGTCCATCTAGTGAAATGTCTTCCATTTCACAACAATCAATCTCTAAAGTTGACAAATTTTCCCAACAACTCCAGTTGAAGGATGGAAGCTGCTCAAGGGGTTTTAAGTCCAAGCGTCCCAAAACAATCTCTTCTAGATGAGAAAGATAAGTCAACTCTGGAGGTATAGGAACGTTTAGCAGTCTTAACTCCAACCATTCCAATTTAGATAAATTCCCAATCCAACTTAAGTCGCATCCTGGGATTAGGTTTGATTGGCCTCCGTCTCCACGATCAGAGCCATCACTTAGTAGTAGATTAACCAAATTAGTAAGTTTCGATAGATTAGGGACTGAGAGCAATGATTTGGATCGAAGAAGTAGATAGGTCAAACTTGTGGGAAGCTCCGGCAACTCTTGAATCTCATGACAATTGGTTAAGTTCAGGATTTTGAGTTGATGAAGCTTGTTGATTGTCCTTGGAATTCTACGAATATGGGTGCACCCTAAATTTAGGATTCTTAAAGATGACCATTCTCCAATTCCAACAGGAATTTCACCTTCCACTCTATTATGCTGAGAAAGAATAAGCTCTTCAAGATTTACTAAAGTGCTGAGGCCACAACGTAATAACCAATCATATTTTTCCTCAATAGAGAAAGAATCTATGCGAAAGCGCAAGATCCGTAATGATTTTAATTCTCCAATAGAGTTTGGAATTGGACCTATCAAAAGAAAAATTCTCAAGTTTCAAACTACAAATATATAAATTTTAACATTCCAATGGAATTTGGAAGTTTGGCAATGCACGTACCCGATGAATCTAACTCCATCAATGAGGTCAAATTCCCAAATGAGTCAGGAAGTTGAAACTTTTCACAACATAACGAGGAGAAACACTGAAGCTTCTCTAGTTGCCCCACTTCTTTCGGCAAATCCATGAAATTTTTGCGGCTTTCGATCTTTAACTCAATCCACACTTCACTGGGCTTTATCCACACGTCACCGAGCACCTTTCCTCCATGGTGCTTCCACACTTCACTGGGCATCTTTACTCCAGGGTGCAATTGGATTATGAAGGAAATCTGAGATGTGACAAGTTCAACAGGAGAGCCAAACAACATATTTATTGGACATACACTAAACTTTTTTGCATATTTACCCAAAATTCAGTCAACATGAATGTAAGTATGTGATGTAAATATAAATTAAACACCAAATAAGTTAGATGACTATCTACCTAGGAGAACTATCTCATCACAGATTCCCTTTTCTAAGGGGAAAAAGGTGAAGAAAATTAGAATGCCAGTGTAAATAAAACTTTCTAGTAGCAATTTTTCTTTTTCACTATTCGTTGGGGGACAGTAACTATTCACGTCCTCACCAACCATTAAATCAAACGTACATGAGGTCGCTCGGGATAATTTTTTTTTTTTATAAAACTATAATTTTTGAAAAATAGCATCGATAGAAAGTTTTTTTAATTTTCTTTTCGAATATTATAGTGCTGACATTTAGCTTGACTAATTCCAATGGATACACATGAACTACCGTGTCTACATGCTGAAAATACTCTGTCCACATCTTGACAAGTGTCACTCCTAAGATTACTTTGTATCTTGTGATGGCTATCTTGCTAACAAATTGTAGTTAAGGTGGTACGATAATTAAAATTTCACACTTTTTATTGCATAAAATTATTTGTAACTTAATAAATTGTACAAATGACATCAATAGATTGTGTTTGGTACATGAATGCTAGATTTAGTGAAGTAATGTATTTACTTTTAGTCCGTTAATGCTAGGCTAGAGTTGGTGGGTATTATTTTTTTTGCTTATACTTCCTATTTGTAGATTACCTTACATGTAGGGTTGCCTTCTTAATGTCTTAATCTGCTTGCGGTTACAGGCAACAATCACTAAAAAGTTACTGATGATTTATTTCTAGCTTGTTTCTTTTCATTAAACCCATCGACTTGTTCCTTCTTGTCAATTGCTCTTTTCAATTCCCATCGTATGGCAAAATAATGAAAAAATTAGGAGACAAAAAACCTGATATGATGCTTTTGAAATCTATAATCGGTAATCGATTATCTAGTGTTTTTTCAATGAAAACAACTTTGATGATTAATATTTAAAGTATGATTAAATGAGTTTACTGGCAATATTAATAAACCAAAACTATCCAACACCAAAAGGCAAGTAGAGATAAGTGACTATGAAAAAAATATGCAACCTACGTAACAACACAAAGTGGGAACTTCTAAAGAGGGAAAGAAAACTTTAGGAACCGCAAATATCCAAGGGAAAATTTCAAATAAGGGCCAACAGTGCTCTTACTTTCTCAAATAAGAATCTAATGTAGATTTTATTTCAAATAAGAATTTGAAGTGGTTATATCAATCTCAAATAAGACTTTGAAGTTATTATGTTTATTTTAAATAAGGGCATAGTTTCACTGGCCGACAAAAAATTCCGGCCGACCAAGGATATTTTAGTAAAAACACAATTTAAATTTAAATATTAATTAAATTAGCTCAAAAAATTTAAAGGAAAAAAAAAAAAAAAAAGAAAAGAAAAGAGGAAAACAGAGTTTATCGTCCAGGTCAGCCCTACCGCCGCTCCCACTGGGTTTATTGCCACGGCTTTGAACAGCAGAGATTGAAACAGAGCTGCGAAAAATGCACGAGTCAAACCAAGGTCAGACTCGATATTCACCAACCCACATCGACAACACTTCAGACGACCGAATCGTCGACACGAAAATTCCAATACGAATTCACCCAAGAAGAAGCTCAAGACACAGACGAGCTCGTTCTGGCTCATTTCCAATGGGGAAAAAGATGGTTTTTTCTTTTCTTTTCACACTCCATCTCAACGTGTGAAGATCATACCGGGCTGGTGGGAGGCGGGGATGGCGGAGACGAAGGACATGAGGTGGCGCAGCCGAAGAACTTGGCGACAAAGAGGGTGGTGGGCCTGGGCCAAAGGGGAGTCGATGAGCGGGAGGCACTCCCAGAGCATGCAGTTGTCACTGCACCGCTTGCGGAGGACCCAGCATCCATTGTCGCTGACCTAGGGTGAGGTCCAAGGGCGCTAGGCGAGGGCCACTGGCGGTTGGGGCTAGTGCCGCCATCCCACCAATGATGGGGCGGCGGCCATAGGTAGGAGAGAGCCTCTATTTCCTCTCTTTTTTTTTGAATTTTTTTTTGTTTTTCTATGAAATGGAAAAAATTCAAAAATTCAAAAAGACGAAATTGCCTTTCTCAATAGGTGAGTTCAAGCCCTTCTTTGAAAATGATATGAGCATTTCAAGCTTTTATTTGAAATAATGTCAATTTTAGACCATTATTTGATAAAATGAGAATACTCTGATTCCTTATTTGAAACGATGTCTATTTCAAACATTTATTTGAGAAAATGAAGACACTTCATGCCCTTATTTGGAATTTTCCCAATATCTAACATTAAAAAATGACAGAAATAAATCAGCCACCTAAAAAATTACAGTAGAACCAAAAAATGGCAACTCTAAAAGAGCGCATTTTACCGACCAAAAAAAAAAGACCGGATATGGTGTGGCTAAAGAAAGGAGGATATTTAGCCTAAAAACAAATTAAACAAAAGTCTCACACATTGACGAAGAAGATGTTGCACCTTGTTTGATGTATTCATAAGAATCTCCTCTCTATAACGCTGCAAGGATATATTATATCCTTCTTTGATGAAGAATCCACACTCTTGTAACTTGACGCAGCAATCATCTGGTATTTTGCAAGATGCATCAATCGACCATCTCAATGACAAGCACCTATAGAGTGACAAGATTTTCAGAGACTCTAGTTCGTTTAGGCCCTCAACGTTAATAAGTACATTGCAATTTCTAATGTCTAAGCTCCCCAAGTTTTTCAAGTATGACAACCCACTTATTCTTGTCAGAGATTTGCAATCATAAACGGCCAATTTATCCAACGATTTCGAAACACCCAAAACTAGTATCTCAATTAGATTTGGACAAAAAGACACATCTACTTCCTGTTGCTTCCCTAGTCCTGAAAAAATGGATAATCTTTGAAGCTGTTTACACCGTGTAATATTGAACTCGATCAATGACCGTAGATCTCCAATGAAGCTTTCAATTCTCTCTAAACTGGAGCAATTATCAAGAGTCAATCTCTCTAAAGCCAAGCATCTAGAGATGTCTGGGATTGTCGTTATCCCATCACAATTGGTAATGGATAGAACTTTCAAATCTTTTGCTCCCTGTAAGAATGAATGACATGTCAAGTGTAAAAACCATTGCATTGTACACAAGGGAACTATCAGACTAGAATTTAAAACATGTAATTTACCTTGATTAAGTCCCATGCTTTTGAATCATCCTTGAAGTAAATCCTGTTAAATTTACAAACAACAAGCTTATCCATACACAAACCGTCCGCCCTAAATTCCAAATCCATACCGTTCATCCCATAACCCTTCCAAGGATGAGGAGCACTCCAAGAAAACCACCTCAAATTTGAGTGACACATTTTAAAGTCCCCAACATAAGTTCCCCTTTGTAAAATGAGAAATCTTAGGTTTGGTAACCTTTCATAGTCTTCATTTCTTATCTCTATGTGGGAACTATATGTAGATATCATAAGCGCTTGAACTTTGTTCTTTATCTGCAAGTGAAATTTTGCAATGAGTGAAGAAGTTTGTCAACTTTCAACCACTATGTTTTACAACTCAAATTGATGGGAAAAAATTGATAAAGGTCCTAAACAAAAAATAAAAAAGAAGAATTCATGCTTACCTTTTCAGTTTTTATGATTTGAAGAGCCTCTTTTGCAACCCATAACCTACTTTGCTCTTCTAGGTCATATGAACTTTCTTCACGAACAATTTGCCTTCCTAGGTCTATTAATTGATCATGCA
The DNA here is from genome assembly GCA_014182895.1 of Angophora floribunda. Classification (NCBI taxonomy): domain Eukaryota; kingdom Viridiplantae; phylum Streptophyta; class Magnoliopsida; order Myrtales; family Myrtaceae; genus Angophora; species Angophora floribunda. The sequence continues at coordinate 33,361,975 of CM024707.1, read as the reverse complement.
TCCAAAACTGATCATTGTCCAATATCTTTATCAAGCACCTACTAATAAGGGCATCAATTCCTCTTTCAGGATAAAATGAACAACTCTCCCACATATAAATTGCATCGGTCTTCTTCTCATTGACAAAGAAGCATGCTATATCGAGAAAAATTTGCTTCTGATGTTTATCCAAGTCATCATAGCTAATCCTCAACTTCTTTTGAATCTCTTCCTCAGGTTCTTTCTTCAACTTGGCCAACGTCTCTTTCCAAAATGCTTCTCCTTTCCCATTAAGTAATGAACCTACCACTTTAATCGCCAAAGGAAGCCCTCCCATACGTGACATAATTTCACTTGAAAGCCATCGATAATCATCCAAAGGAAAGTCTTCACAAAAGGCATGCTGACGAAAAAGCCGAAGTGCAAGACCATCATCCATCTTTGGCATCTCATAGTGCAGAATTTTATCTTTAAATCCCTTAACTTGTAGAACATCTATATTTCTTGTTGTAATGATTATCCTAGATCCTGAACGTAATGAAGAATTTCCTATTAGTTTCTTAATGCGCTCTTCACTATCAACATCGTCCAAAACCACAAGGACTTCCTTTGTGCTGAGGGTGGTTCCAATCCTCTGTATTCCATGTTCAATATCCCTGAATTGTTCTATAGATTCGGAACCAACAATGTCAGACAGTAATTTCTTCTGCAACTCAACTATGCCCTCCTTGGTCAATGAGTTTTCTCGGACATCCTCTAGGAAGCTACAACACTTTCCAAAATAGGATGAAAGTTGATTGAAGACGACCTTGGCAATAGTTGTTTTACCGATCCCACCCATTCCATAGATTCCCATGAGCCGCACATCACTATGGTTGACATCTAATAACTCTTTCAAGTATTCTACCTGATCATCAAGTCCAATTATCTTTTCATTCATTAATTTATGCTTTGTCTCTAGCTTCTTCAATACTTTTTCAACAACCGAATTGACAATCTTAGCTTGGCTGCCATGTACAAAAGCAATTTCATTAGTGGACTAGATTCATTTCATACCCATGCATCACACGTGGGATTGTCGACATTTTCACGTGAAAAGATTGAAGTACAAATGACGGATATATAATTACACTGAATAATTGATCCAGGCTAATTTAGTAGAATCCACTTGACATGTTGTACATTAATGATTATATAAATTTCTAAAGACTAATAATGTCTTGCGCGGCCAAAAGTTACCAAGTGGCTACGTCATCCGTTAAACATTACAGTATGGTGAGGAAAAATACCCCCAAAAAAAAAAACACAAACATTTGTATTGGTTTAACTTACGCATGTAAGACTTCTATGAGTGTGATCATGTCAAGTATAATGGCAATTAAAGAGCCGTGTCACATTAATATTGGTTCAAAATTGAATATCAAGGACCTGTCTCCCTTAGGACTAACTTGGTGGTTAAGAAATGAAGACGAGTAGATTACGTTCGATTTTCCAAATCATCAAGTGGGTATTCCTATGTTTGGACCATCTACTTGAGCTTCAGCTTGCACCTTATCTGGTGCATAGAGTTGGCAAGATAAACTATAGTTTCGGAGTTTCTTTATTTAAGGCGGATTTCCTTATCAATATAAAAACAAAACAGAGAGGCCTGTCAGTTTGCTTTCCCATAACTCCATCTTCAGGTTGGACTTAAAAATCCAAAATTCTCAATGGCGTATTGGCACATTGACTACATACCTAAAAGCATAAGAGATTGCCAACTATAAAAAATTATGCAAATCCAGCTCAGTTGCATTGGAGATGCTAATGGGCGCCCAGTAGCACCCACAGATTATCGATTGATGGTCGAATTATGTGATGTTATTTTTGAATGATGATAAGCATATTAAATTGTTAATGTAAATGCCATGCGATGACCCCAAAAACAAGATACAAATGCCATTTTGGGCCACGCCGCAACCATGTTGCGCCCTAATCCATGTGGCGCACCATCCATTTCTACCTTTGTTACTCTGGATTAGATTAGATGGGTGGTTACTATATCAAGGCTTTTTAGTTTGCCTAAGAGTTAAGACAGCCCTGAAGGAAGGTGAAAAGGAAAATGCTAAGGAGAAATTGCAAAAGCCATTTTCCACACATATTGACTTCCGTCTCCACATTTCATTACATAAAAATTGACTCCCCAATTTTTCATGTTTTTCAAATTGCCTACGTTGTCGTAACTTATTAATCCAATTGCCATTTTGTTATCAACATTACCCTCACCACTCTCCTGAATCTGTGACTATCGACCTTCAACTGCTACCTGTTGTCGGCCGCTATCTACTTGTCCAGTGCTCATACGGCAAAAAGTTTCGACACCCCCTACCCCGCAACACCACTCGGAGGCCTCCGCACCATCACCGACCTCAGATGAGAGGTCCACATAGGGTGTTGCCTCCGGCCCAATCCACGCACCATACGTGGGATTGTCAAAATCTTAACTTGAAAAGATTTGAAGCACATCCAAATGATATTTAATTACAAATAATAATCATTATAGGCTAAATTAGCAGAGCTCATTTGATATGTTTTTCCATCTATGATTATATAAATTTCTAAAGATAATAATGTTGCCTTACACGATGGCCACAGTTACCAAGTGTCTACCGTATCGCACGTTAGCAAAATTTTAGCATTTAGCTAGCCCTGGAAAAAATTTCAGCAATCGCAATGGGAGAATTATGAGTCGAGATAATGGACGTGCAGACCCTGAAGTGCCAAAAGTTCAGAAATGTATACTTAAGTGCCAAAATCGAAGAAAAAATGATCAATTAAAAGTCAACGGTGAAAAATCTGGCTAATATGTACACATGTCATTTTTCGGCAACTTTATTTGCTGACGCTTCAAAACAAATATCCATGTGACAATTTAAAAAAAAAAAAGGAAATTGTCTCGCGTGGCATAAAAAAAAGTCATAAAGAAAATCTCAAAAATTGATTTTATTATAAAAAAAAAAAAGAGCAAGGGGGAGGGATCAGGTGAGGGCTGTGCAACCCTTACTGCCGTTGCCATCATCGCCCCACCATCACTAGGAAGAGTCGGCGACGGTGGGGTGAGAGTCGGCCGAGGTCGCCAAGCCCTGGCTAATGGCCAACAACCTTGGTTGACTCACGGCGAGGGCCTACGGGCCCTCACCTAGATCTGGGGTGAGGGTCACGACCCTCTCCCTTCCCTTTTTTTTTTTTTTAAATTAATCAATTTTATAATAATATATTTTTAAAGTTTTTAATATTATTTAATTAATATATTTTTTAAATGCCACATCAGCACTAAAACAACGTTATTTTGGCTAAGTTTTTGTTGACTTAGCTTACGGCGAGTCACGTAAGTGGGTTATATTATTAAAATAAGTCATGTCGGATTTTCAACGGCCTTCGAGAGAGTTGGCATTTAAGTGATCCAATTTTCAAAAAAAAGTAACACTTAAATATATCTTTCATAACTTTTGACATTTAAATATTCTCATGTCAAGTTTTGGCACTTGGGCTATTTTTTTCCCCAAGATAATATAAACAAATGAAACGTCATCTATTGAACAACGTCGTTTGGTTGACATATATATATATAATCCTGTGAAAAAAGCCCAAAATATTTTTATTGACTTAACTTATGCATCTTACCTAGTCATGGACCTAAGCATAAGTCATAGTTTCATAATTAACCTATCTAAGGTGGACTTCTTTGTCACTATTAATACAAAATGGAGAGGCCCTATCTGTTTGCTTTCCAGTAACTCCACCTTTTGGTTGGAAATCCGGAATTCTAGAGCTTGCCCATTCTAAAACATTATGCAAAAACAGCTCATTTTTTTTGGAGAAGCTAATGGGGGCGCCCGCATGCTATAAAAGCATATAGTTGGTTTGTTAATATAAAATATGTGTTTGATCTAAACTTATCGATTGAACAGCCGAATTATGTGTTGTTGTTGATGGATTATGGTAAGCATATTAAGTTGTTAATATAAAGGCCATGCAATGACCCTCCAAAACAAGATATAAATGACGCACGCAGGACCACGACACTGCCATGTTGGGCCTTGACTCATCAAATAGCTCATTGCTCGAGACATGTGGCCCATTGTTCATCTCCACCTTTTATTACTTTGGATTAGGTTAGATGGGTGATTACTATTTTGCCGCTTTGTAGTTTGCCTAATACAATCCTCAAGAAAGGTGAAAGGGCTAATAATAATAAATCCCTAAAACCATTTTCGACGCACTTCAACCCGCATCTTCTTATTTTATGATAATATGCAAATTGAATCCCTAATTTTTACTCCTTTTTTTATTTATTTATAAATTGCATCTATTGCCCGAACTTTCTTATCAAAAGGAACCTCACCACTCTCCTCGACCCGTGACTATCGACCTTTAGCTACTGCCTGTCCTCGACCGCTACCTACTGGTTCGCTGCTCGTACTGGTGCGAAGCTGTGGCACCCCCTACACCATGTGTCCCTTCCCCTTAACCCCCCTCGCTCCGACCCACCACTCAAAGGCCTCCACTCTGTCACCGACCTCACATCAACGGTCGACAATGATCGTTGCCTCCGGCCTGTCCAGATTGAGGTTGCCCGACCTCGATTTGGACCTCCCATGAGCTTTGCAAAGCTCAAGGCCCCTAGATGACGGCTCTATCATTCTTTATATGTTCTTAGGATACTCTCGCCTTTATTGGATATTTAGATAAGAATTTTTTTCATCGAATCTTAGTTTTCTTGTGTGATTGGTGTTTCTTGAGGTGCATTCACAAATGGATACATTAAAATTGACACCAAACGCCATCTCTCTTCTGCCAAGAATAAAAAAAAAATCGCCATCTCTGATTGTTTCCGTCTTTTCCATGTAGATGAAAAATGGAATTCGATATTCTTATCACAGGGGTAATTGGATTTTTTGGGTTGAAAATTGTGAATTGTGATAAATGAGGTGGTAAATAAATATGAATGCAAAATTCGATGTTGATTTTGGTAATTTTCCCAAATAATAATTGCAAACAGGTGCTCTTGAATATTTCGTAGCCTCACGAGACAGCGAAGAGGGGAAAATGACTAGTAAAAGGAATATGGAGGTCTACGTCATTGAAATTATCGACAAAGGAGGGGAAAATTTTAGGGAAGATGTGAAGAGCAGGGCATGTAAAGTTGAACGAGAGCAGCAACTGGAGGTAGTTTTCAATATTTTCCAACTAAAAAAAAGAATAAAAGAAATTAGTTGGCCGGCAATGTTGTATCCCCTAAAACAATAGAAAAAGAAATAGATAGGGAAAGAGTTATTACCTTGTGTTCTTTTTCACGACCCATCCCTTGTGGTCATCTACCTTTCCAAGAGCTGTTTTCCATGCCTCGACTTCTTCGGGAAACTTCTTCTTGTGTTCCTCAAAAGCAGCTTGATAGGGTGCATCGCCATCCGGTCGAGTCTTAAGTTTAACAACGTCAGGTTCTACAAGGAAAAAAATAGGAAAGATACTTTTTTGATCTCCTGAGTTAGACACATTATCCATTATGAGCTTAAGCTCACGGAGACACCATTTACTGGAAGCATAATTCCGAGAGAAGATAGGTATGTAGAGTTTGGAGTTGTTGATAGCATGTTCAAGTCTATCACTAATAACATCACCGATAGGGAGTTGTTCTTCATCCCTGAATGTGTGGACTCCGGCATCTACCAAGCCGTTGTAGAGGAAGTCGGTAAAATCATGACGAGTATCCTCTCCTCTAAAATTCAAGAACACACCGTACTCACATCCTGATGCTCCTGCAGCATCCCCACTCGTTCCAGCCTTCCAGTTTGCCATAGCTAGAAGCCTGTTACTTCCAGAGATCTCTCTACCCAAAAAGAGAGCGAGGCAAGTGAGTGCCGATATCTTAAATAAATACTTGGCCGGCTCACTTTTTTTCCTTTTTCTTTTTTTTTTTAATATGGAATATGGTGAGCTCACTTTAAAATCAAGTTTAATTGCCTACTTCCCACGTAACACTCTGCACAAGCAGGTTGACGTCGAGAAAATATCGGGTACGGCTCTGAGGTCAACTCAGCAAAAAAATAAGTCCATTTATCTTGCGACACCTATTCCATGCGGGCCCACCTTTTAGTCTCAGTCTCCCCTCTCCCGTCCTCGCCGTCTCGCCCTTCCCTTCTCTCTCTTCTTTTTTATCTTCTTCTCTCTCCTCTCCCTTCACGTCTTCCTCTTCCTCTCTCCTCCGCCTTACCCCTTTTCCCTTCTCCGACCTCGACCTCGGAACCCACCTCAGACCCGCCGCCATTTTCTTCGGCACGTCGCCTCCATCCCTGCCCGCTTCTTCTCGAGCTCGAAGACGGACCGGCGAACTGAAACGGCAGTGAGGAGGTAAACTGATCAGCGGTGAGGTGATGGTGGTGGAAGGGCACGTACGGCCGTTGTCTTCCCCGTCAAAGTGAGAGGAAGAAGATAAAAAAAAAAAAAAAAACGAAGAGAGAGAAGGGAGGGGCGAGACGGTGAGGGAGGAAGACGGGGAACAGAGACTGAAAGGTGGGCCCGCGTAGTACAGATGTTGCAATATGAATGGACTTGCTTTTTTTTTTTTTCTGAGTTGGCCTTAGAGCCGTACCCAATTATTTCGCAATTAACCCCGGCAAAGGTGACAAGACTTTTTAACAAGTTCAGGAAATTTTTTGAAAACTCCTTGGGGGACCACAAAGGGCAATTAGACATTAGTTTTCCTTTGGAATAAAAGAGTCTCTCAACTTGTTTTTCTCGTTTTGCATACTTCTTGTTCAAATTCGTCATTCCCTTAAAAGTATAAATGGAGATGTGATATCTCCACAGCCCTCGCTCGGGCTCGCCGTCACCACGCCATTGGCAGGGGAGATCAGCTCGCCATTGACGAGAAGGAAGAAGAAATCAAAAAAAGAAAGAACAAGGAAAAATTCAGAAAAAAAAATTATGAGAATGTTATTAAAATTTATTCATATTAGTGTCGGCTGTTTTATGTGGCGCCATTGATGTCCAAAATTGGAAAAAAGTGATTGAATAGACTAAATTGATAAAAATTAAAAATATTTATAACATAATTAAAAAATTAAAAAAATTAGAACTGAATTAATAAAAGTATAATAAATTTAGATTTTTTTGGGTAATTTTCCCCACAATCATAGGAACCTTATTGTGTCTTCAGGTAGAGAGCAAATATAGAACCAACCATCCCGAAAAATCCCAACAAGATGAATGCGCGTTCAATCCAATCACCAAATATTTTCGGGAAAATCCATTTTTCCAAAAGGACAAAAAAAAATCAATTGTACGGAGCAGCCCCATTGGCTGGCCTAATTATTGCTCCGTCCAAACAAATGCACCATCGATGGTGTTCATGGAGATAACGTGCGTCTTCACAAGTCCTCATCTCCTCCTCTGCAGGCGTCACTACCCGCCTCTCAAGGTCATCCCTCAACAACACCAGACCGCCCAGCTATTGTCCTCACTGGCGCCTCTGACTGTTCCACCCGTGATTGTTATACCGACAATAGTTGAAGGGTCTAATTAAACATTTTACAATGCTTTAGAAAGTCCCGACTCATTCTTTTTTCTTCTTTTCTGTGCACATGGTAAGGTTCGTCGATCAATTTACACAAGACCAATAGCTTGCGCAACGCCTTGCATTTTTTAGAACTATTTCAAGAATAGTATCTTCTAAAAATTTGAAGCTTTAATGACTACTTCCAAATACTACGATTGTTGTGGGGAAGACATTTTGCACTAAATTATTTTGTACACAGGTTAAAACGTGTTGCTAGTTGTTATAATGGCAAACAAACGTAAAGATGTTAGTCTCAGCATATAAAGAGTAATTTGGGAAATACAGGGGGAGAGGATATATAATTATGTCCATGTTAAGGGGGGCAATTTTCTGATTTTTTCTAATCTTGTATGCGTGTAGCAACATTGTGCACTTCCTGTACATAATAAAGAGAGATTGAGTGAGACAAAAAAAGAAAAAGACTCTAAAGAAAAAGGTAGATCTATGAGGCTAGAACTAAGTGAAGATTTTCAATATGAACTAACCGAGTGAATGTGTCTGACCAGCAAAAAAGTGTAGACAACCAAGACTGACTTGGTCTTTGTTGGTCAGCTCACTTTGAAGATCAAAAATAGCTTTATCAATCGCATGAGTAGGGCATCAAAATGATGAAACAATTTCATTAGTGAAAATATGAAATGAAATGCAATAAGATAAACTGTTCGTAAAAGTAGAGAAATGAAAATGATAGTTCCCAACATACTGTCGCTACTCTCATTGGTGCTCTTAATTTTTGAGCAATACCTCTTTTAGGAATTTTTACAACTTTAGCTTATGTTGGTGGTGAAAATCTATGGCCGAGATACCAACGAGTGATTCAATTATGTGAATGAGTTTGGAGAGGGGAGTGAAGTATGAGGAGTCAAGTCATACTAAGCCCATTATCGATATGGAGCTTATTTGGTTTAACTTTGTTTGTAGATGGTGTGACCTCATGTCAATCTGAGGTGTATTGATTTTCATTTCGATAAGACTAAGGAAATGGTACCTCCACCTCTTTGAGTTAAGAGTTGAAATGATTACAAATTTAGATTAAATCATGAATGAAAGGGGCAGTATATTGCAGGACACACGATTGCCTCTAGTGTTACTTAAATCATGGAAATAGAGCAAATCGTGGAAATTTGGAGAAGCTAAAGAGGGGGATCACGCATGAACTCTAATAACTGTTAGAAGATAATCTCAACGATTTCTTTTTCTGTGTTTGCATTTTGATTTCAATTTCAATGGTCATCGCTTTAATTTTCCTTTGATTTCCTTTTGATTTGAAAACTTTCCTTTCGATTTCCGTCAATTTCAAACTTCACACTTTACTTTCACGTACTTTGGTTTCCCTGACATTTCAGTTAGATTTTCCATAGATTGGTTTAAATCCAACAGCTTCAAATACCAACATCTTGAATATTAGGAAATCTCACGTGGTTATAGAAAAGGTCACTGAGTCACTTGTCACCATCAATCAATGTAACTGGATAGTCAAATAAATTACTTTTGACCACCTCATATGTATAAGTGACTTAATGAATTAAATTAAATTACAATATGAAAAAGAATATAGTAGAATACTGAAATCAAAATGAAAAAGGAAACTTAAGATTTAAGACAGTATATAGGTATTGAGAAGATAATCGAAATTACTATTGATTGGTGCAACGTTCCTATTGCAAACATTGGCCCCAAAAATAAAACATAAAAATCTAGTTTATAAGACATTTAAATGGCGGTGGGTGACGGCATGAACAAGTCAAGGTCAAGCAATGCGATGCAAATGACATGCATGACTTGAAAATCCCCCCCCTCCTTCCCTCTTCGTTTACATTTTTCTCGAGCGTACCATTGTCGATGGCCCCACAGAAAAGCAGAGGTGGTACACAAATAATGAAGGAATGGACCACATACATTCAAGATTTTGGAAATGTTGGAGTTGATTGTACCGACAAAAAAAAAACCCAATTATGTACGAAATGATAAAAATGAACTATAAATTCCATAAATGAGTACAAATATCACGTGATGGATAAATAATTGAATTCGAAGGACAACAAATAAAGGTAGCATCAGCGAGCAATGAGCAACTATTTTGAGTAGCTAATACATTCGCTAAGTTTAATCAGGCTATAAATCCGTGGTTCCAACATTCATTTTAGTATATATACTACACTTATGTGTATAATAAAAAAAAATGCCACAATAGAGAGAAAAAGTAATTTTAAAATGCTATATCGACATTTTTTGTAAATAAATTAATGACATTAATGGGAGGACTTAATTTCACTTTTTTAAAGTGTTAAGATTAGATTGTATTTTTTGAAATCTTTAATTTAATTGTATTTTCGAGATAAGTTTAGTACCTTCGGTGTACTTATTCCTTTTTAATATGTTTCCCAGCTTGTTTGTTAAGCTTTTTTTCTCTTGTCAATGCTTCAGGGCTGAATGACCAATTAAGAATTGGCAGTTTTTCCATGTCTTTTCGCAGTTCAGTTTTTTTTTTTCCCCTTTTCAATAAGCAATTGCATTATTGTAGGAATTAATTGACTTTCTCTCATTTGCTTCGTGGAAAGTGAAAGTAGTTCTTATACATGTATCTTTTAGCAGTCTTGGGATAAAAAAGAATAATGGAATGGTAAAAAGGTTATGTTTCACTTCTCTGAAAAGCACAAGACGACCAAGACTAATTTGGCCTTTTGCTGAACTGTGGTTTTCCACATGAACCAGCCATGTGCATGTGTCACCCCTCACCTGCAGAAAAGTGGAGACGACCAGGACTAGCTTGGTCTTTTGTTGGTCGGCTCACTTTAAGATAAGAAGTAGCTTTATCGAACGTGTGATGCATGCCATCAAAATGATGAAACAATTTCATTGATTGGAAAATGATGTGAAATGTAATAAGATAAGTGTTTGTAAAAGCAGACAAATAAAACTTATAGTTCTTATCTCCTATTATTCTCATTGGTGCTCTTAATATTTTAGCGTTGCCTCTTTTAGGGATTTTCAAGACATTATTCCGTAGCTCCCATCGGGGTGAAAATTTATGGCCCGGATATTAAGGAGAGACTCAATCATCAGTATGAGTTAGGGAGCCGAGCGAAGTAACAAGAGTCAAGTTATGCTAAACCCATCTTTGATCGGGAGCTTATCCAGTTTAACTTCGCCTGAATATTGTGTGACTTGACTTCGATCTAAGGTGTATTGATTACCCTTTTGCTCAGACTAAGGAAAGGCTACTTCGAGTTGTTTGAGTTAACAGTTAGAATGGTTGCATAATTAGATTAAATCATGGATGAAATAATAGTTTATTGCAGGAAACATCATTACCTTGGAGTTACTAAAATTGTGGAATTAAAGCAAATCCTGGAAATTTGGAGCTGCTAGAGAGGAGGATCACAAATGAATTCCAATATTTGTTGAAGGAAATCCCAGGAGAATAAATAAAAAAGAAAACAGACAAAGGGGACGCTCAAGCTATGACAAGACTGCCAAATTTTCCTCCGAAACATTTTCGATTTGAACCAACTTCTTTCAATTTCAATTTTAGTTTTAAAGTTTGCTATTCTTCATGTGCATTGTGAATAAAAGTGTACATTCCATTTCAATGTTTCCAGTTAAGCATCAACATGTCAGTAACTTTGAGGATAATTTAATTTCAGTGAAATTTCTTAGCAATTTCTTTTCCTTTATTTGCACTTTAGTTTCGGTGGTCATCGCTCTAATTTTCCTTTAATTTCCTGAGATTCCAACACTTTCATTTTGATTTCTATCGATTTATGCAACATTCCTATTGCAAACATTGACCAAAAAAAAAATTGTAGTCAAGGTCAAGAAATGCAACGTAAATGACCCGCATGACTCAGGAACCCCACTAGTTCATGTGCCTCCGGGGGTCCACCTTCTCCTTCACGCGTTTTGGGTTTGGCTCTCTCCTCGATTAGTGATGTGCAGCTATATCGACACTGACATGTGATTCGTACATGTCTATGCGAAGCAGCTTTTGAAAGTATCGATGTGTCAAATCATTTTAGTATTTTGATGCCAACCATCGTTGATGGCCCTGTAGAAAAGTAGAGGAGGTACATAAATAATGAAAGAGGGGCTCCATATGTTCATGAAGTTTTGAAAAAGTTGCAGCGGACTTATCAGTCCACTGTGTACAAAGTGATGAAGATGAATTGTGAACAAGTACGAACTTCACGTGATGGATAAATAATTGAGTTCTAAGGATGATAAATAAATGTAACATTGACTAGCAAAGAACCAGTATTGCGAGTAGCTACTATATTCCCTAAGTTCAATTGGGCTATCAGATCTGGTGAAGCAATATTCATGTGGGATTCATTATTATTTTTGTACCAAATTCAGTTTAGTATATATACTACTCTCATTTATAATAATTTTTCATTAAGAATAGTAATCCACAAGTTAGCGGATGCTAGAAAAAATCGGCACATAAGTAGTTTTTAAATACATTTATTTTTTGAGAGAAAAAAATTATTTTCATTGGTAACCGCACGCTTATAGACTAAAATGCATAAACTTTTATCTACACAGAACATACCCCACTCAAAGCTACATTCATTTGTGCTGGTATATGAACTAATTGTGTTGTAATATTCTTATTCTTATTATTTATTGGGGGCTTTCGACTTGGTCAATGATTTAGAAAAATTTCCAATGTCAACGGGATGATGCTTATTGCTAAGAATGTTAATATTCGATTCGGAAGAAGGAATTGGCTTTCGCAGCCATCTTAAAGCCGAATGTGACCACCAAAACGCAACTGCCAAGCCCGATTCCTCCGAAACTCAAAGAAGCGAAAATGAAGAGGAGGCTTTACAAGGCGAAAATCGAAGGAGATGCGACTTCAATTACTGCAACTCGTGGGCGAACACGAAGGAAATTCTTTGGTTGACCATATCTGGGGCGCCACGTTCTCTGCGACACCAATATGAACAACTCTTCTGCTGTAATCTTCTCATGGGTTCAAAATTCACGTGCAGGCTCGATCCTTGGAGAGAACGGGCATGTCTATTGGGCCTGTCGAGCCGCCGAGCCAATCCTTTGACCCATAATATGTGGCTTTGTTTTAGCCACGGGCGAAGCATGCCAGTAGACGTAATAACATCAATTTATCTCCTCCCCAAACCTTATACAGTTGATTCTCATGTTTGTAAGTACGCACAACTGATGTTGGATCCAGAAACCAAGCCATGAACCTCGTATAAATCAGTACAAACACAACTTTTAAATATACTCGGTTTGGTTATAAATGACATGGCACAATGATAAGTCAAAATACGTATTATATTGAATGCAGAAACTTATACGTCCATACCAAGTTGCAAATGGCGTATGAATCTAACATATATGTAACTTTTAAATATATATGTTTTCATCGGTAATAACATGCTTGTGGACTAAAATACATAAGCTTTTATCTATACATGATATGTGCCAATCAAAACTACATTCCTTTGTGCCAATTAGACCTGTTAAACGGGTGGATCGGGTTGGGTTTGGGTCGGGTCATAAATGGTCCGACCCAAATTGACCCATTAACCCGTTTATGACCCATTTAAACATAGTATAAAATTTTTGACCCATACCCAACCCAACCCATACCCAACCCGACCCATATTGTTAAAACATTTTTCTATTTAACTAAACTTAAGAAAAATTATTATTATAATCTTTTTTAAAGATTTTAAACTTATTCGAGCTCATTAACAACCCGTGTATTTTAGTCTTTTTAATTTTTAAACTCATTATATATACACATGTCAAAATGGGAGTATAACTCATTTATGGCCCATTTAAATATTAAATGGGTCGTAAACGAATAAATCTTTCTTTAAATGGGTCATATATGGGTTGCACTAAAAGAAAGCTGATCCATTTATGACCCATTTAATATTTAAATGGGTCATAAATGGGTTATACACCCATTTTGACAGGTATAGTGCCAATATACAAACAAAAAATGTCATATTGTTTTTGTGGGCTAATGAAGTTAATAAATTTAAAGAATTTCCAATGTCAACAAAACGATGGTTCTGAGTGAAATATAGAGGTGACTTTACAAAGCAACACTTGAAGAAGATGCAACTTCTTTGTTTAATTTGACGCCATCTCGACTACGTCATGTTAAGAATGAAACTCATAAGTATTGACTAGCTACCAGCAAAAGCAACTTAACGAACAAGATAATCTAAATGATAGTTCTGTTTTGCTCAAAGGCTGTTGGATGATCTGATCCATGAAACATCATTGCTTTTGTTCACTTTAGGTAGGGATCGAGTGCCACGTTCAGCGACAAGCTGGCAATTCAACGGCACACTCATCAACTAACCAAGATATCCAATAATCAATTATTTAGGGAATATATATATCTAGCCACTATGGTGTCCTTGTTAATTAGGTGATATGGTCCACGATTCATATTCAGAACCTAAATTAATTACGTTGCGCTAACGCCAAAAAAAGAACTGAGGCAATCAATAAAAAGGGGAAATGTTTCATAAGCAAAATAGTGGCAACACCTAGCTAGCTCAAATGAATAGTTCAACAATTGAGGAACAGAAGATGAGGAAACACTTCTGGCCCAGAAGTTCTGGGAATCAATTAGTCTATCACCTATTGATAATGATTAATGATGTCAACATCTTTTAACTAGTGATATTCTCACACACACACAACACGCATGTACATACACAAAGTTCACTTCTCAAGAATTAGTAGAGACAAATTGCCATGGACACACTTCTATAAATTACATTTAGGCTTCTTCAAATAAAGAAAAGGTAGCATGCAGACCTCATATATATGCAAGCAAGCTATACAGCCTATATATATATGTGTCCGTATCCCATTGTCTTCACCTATTAAGGTCAAATAAATAAATAAACAAGTCGAATATCATTGATTACCAACAATGAAATATTTACAGTCGCTAAAGGTTGCTGCAAGTTTGTTACTTCAGAGCAACTTCAATATATACATTGTAATTTGTTAATGACTATTATGGTTATTTCCACGTAACCTTCTTGAGTTTTGTTCTCATACTAATTGTAAATTACCTTATCGATCCTGATTTCCTTTAGTACAATGATGGTAAGTTTTCTTTTTTCTTTTAGTTCTCCACTCATTGTAATTATCCCCAAGTGATGGTAATTTTCCTCATTTTCTCGTAAAGTTTGTGTTCCTACGACTCCTAACTTTCCCCTAAACATGATTAACTAATTCCACGATAAGTTTCCTTCTCCTATTCGGTAGCAAATTATTTGGTTCATTGTAACTTCGCTTCGGCTTTTATAATTGTCCTCGCTATTCCATAGAAAATAGCCATCTACCTACGTTAGTTAATAGTAAATTTCATTTTTGTTTGTAAACTACCTAATCAATTGTAACTTTCATTTGGTATTCTTAATTGTCCTCTTACATGTGTGATGAGTTCCTTCTTTGCAAAAATTTGGAGGCCTTTCTACCTCATAAGATCGAGCCCCATAGATCTGATGTTACTACTTCTCCCATGTCATACATATGGTCCTTGCAGACCAGCTTGTGTGCGGTAAAGAGCATAAACTCTTCCTCCTCCTTGCTATAAAGGGCGACCCCTGGACAAGCTTCTAAGTTCCATCCTTGAACTGACTTTTCAATCTGCCGTCGTCTAGTTTTCCGATAGAAATTGTGTTTAACTGAAGGTCCGGAACATGCCTCACGCTTGAGCATTAGTTTGTTGCCCAAGCTAGTTTGAAGGCATACGTCACCAATCCCCACAATTTTTTGCAGCATCATATCTGCACAAGAAATCGACACAATCATTATCACAAGTAGACAAGACAAACTGAGTGTTCTTGGGAATATAACGCGGTAGTGTCATTCTTCTCTTGCTTGGCATTTACTTTTACTTTCTTCTTTTTAAGGATCGATTAATATTCTTCATCTGACTTGGCTTACTAGAATGATAAAAAAACTATACCTTTTCTTGACTTGATCTTCCCTTGGATTTATCATGGTTGTAGGAGTCTCGAGATTTACTCCTTCCTCTATGCTCTGAGACAAGAAGTTGTGGTTCAGAGAAGTCGGACACTTTGTGCATTGTAACTTCACTTTTCTGTTAGTGATGATGAGTGGAGAGTTGTCACCAATATCCCCTGACTATCTGGAAGCAATCTAAGGAAGAACAATGCTTGGAGGTCATCATTTATCAAGCTTTGCAACTCATTCAAGTGATCCGCTGTTGGAGTGCCTCCTTGATATTTCAAAGCGCCAAGCTTCTTGATCAAAAGTAAAGCTTGTTGTTGGCCAATTTCCCCTCACAAAACACTACGCATTTCTTTCAGTGTTTTTGCCGAAGTTTCATTCTCTAAATGGCAAAAACATTGTGGTCCAACCATGACCTGATGAAACCTTTTGGTTGTCTATTTAGCAAATATCATTGTTGATCTGTGCGATTAGGCTTAGCCTCGTCCCTCTCTGTAGGACCATGCATTTCCTTGCAAAAAAGCAAATCAAGCATCTTCCCTTCCCATGTTCTGTAGTTGGCACTTGGCACTATTTAGGCTAACCATTATATTGCCATTCACCTCCATACATCGCCAAGGAATTTTCACAAATAGTTAGTGTTCACCGAACCTCGTCACTCTCTCCATAATGCAAAATATGGGGCACTGGGATTTATCAAACTCCGCACCACAGGTGATCGTTTCGTGCTATAACTTAAGGAGTACTTGTCGAATGCATAAATAATCAGAATCTCAGACGAAGTATTCAGAAGCAGTGCCATTGAAGGAAGAGTCGGAGGAAGGTATGGATGACGAAGATGAGGCGGAGCGCGGGGAGACTCTTGAGGGAATTTATGAAATTGCTATATATTACTAGAATTGAAATGGAGCTGCAGGAGTCATATTTGAGCATAGCGCATGTGACGACTTGATTTGCAAGCTACGGAGAGTTTGCTTAGGCTTTCATGCTCTGCTCTACTAATGGTTTTAGCTCTGTATATTCTGTACTTGGATCTCTGTTTACACATGAGAAAAACAATTCTCCATTCTTTTTTAAGTAAATAGACCTTTGAAAATGGCCAATTCAGTGAGGATCACGGCACTAGGAATGGCAATGCTTAGGGATTCGACACTGATACACTCCATTCTTCATTGATCCTTCGCTCTCTACCTCTTTTGACTTGAAGGTCCAATTTCAAAGGCGCTTTTGGCGGACTGAAAAAACAGAGGTCAATTCGAAGAGGAAGTGATGACAAACGAACAATGGACAAACTTGATTTGAAAAGATGGTTCTTGCCTGAGAGAAAAGCTAGAGATGATGATGATGATGATGATGATGATCATGCTCTTCCTCCAACAGGGCGATCAATTTCATGGAAGAGTCCACGGAGCGAGACAGACGGCAGACTCCAGAAAACGAGAGAGAGAGAGAGAGAGAGAGAGAGAGGGTCATAGAAAGCGAATCACTGTTCTACTATAATCAATAAAAAGAGATCATAGTCACTCCCAGCACACAACTCTCACGTGTTTTTAAGACTCCAGGGACGCTTGAAAAGTCTCACAAACTCAAGCTCCTTTGAAACACAAGCCAATGGCTACTGTTCCCGACCAAATCGGGAGGATCAATTTCAGAGCATCATAATGCAGACCTGGATTAGCGGTATACATTCTCCTGATAACATGTGAAATATGATGCTCGGCATTATACCAACAATCAGTGTACCAATATATGAAGCTCAGGACAAATGCTTCACCTCTAGCGCAGTGCACCATGACAGCCTAGATGATTAATGACATGCAACAAACGAGGTATTTAGAGATTTGTCCAGCAGCAGTGACGGGTGTTAGGGTAGGGGGTGGTGTTTCAGCGTTTGCGTCGTCCTTCGAGAGAAAGCTGATGTGAGGGGGCAAAAGTGGAACTAAATTGAAAGTAGCGGATGGAGACTAAGGCGCACCGTATGACAACTTATTCCTAAATAATTTACGGCATTTGAAGGTGTTTGGTAATTGTTCAAAATTTTTACTCCAGGAACAGAAATGCGTTTGGTAAAAAATTTTAATCTTTTGATTCTTTGAATTTTTTAGTACTTTTTGTTATAATTTTCTTTTTTCTTTTTCTTTTTTCTCTCAGTTTTCCTCTTGGCCGCTGCCACTAGTGGTGGCCGACGAGTGGCCAGGCGAGCTCGCCGGCGCCTCGCTAGGCCAGGGCGAGGTCCGGCAAGCTCGTTGGAGCCTCGCTCGGCCACTAGCGAGGCTCGGCCTCACAAATCCGGGCAAGGCCAAGCCTCGCCAAGCCGGGCGGGCCTCGCTCGGCCGCCACCGGCGAGGCTCGAGCCTCACCTAGGCGGCGCTAGGCCGAGCCTCGAGCCGGCTAGCGAGGCTCGCCTCCCCGATCTAGATGAGGCTTGGCTCGCTCGGCCTCACCCAGATCTGCGAGGTTGAGCCTCGCCGGTGGCCGGGTGAGGCTCCGGCAAGCTTGTCGGACCTCGCCTTGCCTTGGCGAGGAGCCAGCGAGCTCGCTGGACCTCGCCCGGCTGCTCGCTGGCGATGGCGATGGGGTGGGAGGAGGAAGAGGAAGAAGAAGGAGAAAGAGAAAGGAAAAAAGGAAAAGAGAGAAAAAAAAAAGATTCTCGGAATTGTTCTCGGGAGCGAGAAGAACTTTTTTGCTTCCTGGATTCTACTCCAAACTGCTTTTAAACAAATTTATTCCCTTTTAATAAAAAATTTACCAAACACATTTCTGTTCCAAATCTGCTTCCGAGAACAAAAGAATAAAATCAGTTGTTCCCGGGAGCGTTACCATACAGGCCCTAAAGAGCAGCAATTGAAGCTTGAAGGAACATCGAGGCCCAAGGCCTATGAAGTTCGTCGACTTTTCCGAATCCAGTTTTTGCGAAATGGGCCTCATTCGATGGGCTCATGACGGTCAGCCCAAATGCTGGTAGATGGTGTTTGTCAGGCGCAAGCATTTTTTGGATTGAGGATTAGCTTCGTTGGCTGTTTTAATTACTCGATCTACTTTGCCAATTTGTCGCTCCGATAGTTGATGCCGTAAGTCAATTTTATCAAAAGCCCGAATCTTAGCCCATTTTGCTTTGTCTGAAATCATTGGAGATGCTGGCGATTAGCTTCAGATACAATTCTCGAAATTAAAATTTCTTTTCCAAATTTTCATTTTAACTCGCTCCCTCAAAATAAAACTACTTGGAATTATCTTATTTTGCTCGCTTGCCTCCAGGAAAAAGAAAAGTCCCCATGCCGAAGGAATCTCGAACGTTGCAATTCGTATTTGTTAAAAGAACGTGAGACAATTTCATGTGCTCTTGGGATGAGGCGGGTGTTCACCCTTGTTAGTTGTGAGAATAGAAGCTTAACATGAAAAGTCGTCAAAGTTATAAAAAGCTGGGTTACTCGCAGAACGAAATCACGCAACCCGCCGCGATTTCAAGCTTCCTGTGCATCTAACGTTCTAATCCATTTTCGACCTATATAATTCAGCTTAAAATTCTTGGGACTCACTGGGCATTTATATATTTATAACCCACATGCAACCTGTTAATCAGAGATTTGACCAGCTGAGTTCTCGACTTAACTCCGAAGCATTCACAATAGCCGCCGTCTCTCTATTAATCTCCATCGCGGCACTTCCTTCACTGCCCCCGAATTATCCATCTACAAATTTGCATTCAACAATCGCTCCAACTCATCCATTTCCACTGACCAACTCGAAACTTCAGGCACAATGCTCACCTCGAAGTATCTGTCAGCTACTAGGGAATCTGACGACATAGTAGAAATCGTCACAGCTCTGGCACTCTCCTCATCTTTATGTTCTCCTTTAAGGTCCACCTGTGTCTGGACACTGTCCAAATATTCCTCTGCAATTGATCTCGTAGCCTCAAAACATTCAGCATTGCCATGCTCTGACCGTAAATCATCAACGAAGGAGGTGCCAGCAGTTTCGCTTTTGCCCTCAAATGCAAAGTCTGAGACTTCATCACGACCTGAAATGTCGAACTCAGCCCCATGCTGAGTTTGTGAAAGGAGAGCAGATTCGAATCAGAGTAGCCAATCAGCTCAACAAGCTTTGTTTCGCTAGAATTTCGATGGTTTAATTATTTTATTAATTTAATAATTTTACTTCTTTAAAATTTATCATCATTTGCACTAATTATTCCATTCCATACCATGCCAAGTAAAGCAAAAAAAAAAAAAAAAAAAAAAAAAAGAGAAAGAAAGAAAGAAGGAAAAAAAGAGTAAGAGTCTTTCTATTCCAATTCCATATGAAGTTCTGTCTCTCTATCTAACTTTAATGTTGTTATTTTAGTGAACTTTAATACTTCATCTTATTTTCACTTTAATTACAATAATCCGTTATTTTTGGATAGTTGTATCATATTGTATCATACTTCATGTACTACTATCTTTCAATGTAAACTATTAATTTCAATTATAATACTAATATAAATTCAATTGTTTTACATTTTGGAGCTAAAGAAGAGTCCATAACCATGGGATACAATGTTTCAAATTAGTTTAGGAAGTCTGTATATCATTTTATTCTTGCTTAATCTAAAGTAATATGCTTCAAAATTAATTAATGTCTTTTTCATAAGTTTCACTTTTGAGTGAAATAATATGTCCACTCATCTAAAAGTTACATCGTAACATGATATATGACTATTTGTTCAAGCAATATGTGCTTTAATTTACTTTGAAATAATCATGTATTATAATAGGACGCCAAACATGATGTTGGCAATTTGCAGCGGTACTAAAAATGCATCCTCAACTCGCCAAGCTCATTGGTGTCCAAAAAATGCAAAGCTAGTCAAGCCCACTATACATGTATGCATCGGCAAGGCAACAAATAGAAGTCCTAAAATTTGTTACGAAAGTATAATGAGTTCTTTTA
The DNA here is from genome assembly GCA_014182895.1 of Angophora floribunda. Taxonomy (NCBI): domain Eukaryota; kingdom Viridiplantae; phylum Streptophyta; class Magnoliopsida; order Myrtales; family Myrtaceae; genus Angophora; species Angophora floribunda. Next base: position 33,341,487 of record CM024707.1, on the reverse strand, counting down.
TTTGTTCTTTAGTACAATTATGATGAAATCCATGTATGCACCAGCAAATATATTTTTTGGGATAAATATATTAAAAGTCATAAAATTTGTTACGAAAGTGCAATTGAGTTCTAAATATTTCGAAAGTACAATTAAATCTTAAATTGTAAAACTTATCTTTAAAGTACAATCGGGTCCTATAAATTTTAAAAAGTGTAATTAAGTCCTAAAACTTATCAGATTAGTTTAATCAAGTTCTTAGGTTGATTATACTTTTTTAAAATTTTAGGATTTAATTGCTTTATTGTAACAAGTTTTTGGACTCAATTGCACTTTCATAATAATTTTTAGGACTTAATTACATTTTTAAAAAGTTTTAAGATTCAATTTTACTTCCGTAATAATTTTTAGAACTTAATTGCATTTTAAAAATTTTTTAGGACTCATACTTTCTTGTTAAATTTTGAGATTTTCAATGTACTTATCCCTAATTGGTTTGTTAAACTTTGTAACATTTTTCAATAATAATAATTTTATAGTTCTTATGATTTATCTACTCCCCTCATCATACCTTTCACTTCCTATTCATAATTTTTCCCAAATGATATTAATTTTTCTTGTTTTCTCATAAAGTTTGAGATCTTATCCCTTGTAACTTTCCCCCAAACATAGTAATTTTCCCTCTTTGCAAAAATTTTGGAGGCTTTTCCCGCTCAAATGATTGAGTCTCATATGCCATTGATCATATGTCATTAATTCTCTGACCACACCTTAGCTTGGATGCATTAAAGAGTACAACATTTCCCCATATCGACTTCCAACTCGTCATCATATAATTTTCCCATAGAACATGAGTTCAACCGAAGATGCGGAATACACCTCACTTGCTTGAGCATTATTAGTTTGTTGTCCAAGCTAGTCTGAAGACATACATCACTAATCTCCACAATGTTTGCAACATCTTGATGAGGCATCTATGACGCAAAAGAAATTAACACATGGGATGCCGGTGCATGACATGAGGCACCACGATGTATTATCACCCAATCCAACTCCTGGTATGCAACCGCAAAACAGTCATCATCGCAAATAGACAACACAAAATGGTCTTCATTGCCACATTAGAACTTACTGAGTAGTGCCATGTGACCAGGATTATCACAATTATAATAATTTATGCCTTTTATTATCTTGGATCTTCCCCTGAACCAATCACGGTTGTAGGAGTCTCGAGATTTAAGCCTTCCTCTATGCTCTCATACAACAAGTAGTGGTTGAGAGGACCCATACTTTTCTTTCGAGTTTTATGCTCAAGCAAGCTAAGATTTCGCGACATCCAACTTCACTTTTTCCATGAGATGCTGATGAGATGAGAGTTGTCATCAATATCCCATAACTATCCGGAAGCCAACTAAGGAAGAACAATAGCTCATCATCAAACACCACTTTCATCGTTACAAGTTCATTTATCAAGCTTTGTAAAATTCAGGATGTTACCTAATTTTTGAAGTTATTGACATTCAAATTTTTGTTAGCACCTTTTAAATGCCCATTTATTCTAAAAAATAAAAATATATAAAAAGATGAAAAGCCACAAAAATAAATCAAAAAAAGAAAAATTATGAAATTAAAAAAAAAAATCGAGTCGAGTGGGCTGGTGTATTTCAGCCCATTCTTTTAATCTATAGGCCCATCTTTTCATCACCTTATTCTAGCCCATTTCTTTATTTTTATTTTTTTTTGAGATCGAGAAGAAAGATAACAAGGCCCAGCCCCATATGCTCTCTCCCTTTCCCTCTGCACGACTAGCATGCAGTGACACAAGAAGATGAAAGCTGCAAATGGGGCGGCCGTGAGCGACGGGCTGTGACCGAAGCCTGAGCAAGAGCATTCTATTATGGGGCTGAGGCGAAAGAAAAAGCGCGTGGGTGCTGGACGAAGAAAAGTGAGTGAGAGGCGGGGAGAATTTGGGGCTTTGCAGAGAGAAAACAGAGTGAGTTTCTGGGAGGTGAGGAGCGAGAGCAACCAGCAAAAGAGAGTGAGGAGAGCTTCGCTGAAACGGAAATACCAGAGGAGGCTGGGAAAAAGAGAGAAAAGGACGGGGGGGAGCGATGTCTTGGTTCTTCTTCTTCTTTGAGGATTTTGCAGAGAATGAGGGCACAAGACAGAGAGAGAAAAGAAGAAAGGATGCTGGGGAGAGAGGAAGGCGGCTTGTTCGCTTCAGTTTGGAGCTGAGGAGGGGGAGTTCGTTCTTCTTCTTCTTTGAAAGATACACAGACAGAGTGATGCGTCGAGGATTCCTAGTTCAGGAAGAAGAAAAAGAGAAGTTGCAGCCATGGATGCTTCGGTGAAGAGGAAGGCGTGAGGTTGAAGAAGATGGGCAGTAGGAGACAAAACGGGGGGAAAAAAATAAAAAAAACAAAACAAAAGAAAAAAAGAGGAAAGAATTAAAAAGAAAATAAAGAAACAAGAAATGGGCTTCGGACTTTTTAGTTGTGGGCCGGTCGTCTGCTAGGGGAAAATGGGCTTTGGTTTGTTTATATGTGGGCCGAAGGCTGAGTGGGCTACCTTAAAAAATATTCATGGGCATGTTTATTTATTTCCGAGTGGGCTTAGGGCCGGCCTGGTTTGTTTTAGTCCAACGCGGACCTGATCGGTTTAGTTGGGCCGGGTCTCGGACTTGCTTTTTTTTAATATGTAAAAAATCATTAAAAAGTCAAAAATTCAGAAAATCATAAAAACACATTAAAATGTTAGAAAATCCTAAAAATCCTATGATCCCTAAAAATCCCTAAAAATCAAGAAACAACAATCCCAAAAATTAGAATTCCTCAAAAAGCTTAAAAACAATTTTTAGGTGAATTTTTCTTAAGAAATGGAAGCCTTTTGATCTAAGCTTGTGCTCGAATAATACAAGTTCTTAGGCCTCTATCTTAGGGTTTCGATTGTCCTTAAAGACAAATACCCTTTAATTGTGCACTTTCGATGTGATGATTATGGTTTTCCCTTAGTCTAGTTAAGATTGTTGTTAGATGCTTGCTTTGCCTTGCAATATACTTAATGTTTTCTCAGTTACTGGTTGTTATCTTGATGATTGCGTAATTGCATGATTATCTCACATGTTTGCGGATAGGCCTAAAATCAATCCAAACTGTCTGACAAAAATATTTCTCTAAGATGGACAAAATTAGGCACCGAAAGGGCATTAATTGATCAATTGGTATAATCAAGTACTTGATCTTAGATTCTCTAGTTACGTAAAAAGTAAGGTGCGCTTTTATATCTCATTTGGTTTCAAGTTGACCATAATAGGCTAGTGTCAACTCCTTATTAAAAAACTTTTTATGATCACCTTAATGCCGCGTGGGCTATGGGCTTGGGAGAGCTTGCGTCTAATCAAAAGTCCTAAACCCATCCTTTAGACAATACCTCTAAACCTTATGTCCTTTCCCCTTGAGATAGAAAAGGTAGATTGTGACAATTTTACTGGACATGCATACATGTCGACTTGTAGGTTCCACAAATTATTGGGCTTACAACAGCAAGTGTCCTATAGACAATCTAGTATAACTAGGAAGATAAGGCCAAGTAAGCAATGTTGTGTTCAGCAATGAAGCAGAGAAAGCAGAAGACATATTTCATCGCAATAAAATAGGAATCACAAAAGATAGTCATGTTAGTTGCTAAAAGCAGCACATTTGCAAGCGATACATAATACATAGTTATCAATCCAACCATACTAGTTCACTGAACCTAGATTCCACAGAAAAACAAAAAGCCACACTACTTCATTGATCCCACAATCCTGTCAAACACCCCCAAGTGACTATCAATCTAGATGTACAATATCAGGTATACCTCCAGTTGGGCCTTTCATAAGCCTGGCCCTTCTTTTTGTAGGATTGACTCGCTTGCTGTCGTTCTTTTTCTTCTTTCTTGATGGGCCTAGTGCTTCAACGGGAATTGCTGCTACTTCAACCGATAGTTGTATTTTTGCCGCTTGTCTTGTTGTCCTTCTTGTAAGATGCTGAAGAAGGCCAGTCAGCTGGCCACAAGCTGAATTCCAAATTCAGTTCTTTGTTGTGGTGGGGGTGTGCATGATCATCCTTTCTCTGCCTCTTGCCCGGTGTGGCAGTTTTACTCTTGACCTGACATGTGGGCCACAAGTTGAGTTCCAAGTTGAGTTCTTTGTGGTGGTGTGGGTGTATTGGATCCTCGTCTCTCTGCCTCTTACCCTGTTTAGCACCAGTACTCTTAAGCTGACATGACTAGATTTCACAATGAACCGAAAAAGCCTGTAAAAACTAAAAATTCAAACAAAACCGCTACTTACAATCCCATTAACATGCGCCAATATAGTCTCACTGGCAGCACCAGTAATAGTATCCCAACACGAACATATTATAAAAGAGAGAACGATAACACTCTTAGTGGCACCACAATGAACTATCTTCCTTTAGACCGTTCTTTGTCTTTTTCTTCTGGTTTTTGTAAAAAAATTGAAGGCTGTCAACTTCAGTGTACACCTAACATGAGCGCTCTCTACCATTTCCGTTGCAAAATCTCGTGATAGCTAATCTCTTCTCTAGACTTTGATGTCGTCAAGTGGAAATTGGTGATTGTGATGGCACACCAGGGTTCATTTGAGGAAATTGGGGATTCCAATGGAAATTGAGGTTTTCAGCGAATTAGGGGAGTTGATTTGGGGATTTTTGTGGCTTAGTCAATTTTTTTTTTTTTGATGATACGTTACATGTTCTTCCAAATAAAATGGCAATGTTTTGATTTATTTTTTCCACATCAGATGGTGACTGTGCCACATAATGTGACAATGATTGGCTGGAAGCTATAGAACTATATTGGAACAATTGGAAGATTTAGAACTACATCAGAATTTGTACAATGAATTATGACTGAAATTGTAATTAGCAAAAATCTATATTCAGTTTCATTTCTCTTTGTCATATTCATGTTATTACTTTAGTAAACTTTAATTCTCCATCTTATTTTACACATGGTACTTCATGTACTACCATCTTCTAATGTTAATTATTTATTTCAGTCGAAATGCTAATATAAATTCAATTGTTTTGCATTCTGTAACTAAAAAGGAGTTTTTTTTTCTACTTTTCGAATGAAAAATCCATAACCATGGGACACATTGTTTTAAATCATTTTATGAAAGTCTTAATGATTTTGTATTCTTCCTTCTTCTAAAGTAATATGCTTCGAATTTAATTAGTGTCTTTTTTCATCATAAGTCGCAGTCTTTAGTGAAATAAAATGTTCACTCGTATAAAAATTACATCCTAACTCAATATGTGACTATATTCTCAAGCGCGTGCTTTAATTTACTTTGACGTGAAAATTATATCCCAAATCAATAGTCAAGCCCACTGTATACGCATGCATTGGCAAAATAGCAAACAAATGTGTAACACATTTACTGCTTAATCTACAGGTGGATGGATTAGACCTATATTAATTTGCATAAATAGTCTAACAGAAATAATAGAGAAAAAGGCAAAACAAATGATCTAATTTTGTTTACTAGAGAGGAAAATAACTAAATTCATGGGAGATAAATAATCATAATATTAAATATATACACACACAACACAACGAATTATCTACCTTTGTCTTTTCCCATGTGATGACACTTGGTAGAATCTAATGAGTTCTTGTTTTTTTTTTTTTGCCCCTTTCATGCATCTACAAATTGGACGTTAATTTCTCCACAATGCACACATGAAATAATCAATTCAAATAGTCCATAATTGCTTTTATTATATGTGCAATATTAAATTCGTGCATTAATCGTGTCCATTGCAAATTTTTAAAAAAAAGTTGATAAAGAAACCATATAATGTTTTTGAAATCAATAATTTGTGATCTATTATCTAGCATGTTATCTGTGAAAGCAATTTTTTGATGAAGTAATATATAGAGAGATAATTGTAGTTTGCTGGCAATATAAAGAACCAAGACTATCCAACACCAAAAAGATATGTAGAGATAAGTGACTAAATGAGAGGAAACAAATCGGCCACCTAAGAAATTAATGCTGCAACAAATAAAAAGTTTAAAAGGCGGATTTTTTTGTAGCTAAGGAAAGAAAGAGATTTGGCCTAAAAAGGAATTAAACAAAAACCCCATGCATTGATGAAGAAGATGTCGCACCTTATTTAATATATTCGGAAAAACCTCTTCTCCGCAACGCTTCAAAGTTATTGTCTCCTCATCTCTAGGTTCTTCGACCTGTTTTTTAACGCTGCCTAAATCTTTTTCTGCAATTGATGTCGTAGCCTCAAAACATTCAGCATTGCCCATCTCTAACTGGAAATCATCAATACAGGAGTTGCTATGAGTTTCGCTTTCACCACCCACAGGTGCAAAGTTCAAGCCTTCGTTAGGACATGAAACATCCAACCACTTAGCCCCATCCTCACCGGAATACGCGTCAGTCTTCATTTTCTGTTCCTCCCTTAACATCTCCATCATCTTATCGTCGTATTCTCCCTCCCAATCACTGTCGACCCCTCCCTCAATGAACAAATGAATATAGAATCCTCGTCTAGATGCATATTCCAACATTTCATTCACGTGTCCATTTCTCTGGATCTCCCTTGGCAGCAATGTACAAGGATCCTCGTACCACATTCTCTTCATAAGAAAGCCAAAATTTTTCACGTCAGCAATCAATCCTTCATATGTCACTGAATCGGGGTCAACACCTTCCTTTTCTCTCTCTAATACACAAACAGATCCGAACAATTCCAACTCTTTAACGGACTTCTTTACTCCAAGGTGGAATCGGATTGTGAAGGAAATCTGTGACATAACAAGTTCAATGGGACAGCCAAACAACATATTTATTGGATATACACTAAACTTTTTTGCATATTTACCCAAAATCCAATAAGCACAAATATAAATATGTCATGTAAATTTAGATTAAACATTAAACAAGTTAGATAATTATCTACCTAGGAGCACTATTTCATCTCAGGTTGCCTTTTTTAAAGAAAAAAAGAAGAAAATAAAACCCCAAACTTTAGGTCCAGTCCCAAATATACCCCGAACTTTTTTTTGTCTCAAGAAAAACCCCAAACTTTAGGTTTAGTCCCAAATCAAGGGTAGATGAGGTAGCTTGTGAAACATTTTCTTTATACTGCGATAATTATTCAAATATTATTTGACATCGATAGAAGAATTTTTAAATTTCTTTTTGAATATTATAGTGTTGACATTTAGCTTGACTAATTCCTATTGATACACATAAACCCCCGTATATGTGCTTAACATACTTTGTCCACATCTTGATAAGTGTCACTCCTAAGATTACTTTGTATTTCACAGTGGTTATCTAGCTAACAAATTGTAGTTAAGGTGGTACAATAACTAACATCTTGATAAGTGTTGGCACTTTATTGCTTAAAATTATTTGTAACTTAATAAACTGTAAAATTGATGTCAAAAGATTGTCTTCAGTACATGAATAATAGATTTAGTGAAGTAATGTATTTACTTGTAGTTCATTATGCTAGGCTTTAGTTGGTGGGTATTATTTCTTTTGTTTATACTTCCTATTTGTAGATTACCTTACATGTAGGTGTCACAGAGCCATGGTTTCCGTGATCAATGGAGTGTTCATGATTGAGGAAGAACGACCAAAACGCTTCTAAAAGGATCCAAGTGCTTCCTAAACATTTTTAGGGATGGACGATCCCGTAATTGTGCCGTGGTCTAGAATTTTCTCGGCATAAATGCCGGTAGGTGGTAGGTAGGGCAGTACGATCTCGTCTGCCTGATCGAAATTCGATCAATGGTTGTAATCTAAGCACTTCAAGTATAAGAAGGGTTGCCCTCCCCTTCATTTGTATCTATCCAACCATTTAGCAATCTATCTCTCTCTAGATTTTTTCTCTCTACGATCCGGGTGAGTTTAGTAATCAATTGATCCGAAAAAGGCTTGACTTAGGCGCCTAACGATCCCAAGCGATCCAAAATAGCTTAAGTCACCGCACGGTCACGATCCCAAACGATCGGCCCATGACATAGGATTGCCTTTTTAATGTCTTAATCTACTTGTAGTTACAGGCGCTGGTTACTGACGTTTCATTTCTGGCATGTTTATTTCATTAAACCCAAAGACTTGAAAGGTTTACGATGCTTCCTTCTTACTTGTTCCTTCTTATCAATTGCTCTTTTTAATTCCCATACCATTGCAAAATAATAATAAAAACTAGTAAACAAAAAACATATATGATGCTTTTGAAATCTATAATTGGTGATCGATTATCTAATTTCTTGTCTATGAAAGCAATTTTGATGATTAAAATTTAAAGAATGATTAAATGAGTTTATTGGAAATACTAAAGAACCAAAACTATGCAACACCAAAAGGCAGGTAGAGATAAGTGACTAAGATAGAAAACAAATATGCAACCTAAGTAATTAAAATACAACACAAATGGGAACCGTAAAAGAGGGAGGAAAGATTGCTTTAGGGGCCACAAATATCCAACGCTAGAAAATGGAGGAAATAAGTCAGTCACCTAAGACAAACTTTGAAAAGGCAATTATTGTGTCCCCGAAGGGAGGAGGACGTTTGGCCTAAAAGGGAATTAAACAAAAGTCCCAACAGTGATAAAGAAGATGTCGCACCTTATTTGATGTACTCCAAAAAATCTCCTCTCTATAATTTTTCAAGTACGTTGCATTTCCAGTTTTGATAAAGTATCCACACTTCATTATACAAACTTCGCAATCATCTGGTATTTTTGTGCACGATGCATCAATCAACCTTCTTAATGACGTGCACTCTGAAACGTCCAAGTCTTTCAAAGACTCTATCTCATTTAGGCCCTCAACACTAGTAAGTACATGGCAATGTCTAATTATCAAATTGTAAAGATTCTTCAAGTATGATAACCCATTTATTCTTGTCAGAGATTCACAACAATGAACTTCCAAGCTGCTCAACGATTTCGAAACACCCACAACTTGTATCTCAACTAGCTCTGGACAACCTTGCACTTCCACTTCCTTTAGCATCCTTAGTCCCGAAGCAATGGATAATCTCTTAAGCTGATTACACTCGAGAACCCTTAATTCCTTCAATTGTGATGGTCCATCTAGTGGAATATCTTCCACTTCACAACGGAGGATGTCTAAAGTCAATAAATTCTCCCAACCCAACTCGGGGGATGGAAGCTGCACAAGGGATTTTAAGTCCAGGCCGTGCAAAATAAGGTATTTCAAATTAGAAAGAGAAGCCAACTCCGGAGGTGCAAGGATGTTTAGCAATTCTAAATCTAAGTATTCCAGTCTAGATAAATTCCCAATCCACCTTAAGTTGCATCCTGGGATTAGGTTTGATTTGCCTCTATCAAAAGAGCCATCGGCCAATGACAGATTATCCAAATTAGTAAGTTTCGATAGATTAGGGATTGAGAGCAATGATATGGATCCAAAACATAGAGTGGTCAAACTTTTCGGAAGCTCCGGCAACTCTTGAATCTCATTACAATCTTTTAAGTGTAGGCTTTGGAGTTGATGAAGCTTGTTGATTGTCCTTGGGATTTTGCTAATACGGGTGCCACCTAAATCTAGGATTCTTAAAGATGAGCACTCTCCAATTTCAATAGGAATTTCACCTTTCATTCCCATATGCCCAGAGAGAATTAGCTCTTCAAGATTTTCTAAAGTGCCGATGCCACTAGGTAACTGCCAATCATGATTTTCCTCAATAAAGGAAAAATATTTGCGAAAGTGCAAGATCCGTAATGATTTTAACTGTCCGATGGAGTTTGGAAGTTCCCTTATCATAGTGCCTATCAAAATAAAAATTCTGAAATTTCATATAACAAATATATAAATTTTAACATTACAGTGGAATTTGGAAGTTTGACAGTCCACGTACTTGATAAGTTTAACTCCGTCAATGAGGTCAAATTTCCAATGGAGTTTGGAAGTTCCCTTATAGTGCCTGTTAGAAGAAAAATTCTCAAGTTTCAAATGACAAATATTTAAATTTTAACATTCTAATGGAATTTGGACGTTTGGTAGTCCACATACGTGATAAGTTTAACTTCGTCAATGAGGTCAAATTTCCAATGGAGTTTGGAAGTTCCCTTATCATAGTGCCTGTTAGAAGAAAAATTCTCAAGTTTCAGACAACAAATATTTAAATTTTAACATTCTAATGGAATTTGGAAGTTTGGCAGTCCACGTACTTGATAAGTTTAACTTCGTCAATGAGGTCAAATTTCCAATGGAGTTTGGAAGTTCCCTTATCATAGTGCCTGTTAGAAGAAAAATTCTCAAGTTTCAAATGACAAATATTTAAATTCTAACATTCTAATGGAATTTGGACGTTTGGCAGTCCACGTACGTGATAAGTTTAACTTCGTCAATGAGATCAAATTTCCAATGGAGTTTGGAAGTTCCCTTATCGTAGTGCCTATTAGAAAAAAAATTCTCAAGTTTCAGACAACAAATATTTAAATTTTAACATTCTAATGGAATTTGGAAGTTCGGCAATCCACGTACCTGATAAGTTTAACTCCACCAATGTGGTCAAATTTCCAAGTGAGCTTGGAAGTTCTTTCAACTTCAGACAATCCGACAAGGAGAAACATTGAAGCTTTACCAGTTGCCCCACTTCTATTAACAAATCCATGAAATTATTGCACCTTTCAATCTTTAACTCAACCAACCACTGTAGATCTCCAATGAAGCTTTCAATTCTCTTTAGAAAAAAGCATTCATGAAGAGTCAATCTCTCTAAAGTGGTGAACATAGAGATGTTTGGGATTGTTGTTATGCCAGAACACCGAGTAATAGATAGAACTTTCAAATTCCGTGCTCTCTGTAAAAATGGATGACATGTTGAGTGTAAGGACCATCCCATCGTACATAAGGGAACTATGAGGCTAGAATTTAAAATATGTAATTTACCTTGATCAAGTCCCATACTTTTGAATCATCCTTAAAGTCAATCCTGTCAAGTTTACAAACAACAAGCTTATCCATATACAAATTATCCGCCCTAAAATCCAAAGAGAAATTCTTCATCCTATGATCCTTCCAAAGAGGACGATTGCTCCAAGAGAACCACCTCAACTTTGAACGACACCTTGCAAAGTCCCCAACAAAAGTTCCCTCTTTTAAATCGAGAAATCTCAGGTTTGGTAAATTTTCAAAGTCTTTGTTGCTTATCTCTATGGGGGGACTATCCGTAGATATCTCCAATGCTTGAACCTTGTGCTTTTTCTGCAAGTGAAATTTTGCAACGATATGAAGAAGTTTGTCAACTTCCAACCACTATGTTTTACGACTCAAATGGATGGGAAATAATTGATAAAGATCCTAAACAAAAAAAAAAACAAAAATTAATACTTACCTCTCCGGTTCCTATGATTTGAAAGGCGTCTTTGGCAATCCATAGCCTACTCTGCTCTCCTAGGTCATCTTGACTTTCTTCACGGACAATTTGCCTTCCCAAGTCTATTAATTGATCATGCATCCAAAACTTATCATTGTCCAGTATCTTTATCAAGCACCTCTCGATAAGAACTTGAATTCCTATTTGGGGTTGAAATCGACATTTGGTCCACATGTAAATTGCATCAGTCTTTTTATTATTGAAAAAGAAGTATGCGTCGGTCTTCTTCTTACTGAAAAAACATGCTATATCAAGAAAAATTTCTTTGTGATATTTTTCTAGGCTATCATAGCTAATTTTCAACTTATTTAGAATCTCTCTCTTGGGTACATTCTTTATACTGTCCAATGTCTCTTCCCAAACTGCTTTGTCTCTCCTTTTAAGTGATGAACCTATCACTTCGATAGCCAACGGAAGCCCTCCCATACCTGATACAATTTCACTTGAAAGCTCACGATAATCATTGGAAGGAATGTTTTCACCAAAGGCATGTCGACAAAAAAGCTGAAGCGCAAGAGTATCATCCATCTCTAGCATCTCATACCGTAAAATTTTACCATTAAATCCTGACGGAATAGTTTGGTCTCTTGTTGTAATGATTATACGAGATCCTGGATGTATTGAGGAATTTCCTATTAGTTTCTTAATGTGCTGTTCTTCAACAACATCATCCAGTACCACAAGGACCTTCTTAGAGCGAAGTATTTCCCCAATTCTCCTCATTCCTTGTTCGCTATCATTGACTTGTTCTGCAAATTTTGCACCAACAATGTCAGATAATAATTTCTTCTGCAGCTGAACTATATCCTCCTTTGTCAACGAGTTTTCTCGAACGTTGTCAAGGAAGCTACAACACTTTCCAAAGTGACGAGACAGTTGATTAAAGACGACCTTGGCAACGGTTGATTTACCAATCCCACCCATTCCGTATATTGCAATGAGCCGCACATCATGATGGTTGACATTCAATAACTTTGTCAAGTTTGTGATCCGATCATCAAGTCCGATTAAATCTTCAGGCACTAATTTTTGTTTTGTCTCCAGCTTTTCCAATACCTTTTCAACAACTGATTCGACAATCTTTGCTTGGCTGCCATGTACAAAAGTGCTTTCATTAGTTGACTAGTTTAATTTCATGCCCACGCATTACACGCGGGATTATTAACATTTTAACATGAAAAGATTGAAGTACATACGACTGATATATTAGTACAATGAGCAATCAATACAGGCTAATTGAGTAGAATCCACCCCCCTCTCCCCTAACAAAATACTTATGCATGTAAGTTTGCTTTCATGGTGGACTTCCTTGTCAATATAAAAACAAAATAAAGGGGACTTTCAGTTTGCTTTCCGATATCTCTATATTCAGGTCAAAAACAAAAATCTAAAATTCTCAACGGCATATTGATCACATTGACTACATAACCCAATAGCATAAGAGATTGCGAGCTCTAATAAATTATGCAAAAACAGCTCATTTGCATTGGAAAAGCTAATGGGCGCCCACAAATGTATACAAAATGTTAATTCTAAATTTATTGATTGATAGCGGAATTATGTTGTGGTATTGATGAATGATAATCCATGGCCATGACTTACAAATATTTGTTACAAAATTTACCCTCATCACTCTCCTCAATCTGTGACAATCGACCTTCAACTGCTGCCTGTCCTCGGCTGCTGTCTACTTCTTCGGTGTTCATACCAACGCAAAATTTCGGCAACCCCTACACCCTCTCTCTCTCTCTCTTGCGCGCGGGGCAGCACCACTCAGAGGCCTTTACGCAGTCCCGACCTCAGGACAATGATCGACATAGGTTGTCACCTCTGGCCTAGTGCACATCTATTGAATATTTTAACATGATTTTCTTCACGGAATCTTAACGTCCTCCTGTATTTGATGTTTCTTGAGGAGCACTTAGAAATGTGTAAAACAAAGTCGGCACCGGATGCCGTTTCTGATTTTTTTCCATCTTTTCCCTATTAATGGGAAATGGAAACTGATATGAATGCAAATCTGAAGTTGATTTTGATAATCATCCCAAATAAAGAGTGCAAATGGGTGCTCTTGAATATTTCCTAGTCTTACGAGACAGTGAAGTTAAAATGAATTTGTAGGTCCATGTCATTGAAGTTATTGACATCACACGGGAATATTTCAGGGAAGATGTTAATAGCAGAGGATGTAAAGTTGAATGAGTGCGGGGGTAGTTTTCACTATATTCCCTAAAAAAAAAATACTAATAATAAAAGAAATCATTTGAAAGGCAGACATCGTATCCTCTAAAATAGCAAAAAAAAAAAAAAGTGAGCAGAAAAAGAAATAAGTAGGGATCTTAAAAGAGTTTTACCTTGATATCACGTTCAATCCCTTGATTTTACCTACTTCTGCAAGAGCTGCTCTCCATGCCTCGACTTCTTTGGGAAACTTCCCCTCATGTTCCGATAAAGCATTGTTATATGTTGACGTTTTGAGCTTAACATCGTCAGGTTCCACATTGAAAAAAATGGGAAATATACACTTTTCATTTTCTGATTTAGACACGTTGTCCAGTATATGCGCAAGCTCCCGGAGGCACCATTTACTAGAAGCATAAGTCCGAGAGAAGATGAGTACGTAGATTATGGAGTTATTGATAGCATTTAGCAGGTTCTCACTGATTACTTCGCCAACGCGAAGTTCTTCATCATCCCTAAATACACGGACTCCAACATCTACCAAGCCGTTATAGAGGAAGTCTGTGAATCCATGACGAGTGTCGAGTCCTCTGAAACTCAGGAAAACTTGATAGTCACATCCTGATGCTGGTACAGCATCACTACTGGTTCCGTCCTCAGAGTTTGCCATAGGTAGGAAGCTTATTAATTTCCAGATATCTCTCTCTTTCCTGGAGAGAAAATGAGGTTAATGTGGCGTGGAGCTAAGGAATGAGCTGAGATATTGGATATGAACTAGGCAAGCGAGTACCGATACCTTAAAACTTGGCCGGCTCAGTTTAAGATCAAATTTACTTGTATATTTCCCATCTAACGTTCTGCATTAGCAAGTAGACACCGGTGAAGGAGGGAGGGGGAGAGAGAAAGCACATGAGAAGAGAGGAGGAGAGATTTTGGACATTCGACAGAGCACATGGATTTGGGGGGGAGAGGGGGAGGAGGGTGGTGTGCTATTGTAGTCCTAATTTTGGGATGCTTCTTAATTTTCCATTGATATTGTGAGAAGCAATGTCAAATGCGAAGTTGCTAAAAGTATAGGATTGGTTCTATTAGGTGATAATAAGGAATCAACATTTAATTTTATCATCAAACAAACTCTAGTTCCAGCAGATGCTCTCACAAGTCCCTTTTTTTTTTTGGGCAATGTATTGAATATCAGGCCCTATAGAGACTCATTTCGCATTCCCCAGTTTTTTAAAATCCAAACACAAGAAATAATGAAAGAAAAGTCACCAAACAATCCACAGAAATCAGATAATGTCTTCAGGTGGAGAACAAGGAATGAACCAACCACCCCTAAAATCCCAAGAAATCACCACGCAATCCATATACAGCCAAGTCTTAGGCTTAACATTGTCAAAAATATGGGAAGGATACTTTTACTTCATTTTGATTTCGACATCTTGTCACTATAACATGTACAGGCTAGCATTATTGGCATTAATCGAAAAAGTTAGCCATTAAAATTTAGCTCAATATGGAAAAAAATTCACATATGCAAACTATCCTAAAACAGGCTGTATTCTAGCAAGAATCAGATTTTTGAGGTTTTCTTTTATGGAAGCAAAACTAATTCAAACAAAGGCATCGAGAACACAGGAAATCATATCCATTTGTTATTCATGTCTACTTACTTTTGAAAACAAATTGACGAATTGTATCTCGGGCATAAAGTTGAATTGGCTAATTTTTCACGAATTCGCAAATCATACCTGAGTATAAGATTGAATTGATGATTTTTCGGTGTAATTGCGAATTTTATCTCTGATACAATATTGAATTAATAATTATAGCATATTAAGAAATTAAGAAATAATCCCTAATTTAAAAGACTACTCAAAACTTTGATAATATATTAGGGAATTCAATCAAATATATTCACAGTATTTCAAATGAGGAGGCTAAATATTCAAAGAAATTAAATTAGACGAGATTTTACCTTAACAAAATGTTAACTTCTAAATTTGCCAACTCGTGAATCACGATGGTCGAGTGGTGGATTGGCAGGGACTGGCCCGCCTTGCTCAACGGCGGTGGTTTCGGCGGTGGCTGGTCCACGGCCAATGGCCTCGTGGAATCGGCTCGGTTCAGGTACAAGCGGAGACAGCAGCTGGCGTCGCGGATCGGACAGTAGCGGGTCGGCAAGCTTGGCTACGGGCTGACCAGCGATGAATCAATGCGACTGGGAGCTCCTCGGCCAGCAACTCGTCAGGCGCAGAGGACTCCGGCGAAGCAGCAGCACGTCATCGGTGGCGGAGCAGCAAGGACGTCGAGGCGGCAGCGTCGCAGTGGTAGCTGGAGGCGTCGGCTTGGTCTGGCAGCAGCGGCGGTATCGCAGCTCGGCGTCGAAGGGCGGAGGCACAGCTGCGGCCGGTGTTGTGACGTCGTCGGGAGGCTCGCAGCGAGCAAGGGTGCGGCGGAGCGCGGGACAGCAGCAGCGTCGTCGGGCGGAGCTCGGCGTCGAAGGGGCTGAGGCACGGCGACGGCCGGAGTTGCAGCGTCGTCGAGCGGCTTGCGGCTCGCAGCGTCGAGCTGGTCGGGAGCAGCAGCGGCAGTAGCGCGGGCGTCGGCTTGGTGGAGCAGCGACGGCGGTCGACGGCGGAACAGCAGCCGCTAGCGGTGGGTTGCAGGCGTCGGCTTGGTCGAAGCTCGAAGATTCCCTCCCGAAGAAAACCCCTCTTGTCCTCTCTCTCTCTCTCTCTCTCTCTCTCGCGTTTCTCTCACTCTCCCCCTGCACGTTATCAGAGAAGATGTGAAAAGACCCTCCACTTTTTCTTCTCCCTCTCGCCGTTTCACTTTCTCTCCTCCCCTCTTCTTGCGCTCCCTTTAATGCTAATATTTCTTTTCTCTAAAAGTTCATCCTCCGAATTTTCCTATTTCAATTTGAATCTCTTGAAGATTAAGTAATAGACTTGAATTGAAAATTGTCAATAATTACCGAAGATCAAAAGAATTTTAGTGCAAATCTTGCCACGATTATTATATTTTTAAGAAGTCCTTCCGATCACCTATATGACGGTACGTGGTAATACCGCGAACTTGAACTATACAATTTCCACGTAATACAAATATAAATTAAGATGAAGTATGACCCATTATAATGGTATTTTCTGTTTAGAGGTTGCAACAATTTCTACTTTTTATGTAATTATTGACTAAATATAATAGTAAAAATTTATATATCAACAAGATTTGTAATTGTTTCAATATTAGACTATGCAAATTTCTAATTCTTCTAATATTTTATGTGTGTATCAACATTGTGCACTTACCATACACGATAGTGAGAGATTGAGTGAGACCAAAAAAGAAAAAAAAAAGGTGGGTCTGGGTCTGTGGGGCCAGAACTGAGTGAGAGGCTTACAATATGAACTAGTAACATGTGAACCCTCACCAACAAAAAAGTGGAGACGACCAAGACTAACTTGGTCATTGTCGGCCGGCTTACTTTAAGGATCAAAAATAGCTTTATCAACTGTGTGATGTAGGCCATTAAAATGATAAAACAATTTCATGGGGAAATATGATATGAAATGCATTAAGATAAAATTTTAGTAAAAGCAGAGAAATTAAAATGATAGTAGTCAGCATATTACTCTCATTGGTGCTCTTACCTTTTCAGCACAACCTCTTTTAGGAATTTTCACAACGGTATTCTTTAGTTTCTGTCAGTGGTGATATTTATGTACGACATACTGAAGAGTGATTTAATTATTTATATGAGTTAGGAGAGCAGAGAGAGAAGTCTGAAGAGTTAAGTCATACTAAGCCCAACTTCAATTTGGAGCTTATCTGGCTTAATTTTATATGTAGACTGTGTCACCTCATGTCAATATGAGGTGTTCGGTTACTGTTTCGATCATATTACAAAAGGGGTACCTCAACCTATTTCAATTAAGAGCTGGAATGGTTGCAAAATTAGATTAAATCATAAATAAAAGGACAATTTATTACAGGACACATGATCACCTTGCGGGTTACTTAAATTGTTGAAATAGAGAAAATCATGGAAATATGTAGCAGCTAGAGAGGGGGATCATACATGAATTCCAATAACCGTCCAAGGAAATTTCCAAAAGTATAAATAAAAAGAACTCAGAAAAAGAGGGGTCCGTCAAGCTAAAGCCAAAACTTCATCAAACTTTCCTCCGAAGCATTTTATACGTCTTTCGATTTCAGCTTTAATTTAAAACTTTGTTATTCTTCATGTGCATTGAGAATAACAGTGTGGCTTCCATTTCAATGTTAGCAATTTGGCATCAATGTGTTTGTAACTTTGAGGATATTTCATTTTTAATGAAGTTTCTTAGTGATTTCTTTTTCTGTATTTGCATTTTCATGGTCCTCACTCTTACCTTCTTTTGATTTCCTTTGATTCCATAACTTTCCTTTCAATTTCCTTCAATTTCAATCTTTGCACGTACTTTAGTTTCCCTGTGATTTAGGTTGAAATAACATTTTCTATGTCATATTTTGGTCTTGAAAGTTGGCACGCCTTATAAACACACATTCACCTTAATCCATCTTGAAAATTTTGTTTTGTGAAAGTTTAATCACTTTGTGGTTGAGATCTAAAAAATGCCGACAGTTTTTGGGAACTTTCATGTTGTGTTGGACATTCCGACACGTGTTCGACATGTTCCAACACTTAGTCAACACGTGTGGAAAAATCCAACAACTAGTCAAACTCTCCTAACACTCAAGTTTAGAATTTCAATAGGCGAGATCGGAATTTCGACACGTGATTTTGACATGCACGGTTTAATTTTAAAAACTTTCAATGAATGGGGTCAAAATGTAAATATATAAAAATATAAAAAATAATAAATGATGAAAAAAAAAAATAATCTTCTCTTCTTTTATGTTCCTATGATATACAATTCACCTCTTAAGTTTTTTTTTATTTTCTCTATGGATTACTGTTTTTTCTCCAAATTTTATGGATTATTGGATTGGAATTGAATTTATGAAATTGAAACAATGATATTAACTAATGGTGGATTAATGTTTTTAGTGTAAATTCATTCTGGACTCTTTTATTATTATTTATTTATTTGTGAATTTGAATCAAATTAATTGGATTAAAATAATCATAAAAATGATAGAATATCATGTATATATATAAACATAAATATATAAATTTAATATACAATATGTTCCCACGTGTAGAAAATCTCTATTTTTTGATAAACGTGTGGGCGTGCCGTGCATTGTCATGTTGTGTGTTGCATGTTGGTATTAATGCTACCTAGGTTGAGATAAAATTAGAGAAAAGTTTTGGTTTGTTTTCACAATTGTCAGTTTGTAATTGATTTAAATCCAACAGCTTCAAATTAGGCTTATACCAATATTTTGATTAATACAAGATCGCATTTGGTTGGTAAAAAATGTCGCTTAGTTGCTTATCACTATCCATCAATAGAACTAGATAATCAAGTAAATTACTTTTAACTATCCCGTAACATATTAATGACTTAATGGCTTAAGTTAAATTAACATATGAAAAAGAATCTACTAGAATATCGAACCCCCGTAACATATTACACCCAACTCCTCCCCCCCGCGGGGGTTTCTGTTCATGCACTTCTAGGGTCCACCTTGTCCTTCATTTTTGGGTTCAACTCTCTTCTCTACTAGTGATGTGCAGCTACGATTTTTAATGGTCATCTTGGACGAAACTGTGGCGGAGATATATTTTAAATCAGGAACAAAGAAAAATGTGGTCTTATGATTTATACCGTGACTTTTCAATTGGAAAAATATTTGTTTCATATAAGTTTGTTGGTACTATTAATCTTTTCCTGCGTCAATTACAGAAGTTAGATACAGAGTAGAGGGGCCATGCGTGTCATCAGCGATGTCTTCACAATTGAGAGCTCAAAACGATCTCTTTGCCTTGTGATGCATGGCATCGTCTCGTCTGTGCATATAGTTATACTCTGTAAAATCAGGAGAATTGCCAAAAAGTCCTAAACCTATTGCGGTTGTCTTAATTCGGTCCTAAACCTTTTTTTGACCGATTTAGTCCTAAACCTTTTGCGATTGTACCGGTTGAGTCCATCCGGCCAAATTTGGCCGGCCGGGGCTGCCGTGTGGACGCCACGGCGGCGCCGGTGACTATAATTTAATAATTTTTATTATTTTTTGATTTTTTTATTATTTTTCGAATTTTTTTATTGTTTTTTTAATTTTCTGTTTTTTTTTTTCTATTTTTTTCCCCTCCCCCCCGCCGGGCGGCAGCCGGCCGGCCGGCGACGAGGCCGCCAGCCCCGCTGCGAGGGCCGCGAAGCCCTCGCCGGCGACCTCGCCCGACACAGGGGGCCGCCGGCGAGGTCGCGGCCCCGGCTTAGCCCGGATCTGGGCGAGGCCGACCCGCGGCGAGGCGGCGCCCGGATCGGGCGAGGCCGGCCTCGCCATGGCTCGGCCGCGGCGGGCGGCGGCCTCGCCGCGGGCCGGCGAGGCCATGGCGGGCTGGGGCGAAGGTCGCCATGGCCTCGCCCGGCCATGGCGGCGAGCCGCCGCCCCGCGGCCGGGCCATGGCAAGGCCGGCCTCCTCGCCGCGGCCGGCGCCCGATCTGGTGAAGCCGCCTCGCCGCGGCCGGCCGCCCCACCGGGCTGGGCGAACCCGCCTGCCGCGGCTGCCGCGCCCAGATCTGGCGAAGCGCTGGCCGCGGCCGACCTCGCCAGATCCGGGCGGCGCGCCCGCCGCGGCGGCCTCGCCCGGATCGGGCGAAGGTGCCTCGCCGCGGCCGCCGCCATCGGGCGAAGCCGCTGGCTGCGCCGGCCTCGCTCGGGACTCCGGGCGGCGGGCCGCGACCCGCCGGCGGCCCCGGGTATGGGCGAGGGCCGCGGCCCTCGCGCGGTGGCGCGGCCTCGTCGGCGGCGCCGCCACTGCCACGGCGGGGGGAGAGGTGGGGAAAAAAAAAAGAAAAAAAGAAAAGAAAATTTTAAAAAACAATAAAAAATTTCGAAAAATAATAAAAAAATAAAAAAATTATTAAAATATTGTCGCCGGCACCGGCCGGCGTCCACACGTCGGCTTCGGCCGGCCAAATTTGGCCTGGATGGACTCAACTCCACACAATCGCAAAAGGTTTAGGACTAAATCGGTCAAAAAAGGTTTAGGACTAAGGGCCCGTTGGTTCGGCATTCCCAAGGGCTTTCACCCGAAGCCCTTGGGAAAATGCAAACCTGTTTGGCTAAGCTTTGGGGAGGACTTTGGGGAGATGCAATTGCATCTCCAAGTGTCCTCAAAGTCCCTTAGCCCAATGCAGGTCCAAAGGTGCATTTGCAAGTTGTATTTTCAGAATGCAACTTGCACTACTGTTCATCTACCGGCAACCACCCGCCAGCGACCGCCGGCCACCGTCCGGCCACCCTCCGGCCACCGCCGGCTCACCCTCCGGCCATCGCCGGCGACCGCCGGCCCACCCTCCGGCGGCCAGATCTGGCCGCTGGTCAAGCTCCGGCGACCAGATCTGGCCGCCGGAGGGCCGGCCTGAGGTTGTGCGACCTCAGGCGGCGGTCGCTTGGGTCCGGCGACCTAGGCGGCCGCCGCGCGACCGCCTGAGGCGGCGACCTCAGGCAATCGCACGCCTGAGTCGCGCGACCCGGGCGTCGCCGTCGCCCGAGTCGTGCGACCCCGGCGTCGCCGTCGCCCGAGGTCGCCGCCTCGGGCGATCGCGCGACCCGAACACGCCCGAGGTCGCCTCGGGCGGTCGCCGCCCGGGTCGCGAACCCAAGCGGCGGCGGTTGCGAACCCGGGCGACGGCCGTCGCCCGGGTCGCATGGCTCGAGCGGGGCGGCTGAGGTCGGGCCGTCGCCCGGGTCGCCGGACGCAGCGACCTCGGCGGCCTTCGACGGCCGATCCGGCCGCCGGTCGGCTCGCGCCCGAATCCGGCCGCCGGAGGGTGGCCGGCGGCCAAATTGGCCGCCGGAAAATGAATTTTAAAAAAATTATTAAAACTTTTTTTAATAAAAAATTTCGTAAAAGTCCCTTAGCAAAATGTAATATTCACCAAACGGCATTTAGGTCAAAATTATTTTACAATGCAAAATTTACCAAACGGTATTTGCATTTCGGAAAACCCTTTAGCCCAAAGGTACTTGCATTTTCCCAAGTGCATTTCCCCAAAGCTGAACCAAACGCACCCTAAATTGGCACAACTGCAATAGGTTTAGGACTTTTTTGGCAATTCTCCCCCGTAAAATCCTCAGATGGAAGGGCGAAAAAATCATCACTGAATGAGTTTCGGACGTAGTTGATCTTCTTCCAAATAATAAATTTGACGATTCTTGTTGGATGCGAAGTCGTTGTCCCTCGGCCCTCCTGCATTTGCTATCCTGTCCGGAAAATGATAAATTTAGGCACGCCTGCTTCGCACATTCAGACAATTCATAAATTATGGCATAGATTTACATTAAATACATCTCTTAAAATGTTGATATATGTCAACTCTCCCTATTTTCTTTTCTTTTCTCTTTTTCCTCTTTTCATTCTCGATCTTTCCCGCGTGTGCGTATGTGGTAAAATCAAGCCGTGACATGAAAATCGAGGTCGTCTGGAAGCACGACCTTCGACTCTTCACATCTAGGGGCAGCCACATCGACTGCTCAATTGAAGTGGTGGAGACACCAAGCTATCTATGTGGTTGTGGCATTGGCTTGGGGGGAGTCACAATTTCATTGGGTATTGTGAGGATTAAAATAAAATTATATTGAAATCTTGTTTACGAGACTGTTAAAAATTCTGACAAAAAAACTTTAGATGATAGGTAGATGAAATAGATGTTCGAAAGCCATTTTGCTCCCAAAATGATTCATAAGATTTATTTTCTGGTCGAAGATTCATAAGATTCAGAAGCCGTTATTTTCCTACTTTGGCCAAGTTTGATATGGCACCATCGCAAGGAGAAACATTTCTATCTCCAGTGAAAAATGAACACACTGTTTCTATTGAACTGTGAAAACGTCGACTTCATCTTTGCTGTCCCATGATCTGGCATACCTAACACGCGTTTCTGTATTCAAAAGTTGAAGAAAATGACAGCTCCGTGGCTGGTTCGACTTGAACCGTTCAAGGCACTTCCACGAAAACATTATACGTTAGTTTAGTGGAAATGGGAAGAACCAGTCCAGAAATGATTATTGTCGTTATTTAGTTGTACCATGTCAATGTTAAAAGATATTGCTCATCCGTTTAGCTTGATGGACGTTTAATTAAGGAACAATTTTGTAAGGCGTTGTTGTCTTGGACTGTCATGAATGTCCTCTATCTCCTTTAGAATCTTTTCTTTTTGTAATCATCCGACGTGTCAACTAACCCACTAACAATTTATCATCTTATTTTGAGTTCCCACGCGGCATGCCAGAGTAGACTACCACTCGACCAAGACAGATGATTTACTTTAAATGAAGTGTCCCAGACTTTTCTACAAATCCAAATTTTTTAGGCTCTTTGGGAAACCATAAGGGCAGATCCCTTGCTATTCAAATAATTTTTCAATCGTTTCTCTTTAGCTTGATTAAATATATGCTACCTCACATATCCATGTTGCATTTCCTAGAACTGAATCGATGTCCCACCTTCTTAGAATTATATGTAGCATTCTATAGACGTCTTTGTAGATAAATAACCTCATAAGTAGTCGCTATCGATTCCAGTTTTTCCAGAGGACGTCAAGGTCATAGACGGGAGGAAAATAAAAAATTAGACAACTATCATATTGCACACTAATAAAGAGAAATATTTTTTGTAGGTTTACTTTTTAAGATAGCGGGATATCAATTAAAGGAATTGTTTTATTGAATTAATATAAATTGTTTATGCACATGATTAGCTAAGCCAAATAGATTACAGGTTGCAACTATTTTCACACCTAATGATGAGCCCGTCGATACCAATAGCCATGGGCACCCTAGGATGGTCATGTTAGTGCTAGAATCTTTATCAGAAATTTAAGAGAGATTTTTTGTGGTCCGGTCTAGGGAAGAAACAAAGTTTAAAGCCTTATTTAACTTTGATAATAGTGTGAAGAGTTTATCTCTATATGCGCTTCAATCGTGTCATGCCTTTTAGCGAGTTTTGCACTCTGTTGGAATTGCGATTTGCGTTATCTTCATTTTCGTTGGGTTGCTCATTTTATTTCTTCATCGAAAGCGGTCCAAAAAAAAAAAAAACTGATTGGCTACTTAGTACCAACGAAATTGACCCGGTACCGGCATGGGTCACACTCAATCACGCAAGCGGTGGATTATTTGCAAGTTTATAATTGTCATTTGACAGAGCATATTTGAATATACTGAGACGGGGCTTGATGGGGACTGGCTAGTGGTCCAGTTTCTAAGAATTGTTGAGGCCAGTCCGCCTAATGTATACACGAAAAAGAGAGTTTTCTTTTTTTTTTGGGGCCAACCTGAATTGATCTTTTCCGTGAAATGGACGCAGCCCGATAGTTCAAAATTCATGCGCAGGCCCGATCCTTGGAGAGCATGAACATATCTATAGGGCTTGTCGATCGACCAAGCCAATTCTTTTGATCCAATAATATGTGCTAGGTGGCTCTCTTTTAGTCACAGACGAAGCATGCCAGAAGACGAAAACAGCATCAACACATCTAATCCGAAACCTTATGCTATTAATTCTCATGCTTATAAGCACACACTACCAATGTCGGATCTGGAAACCAAGCCGCAAACCGCATATAAATCAACAAACACATATCTTTTAAACACAGTCAGTATTGTTGACGATAATGGGACAAGAAGTTAGGCTACAAGACGTGTTGCATGCATTATAGAACGACACGCACAACTCAAGCACAACACACTCACTTCACCGCCCGAAAGGCCGATGAGCACTCGAAGCAACGAAGCAGGAACAACAAGTACCCAGTTTCTTTGCATTCGATATTCTCTCCCACGAGCTAAAAGCGGGTAATCGGATCCTTAATTTCAAGGACAAGAACCAAAGAGCGAAAAAGAGGAGCAACACGCAGGATCTTTCATGGAGGATCGGAATGAGTGTGACCCATTAGTGCCCTACGAATCCAGAAACGAAGACAACGCCAAATTGCATCAATCTCTCTCGAAAACAGAACAAACGAACGAGCAAATGGTCGCGAAAAAACTGCGCCGTCAGTGGAGGGGGATGCATTAAGGCATGAATCCCGAGACGCGAAGCCAGATCCGAAGCGAAACAAGAAAGCGCATGCCTGAGCTGGATTTGGGCAAGAATTTAGTCTCTAAAGCAGAGAGGACCACCTGGAGGGAGAGGCGAGCCGCGGCCGAGATGAAGGAGGGGCGACAGGTAGAGGACGACCGGCGGGGGGCGCGATTGACCTGCGTGCGCGAGCTAGCGAGCGAGAGAGAGACCAAGGCAGATCGAGTCAGAGAGACAGAGGTGAGAGATGAAAGCAATTTTTGCTTTTTTGCATTTTAAGGACAGTTCAGCTCAGTTAACCAAATTGAATCTGATAAAATCTGAACCGATAAAAACAAATTTGATTTTTTTGGATTACTTGAACCGAAATTGAACCAAACCGAAAATACACAAAATTTTGGTTTGGTTCAATTCGATTCAATTTTTATTTCGGTTTGATTTTTGATTTGATTCTTTACACCTTTATACATCCATACCAAGCCAGAAGTGGTGTACAAATCAGTGCATACATAACTTTAAAGTATAAATACTTTCACCGGTAACCGCATGCTGGTATGCATGATTAGACCAATCAAAACCATATTCATTGGTGCCAAGGTATGAATAAATCATGTCATACTTTTTTTTGGGCCCATGACTCGGTCAATAAATTTATAGAATTTTTCAAATGTCCACAAAAAGATGGTGGCTCCTTGCGAGGAGGCTAATGTTCGATTCACAAGGAGTTGACTTTCGCGGCCATCTTAAAGGCAAACGCTGAAAGCAAAACAGAATTGTGAAGCCCGAATTCGTTTTGGACTGAAAAGGGAGAGGAGGCTTTATGAAGTAGCGAGCGAAGGAAATGCGACTTTTGTTATATTACATTGGTTCGTTCGTCTTGATGTGATGTAATTAAGAAGGTACCCTTTAAAAGGTTATGAGTAATTATCTTTTAAAGAATAAAAAGAATAATTTCAAAAGATAACTGCTAGACGATCATAGAACATTTCAGAAAAGTACTCTCTCTCCCCATCAAAGACAAACAAATAAAAGGTTTATGTTAACTACTTTAAAAAGACAATTGGCATTGAATACTTTCCTTGTAAATATATTCGGACCATCGTGGAGTCGTATATTCATCTATCGTTCGATGGTGGTTCAATATATGTTCCAAGATAATTTGTTTGTTGTGCATCGAAAGGTAAGTCAATTCTTCCCAACACTTTTATCCAACAACTTCTTTGCTCGATTTGCTGAAAGAGGATCCACTAATTCTTGATAGTATTTATGTTGTGGTTTGACAATGAGACTCCATTACATATAGCAGCAATTTCTTGGACACGTGAAATTCGTTGACGAGATTCTGGAGCAAGAGTCGGAGCTTGTAGGAAATCGGATTCTCAGAAATTATCAACCCTGCATCTTGCGACAGCTAAAATTTATCTTGGATTAGTGAAGAAACCGTTGAGCGTTCATGCGGACACGGGCTACGCTGGTGACAAACATGTGGGCTTTAATGAATTTTTTAGGGCTTATGTTTTAACCTTTCTCTAGTGTCCCAATATCTTAATAACAAGGAAGCAAGTCTATAAACAGAAGCAGGTTACTATTCATTTGGATGAGTATGTACGAGCATAAATTCTTGATTCGTCTGTCATTTTTCATTGATATATTCTGGAAATGTGATTCAACCGGGCTGATTTGACCCTTTTAAATTTCTAGGTCATGTAGAAGTGCGGTTGCTATGGCGTTCAAGAGTGAGCAAGATGCCTACGACTTGTACGTATGGTTTGATGAGATTTATTCATAAACCAATGATAATTCTATCAAACTCATATGGGTGGGCCTTAACAGACCTACTTCTTAATGCACCTCATATTGAAATTATTTTCACTAGTAAATTTCTCAAACTCGAATTTCAAAGATGCGGTACTGAAATTGTAGATACATATACCTAGAATAATCATCGTTATTGATAACCTAAAACACTAATATGAGTTTGTTACGCAAAATGCTAGACATGTGAAACAAGCACAATCGAGCGAGAAATTATCATAGAAAATAAATTTGACTAAGAGGATTTACATTGTTTAGCCTAGTGTGTTGCTTCATAAGAAGGAATTCGATGAGATGTTTTACTATAATCAAAAAGAGGAAATTATACTCAATCGAAACACACAACTCTCCATTGTTTTCCAGTTTCCAACATAATTAAAAAGGCCTCACAAAGTCAAATCAAAGCGATACAAAATGTTTATTCACGCGCTCACATTCCGTGACAGTTCCCTGAGCTCTCTCTCGAGTCAAGCTTGACATAAGTGCAAAATTAGGTCAAAACCCGCATTTCGTATAAATCCTGCGTTCGGACATCTCAAATCTTCTAGGGAAATTCGGTCCGGTTTAGACATCTGGCCATAGCTTGGTTGGACATTCGAAGTTGCTCACCTTGCTGGCTGTCCATGGTCGAACATCCGGCGAGTCTTGCCCAAATCTTGCCTCAAGACAACCAAAATCCGCAATTCGGACCCATAGTAACCTCGTCTTCACTCACCACTTATTTTGGATGTCAGCTACTTGATTTAGGACATCTGAAATATCCTCACGCACTCTGAACCTTTTCACTTGCTTCGGATGTCTCGGGCTTCAATCTCGAGTCACGTTCAAGTCAAAACAGGGTCAAATTTCGAGCCATATTTCAACTGATAACATAATTCATTATTTTGACGAGAAATTTTTTGTTATTCCCAATCAACTTATCTTGTATATCTTTAATTTATATTATTTGAGGACAATTTGGTGCCAAACGAATGCATACCTCTTCCATTTAAAACTCCATTCGTCTTTCATTAGTGAAATTTGCTAAGGTGCAATAAATATTAATGGCATTGTCTCCTATTTAAAAAATAAGGGCAATTTTACTTCGAAATGTTACTGGGAAACTGATGTACTATTTTTGTTTTCTAAAATTATTTGTTGTCTTTTTTAGTTTTGATCTGTCCATATGTTTCAACTACATACCTACAGGTGAAAGGTATGCCTAGCGGAACAAAAGAATAATTAATCGTCTTAACTGTATGTAATATCTACATTTAATGAACATTTATGTTTCGATGTATTCAAATACTAATTTTCTCAAGAAACACTTAGAAAATAAAAACAACGTTAGTCGACTTTCAAAATGAATCATCCGACACCTAAATTTGTCTGAATGTATCCCGAGTGAATTACATGGTCTTGAGAACTCGTCTTCCATTTTGGCCCCCCAATAAAAAGAAGAATGGAAAAAAAGAACGTCAACTTCCACTTTCATGCGAGCAGGTATATATAGTCTTTCCATATCTTATGCATCTGGTTTGATCACATAGTGACTCAGGACAGCGATGCAGTTTTTAGGCCAATGGTCTTCCAAATTGCTCGTCATCTGTGGGATACGCTTGCTGAAGTACGAAGATACGACAGCAAAAGCCAAAATGGACTTGTGAAGTCGAGTCCTAGACGGAGAGGGACGAGAGTTAGGCTGTGACTTACAAAAAAAAAAAAAAAAAACGACAGGCTTGTTTCCTTGCATCAGCCTTGTGTTTCTGAGAAATTATCCAAACAATGACTGTGCATGAGTTCTGCAGGTAGTTCAATCCAAGTCTCGGTTGACTTCCTCAGATAGCAAATTCTGCCTCCATTCAGAATGTACCATTGAAATTATTTCGCGGACTAGTCTTATGCTGCTATGAAGTGGCTCGTGTAGAATTTAAAAGAAGATTACTTAACTCATGCAGCTCCAAGAGTCATGGACAAACGAATGGCAACTCATTAATCAATAATGACTTTTAGTGTTCAACAAATTTGATGAATTTCCGATGTCAATAGAATGATCTTTTTTATAAAGGGAGCTCATAATTAATTTCGGAATCAGGAGTTGACTTTCACCGCCATCTTATAGCAAGATACATTAGTCTTATAATGAAGCTCAGGTCTGTCTCCAGATCGAAAATGGAGAGGAGACTTTGAGTAGGAGGTTAAAGGAGACACAGCTTCCTTGCTGGCCTTGCTAAGAGATGATCCACTGATCCTTGATCGGTTCATGGTGGGGGTCTTTATCTTATCGTGGCGGGACTCCTCCGTAGATGGCAGGGATGCCTGGGCACTTGAAATTCTCGACGAGATTCTTGATAACCTGAACTTGCTAAAGAGCAGTTGAAGGGTACTCCCGCACTGTGAAGAAAATGTTCGAGTGTCAAGAGGCGGATATGAGCAACAGTTGGGACCGGTACGGTAGAAATCCTCTTCATCAGGCGGCTGTGGAAAGGCCGACCTGACATTTCACGGAGCTGGTTTGAGCAAAGACAGAGCGCAACGCACGATAGGGCTGAAAACGACGACACCATTCTTCATCTGTAGATCATGACATGACATGAGTTTGCGAATTCAGAGCACAGTGAGGGTCATGCCATACCATATTGCACCGGGCTTTTCTCAACAAATGAGGGACAAATAAAAGCACCAAACTCTTGCAGTTGGGATAAACTTGGCCAATCGTTAGCCTATCAAAGCACTGATCTTTTTCATCACTTTTTTACCCTCCGCAGCTATGAATATTTACAGAATTGCCACGAAAAGTATATTTTCTTCGAAAGGACCAACAACCTTTCCTTATTTTTTGTCCGCCATTATATAATTTTAGGGAATCTCGAGTATTGAATATAACAAGTCATAAACAAACAATAATTAGCATTAGTCTTGTCACATCTGATTATCACCAAGTCGCGTAACCCATGTAAGTCCCTATCATGAGGTTAAAAGTTGTGTTAGGACTAGACAAGGTCGCAAATTCTTGACATATAATAAATAATACACGACAAGAATGATATTAGGAATTTGTTTGAAGGCAAGTAATCAGTCAAAAACGGAGCCCCCCTCCTCACAAAAAAAGAAGAAGCGTCAACTCAAATCCTGGATTTTCGAATTGAGAAAGATAAAAAAAAAATCTTGTGCTATTTCTTGTGTCTTCATCCATAGGATTCCAAGTACTCGGGATTATTCAAATGTAATCGCAACGACCCAATTGCAAGAGTGGAACTATACAAACTGAGCTATATCCCCCTGAGCCATATTTATTCCATACGTAAGTTCCCTTTCAAAGAAATATATGCAAAATAAGTTTAAGAAATATGAGAATCTAACAATAAAATATGTTGAAAAAAGTTTAGAAAATTGAAATATACCACAAACGAATAGATTTACATCGGGTATATAAAAAAATAAAAAAAAGGAACCTTTAAATATATAGATTAAGCAATTAAGATGGCTGGAAAATCAATCTAAGTAATTGAAAATGATGGAACTTTTCAATTATTTCCAAAAGGGGTGTTGAAATAAACCAAAAGAAAGTAAATCCGAAATTCTTCAATTGGTTTCTACGTAGAGTAAAACAAGGAAGTATAAATAACATAATAAAATCATTATATAACTTACATTATAGCATATGGAGAACTCCAAAGATTAAGAGTGCATTTCATTCAGCTTTGAGTTTTGAATGTAATGCAAATGTTGAAAGCCCAAAGCTACTTAGGGAAATGCAAATTGTATTTGATAAAACTTCTTTACAAATGGGCTTTGAGTTGAATGTGTGTTTGATAAAAAAACTTTTGCAATGGGCTTTGAGGTATGTGTGTATATATATATTTTTAAAATGAACTAAACCCTTCGCCGGTTTGGCAAGGGCTACGGCCACGGGCCAGCCAAATCTAGAGTCGGCAGCTATCGATTGAGGTCACCCAAGGTCAGGAGACCTCCAATGAGAGTTGTGCGACCCAGCTAAGGGCCGCCGGAGGTCACATGACCTCGGGCGAATGCTACTTGGGTCTCGCGGCCTCAAGCGGCCCTCACCCAGGTCTCGCAAGGGTCGTGCAATCGCTAGCCATCTTCCTACAACCTTCGCGAGACCTAGGCGGGCGGCGATCGCTTGGGTTGCGCAGCGCTTGGGTTGAACGGCCCTTGCTGAGGGTCACTTGAGGTCATGCGACCTCCAGCGGCCCTCGACTAGGTTGTGCAACTCTCATTGGAGGTTGCTCGACCTAGGGCAACCTCAACTGACGGCCGTCGGTGGCCGTAGCCCTTCGCCGGACAGGTAAAGGGTTGTCTCCTTTTTTAATAAAAAAAAAAATCTAACCAAGGGAAAATTTGGAAATATGAGGAATTGCTAATGATAGTTTTGGAAGGGAAAAATTAATTTGAGCATTTGGCCAAATGCTGAAAGCTCAAAGCTAGTCCCTACTAACATTGGGCTTTCAGCATTCCCAAAGCTAGTTTTCAGTTGAAAGCCACTTCCAAATTGTTACCAAATGGTCCAGTATTTTCCCAAAGGGCTTTCAAGCCTAAAAGCCCCTTGGAATGCTGAACCAAACGCACCCCAAATGGAGAACTCCAAAGATCAATCATTCTCCTTTGGTTGGATTAAAATTAGGAGAGAACACTAAAGCATTACCATAAATGGTGAGTGGTGAGAAAGAAGAATGGAGTTAACCTGTGATTTTAGAAGAAGTGAATGTAGTGGGAAAACAAGGTAATCAAAGTAATTTGTTCTTGCAGTCATTAGATGAACAACTTAACGAAATGGAAACCAAACTAAGAAAGAGGCCAGAAAAGAAGGACCGGAAACACCTGTAACTGAATTGAGACAACATATTGGCTCGTGGAAAGAGCAGATGATCACATCCATGACCACTTGTTGGTTTTAGGTAGGACAAGCCGAAGAAAATTTTTACATTGACATATTGGTCTGGAGTCTCCTCCGAAAGGTAGTGCTTGAAATGGATGAACTTTAGAGTCATAGAGAGGCAGAGAGAATAGTAACATTGTTTATGGTGCCTTGACCTCAATTAGGAGTGTGAAATATGTATTTATAAGAGTAGTTATTTACAGTCAAGGAATAATTAGGAATGTAATTACAGAATGACCCCATAATACTAACCTTGCATTGCCTGTGGCGTGCGCACACACAGAATGAAGAACACGCATATCTACTAGATATATCATAGTAGCTTAGATCTTCCGCTTGCTTCGATGCTTGTTCATGTTTGAGGCTCAGCCTTGGCCGAACTTGAAGAGCCGATCCTTTGTCCGTCAAACTTGCGCCCATTTTAGTTCTGCCCCTTCTTGAACTTGTACCTCTACTGTAGAGGCTCTACCCCACCCTACACTCAAAGTCGTGCCCCTTTGTTGAACTCCCAAGTTGTGCCCTTTCTTGAAGTTGAAGCTATGCTCTTTCCTGTATTCGATGCCTTGCCCTTTCCTGAACTAGAAACTGCGTGCCTACCTCACCTCTTACCTTCGCTGTTTCATGAACTTGAAGCTACACCCCTTGCTTTGCCTCTTTTCGAAGGATCCCTTCCTAGGTTTAAAGCACATCAGGTCTTACTTCCTCTGCTTCCCTCCATAGCAGAAGATACATATCATCAGGACTTACAAAAGGAAGGTCTCTTTGATCCTCAGCTTCCGTTGTAGCTTTGCAGGATCTCTCGTAATTTTCAAGTTCATGAGTCCTCATTCTCCACGACTCTCTTAACATTTCATCAGGATCTAAATCGCCCCACTCATACCCTTCCCTATGACTCTTCATTTTAATTAACTCTCCAACCATAAAGCTGTCATCCTCTTCCTCCCACTTCCAGTTAACGTCCCCTACAATGACTTCCAATTGAATGAATCGACTTTTAGATGCTAGTTGTACCATTTCCTTCACTTGCTCATCACTCTTGATCTCCATACGCCTGTTGTCGTCTTTACAGCGATTCTTGTACCACATTCTCTTCACAAAATAGCCAAAATCTTTCACGTAAGCAGTCAATCCTTTATATGTCACTGAATCAGGGGCGACATCATGCTTTTCCACATATTGCGCAACCAACGGAAAACCGGTCGGGATAAAAAGTTGGAACATGATTGTGAAGGGATATTCCATCTGTGATCCAATAGGTCCAACGTGAGAGTCAGACAACATAAGTATTAAATATACATCAAACCTTTTTGCATATTTACCCAGGCACAAACATCATTCATTAGTTAGAGACAAATCTAGGGTTAAATACTCGGATATCAAGTAGGACATCAGTTACACTTATTTGGATTGTCTTTTATTAACTAAGTATGATCACGTAATAAATATGTGATGTAAATTTAAATTAAACATCAAACGAGTTAGACAATTATCTACCTAGGAGCACTATCTGATGAGAGATTCCCTTTTTTAAGGGAAAAAAGAAAAAAAAAAGTATTAGTGGGGTAGATAGACAGGATAAAGGCACTCTTAGCTCAACGTGCTTTCTTGCACTACAATCTTGATGGTTTAATTATTAGATCGATTCACTTATTTTATTTCTTCAAAATTTATCATCACTTTCACTATTTATTTCATACGCACCAAGTAAAGTAAAAAAAGAAAAAGAAAAATGAAAAAAGTGAAGAGTCTTGCTATTCTAATTCCATATCTATTCCGTTTCTCTTTCTATATTTTATGTTATTACTTTAGTGAATTATTTTCACTTTATTTACATTATACTATGCTTTTGGATAATTTTATTGTAATTCATGTGCTACTATCTTTTAATGATAATTGTTAATCTCACTTACATTGATTTGCATTTTTGGAACTAAAAAAGATTTTACTTTTTCCGCTTTTCAAATGAAAAATCCACAGCCATTTAGACATTGTTTCCAATAAGGAAAGTCAGTATGTTATTGTATTTTTTCTTAATCTAAAGTAATATGCTTAAAAATTAATTTCTATCTCTTTCATTATAAGACGCACTTTTAGTGAAATATGTCGCCTCTTGTAAAGTTATATTGTGTCATAACATAGGACTATATGTTCAAGCAATACGTGCTTTAATTTACTTTCAAATAGTCAAGTTTATTGAAAAGACTTGAATCCCGCGAGATGGCAATCTGCTAAAGTAGTGAAAAGGCACAGTCAACTAGTCAAGCTAGCCAAAAATGAAAAACTAGTCAAACCCCACTATATTTGCATGCACCGCCAAAATAACAAATAAATACGTAACATAGTTATTGCATAAAACATTCTAGCAAATTATTAGAGAACGAGGCAAACCAAACATCTATTTAGGGCTAATATGATTAAAAATCCCAAATTGATATATTCATGACATATTTACTTTAAATTAATTTTTGTGTCACAAAAGCTTCCAAACTAATACACTCGTGCAACATTTACCTCTAATTTTTGTGTCACAAAAAATCCCAATCTAGTACACGCACACCACATTTACCCTAAATCGATATACCCATATCACATTACCCTAAATTATTGTAAATTATGGAATTTTTGGGGGTTAAAAGTGGCACAGGTGCACCAGGTTAGAATAAATGTGGTACAAATATGCTAATTTGGGATAAACGTGACACAAATGTATCAGTTTGAGATTTTTTACGTCATAAAAATTTGTTTGTGGTAATGTGACACGAGTGTATCGATCTGAGAGTTTTTATGACGTAAAAATTATTTTATGGTAAATATGGTGCAAGTGTATTATTTGGAGTTTTTTGTGGTATTGACCCTTATATTTATATTAACTCAAGAGGCTAACAATAAATTCATAGGAAATGAAATATCATTCTATCGAACATATATACCACAATTTAATTGCCCCATGTTCATCATTCATTTTCCCATGTGGCGACACGTGAGAGAAACTAATGAGTTCCTTTTTTTCTTTTGGAGGCTATGATCATATCATTTGGCATTAATTTCTTCATAGCACACTAATGTGGTAATTATATGACATTAATTTGTTCATTAATTATGCATATTGCAAATAGAAGATTATTAGACAAAGAGATCATATGATGTTTTTGAAATCTATAATGTGCAATTTAGTACCTAATATCTTATCTATGAAAGCTATTCTTGAATTAATATTAGAAGAATAATTAAATGAGTTTATTGGCAACATTAAAGAACCAAAACTATCGAACACCAGAAAGGCAAGTAGACATAAAAGAAAAATAGAAAAAATATGCAACCTGGGTAATTAAAGTACAACATAAAATGGGAACCTCAAAATAGGGAGGAAAAAGTGCTTTAGGAATTGAAAATATCCAATGCTAAAAAAAAAGGGAAAATTGTCCAAAAAGTCTTAAACCTATTGCACTTTTGCCAATTTAGTCCTAAACTTTTCAATTTGACATAAACATTTTAAAATTTTACCAATTAAATTCATCCGGCCAATTTTGGCCGGAATTTGCTGATGTGGATGTCGGCCATCTTATGTGGCATGGCCGGCGCACTAATGTGGATAATATTTATTAATTTTAAATATTTTTCAAATTTGTTAATTATTTTTATGTTTTTAATTTATTTTTCTCGCCTAGCCTCCAACTACTGGCCAGAGGCCACAATCGACGATGACGATGGTCAACCTCTACCGGCCTCAGGCTTACTGGTAATTGTTTATCTCATCCTATGATCTATATTTTATATATGTTATTCTAATTCCATATTTGTTCCGTTTCTCTTTCTATATTTTATGTTATTACTTTAGTGAATTTTAATTCTTCATCTTATTTTCACTTTATCTACATTAAAATATGCTTTTGGATAATCTTATTGTAATTCACGCACCACTATCTTTTAATGGTAATTGTGTATCTCAATACATCGATTTGCGTTTTGGAACAAAAAAAATTGAGTTTATTTTTTTCGCTTTTTGAATGAAAAATTCATAAGCATCCTGAGACACTGGTTCCGATAAGGAAAGTCTGGATGTTGTTGTATTGTTTCTTAATCTAAAGTAATATGCTTAGAAATTAATCTCTCTTTTCATTATAAGTCGCACTTTTTAATGCAATATGTCAGCTCTTATAAAGTTATACTGTGTCGGTTTCAAATTGATATGTTATTGGTTGTTATGCTTTCTTGATGCCGAGTCAAAGACCGAGTGGAAGTGAACGTGTTTGATTTATTGAGTTAGTCCCGAGAATTAGGAATGTACATGATTGTTAATTGGTGGAATTTGGAATTTTGGAATTGTGGAGTGATACCGCATGACATATTACGTGAATTATCTGGCATGTCGCATGAGCATGAGTGCATGAGTGATGTTGCATTCACGACAGAGCAAAGAAAAGAATGGATTGTTTGATGATGTGTTGCATGGTCACATTAAGAGGAGAGCCCGTCGTAACATAGGGGTGAAATTGGAAATATGAAGAATAAGTAAGGGTAGTTTTGGAAGAAAAAATATGGTTTCGGCATTTGTTCAAAACGGTTCAAGCACCCCTTGGGAATGCCGAACCAAACACACCCTATGTCAGCTCTTATTTTTGTTCAAGCAATACATGCTTTAATTTACTTTCAAATAGTCATGTTCTTTGGAAAGACTTGAATGCCGCAAGGTGGCAATCTGCTATAGTAATGAAAATGCAGAGTTAGCTACTCAAGCCTGTTAGTGGCCAAAAATGGGCAACTAGTCAACCCCACTATATTTGCATGCACCGGCAACACAACAAATAGATACGTGAGACAGTTATTGCATAACATTCTGACAAACTATTAGAGAACGAGCAAAACTAATACCATTAAAAATCCCAAACTGATATATCGGTACCACATTTACTTCAAATTTATTTTTGTATCACAAAAGCTTCCAAACTAGTATACCCATGCAACATTTTCCTCAAACCAATTTTTGTCTCACAAAACATTCCAAACTAGTACACTCGTGTTATATTTATCCCAAACTGATATACTAATACTATTTTACCCTAAATAATGATAAATTTGAGACTTTTGGAGGATAGATGTGGCATTAGAGTAAATGTGGTATAAATGGACTAGTTTAAGATAAATGTGACACGTGTACTAATTTAAGTTTTCTTATGGCTTAAAATTTAGTTTGCGATAAATGTGGCATGGGTGCATCAATTCGGGAGTTTTTATGACATAAAAATTATTTTAGGGTAAATGTGATGCGGATGTATTAGTTTGGAATTTTTTGTGGTATTGACCCTCATATTAAGGCCAACAATGAATTTATTGGAGATGAATCATCATAATATCAAACATATATCATCATTCATTTTTCCATGTGGTGACACGTGGCAGAATCTAATGAGTTCCTTTTTTTCTTTTGTAGGCTATGATCATATCATTTGGCATTAATTTCTCCATAGCTCACTAATGGAATAATTCTATGACATTAATTTGTTCATTAATTATGCATATTGCAAATAAAATATTATTAGACAGAGATAATATGATTTTTTGAAATCTATAATCTGCAATTTAATACCTAATATCTTATCTATGAAAGCTATTCTTGAATTATTATTAAAAGAATAATTAAATGAGTTTATTGGCGACATTGAAGAACCAAAATTGTACAACACCAGAAAGGCAAGTAGAAATAAATGACTAAATTAGAGGAAGTATGCAACCTACGTAATTAAAGTACAACATAAAATGGGAACCTCAAAACAGGGAGGAAAAAGTGCTCTAGGAAACGAAAATATCCAACACCAAAAAAGGAAGCAAAGCTTCCTCTAATATACAAGGCTTTCTTTTAAATTTTATCTTTCCTTTACTAGCACAAGACTACATATTCATATTCCACTCATGTTTATTGTACGTATTATTATATTTAGATTCTAACATAACACAAGAATGCGTATTCGACATAGGCAAATGCATTTTTACTGTTCATTAAGAATTTTATTTTTTTAGAAATTATTTAAGTAACTATTTCTAGCTCTTTGAAGACTTTGGTGTGCTTTACAGAAGATATTAGGTTACCCACTACTAAAAGTAATAGGTAAACATATTTGATGGAAGCTCAGAATTAAACAAAGTCCTTAATTAACTAATTAATATCTGGACTATTAAATCCTATGGTCGGCCTTATCGTAACCACTAAGGTAATTGCTCAAAACCCCCCTTTAACTTTAGCTCCCTTGCACCAGAGATCACACTTTGTAAATATCATCTTGCCCTCCTAAACTTTGGCAATGTTGCTCAATAGCATGCAAACACTTTTAAAAAAGTTATACATTACTTCCCAAACTTTCAATTTTGTCTCAGCCATTACTTTTTCCATTTATATGACCGTGACATGTTAACTGAACATGGACTGACTCATTTTAAATAGAGTAACATCTAGTATATGGTTCATGAAATTAAGAAAGTAGAGAATGATGCATGGTTGATAAAATTATTTAAGAAAGTTCGGTGGGGAAAAATGAGTCACCATTTTAGGCAGCGCTCAAGTGCTACACAGACTGAAAAGCTAATGGATGTAACATGAATCATAGCCTTTTGGGTGAGCCTTGAGGGAGGGAGGGAGGGAGGGAGGGAGGGAGGCCGGGGGCCCCCAGGGGGTGGGGGTGTTGTTTAGTCTTTAACTTTTCAAAGTTCGGGCGATATTGTACGGTGCCGAAGTTCAAGAGGGCAATCATTACTAAACATCATGACATCAAAATAAACACATATCCTATTACATAATACCCAATACTCGACTATATAACGAGAAATAGATTCAAAGACTACGATTTATAACACTTTTATTTGCGCATGTTTTTACACAAAACAACATTTCAAATAAAAAAGAACTAACACTCATGTATTTGAAATTACGGAAGGATCATCTCTGATAAATTTTCATCATCCGATTAACAGAATATATTTTTGTTCATGTAAAATTCAGAAAAAATATTTAACTTTTTTACAATATGTTTAGTTTTACCGAATTAGAGCATTTACTAAAATGAGAACAAATCAATTTTCAAATCCGTGCATACATGCACGTCTGAAGTATATTGATAAAGAAGACATCGCACCTTGTATGATGTATCCAAAAAAATCTCCACCTTGTAACGCTTCAAAGAGATTTCACGTGGGTAGATCCAAGCACAATTGATGAAGTCTCCACACCCTTGAATTTCAATGAGGCAATCATCTGGTATATTTGTGTAAGATGCATGAATCAACCTTCTCAATGATGTGCACTGTGTGACCTTCAAGAATTTCAGAGACTCTAGCTTGTTCAGGCCCTCAACATTAGTAAGTACATCGCAGCTTGCAATTTTTAATTCCTCCAAGTTCTTCAAGTAAGATAACCCACCTATTCTTCTCAAGGATTTGCACTTATCAACGTGGAAGTATATCAATGATTTCAAAAGACCCATAACTTGTATCTCAACTAGCTCTGGACAAGATAACACCACCGCATTTTGTAGCTTTGTTAATTCCAAAGGAATGGATAATCTCTGAATAGTTTACAACAGCTAACAAGTAAGTACTCCAGTTGGGGAAGTCCATCAAGTGGAATGTCATCCACTTCACAATTCTCAAAGTGTAAATTCAACAAATTTCTCAATCTCAAGCAGGAGGAAAGTAGCTCCGTTCGCTTGATGCTAAAGCATCCTAAATTTAATAACGTCAAAGAGGACGGAAGCTGCCTCAGGTTTTCTAGGTCTAGGCAACACAAAGTGAGCACTTCTAGATGAGAGAGAGAAGCTAACTCTGAAGGTGCCGGGACGTATAGCAGTTGTAAATGTAAATTTTTCAATCTAAATAACCTCCCAATCTGCCTTAAGTTGTATCCTGTGATTAAGTTTGACTTCCCTCTACCCTTGGAGCCATCGCTCAGTAGCAATTCAACCAAATTAGTAAGATTAGACAAATTAGGGACTGAGAGCAAAGATTTAGATTCAAGATGTAGAGAAGTCAAACTTGTGGGAAAGTTCTGGCAACCTATAAATCTCATGACAACCTGATAAGTTTAGTGTTTGAAGGTGATGAAGACCATTGATTGCCCTTGGAATTCTGTAGATACCAGTGCATGCTAAATTTAGGACTTTTAAAGACAATATTTCTCCAATTCCATAAGGAATTTCACCTTTCAAATCATTACACCCAAAGAGATTCACCTCTTCAAGATTTTCCAACATGTTGATGCTACTAGGTAA
This sequence comes from Angophora floribunda, assembly GCA_014182895.1. Taxonomy (NCBI): domain Eukaryota; kingdom Viridiplantae; phylum Streptophyta; class Magnoliopsida; order Myrtales; family Myrtaceae; genus Angophora; species Angophora floribunda. Next base: position 33,301,726 of record CM024707.1, on the reverse strand, counting down.
CTGCCAAACATCATCACTCTTCATAAGAGGAAACATTTTTGGAAAACGCAATATGCGTAATGATTTTAACTTTCCAATGGAGCTGGGAAGTTTCCTCATAATCATTTCACTTAGAAGAAAAGACTCAAGTTTCACTAGTCCTTCGATGGATTGTGGAAGTTTGACAATGCCCATATAAGATAAGTCTAATTCTACCAATGAGGTTAAATTCCCAAGTGAAGTTGGCAGTTGTCTCAATTTAGTACATCCCTGCAATGAGAAGCACTTAAGTTTCACTAGAGCCCCCACTTCTTCAAGCAAATCGATAAGATGCTTGGACCATTTAATCTCTAAATGAATCAACAAGTGTAGATCTCCAATGAACCTTTCAATTCTCTTTAGCCCGTAGCAGCGTGCAAGAGTCAACCTCTCCAAACCCAAGCATTTAGAGAAGTCTGGAATTGTTGTTATGTGAATACATTCGATAAGAGATAGAACTTTCAAATTTTGTGCCTTCTGAAAAAATGGATGGCAAGCATAAGAACCATTGCATTGTGCACACTAGGATTCTATAACTACTAGACTAGAATCAAAACATGTAATTTACCTTGATCAAGTCCCATGCTTTTGAATCATCTGTGAAGACATTCTTGCCAAGTTTAAAAACAACCAGATGATCCAAATGCATATTGTGCGCCCTAAAATCCATAAAAATAGGCTGCCAAGAAATCCATCTTAACTTTGAACGACACTTTGGAAAGTCCCCAGCAAAAGTTCCATTACGTAACTTGAGGATTCTTAGGTTTTGCAACCTTTCAAACTCTTCATTTGTTATCTCAATGGAGCCATCAAGATCATCTATTTCAAGCGCTTGACCTTATCGTTCCTCTGCAAGTCAAAAATGTGAAGAAACTTGTCAACTTCAACCACTATGTTTTACAACTTGAATAGGTAGGGAAAAAATGATAAAGATCTTAAACGAAAAAGGAATCCTTAAACAACAAGATATACCATATCTATTTAAAAATGGAACATTTCTTACTTACCTCTTCGATTCTTATGATTTCGAGGGCCTCTTTTGCAATCCACAACCTACTTTGCCTTCCAAGGTCACTAGGACTTTCTTGACGGACAATTTGCCTTCCTAGATCTATAAGTTGATCATGCATCCAGAACTTATCATTGTCCAATATCTTTATCAAGCACCTACTAGTAAGGACATCAATTCCTCTTCAAGATAAAAATGACAACTGGCCCACATGTAAGTTACATCAGTCTTCACCTCATTGAAAAAGAAGCATGCTATATTGAGAAAAATTTGTTTCTAATATTCGTCTAGGCCATCATAGCTAATCATCAACTTCTTTAGAATCTCTTCCTTAGGTATATTCCTTGACCTGACCAAAGTCTCTTCCCAAAATGCTTTATTTTTCCGATTCAGTAACGAACCTATCACTTCGATGGCCAAAGGAAGCCCTCCCATTCTTGAGACTATTTCATTTGAAAGCCCATGATAATCATCCAAAGGAAGGTCTCTACTAAAGGTAAGCTGACAAAAAAGCTGACATGCGACACCATAATCCATCTTTAACATTTCATATGGTAGAATTTCACCTTTGAATCCCTCAACTTGCAAAACAGTTTTGTTTCTCGTTGTAATAATTAGCCTAGATCCCAAATGTAGTGAAAATTTTCCTATTAGTTTCTTAACGTGCTCTTTATCATCTATATCATCTAGAACCAAAAGGACTTTCTTAGTGCTTAGTATTTCTCCAATCCTCTTCATTCCTTGTTCACTATCCTTGACATCATTTGCAGATGAAGAACCAACAATATCAATTAGTAATTTTTTCTGCAACTGGACTATGCCCTCCTTAGTCAACAAGCTTTCTCGAACATCTTCAAGGAAGCTACAACACTTTCCGAATTGGGAAGATAGTTGATTGAAGATGACCTTGGTAATAGTTGTTTTACCGATACCACCCATTCCATAAATTCCGATGAGCCACACATCATGATGATTGACATCTAATAACGCTGTCAAGTCTTTTACCTGATCATCAAGTCCAAGTAAATGTTCAATTATTGATTTTTGTTTTGTCTGCAGCTTCTCCAAAACCTTTTCAACAACCAATTTAACAATTATTGCTTGACTGCCATGTACAAAGGTGTTCATTAGTCTACTGGATTAATTTCATAACCTTGCATCATACATGGAATTGTCAAAATCTTAACTTGAAAAGATTGAAGTACATAATGAACAATGTTTAAAAACACTGAATAATTTATGTAGGCTAATTTAGTGGAATTCAGGTGGTTTGTTTTTCATCTATGATCATAGAAATTTCTAAAGGCTATAGTGTTAGTTTATACAACGGCCAAATTTACCATGTGGCTACTACACCAAGCATATTTCGACATTTATAGCTAGGCCTAGAAAAAATACCAGCATTTGTCACGGCAATTTTTTTTTAATCAAGATAATGTAGACAATGCAACGTCGTCCTTTGAAAACTGCAGTTGATGAAGAAAAATATAATCCCAAAATCTGCGATTATTTGCCAGGGCTAGCAGTATAGCATTGTAGGTCTTCTACGGATCTGATTATCTCTGGCACTAAAAGAGCTATGTCACATTACGATTTGTTCAAAATTGAAAATCAAGTAACCTGACTCCCATGGGTTAACTTGCTGGTTAAGGAGTGAAGAAATGTGTGTGGATTAGGTGCAAAACATGGACTTAATTCTCCACACCACCAGGTGGAAACATTCCTATTCCGAGCCCACCTATCTGGGTATCGGCTTGCGCCTTCCCTGGCCCATAGAGTTAGTTTTGGAATTTGCTCTTTTTAGGTGGACTTCCTTGTCAATATAAAAACACAATGGAGAGGCCCTGTCATTTTGCTTTCCAACAACTCTTTTCTTTTGGTCAAAAATCCAAGATTCTCAAGCGGCATGCTGACCCACATGCCATCATAACGCATAGTAGGTGTTAATTCACCGTATGTTAGATGTACAAGTATCAATTCACCGCCAAATTATGCGTTGTTATTGATGAATGATGATAAACATATCAAGTTGTTAGTATAAATGCCATGTGGTGGTCTCCAAAACAAGACACATATTCCATGCGGGGCCACGTGACTGCTACTTTGCTCCCCAACTTATCCATAGCTTATTTTGCGACCAATGCAGCCCAATATTCATTTCCACCTTTATTACTTATGATTAGATTAGATGGGTGATTACTATATGAAGGTTTTTTTAGTTTGTCTAAGATAACCCTGAAGAAATGTGAAAAGGAAAATAACGAGAAATTGTAAAAACCATTTTTTCACGCATATCAACTTGCATCTCCACATTTCATAATTGAGTCCTCGATTTTCGTATTTGTTATTTCAAATTATTAATGCAATTGCCATTTCTCATCAAAATTACCCTCAGCACTCTACCTGTCCGGTGCTTGTACCAGCACGCTACCTGTCCGGTGCTTGTACCAGCACGAAGTTCCAGCTCCTCCTACACTATGCGTCCCTTCTCTCTGTTTCTCATTCAGAGGCCTACGCACTCTGGCCAGGCCAGATTGAGGTTGCTCGGCCTCGATTTGGACCTCCCACGAGCTCTATAGAGCTCAAGGCCCCAAGATGACGGCCCTATCATTCTTTATGTTCTCCAGATGCTCTCGCTTCTATTAAATATCTAAACATGATTTTTATTCACTGAATCTTAGTTTTCTTGTGTAATTTGTGCTTCTCGAGGATAAAAATGTATATTTTGGTGAATTTTTTGTCTGAAGATGCAGACTGTGTATTTTGATTAGTGAGCAAGCAGATCAATTGAAGTGATTGATATCGTAGTAGAAAATTTTAGGAAAGATATTAAAGCAGAGGATGTAAAGTTAGAGGAGAGCAGCAATTGCATGTAGTTTTCAATATTTTCCGTTAAAAAGTTGAGAGAAATCATTTGACATGGCGACGTTGTATCCCCTAAACAAAAAGAAGAAGAAGAAAAATAAGTAGGGATCCTAAAAGAGTTTACCTTTGGTCCTCCTTCACGTTCCAACCCTTTATATCATCTACCTCTTCAAGAGCCTTTCTCCAGTCCTTGACTTCATCAGGAAACTTGTTTGCGTGTTCCAACAAGGCAGCACTATATAATGGAGTCCTAAGTTTAACATCCTCAGGTTCCACGTCAAGAAAAATGGGAAGGATACTTTTTTTACCCTTTGAGATAAGCATGTTGTCTACTATGCGTGAAAGTTCTCGAAGACACCATTTACTGGAAGCATAAGTGCGAGAGAAGATGGATATGTAGAGTATGGAGTTGTTGATAGCATGGAGAAGGTTCCCACCAATCACTTCGCCAACATGGAGTTCATCTTCACCCCTGAATACAGAGATGTTGACATCTACCAAGCCGTGATAGAGAAAGTCGGTGAAACCATAACGAGTGTCGGGTCATCTAAAACTTAGGAACACTTGATAGTCCCCTCCCAATGCTCGTGCAGCATCGCTGCTCATTCTGGCCTCTAGGTTTGCCATCGCTAGGAAGGTTCTTCCAGATCTCTCTCTCTCTCTAAAGGAAAAGGTTAGGTGTGTGGCTTTAGCTAAGAACTGAGCTTGGGTTTTTCAATTTGATCTGAACCAACCCACACTAGCGAAAAAAGGTGAAGACGACCAAGACTAACTTGGTCTTTGTTGGTCTACTCACTATACAATCAAAGTAGCTTTATCAATCGTGTGATGCACAACATGAAAATGATAAAATAATTCTGGTATAAAGGTTAGTTGTGTGGCTTTAATGGCCAGTGAATGAGCCAACCCACACTAGCGAAAAAAGTGAAGATGACCGAGACAAACTTGGTCTTTGTTGGTCTGCACACTATACAATCAAAGTAGCTTTATCAATTGCGCGTGATGCATAGCATGAAAATGATAAAATAATTTTTTTGGTGGAAGTATGACATGAAATGTAATATGATAAAGTAATAGTAAAACGAGAGAAAATAATAGTTCGTATCATGCTACTCTCGTTGGCGCTCTTGATTATTTTTTAGCTCTTGTCGGTGGCGAACGTTTATGGCCTAGATGTTCAGGAGCCATTCAATTATGAGTTAGGGGAACAGAGCGAAGTATAAGGAGTTAAGTTATACTGAGCCAAACTTTGATATGGAGCTTATCCAGTTGAATGTCACCTGAAAGTTGTGTGATCATGTCAATCAGCGTAAAGAAATGATTCCACAACCTGTTTGAGTTAAGCTGGAACGATTAAAACAGTCATAGCAAGACACATGATTGACTAGGAGTTACTGAAATCATGGAAGGTTGGAGCGGGTGGGAGGGGGGTCACGTATGAATTTCAATAACTGTTGAAGGAAATCCCACGAGTATAAATAGAAAGGACACATAGAAAGGGGCGACGCTCAGGCTTGTGTCAAAAGCCCGCCAAATTTCCTCCCAAGCATTTTCCTTTTTGACCAAACGTCTTTCGATTTCATTTTTCGTTTTAAAGTATATTATTCTTCATGGGCATTGTGAATAGTATTGTAGCTTTCTCTTCAATGTTTCCATTTAAGTATCAAAGAATCTGTAACTTCTATTGGCCAACTAAATTTTTGCTCAAAAATTTTTCATTCATTTCTTAAGAATTAGAGATCGATTCCATCTACAATGACGAGATATGACCTCTAAACAAAAATATCCATGCTACATGGTACGGCACTCTCGTTCTTTACTGTATATTTTCGCATTTAGATATTAGAGACATTTTTGTTTGAGAATAATGAGTCCGTGCCAAACCTCTACTTAGGCAACTTCGCCATTTTTTTGTGAACCAGCCGAATGCCCGAGCTATACCTTGAAAAAATCAGCCGAATAATAAAAAGGAACTGGAGAAGTGAGTGGAGCTGTCGAACTTTAGCTGAATCGACGGCCGAATGTGAGAGAGAAGGGCTCGGTCAAGGGAGAATGTAAAAAGGAAATGGGCAAGTTCGAGGCATGGAATGAACAAAGAGAAGAACAAAGTTATTGGAAAATATGAAGGTTTATGCTTCATTATTACTTGCAGGCATCGCGGCCGCCAAGAGTGACCAAGAACCGGAGTTTTAACTTTTGCTTTTCTGGGACGTTTCTCTAATTGGCTGCAAAATTTCTTTTGGCGAGACATGGGATGAACAAGAGATTCCGTAGAGATTTGTGGTAAAAAGTAAGCCAAGTGGAGCAGGAAAAGGCAGAAAAAAAAGGGGCAAATTAACGCGGGGGAAACGTTGGCGTGTAGAACGTAAGAAAACAGAGAGAAAAAACAGGGGATGGGCGTGGGGCCTGGAAAAGACAGAGGCATGGGGCTGGAACTTCAGGCACGGTCAAAAAGAATAATTGAATCGCCGGTAGCCAGACAGATGTGCTACCATCACGACGGGGTCGTGCTGTCATCCGCATCGCTAGCCAGGCCGTGAGTCGACTCATCTCTTGCAGCGTTTGCTGCCCAGTGCACCTACTACGGCAATACCAACTCATCACTGCCACACGCTAATTTTCTTGACCAGCCACCACGACCGTGGTGGTGGTCACGACCATGTTGCAGCAACTTGGTCGTCACCAGTTGGATCACCTTCTTGGGCTCATCTCATTTTAAGGACTCTGGTTCCAATCAATGAGTTGAGTCGAGCACTGCCCTATATTATTTCATCACGTTCGATTTCACTTTGTTTCCAATTTGTTAATGCTTCATGTTCAGATTAAGCTTGTCGCTAACCTTCTCAATGGTTGGTCCAGGGCTGCGCTGTTGCCAAGTCGAGTTGAATCGCGAAGTTGCTCACCGTCGCTGTTGATTTTCCCAAACTCTCACTCAAAAGTTGATTGGACGCGATCAAGATATGAAAATTCAACAGCAGGTGATGGTCCACCATTTTTTTAAGTCACTGAGACATGCGTTTACGCTAAAACAAATAGAGGAAAAAAATAATTAAACAAATTTAAAACGAAAATTTAGTGAAAGAATTCGTGGGCAAATTTTTCAGTCCAGGCCCACCTCAGAAGAGGTCATTGCTTGGATCACAAAATGAAGGGGCACCCATTAAAAACTTAGAAGACACGTGTCAGCGTTCCATGTCTTGAAGACAACAAATTTGCCCATGGAAAGTAGACAGCTGATCCGCGTCCCATGACCTCCCATGACCTCCCATGTCTCCGTAATATTAACTTAGATCTTCCGCTTGCTACAGTGCTTGTTCGTGCTTACCTCATTGCTCTTGTCATGACCATTTTGGTCGTATCCCATCTTGAACTTGAATCTTTATTCCTTCCTAATCTCCAAGTCGTGCCCTCTCGTGAACTCATAGTCGTCCCTTTTCCTGAAGTTGAACCTCTGCCCCTTTCTGTACCTGAAGTCATGCTGCTTCTCGAACTTGAAGCCATGCTTCTTCCCGAATTTTTCATGTCGTGCCATCTCCTGAAGTAGAAGCCGCATCCCTACCCGACCTCAAACCTTTGTCGTTTCTTGAGCTTGAAGCTATACCACTTCTAGCCTCAGTCTGCAGGATCCCTTCCTGGATTTGAAGCACATCTCGTCCCACTTCCTCTGCTTATTTTTGCATGTACTCAGTCGGTCTCCCCAGTCCTATCCCTCTTCACCTGAACCACGTTGAAATTCCGGATAAGTTTTAAGGACTACACAATTAAAATAATGCAAATCTTCACTACTTACAGAAGAAAGGTCTCTTTGATCCTCAACTTCAGTTGTAGCTTTACACGATCTCTCACAATGCTCAACTCCTTCACACCCTTTCGCAACTCAAGCACAGAACATCATTTTGGTTGGCAGGTTCCCTAATGTCATCCTTGTCCTTCTTCTATCTTCCGTGCTCGCCTTTTTCCCTCCATTGACCCTGCCATGGTGCCCCAATCCTTCCGTCCATCATTTGCTTCCTATTTCCCATGGCCTCATAACATTCAGAATTGCCCGGCTCACTGTCAACCTCTCCCAAGATGTTCAGATGAATTAATCCTCTTTGAGATGCTGGTTGGACCATTCCCTTCAATTGCTCATCCCTCATGATCTCTACGAGCAGCTTCGGGCATTCACCGAGATCCTTGTAGCACATCTCTTCAAAAAAAAAAAAAAGTAGAACCTTTCACGTCAGCAATTAATCCTTCATACGCCAATCAATAAAATATGAAGTTGCTCAAGATATAGGAGTTGGTTCTAGTCAGGTGATAATTTTACCAATAATGAAGGAATCGACACTTTTTTATCCAGCAAACTAACTCTAGTGTCATTAAGTCTTTTCCTTTTTTCACAATGTATTAAATTAGGTGCTAACGAGACTCATTTGGCATTCCAAAGTGATGTAGTTAGTATTAACACCTAGAGGGGGGGTGAATAGGTGTAGAAGAACTTTATGCGCAGACAATATCAATCTTTTGCAATCTACAAATAGAAATTAAATAGAGAGAGTAAAGAATATTGCAAACACAGTTTATAGCGGTTCAGCTTTAGACAAGCCTACGTCTACTCTCTAGGCGATCAGCTAATAGGTTGCATTTCACTATGTGATCAAAGGTGATTACACACTCTTGAGTGTTAACACTTGATGATGATATATCCCACAAAGTCATTCTTCTTGGTAATACACTAGGATCACTCAATTTCACGCTTTAGACAACTTGGTGAAGAATAGAATCGAGCTTTGGAATATGTTAATCTTGTCTAGTCTCCTAGGTCTCATCCTATCCTTATATACTCTCCAAGTCACACTCAACCGTTGGCTCTTTCCTTGAGAGTTTAGTCTTCCCTTTCTTGGACAGACTTTATAAGGCAAATCTTTTTGACCGTTGAAGATAGATCAGATCCCCTTAGATTCTGTTCGCCCATACAATCAAAATTTGGGCTTTCATAAGTGTTCCATTCTTCTTTGGAAGTTATCCATTGATTTGATCCTGCCAATCAGTTTGACACAATATAATCAATATAAATAAAGTAAGTGAAATACTTGACCGGTGGTAATCTGGTCATGTAGTTTCATTCCGAGTCTGCTTAAGTTCTCCGTCTGGCACTATCAAACTCAGAAACTACGTCTCTTCGGGTCCTCCGTCTGGTACGGACAGATTCAGAAGCTGCGTCTCTTTTGCATCTGGTACGGACAGACTCAGAGACACTTTATGCTTTTCCTTCTGCCACCAGAAAACTTAAAAGCATACACCACCTTATGGCTTTTCCTTCCAAAGAGATGTATAATTTCATACATAAAATGATTTGTTAACATCAAAACTATGAGTTTTCTCAACACAAAGTTCTTTTGAACAAGAATGATTTTCCTAACTTACCTCCAAAACTGCCCTTTAACCATGTTCAAGTTCATCCTGCCCTTCGAAGATGAACCCTTTGGCCAAGTCTAGGTTTTTTTTTTTTTTATCGGAATTGAAATTCTTGCATTACTAACTCAGAACAAGAGTTTGTGAAACAGGAACATCCATACATAAAATAGACCAAAGAGGAAAGGGGGGGGGGTGCGTAACCCAAGTCGAGGCCAGAGTATTTTCTCGATGGGCCTTCGCGACCTCATCAGCGGCTTGATTTGCTTCTCGCGGGCTAAATTGCAATTGGGCCGATTTAAGCTCGCCAAAAGCTAGCGACAGTCACAAATTACTGAATGGGCCGCCCATGGACGGGCTTCTCGGCCTAGAACGAAATTGCAAATAGAAAGGCTATATGTTGATATGCACACCTACTGATCAGCAAAAGGAGTAAGGCGCAGATCGGTTGGGGAAGTTTGAAGCAGATCTGTTTCGATGGCTTTTTTCTCCTTTAGCCAAAGTAGAGTAGCTCCTACACCTAGGGCTTCCACAACTTGAGCTGTGGGCGCCTGGATCGACCGGACAAAATTGTCGAACGAGCAGCCCGGAGGAGTTCTTGCATATACCGGCGACTGATCCAGCGAAGGAGGAGCTGTTCCAAGTACTGTTAACATTAATTTTCAGTGTATTTTGCGGCGGAGGAGACCACGTCTTTGCTTCCGATGAGTTCTGCCACTTCTCATACAGGTGGCTCATGGAGAGGGCGCACTCGACGGCTTGTCTCAGGTTGGATTGTTTGTTGCAGAAGACTTTGGCATTCCGCTGCTTCCAGACTTGCTAGAGAATGCCGGCGAAGAGACTTTTCAAGGATGGGTTGGCTGTTGAGGTAATGATTTTGTGTATCCACTTGTTGATCCGGGTAATTTGTGATGGGGTAGTATCAATTTGTAAAGGCTATTGAGACCACACCTCTTTTATCCAATCACGCAGAATGAACAAGTGTTCCAATGTTTCAGGTTCGTTTCGGCAGAAGGGGCATAATGGATCAAGTAACAACTTTCTCTTGTACAGGTTTTATTTCGTAGGGAGGGCGTTATTGCATATACTCCATATGAGCATTCTGATTTTTGTGGTGGTTTGAAGTTTCCACACCTGTGTCTACATTGATTTTGGTGTTTGATAGGATGTGGATGCGTTGTGTGCTAATTGGGACTCACCTATATTGTGGATGATGTTGTAACCGCTCTTTACTGTGTATTTACCCGAGCTATTTGCTGTCCACGTAAGCTTGTTTGGGGTTGGTTGTAGGCCTAGAGAGATAGCAGCTATTTCCTTTACAATGCTGTCCTCGAACAACTCGTTTAGTAAGCTGAGGTTCCAAGCCCTAGATTGCTGGTTGATTAATTCTATTGCCCTGCTTGGGTCCCGCCTGTTCGATGGACCATTTATCCTGCCTGAAGCCAGCCGTCGGTCTTCCCTGATTTTGATTTTTGCCCCTTCTCCCACAGTCCACCAAGTATGTGGTTCAATAACTTTTCTTCCCACTAAGAGACTCTGCCAACCCCAAGAGGATTGGGGTCATTTTTGAGCAGTCTAGAACTCTCCTTTAGGTAAATATACACTTTTTATCACTTTGCTCCATAAATCATTCGGCATTTGAGCTAACCTCCAGGCTTGCTTTCCCAACATTGCTTTATTGAAGTGTACTAGATCTCGAAAGCCAAGTCCTCCTTGATCTTTCCTGATTTTGAGGTCCTCCCACTTTTTCCAGTGAATACCCCTCTTTGATGCATGTTGCTTCCACCAGAATGATGCTATTTTTTTCTCAATAGCCCTGCATATAGATAAAGGAATTTTAAAAATTGGCATGACGTATTGAGGTAGAACCTGAATAACTATTCTTAGGAGGACTTCTTTGCCCGCCCTGGAAATCAGCTTCTCCTTCCAGCCTTCTAATTTACTCTCAACCTTTGTAAGAAGCCAATTGAACATGTGCTTTTTTGCCTGGCCCTAATCAAATGGTATCCCAAGGTATTTCCTTGTTTTTCTATGATAGGTACCCTCAGTTCTGCTGCTATGTTCTGTTTGAGAGGTTGAGAACACTCTTTTCATAAGAAGAAACCTGATTTGTTTAAGTTGATGGGTTGTCCAAAAGCATAACAGTATTGATTCAGGATGTTTGCAACATTCTGAGCTTCTCTTACCGTCCTGTTTAGGAAAAGGATATCATCATCAGCAAATAGTAAATGGGATAAGGTGGGACAAGTAGGATTTAGCCGTATACCCTTAATAGTTCCATCCTCTACAACATTTGACATCAGTGCAGATAGGGCATTAGCATCTATGATGAACAGGTAGGGTGAAAGGGGATCACCCTGTCTTATCTCTCTTGTTGGTCAAAAGGTGGTCGAGGGTTCCCCATTTACAAGGGTATTGAATGTTACTGTTGAGATGCAAAAATGAACCCATTTTTCATTGAAACCCACTATTCTCATATAGTCATATAGAAAATCCCATTCAATCCTATCATAGGCTTTTTACATGTCCAGTTTCAGAATAGCTTGGAAAATTCTCTTTCATTTTCTGATTTTGAAGTGGTGGAGCACCTCCTGTACAATGATGATGTTATCCTGGATCTGACGATCACTGACAAAAGTACTTTGTTCCATAGAGACAACCCTAGTGAGCCATGGTTTAGGCTTGTTTGCCATCACTTTTGCAATAATTTTATAAATGAAATTGCATAAACTGATAGGTTTGTATTGAGTAATGTTTTCAAGGTTGGCCACTTTAGGAATGAGTGCAATGTATGTTGTATTTAGCTCAGAGTCAAAACTACCTTGGCGGAAGGAGTCAACCATGCTAACTAGATCCTCTTGTAGAATATATCAGTTTGTTTGGTAGAATAGTCCATGGAGGCCATCCGATCCGGGTGCTTTAGTCGCTCATAGTTGAAATACCGTTGTTTTAATCTCCTCTCTTGACACTTCCTTGACTAGCGCCTCGTTCATCTCAGTTGTTACAACTTTTGGGCATTGATCTAAGACCAGTTGATAATTCCGATCACCCATCGATGTGAATAAATTCTAATAGAAGCTACGTATGTGTTGTGTTATAGCTGGGGGATCTCGGCTCTAGGTCTGGTCGTCAATCTTTAGCATTGTGATTTTGTTTCTTTGTCTTCTTTGGATGGTCGTGGCATGGAAATATTTGGTATTTTGATCGCCCCATTTTATCCAGTTAATCCTTGACCTCATACTCCAAAACATTTCCTTTTGGCACCATAGTTCTTCTATCCGGGTGACTATAGTTCGAGATTCCTCCCCACGTGGTTCCCCATCATCATCATTTGTGAGGTGCATAAGTCGGGTTTTAAGCTCCGTAATATGTTTTTGGGAGTTCTGAAATTTACCTCTTCTCTATATACTCAGAGCAGCAGTCACACTTCATAACTTCTATGTGATGTTGTGCTGATTCAAGCCTTCCTCCGCCCATGTTTTCTTTATCACTTCTGCACATTCATGTTCTTCTAGCCAAAATGCTTCTAATTTAAAACATCTCTTTCGTAGTTTTTTAGCCCTCTCAGTCTCCAATAATAATGGGCTATGATATGAACCTATTGTCGGTAAAGCATACACCTCCACGTGTAGATAAACAATTCTCCAATCGATATTACACACAGCCCTGTCCAACCTCTTTCTAACTAAATCGGGTCCCTCCCTTTTATTTGACCATGTGAATGCACAACCCTTGCTTTCAATATCCATAAAGGAACAATCATTCAGGAAGTCGCAAAAAGCCTGAATTTGGTACCTATCCACTTCTCGGCGTCCAATCTTCTCCCAGTGATAGAGAATCTCATTAAAGTCTCCCATACATAGCCAATGGAGGTTGGCGCTGGAGGAGGAGGAGCTTAGTATTTGCCATAGATTTTGTCTCTCCTAAAAATTTGTAGATGCGTGTAGAAAGGATATTCGCATGAGTGTTCCACTATTTTTATCACTACATTTTATGTCAATGAGTTCCTCGGATCCGAAATCCACTTCCACCCCCACCTCATCATCCCACATGAGAGCTAAGCCACCCGCAATACCAATTGGTTCAATGAAAACATAATGAGTAAACTTTAGCCATTTTCTTACCCTTTCCACTAGCTATTCTTTATTCTTGGTTTCCATTAGAAAAACTAGATTAGGCCTTTCAAGAGTCACTAGGGCTCTAAGATGATGAACTGTCAGGGGTGTGCCCAACCCTTGACAGTTCCATCTCAGTATCCTCATCTATGCCGTGGTGGCTTATTAGGGCTAGTCACCAAAGCCCATGGTTGAACCCCTTCTCATAGCTGAATTGGGGCGTCCGTTAGTAGCTCCTCATTGACAACCAGGGTAGGAGAAGATTGCTTCTCATAGGGATTGACTCGTTTTTGTTTCTTTGGTATCGGGGTTTTATAGGTATGCTTCTCTTTTTTTGAACTCCCTGCGTACATCTCTTCTGCTACAAAACTATGAAGGAGTAAGGGGTTCTGTAATTCTCTCTTGCCTTTACTATTTCCATGATGGATAACCATCTCCATATGAGCTGTAATCTCAATTGCAGCAGGTGTGGCTAAGACTATAGCCATCTAGTTCTGTTCAGCATCTGCTATATTGTGTGTCTTCTTAGGGGATTTAAAGCTTAGGTTGGGCCACCTTCATCAGTAGCTATAGAAAGGTTGATTTCCCCGTAGAAAGCCTTCCAGAATTGGCTTGTTTCCCGGGCTTCCGCTTTTAACCATGATCCATAGCACCCTGGTTTATTCTGTTGTAGTCCGGATTCTTCATAAGGAACATCCGAGCAGAAATTTGCATAGTGGCCTATTTTACCACAAGAATAGCAATAATGAGGAAGGCGTTCATATTTGAAATCTAACCACCATTTTTTACTTCCGAAGCTAATGATTGTTCCTATTTTCAGGGGCCGAGATAAGTCCAAACAGACGTTCGCCTTTCCAATTCTACGAGAGTTGGTGGTTCGAGTCTCAAATTTGACAACCTCTTCAACACCTAGCTTTGAGGCAATCTGCCGCACAGAATCTTCGTTTTCTTTTGCTCGGAGCAGGCCAAGGATATGCACCCAAAAAGCATAGCACGTAAATTCATAACAGTGTTCAGGTATAGTCGAATCCCTTTCTTTTAATACTAAGAGGTTACTAGCGAAAGACCATGGTCCGAAGTCGAATACTCTCCTTTTTTCCTCTTTTGAGCTGAATAGAAATGTGAAGAACCCAGGCTCAATTACTTCACACTTAATAGATTCTGTTTTCCATGCCCTTCTCATGGTGGTCATAAAAGCCTGAACATTAACATTTTTTAAAATACAGCTTGCCATAGAGAGTTCGTTCATTTACCTGTTGCTCATCCACAGGAACTTCCTCATCTAATTCGGTGATTACGTCTTCAGACCAAAGGTCGCCCATTTGATGACATAGAGCTGCCATTCTGAGTTGGGTTTCTTCCATTTAAACTGTTGCTTTGTATCTGGGTTAGTGTGAACTGGTTTGGAACATGGAGTGAAGGGAGCTCAGGTGGGGCGTTTAAATCTACATGCTGGGCAAGATGGGTTTGGGTTGCTGTGGATTCCTAGAAGAGAAGCATGGTCCCTGCTCCCACAAATACTATCGGAAGAGGGCTGAAAACGATTGGGGGGGGGGGGGTCTCCGAATGATGCCATTGAGTCAGGACAAAGAGTAAGGGTTTGGGGAAAGAAAAGAACCTGTCACCGAAGAGCCATGCATCCCCAGCCTCTGAAGGAGAGGAATAACTTTCCCATTACGTTCGAGCACTTGTGGAGTGGAGAGTGCCTAGCCAGATGGGAGATGGGTAGATGTTGCCATGGGTTTTGAGTAAGGAAATTAGGGTTTTGGGGAAGAAAAAAGCTATCACCAGAGAGGGATAGAGAGGAAGCTCACCCAGGGTGAGAGAGGATAAACTAGGCCAAGTCTAGGTTCAACCCATCACGAATCCTCTTCAATTGCTCAAACCCAACGAAAAGAAATAAATGCAAAACAAAAATCACCACAAAGTCCTCACAAAGACTGAACCCACTACTCCCAGCTAACTGCCCGATTTTCCTGGGAAAATCCGACTTTCTCCTCAGAAGCCAGAGAAACAGGAAAAGGGCAACACAGAAGAAGAAAACTAGAAAGTGTTCGATCATTGCTCCTTCCAAAAAATTTTCAACCCCTCCCTCCACGATCAAACAAATCGATCCGCTTTTAGATGCTTGTTGCATCATCCCCTGCACTTGCTCATCGCTTTTCATCTCCATTAGCAACTCGCGATCTTCATCAGGAACCTTGTACCACATTCTTTTGAAAAGAAAGCCAAAACTTTTGACCTCAGCAATCAATCCTTCATATGTCACTGTATCAAGGGTGACGTATATTTTTCTCCTCAGTGTCACAGGAAACACATCATGTAACTGCTTTATCTCCAGGATGAAATCGATTGCAAAGGGATGTTCCATCTCTGATGTAACAAGTTCAACCTGCAAGCCAAACAGCATATTTATTGGATATATATTAAACTCTTTGCATATTTTCCTGAAATCTAAAATGGCACAAAGATCATTTATTAGTTAGAGACAGATCCAAGATTAGATACTTAGTTGTCCAGTGGAATTATCCAGTTTTTCTTTTATTAATTAAGTTTGGACTTAATAAGTATGTGATGTGAATTTAACTTAAACATCAAATAAGCTAGATAATTAATTATATACCTAGGAGGTACTATGTTATCACAGATTCCCCTTTTTCAGGGAGAAAAAAAAGAATTATTAAAACACTAGTGTAAATAAAACTTTTCAATAGCGATTTTTTCCATTCTTGATTTGAAAATTTTAACTACACTGTCACTCACTAACCATTATATCATGGATAGATTAGATTGCCTGTGGAACATTTTCTTCGTACTGCTGTTTTATTTATAAATGAGGTCAATAGAAGACTTGATTTTTTTCTTTTGATATTATAGTGCTAACATTTAGCTTGACTAATTCCTATTGATACACATAAATTACTGCGTCTACATACGTGGAACAAGGCTGTAGCCACAGCTTGACAAGTGTTGTTCCTAAGATTACTTTATGTCTTGCCATGTGAAATATAAAAACCTATAGTCAAGGAGGTCCAGCAAGTAAAATTTTATTTTACTGCCCGACACATGAGATTGTATTTGCAATTTATTGTATACAAATTATTTGTGGGAGATGGATACTAGAAATCCCTTAACTTGTGTAAGGCGATCACTTGTGGTGTCTAATCAACATATAACATCTAAATGACGTCATGTAGCAGGTTAAAAAGTGATCACTTCAGTGTCAGTCATTATAAAAAAATGATCACTTTAGTACCAATCGTTGTTAAAAAAATGATCACTTCCGTGCCAACTTTAATGAAAAAGTAATCACTTCAGTGCCAAAAAGACCCCTAAACGACGTTGTGTAGCAAGTTAAGAAGTGATCGCTTCATTGCCAGTTCTTGTAAAAAAATTATTACTTTAGTACCAACCATAGTTAAAAAATGATTACTTCAGTAGTGCCAATCTTAATGAAAATGTGATCAATTCAGTACCAAAAAGTGCCACATTAGATACTATTTTTAATTATAAAAGCCACGTGATTTCTCTAGCCGGAATTTTTCGCTAGAGGCACTTAAGTGATGTTTTTCTTTGATTTTAGCACTTAAGTGAGCCGACAAAAAGTTGTGATACTAAAGTGAACACTATACACTTCTAATGTCCTTCTCCCAATTATTTGTTACTTCACAAATTGTACAATTGATGTAAAAAGATTATCTGTACATGAATGCAGGATTTAGTGAAATAAAGCTAGGCTAGAGTTAGTGGGTAACGTTTCCTTTTGTTTATGACTCCTATTAGTGATTACCTTACAGAAAGTTTTCCTTCAATGTACTTATCTACTAACTACTTATAAAAGCACGAAAAAAGGGCCCTTTTCTCTAAATTTTTTAAAAGGATTACGCTGCTTCTTTCTGACTTGTTCCTTCTTAAAATTTGCTCTATTTAATTCCAATCCCTCTTCTATCCACATCTTGATGATCCTCTGATGTCTAAACTTCATAATATATTGTTATGTGGTTTTGAACATTACGTATTATTGCAAATTATGATGCTTTGACACAAAAAAAATGATATATCTACGGCTGTGCGCATATACCGGTATGAAAATATGGAATTTTCCTAGTAAGAGGAAACTTTATTGTTGACTTAACTTTTAATGTTAAATTTGGTCATTGCAATGTAAAAGAGTCACGGCCATTTTGTTGAAAACGTATAGTAAAAAATATGTTGGACATGGCCATAAATCTTTATCCAATATTATGACTGACAATTATTCTCGTAGTAAACTTTTTATGAAGGCAAGTAACAAGATTTGATTGATTACATTCTACCATTTTATAAATCTCTATCATAATTTTTTTTTCTCGATACATGTTATCTATGTTGATATCAAGTTATCAACATTGTATTATTAAAAATAAGAGGCTTGCTACTCTAATTCGATATCCAGTTCCGTTTCTCTTTCCCTTTCTTATGTTGTTATTTTAGTGAACTTTAATTCTTTGCCCTTTTTCTTACTTGAATTACATAAATCTATTATTTTTGGATAACTTTATCTTACTTCATGTACAGTAATAGTAATTATATATTTCATAAAGTTAATATAAATGCAATTGTTTGCATTTTAAAAATAGAAAAGAGTTTTATTTTCTACTTCTCTAATAAAATTTCCATGACCATAAGACACTGCTTCAAATCAGTTTGTGAAAGTCTGTATGTCGTTGTATTTCTTCTTATTCTAAAGTAATATGCTTCAAAATTAATTAGTGTCTCTTTTCATAAGTTGCACCTTTTAGTGAAATAATATGTTCACTCATATAAAAGTTACATCCTGACATAATATATGACTATTTGTTCAAGCAATATGTGCTTTAATTGATTTTGAAATAATCATGTACTATAAAAAGACGTCAATCCGGTGTGTTGGCAATTTGCAGTGGTACTAAAAATGCATTGACAACTTTTCAAGCCCATTGATGACCAAAAATACAAAGCTTGTCAAGCCCACTGTATTCGCATGCACCGGCAAAGCAATACATAAATTTGTAATACAGTTATTGCTTAATGTAGAAGTGGATAGGTTAGCTCTGAATTAAACTGCATAGACATTCTAACAAAATTATTGAAGAAACAGGCAAAACAAAAAATCTAAGTATCTTTACTCAAGAGGCCAACACCAAATTCATGGGAGATGGTCATCATAATATCAAACATATTAACAACAAATCAACTGCCCCATGTTCATCATTCCTTTTTCCATGTGGCGACCCATGGCAGAATCTAATGAGTTCCTGCATTTGTTCTTTTGTACAACTATGATTGAATCAAATAATCGTTAAGTACTATGCTTATATAAAACATTAAGCTTGGGCATCAATTATGCTTATTGCAAAAAAAAAAAAAAAAAAAAAGTAGACAAAAAACATCATATGATTCTTTTGAAATCTATAATTGGTGATCATTATCTAATTTATTGTCTATAAAAGCAATTTTGATGATTAATAATTAATGAATGTTTAAAAGAGTTTACTGGAAATATTAAAGAACCAAAACCATCCAACACCAAATAGGCAAGTAGACGTAGACATAAGTGACCAAGATAATAAAAAATATGCAACACAAGTAATTAAAGTGCAGCACAAAATGGGAACCTCAGAAGAGAGAGAAAAGATTGCTTTAGCAAACGAATATATCCAACACCAGCAAACGAAGGAAATAAATCAGCCACCTAAGAAAATAGGGTGCAGCAAAAAAAAAAAAGGCAACTTTAAGAGGGCGGATATTGTGTGGCTAAAGAAAAGAGCATATTTGGCCTAAAAAGGAATTAAACAAAAGTCCCCTACATTAATGAAGAAGATGTCGCACCTTATAAAAATCGGAACGAATCTCCTCTTTGTAATGCTTCAAAGTCTCTCCATCAATCCACCTTCTCAATGACGGACAATTCCAAACATCCAAGTATCCCAGAGAGTCTAGTTCGTTAAGGCCCTCAACATTAGTAAGCACCCTGCACACCTTGATTGTCAGTTTCTTTAGGTTCTTTGAGTATGATAACCCACTTATTCTTGTTAGAGAATCGCAATAACGAATGCTCAAGTACTCCAATGATTTCAAAAGACCCACAACTTGTATCTCAACTAGCTTTTCACACCTTAACACATCCACTTGCCGGAGTTTACCTAGTTTTGAAGGAATGGACAGTCTCTGAAGCTTTAGACAATCCTCAACAGTGAATTCCTCCAGTTGTGGAAGTCTATCTAGTGGAATGTCTTCCACTTCACACCGATGGATCTCTAAAGTCAACAAATTTCTCAGTCTCCAAGAAGAGGACGGAAGCTGCACCAGGGATTCTAAGTCTTGGTGACTTAAAACAAGCTCTTCCAAATAAGAAAGAGAAGCCAACTCTGGAGGTGCAACAACGTCAAGCAAATTTAACTGTAACTTTTTCAGTCTAATTGACCTTCCAATCCCCCATAAGTTGCATCCTTTGAGTGATTTTGACTTCTCTTCAACACAATTGTAATTACTTAGCAGCAGTCCAACCAAATTTGTAAGATTCAACAAGCTAGGGACTGAGAGCAATGAATTAGATTCAAGATATAGATAAATCAAACTTGTGGGAAGCTTTGGCAACTCTTGAATCTCATGACAATCTCTTAGATTTAATATTTGGAGGTGACGAAGCATATTGATTGTTGTTGGAAGACTGCTATTCTTGGTGCCCTCCAAATTTAGGAATCTTAAAGATGACGATTCTCCAATTTCAACTGAAATTTTCCCTTCCATTTCCTTATGCCTGGAGAGATCTAGCACTTCAAGATTTACTGAAGTGCTATTGTCACTAGGTAACTGTTGATCATGATTCTCCCAATCAACAAATGACATGAATGGAACACCCAAATTGTATAATGATTTTACCTTTCCAATGGAGTTAGGAAGTTTCCTTCTTAATGTGCCTGGCAAAAGAAAATTTCCAAAGTTTCATGTAACAAATATTTGTTTTTTTAAATTTTTTAAATGGAGTTTTGAAGTTTGGCAATGTGTGTACCTGATAAGTCTAATTCCATCAATGAAGGCAAAGTCCAAATTGAGCCCGGAAGTTCTCTCAACTTGCTACATTCTGATAATGAGAAGTACTTAAGCTTCACCAGTGCTCCAATTTCTTCAGGCAAATTTGTAAGATTCTCACACATTTCAATCTTTAACTCAATCAATGACCGTAGATTTCCAATAAAACTTTTAATTCTCTTTAGATTGCAGCAACACTCAAGAGTCAATCTCTCTAAACCCAAGCAATTAGAGATGTTTGGGATTGTCGTTATGCCAGAACAGAAATTAAAAGATAGAACTTTCAATTCCCATGCCCTCTATAAAAAAAATGGATGGCATGTCAAGTGTAACAACCATACCATAGTACACACGAGAACTATTAGTCTAGAATTAAAACATGTAATTTACCTTGAGCAAGTCCCATGCTTTTGAATCATCCTTGAAGTTAACAGCATAAAGTTTACATATGACAAGCCGATCCATATATATATTGTCTGCCCTAAAATCCTCGCCAGAATGAGGAGAACACCAAGAAAACCATCTTAAATTTGAATGACACCTTGCGAAGTCCCCTGTATAAGTTCCTTTCCATAACTCGAGGAATCTTAAGCTCGGAAATCTTTCAAAGTCTTGACTTGTAATCTCTGGGATCATTACGTAGAGCATTTGAACCATGTCCTTCCTCTACAAGTAAAATTTCGCAATGATATGAAGAAATTTGTCAACTTCCAACCAATATGTTTTACAACTCAAATGGGTAGGAAAAAATTAATAAAGATCCTAAACAAAAAAAAAAAAAGAATTCATACTTACCTTTTCAGTTTTTATGATTTGAAGAGCCTCTTCTGCAATCCATAACCTACTTTGCTTTTCTAGGTCATATGGACTTTCTTCACGAACAATTTGCCTTCCTAGGTCTATTAATTGATCATGCATCCAAAACTTATCATTGTCCAATATCTTTATCAAGCACCTACTAATAAGGGCATCAATTCCTCTTTCAGGATAAAATGAACAACTCTCCCACATATAAATTGCATCGGTCTTCTTCTCATTGAAAAGGAAGCATGCTATATCGAGAAAAATTTGCTTCTGATATTTATCCAAGTCATCATAGCTAATCCTCAACTTCTTTTGAATCTCTTCCTCAGGTTCTTTCTTCAACTTGGCCAACGTCTCTTTCCAAAATGCTTCTCCTTTCCCATTAAGTAATGAACCTACCACTTTAATCGCCAAAGGAAGCCCTCCCATACGTGACATAATTTCACTTGAACAGCCACGATAATCATCCAAAGGAAAGGCTTGACGAAAGGCATGCTGACAAAAAAGCTGAAGTGCATGACCATCATCCATCTTTGGCATCTCATAGCATAGAATTTTACCTTTAAATCCCTTATCTTGTAGAACATCTATTTTTCTTGTTGTAATGATTATCCTAGATCCTGAATGTAATGAAGAATTTCCTATTAGTTTCTTAATGCACTCTTCACTATCAACATCATCCAAAACAACAAGGACTTTCTTTGTGCTGAGGGTGGCTCCAATCCTCTGTATTCCACGTTCAATATCCTTGAATTGTTCTATAGATTCAGAACCAACAATGTCAGATAGTAATTTCTTTTGCAACTCAACTATGCCCTCCTTGGTCAATGAGTTTTCTCGGACATCCTCTAGGAAGCTACAACACTTTCCAAAATAGGATGAAAGTTGATTGAAGACGGCCTTGGCAACAGTTGTTTTACCGATCCCACCCATTCCATAGATTCCAATGAGCCGCACATCACTATGGTTGACATCTAATAACTCTTCCAAGTATTCTACCTGATCATCAAGTCCAATTATTTTTTCATTCATTAATTTATGCTTTGTCTCTAGCTTCTTCAATACCTTTTCAACAACCGATTTGACAATCTCAGCTTGGCTGCCATGTACAAAAGCAATTTCATTAGTGGGACTAGATTCATTTCATACCCATGTATCACATGTGGGATTGTCGACATTTTCACGTGAAAAAATTGAAGTACAAATGACGGATATATAATTACATTGAATAATTGATCCAGGCTAATTTAGTAGAATCCACTTGACATGCTGTACATTAATGATTATAGAAATTTCTGAAACTATAATAATGTCTTACGCAGCCAAAAGTTACCAAATGGCTACGTCATCCGTTAAACATTACAGTATGGTGAGGAAAAATAACACCCCCCCCCGGCCCCCACCAAAAAAAAAAACACAAATCTGCATTGGTTTAAAGAGCCATGTCACATTAATGTTGGTTCAAAATTGAATATCGAGAGACCTATCTCCCTTAGGACTAACTTGGTGGTTAAGAAATGAAGACGTGTAGATTGTGCATACAACAGACGTTCGATTTTCCAAATCATCAAGTGGGTACATTCCTATGTTTGGACCATCTACTTGAGCTTCAGCTTGCACCTTACCTGGTGCATAGAGTTGGATAAACTATAGTTTTGGAGTTTCTTTATTTAAGGCGGATTTCCTTATCAATACAAAAACAAAACAGAGAGGCCTGTCAGTTTGCTTTCCCATAACTCCATCTTCAAGTTGAACTTAAAAATTCAAAATTCTCAATGGCGTATTGGCACAGTGACCACATGCCTAAAAGCATAAGAGATTGCCAACTCTAATAAATTATGCAAATACAGCTCAGTTGCATTGGAGATGCTAATGGGCGCCCAGAGCACCCACAGATTATCGATTGATAGTCGAATTATGTGACATTATTGATGAATCATGATAAGCATATTAAATTGTTAATGTAAATGCCAAGCGATGACCCCAAAAACAAGATACAAATGCCATTTTGGGCCACACCGCTACCATGTTGCACCCCAACCCGTGTGGCCCACTATCCATTTCTACCTTTGTTACTTTGGATTAGATTAGATGGGTGGTTACTATATCAAGGCTTTTTAGTTTGCCTAAGGGTTAAGACAGCCCTGAAGGAAGGTGAAAAGGAAAATGCTAAGGAGAAATTGCAAAAGCCATTTTCCACACATATTGACTTCCATCTCCACATTTCATTACATAAAAATTGACTCCCCAATTTTCCATGTTTTTCAAATTGCATACGTTGTCGTAACTTATTAATCCAATTGCCATTTTCTTATCAACATTACCCTCACCACTCTCCTCAATCTGTGACTATCGACCTTCAACTGCTACCTGTTGTCGGCCGCTATCTACTCGTCCAGTCCTCGTACGACATAAAGTTTTGGCACCCCCTACACCATCCGTCACGTCTCTCTCTCTCTCCCCCACACGTTTGTACGTGTGGCAACACCACTTGGAGGCCTCCGCGCCATCACCGACCTCAGATGAGAGGTCCACCTACGGTGTTTCCTCCGGTCCAATCCACGCACCATGCGTGGGATTGTCAAAATCTTAACTTGAGAAGATTTCAAGTACATCGAAACGATATTTAAGTACAAATAATAATCATTATAGGCTAAATTAGCAGAGCTCATTTATATGTTTTTCATCTATGATTATATAAATTTCTAAAGATAATAATATTGCCTTACAAGATGGCCACAGTTATCAAGTGTCTACCATATTGTGCGTAAGCAAAATTTTAGCATTTAACTAGCCTTGGACAAAATTTCAGCAATTGCAATGGGAGAATCATGAATCAAGATAATGTAAACAACTGAAATGTCATCTATTGAACAGTGTAGTTTGGTTGACAATATAATATATATATAGTCCTGTGAAAAAAAGCACAAAATATTTTTATCGACTTAGGGCCTCCACCCTGTCGCCGACCTCACATCAAAGGTCGGCAATGATCGTTGCCTCCGGCCAGTCCAGATTGAGGTTGCCCGACCTCGATTTGGACCTCCCATGAACTCTGCAAAGCTCAAGGCCCCTAGATGACGGCTCTGCCATTCTTTATATGTTCTTAGGATACTCTTGCTTTTATTGGATATTTAAAAAAGATTTTTTTTCATTGAATCTTAGTTTTCTTGTGTAATTGGTGTTTCTTGTGGTGCATTCACAAATGGATACATTAAAATTGACACCAAATGCCATCTCTCTTCTGACAAAACAAAACACCATCTCTGATTTTTCCGTCTTTTCTGTGTAGAGGGAAAATGGAATTCGATATTCTTATCACAGGGGTAATAGGATTTTTTGGGTTGAAAATTGTGAATTGTGATAAATGAGGTGGTAGATAAATATGAATGCAAAATTTGAAGTTGATTTTGGTAATTTTCCCAAATAATAATTACAAACATGTGCTCTTGAATATTTCGTAGCCTTACGAGACAGCGAAGGGGGAAATTGATTAGTAGAAGGAATATGGAGGTCCATGTCATTGAATTTATTGACATACGAGGGGAAAATTATAGGAAAGATGTGAAAAGCAGGGGATGTAGAGTTGAACGAGAGCAGCAATTGGAGGTAGTTTTCAATATTTTTCAGTAAAAAAAAAAGAATAAACAAAATCATTTGACCGGGCAATGTTGTATCCCCTAGAACAATAGAAAAAGAAATAGGTAGGGAAAGAGTTATTACCTTGTGTTCTCTCCCACGACCCATCCCTTACGTTCATCCACCTTTCCAAGAGCTATTTTCCATGCCTGGACTTCACCGGGAAAATTCTTCTCATGTTCCTCGAAAGCAGCTTTATAGGGTGCATCGCTGTCAGGTTGGATCTTAAGTTTAACATCATCAGGCTTCACAAGGAGAAAAATTGGAAAGATATATTTTTGACCTTCTGAGTTGGACACATTATCCATTATGAGCTTGAGTTCACGGAGGCACCATTTACTGGAAGCATAATTCCTAGAAAAGATAGATATGTAGAGTTTGGAATTGTTGATAGCACGTTCAAGTCTATCACTGATAACATCACCGATAGGGAGTTTTTCTTCATCCCTGAATGTGTGGACTCCGGCATCTACCAAGTGGTCGTAGAGGAAGGCGGTGAAATTATGGCGAGTATCCTCTCCTCTAAAATTCAAGAACACATCATGCTCACATCCTGACGCTCCTGTAGCATCACCACTCGTTCCAGCCTTCCAGTTCGCCATAGCTAGGAAGCTTGTTACTTCCAGATATATCTCTCCTCCAGAAGAGAAAAAAAAAAAGGGTTGGTGGGGCGTGGCCTAGTAAAGAAGTGAGCTGAGGTTTACGATATGAGCGTGGCAAGTGAGTGCCGATACCTTAAATACTTGGCCGGCTCACTTTAAAAATCAAGTTGAATTGCCCACTTCCCACCTAACACTGTGCACAAGTCGAGCCCTACCTCAGATCCGCCGCCATTGCCTCTGGCACGTCACCTCCATCCTTGCCCGCTTCTTCTCTGACCTCCAGTGCCGCCGCCTCCTGGAGGTCACAATTATTCATTTTAAATGGCCAAATAGACAACTTTTTAGCCGGCCCTTACTTACTCATTGCACGTAATTTATCCTCAATTCATCTTTTTCTTCCTCATGCGCAAGGATGGCGTGGATCTTAGCGCATGCACCACCACATTTGATACCATATGTGCACATGCAATTTTTTACGCTTATTCATGTTTTTGTCTTTTTGGCTTGATAAGAGATGTGCAACCCCATGAGTCCGGGGTTACATTTCCTAGAAATGAATTGAGATTCCACCTTCTAGGAATTTTATGTAGAGTTATATAAATTTCTATAACTATATAAATAAAGAACCTTATAGGCAGCTGTTGTTAACTCTAGTGAGCGGAATATGTTCGGAGAGGACATTTATGGCAACAATTGGAAGCAAATATAAGGAATTAAACGTCAATAACATTGCATTATCCTAGTTAACTAGATATATAAAGTCACACAATCTTAACTCTTATTTTTTAAAATTGCAGGAAAATCGCCGTGATACTAAGGGGCACACAGTTATGGACAAGTCAGAATCTTTTAAAAGAGGATTAGAGAGTTTTCTAGTGTGGTTTCGAGGAAGAAACAAAGTCGGCCGGCTCACATTAAAATCAAATAAATTG
Source organism: Angophora floribunda (assembly GCA_014182895.1). NCBI lineage: Eukaryota > Viridiplantae > Streptophyta > Magnoliopsida > Myrtales > Myrtaceae > Angophora > Angophora floribunda. The sequence goes on along the minus strand of CM024707.1, from coordinate 33,275,292 downwards.
CATTAGCAAGTGGACACCGTTAAAGGTGCCAAGACGTTTTAACAAGTTTTGGAAATAATTAAAGACTCCTTGGGAGACCATAATAGCCAATCAAAAGTCTTTTTTTGTTTTTTTTTTTGGGCCTCTTTGAGATAAAGGAATCTAATCCCCAAATTATTGCAAAATGTTCTATAGATCCCTCAAATTTGTTTTTGTACAATTGGGTTCTTAGCATGTATGTTTTTTTTTTCTCTTTTCCAAATCTACGCGAGGGGGTGGCCCTTGTTTAGATTTGAGGCGAGCATCAGTGGCCTTAATCGCTTAAGATTCTTGAGCATTTTTATTTTTTTATTCGGTTGATATTTTGTCTATAATTCATTTATTATTATTATTATTATTATTATTATTATTATTATTATTATTATTATTATAATATGAAGTGTTGCTCTTTTTAATGATGACAAAAGCCAATGTTTCGATGAATGACTCTGTAATTAACTAATTTTATAAATGACTTGTTGCCCACGTAAGTCGCTAGATATGATTTTTAATGGTTATCTTGGACAAAACTGTGGCAGAGATACATTTTTAAATTCAGGAATAAAGAAAAATGTGATCGCACGCTTTATACCATGACTTTTCAATTGGAGAAATATTTGTTTAGTAGATATAAGATTGTTGCTACTATTAATCTTTTCCTGCGTCAATTACAGAAGTTAGATACAGAGTAGAGGGGCCATGCGTGTCATCAGCATTGTCTTCACAATTGAAAGCTCAAAACGATCTCTTTGCCTTGTGATGCATGGCGTCGTCTCGTCCATGCATATTGTTATAATCTGTAAAATCCTCAGATGGAAGTGTGAAAAAATCATCACTGAATGAGTTTTGGACGTAGTTGATCTTCTTCCGAATAATAAATTTGACGATTCTTGTCGGATGCGAATCCATTGTCCCTCGGCCCTCCTGCATTTGCTATCCCGTCCACAAAATGATAAATTTAGGCTCGCATGCTTCACATATTCAGATAATTTATAAATTACGGCATAAATTTCATTTAAAATACATCTCTTAAAATGTTGATATATTTCAACTCTCCCTATTTTCTTTTCTTTTCTCTTTTCCCTCTTTTCATTCTCGATCTTTCCTGCGCGTACGTATGTGGTAAATCGAGTCATGACATGAAAATGGAGGTCGTCTGGAAGCACGACCTTCGACTCTCCACATCTAGGGGCAGCCACATCGACTGCTCAATTGAAGTGGTGGAGACACCGAGCTATCTATGTGGTTGTGGCATTGGCTTGGGGGCAGTCACAATTTCATTGGGTATTGTGAGGATTAAAATAAAATTATATCGAAATCTTGTTAACGAGACAGTTAAAAATTCTGACAAAAAAAACTTAAGATGATTGGTAGATGAAATAGACTGTTCTTTTCCTGCTTTGGTCAAGTTTGATATGGCACCATCGCAAGGAGAAACATTTCTATCTCCAGTGAAAAATTAACACGCTGTTTCTATTGAACTGTGAAAACGTCGACTTCATCTTCGCCGTCCCATGATCCAGCATACCTAACACGCGTTTCTGGATTCAAAAGATGAAGAAAATGACAACACCGTGGCTGGTTCGACTCGAACTGTTCAAGGCACTCTCACGAAAATATTATATGTTAGTTTAGTGGAAGTGGGAAGAACCAGTCCAGAAATAATTATTGTCATTATTTAGCTGTACCATGCCTATGTTAAAAGATAGTGCTCATCCGTTTAGATCGATGGACGTTTAATTAAGGAACAATTTTCTAAGGCTTTATTGTCTTGGACTGTCATGAATGTCCTCTATCTCCTTTAGAATCTTTTCTTCTTGTAGTCATCCGACGTGTCAACTAATCCACTAACAATCTATCATCTTATTTTAAGTTCCCACGCGGCATGCCAGAGGAGACTCCCACTCCACCAAGACAGATAATTTACTTTAAATGAAGTGTCCCAGACTTCTCTACAAATCCAAAATTTTTAGGCTCTTTGGGAAACCATAAGGGCAAATCCCCTGCTATTCAAATAATTTTTCAATTGTTTCTCTTTAGACTTGATTAAATATATGCGACCCCACATATCCATGTTGCATTTCCTAGAAATGAATTGAAGTTGCACCTTCTTAGAATTATATGTAGCGTTCTATAGACGTCTTTGAAGATAAATAACCTCATAAGTAGTCGCTATTGATTCCAGTTTTTCCAGAGAACGTCAAGGTCATAGACGGAAGGAAAATAAAAAATTAGACAACTATCATATTGTATACTAATAAAGAGAAATATTTTTTGTAGGTTTAATTTTTAAGATAGCGGGATATCAATTAAAGGAATTGTTTGATTGAATTAATATAAATTGTTTATGCACATGATTAGCTAAGCCAAATAGATTACAGGTCGCAACTATTTTCACACCTAATGATGAGCTAAAAATCCCGTTGATACCAATAGCCATGGGCGCCCTAGGATGGTCATGTTAGTGCTAGAATCTTTATCAGAAAATTAAGAGAGATTTTTTGTGGTCTGGTCTAGGGAAGAAACAACATTTAAAGCCTTATTTAACTTTGATAATAGTGTGAAGAGTTTATCTCTATATGTGCTTCAACCATGTCATGCCTTTGCACGTGTTAGCGAGTTTTGCACTGTGCTGGAATTGCAATTCGCGTTATTTCATTTTCGTTGGGTCGCTCTTTTTACTTCTTCGTTGAAAGAGGTCAAACAAAAATTTAAAAAACTGATTGGCTACATAGTACCGACGAAATTGACCCGGTACCAGCATGGGTCACACTCAATCACGCAAGCAGTGGATTATTTGCAAGTTTATTATTGTCATTTGACAGAGCATATTTGAATATACTTAGACAGGGCTTGATGGGGACTGGCTAGTGGTCCAGTTTCTAAGAATTGTCGAGGCCAGTCCGCCTAACGAATACACGAAAAAGAGTGTTTTCTTTTTTTTGGGCCAATCCGAATTGATATTTTCCATGAAATGGACCCGGCTCAATAGTTCAAAATTCATGCGCAGGCCCGATCCTCGGAGAGCATAGACATATCTATAGGGCCTATCGATCCGCCAAGCCAATTCTTTTGATCCAATAATATGTGCTAGGTGGCTCGCTTTTAGTCCCAAACGAAGCATACCAGTAGACGAAAACAGCATCAACTCATCTAATCCGAAACCTTATGATATTAATTCTCATGCTTATAAGCACACACTACCAATGTCGGATCTGGAGACCAGGCTGCAAACCGCATATAAATCAACATATACATATCTTTTAAACGCAGTTGGTATTGTTGACGATAATGGGACAAGACGTCAGGCTAAAAGATGTGTTCCATGCATTATAGAACAACACGCACAATTCAAACCCAATTGCAAGAGTGGAGCTCTACAAACTAAGCTATATCCCCCTAAATCATATTTATTCCATGCGTAAGTTCCCTTTCAAAGAAACACATGCAAAATAAGTTTAAGAAATATGAGAATATAACAATAAAATATGTTGAAAAAAGTTTAGAAAATTGAAATATACCACAAACGGATAGATTTACATCGGGTATATATATATAAAAGAGGAACCTTTAAATATATAGATTATGCATTAAGGTCGCTGGAAAATTGATTTGAGTAATTGAAAATGATGGAACTTTTCAATTATTTCCAAAAGGGGTGTGGAAATTAATCAAAAGAAAGTAAATCCGAAATTCTTCAATTGGTTTCTGCATAGAGTAAAATAAGGAAGTATAAATAACATAAGAAAATCATTGTATAACTTACATTATGCCATCTGGAGAACTCCAAACATCAATGGTGCATTTGGTTCAACTTTGTAAATGAGCTTTAAGTGTAACACAAATGTTGAAAACCCAAAACTACTTAGGGAAATACAAATTGTGTTTGGTAAAACTTCTTTATAAATGGGCTTTAAGTTGAATGTGTGTTTGGTAAAAAAACTTTTGCAATGGACTTTGGGTTTCTTAATCTAATAGTTCATATCATGCTATTCTCGTTGGCACTCTCTATTATTTTTTATCTCTTGTTGGTGGCGAACGTTTATGGCCTAGATATTCAGGAGCCATTCAATTATGAGTTAGGAGAACAGAGCGAAGTATAAGGAGTTAAAGTTATACCGAGCCAAACTTTGATATGGAGCTTATCCAGTTGAACATCACTTGAAAGTTGTATGGCCTTGTCAATCAGAGTAAGGAAATGATTCCACGACCTGTTTCAGTTAAGCTGGAACGATTAAAACAGTCATCGCAGGACACAAGATTGACTAGGTGTTGCTGAAATCATGGAAGGTTGGAGCGGGTGGGAGGGGGATCACGTATGAATTTCAATAACCGTTGAAGGAAATCCCACGAGTATAAATAGAAAGGACACATGGAAAAGACAGAGGCATGGGGCTGGAACTTCAGGCACGGTCAAAAAGAATAATTGAATCGCCGGTAGCCAGATAGATGCGCTACCATCACAACGAGGTCGTGCTGTTGTCCGCGTCGCTAACCAGGCCGTGAGTCGACTCATCTCTTGCATCGTTTGCTGCCCAATGCACCTACTACGGCAATACCAAATCTTTGCTGCCACACGCTAATTTTCTAGACCAGCCACCACGACCGTGGTGGTGGTCACGACCCTGTTGCAGCAACTCGGTCGTCACCAGTTGGATTGCCTTCTTGGGCTTATCTCATTTTAAGGACTCTGGCTCCGATCAATGAGCTGAGTCGAGCACTGCCCTATTTTGTTTGATCAAGTGCGATTTCACCTTGTTTCCAATTTGTTAATACTTCATGTTCAGATTAGGCTCGTTGCTAACCTTCTCAAAGGTTGATCTACAGCTGCGCTGTTGCCAAGTCGAGTTGATCGAGAAGTTGCTCACCGTCGCTGCTGATTTTCCCAAACTCTCACTCAAAAGTTGATTGGAGGTGATCAAGATATGAAAATTCGAGAGCAGGTGATGGTCCACCATTCTTTATAAGTCACCAATACATGCGTTTTCGCTAAAAGAAATAGAGGAAAAGAAGAATTAAACAAATTAAAACGAAAATTTAGTGAAAGAGTTCGTGTGCAAATTTTGCAGTACAGGCCCACCTCAGAAGAGGTCACCGCTTGGATCTCAAAATGAAGGGGCGCCCATCAAAAACTTTGAAGACACGTGTCAGCGTCCCTGTTCTCGAAGACAACAAATTGGCCCCTGGAACAGCTGAGCCGCGTCCCATAACCTCCCATGTCTCTGTTATATTAACTTAGATCTTCCGCTTGCTACGGTGCTTGTTCGTGCTTACCTTATTGCTCTTGGCATGACCATTTTGGTCGTGTCTTATCTTGAACTTGAATCTCTATTCCTTCCTAATCTCCAAGTCGTGCCCTCTCATGAACTCATAGTCGTGCCTTTTCCTGAAGTCGAACCTCTGCCCCTTTCTGTACTTGAAGTCATGCTGTTTCTCGAACTTGAAGCCATGCTTCTTCCTGAATTTTTCATATCGTGCCATCTCCTGAAGTAGAAGCCGCATCCCCACCCGACCTCAAACCTCTGCTGTTTCTTGAGCTAGAAGCTGTACCGCTTCTAGCCTCAGTATGCAGGATCCCTTCCCGGATTTGAAGCACATCTCGTCCCACTTCGTCCTCTTATTTTGGCATGTACTCGCTCAGTCTCCCCAGTCATATCCCTCTTCACCTAGACCACGTTGAAATTCCAGATATGTTTTAAGGACTGCACAATTAAGAATACGCAAATATTCACTATTTACAGCAGAGAGGTCTCTTTGATCTTCAACTGCAGTTGTAGCTTTACAGGATCTCTCACAATGCTTAACTCCTTCGCACCCTTTGGCAACTCAAGCACAGAACATCATTTTGGTTGGCAGGTTCCCCAATGTCATCCTTGTCCTTCTTCCTATCTTCCATGCTCGCCGTTTTCCCTCCATTGACCTGCCATAGTGCCCCAATCCTTCCGTCCTTCATTTGCTTCCTATTTCCCTTGGCCTCAAAACATTCAGAATTGCCCGGCTCATTGTCAACCTCTCCCACGACGTACAAATGAATAAATCCCTTTTAGATGCTAGTTGGAGCATTCCCTTCACTTGCTCATCACTCATGATCTCCATGAGCAGCTCCTCACCAAAGATCCTCGAATCACATTCTCTTCGAAAGAAAGTCAAAACCTTTCATGTCGGCAATCAATCCTTCATACATCACTGTATGAAATGCTAGAAATATAGGAGTTCATTTAATCTGGTGATAATTTTACCAATAATGAAGGAATCAGCATTTCTTTTTATCCAGCAAACAAACTCCACTTTCTAGTAGATGCTATCATAAAGTCTTTTCCTTTTTGGCAATATATCAAATTAGATGCTAATGAGACTCACTGGGCATAACAAAGTTTTTTGAACTGGAATGATTTTCCCAACTTAAAAAAAATTAAAAATGGTCCGTGTAACCACATCCAGGTTCATCCAATCACAACAAAACTCATCCCAAATTATTTAAACCCAAAGAAAAGCAATAATTGAAGAACAAAAATCACCAGAGAGTCCTCCCAAAGACTGAACCTGCGCATCCCAGCAAATTGCCTGATTTTCCTGGGAAAATCCAACTTTCCCCGCGAAAGCGAGAGAAACAGGAAAAAGGCAGCACAGAAAAGGAAAAGAATAAGGTGCACGGGGCAGCCCCATTGGCTGGCCCTGATTATTGCTCCTTCCAAAGAAATGTCAACCTCTGCCTCGACGATCAAACGAATCGATCCTCTGTTAGATGCTAGCTGCACCATTTCCTTCATTTGCTCATCGGTCTCGATCTCTACGAGCAACTCACGATCTTCACTAGGAATCTTGTACCAAATTCTCTTCAAAACAAAGCCGAAACCTTTAACATCAGCAATCAATTCTTCATATGTCACTGAATCTGGGGCGACATCCTTTTTTTCCACCATTTTATGGGAATCACACGATTGAACTGCTTTATCTTCAGGAAGAAATCGATTGTGAAGGGAGGTTTGATCTGTTATGTAACAAGTTCAACGTGAGAGCCAACAACATACGTATTGGATATATATTAAATCTATTTGCATATTTAATAAATTAGTTAAGGAAATTCGGTCATTAAAACTGAGTCCATCCATTTAAGGAGACACTCAACAGCTATGCAGGCTTAAAAAAGTAACGCACGCAACATAAATGAACGTTTGCGGGCTATTGCGTGACAGTGTCAAAGTCCAAGAGAGCAATTATTGCAAAACATTAAGACATCAAAATAAGCACATATGTTATTACATACTAGCCAACAATCAATCATATAACAAGAAAATTTAATATTTCAATTTATAACACCTGTGTTTGTATATTTGTTTAATTTACACCAAACAACATTTCAATTTAAAAAGGACATGTTGAAGGAACACTAATGCATTTAAAATTATTTAAAGATCTATCTGATTCATTTTCATCTTTGGATTAAAAAATATATTTTCATCCGTGTAAATTTCAAAATAATATTTGACTTTTTACAATTTGTGTTGCTTTACTGAATTATAGCATCAAATTTTAGCTAGAACAAATCAATTCACACACATCTATTGTATATTGATAAAGAAGATGCGGCACCTTGTTTGATGTATCTAGAAGAATCTCTTGTATGTAACGCTGCAAACAGATTCCGGATGGATATTTCCAATGAGAATTGATAAACTCTCCGCAGCTCAATATATTGACAAGGCAATCATCTGGTATATTTGCACAAGATGCATCAATCAACATTCCCAGTGACTTGCACACTATGACCTTCAAGGATTTCAGAGACTCCAATTTGTTTATGCCCTCAACAGTATTAAGTGCATTGCAAGATCCGATTTCCAATTTCTCCAGGTTCTTTAAGTATGATAACCCGCCTATACTTGTCAATGATTCGCACCTATAAACAAAGAAGGATTCCAATGATTTCGAAAGGCCTGCAATTTGTATCTCAACTAGCTCTGGACAAGATGACACACTCGCTTGCCGTAGCTTCCTTAATTTCGAAGGAATGGATAATCTCTGAAGCAGTTTACAACGATAAACAGTTAAGTTCTCCAGCTGCGGAAGTTCATCGAGTGGAATATCTTCCACTTCGCTATAACCGAACAATAGAGTGGTCAACTCTGCCCACCTAATGCTACAGAATTGTAATTCCAAACTCAGCAGAGAGGAGGGAAGCTGCCCTAGGGTTTTTAGGTCTAGGTCACCCAAAATAAGCTCTTCCAGATGAGAAAGAGAAGCCAATTCTGGAGGTGCACAAACATTTAGCAGATCCAATTCTAACTTTTTCAGTCTAGATAACCTCCCAATCCAACTTAAATTGCATCCTGTCACCCAGTTTGATTCTTTTGTAAAAGAAGAGCCATCACTTAGTCCCAATTCAACCAAACTAGTAAGGTTTGATAAATTAGGGAATGATCGTAACAAATTAGATTTAACATGTAGACAGGTCAAACTTGAGGGAAGCTTGGGCAACTCTCGAATCTCATGACAATCCAATAAATTGAGTGTTTGGAGGCAACAAAGCTCGTTGATTGTACTTGGAATTCTAGAAATATGGGTTCCCTCTAAATTTAGGATTCTTAAAAATGATAATTCTCCAATTCCAATAGGAATTTCACCTTTCATTTCATCACGCTTAGCGAGATGCAACTCTTCAAGATTTTTCAACATGTTGATGCCATTAGGAAATTGCCAACAATATGAGCCATATGGATAACATGATTCGTCTTTTGATAAACCCAATATGTGTAATGATTCTAACTTTTCAATGAAGCTTGGAAGTTCCCTTATCATTGTGTCTGTCAAAAGTAAAGACTCAAGTTTCACTAATCCTTTGATGGATTTTGGAAGTTCGTCAATGCCCGTACTCGATAAGTCTAACTGCATCAATGGAGTTAAATTTCCAAGTGAATCCGGAAGTTCTCTCAACTTAGGACATCCTCGTAATAAGAAGCGCTCAAGCTTCACTAGTGCCCCTACCTCTTTAGGCAACTTTGTAAGACACGGGCACCATTCAATCTCTAGCTTAATCAACATCTTCAGATTTCCAATGAAGCTTTCAATTCTCTTTAGCATGTTGCACCTTTGAAGTGTCAAGATCTCTAAACCCAAGCATTTAGAGAAGTCTGGGTTTGTTGTTATGCCATCACAGTCAGCAAGAGACAAAACTTTCAAATTTTGTGCCCTCTGTAAAAATGGATGGCATGTTAAGTGAGAGAACCAATGCATAGTACAAATTGGAACCATTAGACTAGAATTAAAACATTTACTTTACCTTGATTAAGTCCCATGCTTTTGAATCGTCTGTGAAGTCATTCTTGCCAAGTTTAAAAACAGCAAGATGATCCAAATTCATATTGTTTGCCCTAAACTCCCGAAATGGGGGCTGCCAAGAAATCCATCTCAAATTCAAACGACAGTTTCTAAAATCCCCAGCAAAAGTTCCATTATGTAACTTGAGGAATCTCAGGTTTTGTAGCTTTTCAAACTCTTCATTTGTAATCTCTATGGGGTCATCCGATCCATTTATCTGAAGGGCTCGAACCTTGTCCTTCCTCTGCGAGTGAAATTTTTGGAATGATGTCAACTTCTAACTATCATGTTTTACTACTTGAATGGATAGGAAAAAAATGATAAAATATCTTAAACGAAAAGGATAAGGACAACAATGATAAAAGATCTCAAACCAAAATGACAATATAAGTGTCATAACTAATATATGGAGCTCATTTACCTTTCCGGTTGTTATGATTTCAAGGTCTTCTTTGCAATTTGCAACCTGCTCGCTTTCTAGGGTCACTTGGACTTTCTTCATGGACAATTTGCCATCCCAAATCTATTAGTTGATCGTGCATCCAAAACTTATCATTGTGCATTATCTTTATCAAGCATCTATCGATAAGGGCTTCAATTCCTCTTCTGGGATAAAATTCGGTCCATATGTAATTTGCTTCAGTCCTACTTTCATTGAAAAAGAAGCAAGCTATATCGAGAAAAATCTGTTTCTGATGTTTATCTAGATCATCATAGCTAATCTTCAACTTCTCTTGAATCTCTTTCTCAGGTTCTTTTGTTAACTTGACCAACGTCTCTTTCCAAAATTCTTTGTCCTTCCCCTTTAGTAACGAACCAATCACTTTAATTGCCAAAGGAAGCCCTCCTGCATGTGAGACAATTTCACTTGAAAGCTGACGATAATCACCTGAAGGAATGTCTCCACCTAAGGCATGCTGATAAAAAAGCTTAAGCGCAAGATGATCATCCATCTTTAGCATCTCATACTTTTGAACTTTAAAGCCCTCAGCTTCTAGAGTTTTTTGGTTTTTTGTTGTAATGATTATTCTTGATCCTGAATATAATGAAATATTTCCTATTAGTTCTTTAATGTGCTCTTTTTCATTGACATCATCCAGAACCACGAGGACCATCTTATTGCCAAGTGTTTCTCCAATTCTCCTCATTCCTTGTTCACTATCGTCAATTTTTCCGATAGATCCAGAGCAAACAATGTCACATAGTAATTTCTTTTGCAACTCGACTATGCCCTCTTTGGCCGATCTTTCTCGAACACCCTCAAGGAAGCTACAACACTTTCCAAAGTGGGAAGATAGTTGGTTGAAAATGACCTTGGCAATGGTTGTTTTTCCAATACCACCCATTCCGTAAATTCCAATGAGCCGCACATCATCTTGCTTGACATCTAGGTACATTGTCAATTCTTTTACTCGATCATTAAATCCAACTAAATGTTGAATCACTAGTTTTTGTTTTACCTTCCGCTCCTCCAGAACCTTGTCAACAACCAATTTGACAATTGTTGCTTGGCTGCCATTACAAAGGGCATTCATTAGCTGATTAGATTAATTACATACCCACGTATCACCCATAGGATTGCCAAAATATTAATTTGAAAAGATTGAAGTACATTAAGAACATATCTAAATACACTAGGTAATCAGTATAAGCTTTAATAGAATTCACATCATATTTTGTTGTATATGATTAAAGAAATTTTTTAAGACACGATGGCCAAAGTTACCAAGCGGCTATTATAACATGCATAAGCAAAATTTTGTAATTTATAGCTAAGCCTAGAAAAAATTTCAGCACTTGTTATAGAAGAATTTTGAACAGAGATAATGTAGACAAATGCAACGTCATCCGTTGAATATTGGGGTTGAGTGAAGAAAAATATAATCCCAAAACCTATAACTATTTTCGAGCTCCAGCAGTATAGTTGTTCTAACATATATATGGCCTAACTTATGCATGCAAGTCGTCTATGGGTCTGATTATGTCATGTATAAAGGCATTTGCATTGGAGAAGCCAATGAGTGCCCAAATACTATGATAAAGCATACTAGGTGTTAGTTTTCTTTTGGTCAGATACTAGGTGTTAATTCACCATATATTAGATTCAGATTTATCAAGTGACAGCTAAATTATTTGTTGTTATTGATGAATGATGATAAAGCATATTAAGTTGTTGATATAAATGCCATGGGGGGCCACATCACCGCAAGGATGGGCCTTAACCCATCAAGCCGTGCTGCCCCGAATACATTTCTATACTCTATTACTTTGGATAAGATTAGATGGGTGATTACTATATCAAGACTTTTTAGTTTGCCTAAGACAACCCTCAAGAAAGTCGAAAAGGAAAATAATAAGGACAAATTGTGAATATCATTTTTCACACATATCAAATTGCATCCGTCGCCCTAATTATTAGTCCAATTGCCATTTGCTTATCAAAATTAATCTCACCAATCTTCTCAACCTATTGCCATCGACCTTCAGCCGCCGCCTGTCCTCGGCCGCTATCTCTGTCTGGCCCACTGCTCATACTGATGAGAAGTTTTGGCACCCCCTGCAGCGTGTCCTCTCTCTCTCTCTCTCTCTCTCTCTCTCTCTCTCTCTCTCTCTCTCTCTCTATATATATATATATATATATATATATATATATATATATATATATATATATATATATATATGCGCATAGCCACACCATTCGCCTCCGTGCTGTCGTCAACCTCAGATCTGAGGTCGGCAGGGGTTGTCGCCTCCAGCCCAGTCTAGATCAAGGTTGGCCGGCCTCGATTTGGACCTCCTAGTAGCTCTGTAGAACTTAAGGCCCTGAGATGACCGCCCTCCCATTCTTTGAAAGTTCTCAAAATGGCCTCGCCTTTAATGAATATTTAGACATGAGAATCTTAATTTCCTAGGGTAAATGGTGTTTCTTAAGGAGGCACTTCGACACGGGTAAAATAATGTTGGCAATAGATTCGGACTCTGATTTTTCTTTCCTCTCTTTTCCTCGTAAATGGTAAACGGCAGCTGATCTTCTTATCATAAGGGTAAATAAATTTATCGTGTCGAAGGAGTATGCAAATCAATATGGATGCAAAATCTGTTGTTGAATATGGTAATCATCCCAAATAATAATTGCAAATGGGTGCTCTGGAATTTCTTAGCCTTACTAGCCAGTTAAGGGGAAAAAATGGTCAATAGCAATATGTACGTCCATATTCATTGAAGTTACTCATACCGCAGGGAAAAATTTCAGGGAATATGTTAAAAGCAGAGGATGTAAAGTTGAATGAGAACAGCAAATTGGAGGGTATTTTCAATATATTCGTTAAAGAAAAAGGATAAAGGAAAACATTTGACAGGGCAAAGTTGCATCTAAAAACGGATGCATTCCTATGTTTGAACCACCTACTTAGGCATTGGCTTGCATCTTACCTAGTCATAATCTTAGTAGCATAAGTCATAGTTTAGCAATTAATCTATATAAGGTGGATTCTTTATCAATATTAGAACAAAAATGGAGAGGCCCTGTCTGTTTGCTTTGAAATAACTCCATCTTTTGGTTAAAATCCGGAATTCTCGAGCAGTATGTTGGTCACATTGACTACTCAACCCCAAAAAGGCATAAGAGATTGCGCACTTCAAAATATTGTGCAAAAACAGCTCATTTACTTTGGAGAAGTCAACGGGCGCCCACATGCTATAAAAGCACAAAATTGGTTTGTTAATATAAGATATTCGTTAGATTTAAATTTATCAATTGAATAGCCAAATTATGTGTTATTGATTATAAGCATATTAAATTGTTAATATAAAGGCCATGCAATGACCCCCAAAACAAGATCATGTTGGGTCCCAACTCATCTATAGCTCATGTTCGAGCCCAATGCCACACTATTCAATTTCATCTTTTGTCAATTTGGATTAGATAAGACAATTGATTACTATTTCAAGGATTTTTTTTTGTGTGCCTGTTACAACCCTTAAGAAAGGTGAAAAGGGAAATAAAATAAATCCCTAAAACCATTTTCCACACACATCAACTTGCATTTCCATATTTCACAATATGCAAATTGAATCCCTAATTTTTAACCCTTTTTTTTTTTTATTTGCAATTGCCCCAATTTTTTTTTTATTTTTTTATAAATAGCATCTTTTTCCCTAAATTTCTTTTTCTATTTAACTAAACTTAAGTCAAAAGGACCCTTACCACTCTCCTTGACCTGTGACCGTCGACCTTCAGCTGCCGCCCGTCCTCGACCACTGCCTACTGATTCGCTGCTCGTATTGGCACGAATTTGCAGCACCCCTTACATCATGTGTCCCTTCCCCTCAACCCCTCTCTCCATCTCACCACTCAAAGGCCTCCACGCAGTCGCCGACCTCACATCAGAGGTCGGCCATGTTTGTTGCCTCTGGCCTGTCCACATTGAGGTTGCCTGACCTCGATTTGGACCTCTCACGAGCTCTGCAAAGCTCGAGGCCCCGAGATGACCGCCATCATTCTTTACATGTTCTTAGGATACTCTCGCTTTTATTGGATATTTAAAAAAGATTTTTCTTCATCGAATCTTAGTTTCCTTGTGTAATTGGTGTTTCTTAAGGTGCATCCACAAATGTATACATTAAAGTTGACACCAAAACGCCATCTCTGATTTTTTCGGCGCCGGGGGGGTGGTGTGGGGAATTTTAGGGAAGATGCGAAGAGCAGGGGATGTAGAGTGGAACGAGAGCAGCAATTGAGGTAGTTTTCAATATTTTCCGGTAAAAAAAAAAGAATAAACAGAATCATTTGACCGGGCAATGTTGTATCCCCTAGAACAATAGAAAAAGAAATAGGTAGGGAAAGAGTTATTACCTTGTGTTCTCTTCCACGACCCAACCCTTACGTTCATCTACCTTTCCAAGAGCTGTTTTCCACGCCTGGACTTCGCTGGGAAAATTCGTCTCATGTTCCTTGAAAGCAGCTTTATAGGGTGCATCGGTATCAGGTCGAGTCTTAAGTTTAAGATCATCAGGCTTCACAAGGAAAAAAATTGGAAAGATACTTTTTTTATCCTCTGAGTTGGACACATTATCCATTATGAGCTTGAGTTCACGGAGGCACCATTTACTAAAAGCATAATTCCGAGAAAAGATAGGTATGTAGAGTTTGGAATTATTGATAGCATGTTCAAGTCTATCACTGATAACATCACCGATAGGGAGTTTTTCTTCGTCCCTGAATGTGTGGATTCCGACATCTACCAAGCGGTCGTAGAGGATGTCGGTGAAATTATAACGAGTATCCACTCCTCTAAAATTCAAGAACACGTCGTACTCACATCCTGATGTTCCTGCAGCATCACCACTCGTTCCAGCCTTCCAGTTTGCCATAGCTAAGAAGCTTGTTACTTCCAGATATCTCTCTCTCCCCAAAAAGAGAAAAAAGGGGTTGGTGGGGGCGTCGCCTAGCAAAGAAGTGAGCTGAGGTTTTCGATATGAGCGTGGCAAATGAGTGCCGATATCTCAAATACTTGGCCGGCTCACTTTAAAAATCAAGTTTAATTGCCCGCTTCCCACCTAACAATCTGCAAAAGTCGAGCCCGACCTCAGACCCGCCGCCATTGCCTCCGGCACGTCGCCTCCATTCTTGCCCGCTTCTTCTCCAAACCCCAGTGCCGCCGCCTCCTGTTCAAATCGTCCCGCGCCCTCGTCGGCCAGGAGGTCGAGGCCCTACGCCGCGTCGACAAAGCACGCCGCCTCGTCCGTTGCCTAAGCCGACCCTGGTCGACTCAAATTAATCAAGATTCGAGGTTGAGCTGAGCTCTGGATCACAAATCTAGGGGTCGCTCCACCTTAGATCCAAAAATCTGAGACTCAAGTTCGCCGGCTGAGCTCGAGCTCGACGATGGACCGGCGAACTGAGCAGCGGTGAGGTGGTGGTGGTGGCGGAAGGGGACGTACGGCCGTTGTCTTCCCCGTCGGAGTGAGAGGAAGAAGAAACTAAAAGAACAAAGAATAGGGAAAAAGAAGAGAGGGAGAAGGGAGGGGCGAGATGGTGAGGGAGGAAGAGGGGGAGACAGACTCACATAGACTGAAAGGTGGGCCCGCGTAGTACAGGTGTCGCAATTTGAATGGACTTGTTTTTTTATTGAGTTGGCCTCAGAGCGCTGTACTTAATATTTTCGCAATTCACACCGGCAAAGGTGACAAGACTTTTTAACAAGTTTAGGAAATTTTTTAAAGACTCTTTGGGGACCATAAAGGGCAATTAGACATTAATTTTCCTTTGGAATAAATGGAGATGTGATGTCTCCACAGCCCTCACTCGGCCTCGCCGTCACCTCACTTGTGGCAGGGGACATCAGTTGGCCGGAGGAAGGAATCCAAAAAAAATAATAATAATAATAATTCAGAAAAAATTATTAAAATGTTATTAAAATTTATTCATATAAGCATCGATCATTTTATGTGGATACATTAGCATCCAAAATTGGTAAAGTGACTGAATAGACTCAATTGATAAAAATTGAAAATATTTATAACTGAATTAACAAAATTGAAAAATTTAAAGCTGAACTGATAAAAGTATAATAAATTTAAAATTTTTTGGGTAATTTTCCTTACAAATCATAGGAACCTTATTATGTCTTTAGGTAGAGAGCAAATACGGAACCAACGATCCCCAAAAATCCCAACAAGATGAACGCTCATTCAACCCAATCGCCAAATATTCTCGGGAAAATCCATTTTTACAAAATTTAATTGTTTATTTCCCACCTAACGTTTTGCATTAGCAAGAGACATCGGTTGAAGGTGTCCCACACTTTATAACAAGTTAGAAAATTTTTAAAAACTTCTCGGGAGATCGTATAGGCTAATCGGTTCTTCTTTTCCCCTTTCGGTCATTCAATTATTGCAAAATATTCAATCAAGTCTCTCAACCTATTTTTTTGTGCAGCTTGCTTTCTAATGTGTGTAGTTATACTATAAATGTTGTAGCTTTCATACAATGCACTTTGATATCAAAATCTTTAATCAGATCATTAAACTGTCATTTCTTAAAAATAAATGATCACTTAAGTACCAACTCCGAAAATATATTTTGAGTAATTTGGAAAATATGGTGGCATGGGATTTGTAACTATGTCTAAATTACGGGTGCAAAATTATTAGATGTTTTCTCTTTAAACATATGCTGCCGGGCTAGACTACCAATTAAGAAACGGAAGTATCATCCTGTCTGTAATTTCTGGGCATCTAAGGAGCTGATGTCTTGGGTTATAATTCATTACTTATCAATGATAAACCTCTCATTTGAAATAAATTCAAAATATGTCAAGGCTTTCTTTGTTTGATTGTCATTTGGTGTTCTCATCATATTTACATATCTTTTCGCAATCTTGTGACACATTTCTTTTCTTTTTCTTCCCCGTATTAGCAAGTAGCAACCGGTGAAGGTTGTTGTCTTTCAAACTATACAGGTCTATTTAACTAAGATCGTTGACGGCTTTGAATGAAGCGTCCAAGACTTTCAACAAGTTGAATTTTTGTAGATTCCTTGGAAGACTAAAAGGAAGTGAGAAGCAAAAGACAGGATATGGAGAGAAAAAAATGTTGTTTCTGTTGTATTATGAATCAATGTACATTTGTCGCATATTATAGTACAAGATGTGTACAAAGAAAAGGAAATAAAATATACAATAAATCAAATCCAATTTTGAAATGATGTTGACTTATTTTGTGTATCAATTTCATTCCTAATTGGATATTGAACAATCCACGCATATCTTCCAACACTCCCTCTCAAGGTGGTGACTTGTAGATATTTGACCCATAAAACACCCATATTTGACCAATAGCTTGCTTAATAGATATGCACATCTACTGTCTTGTAGATATCTAAGACGCCTGACAAAGAGGCTTGACAAGAAGACATCTACATGCTATTCTATAGTCCCAACTCCTCTTGTCTCAATTATCCCTTCTTGAATTTTTTCTCCAGTAAAATGGCAATCCACTTCTATATGTTTCATCCTTTCATGCACTATGGGATTAGATACAAGTTTGAGCACTGCATCGTTATCACAGAATAACTTGGTTGGCCCCTTTATTTTCATCCCAAGATCTTGAAGCAAGCCTCGTAACCATACTATCTTGGAGGTGGTGCTCGATATTCTGCCTCTACTGAAGATAATGAGATTGTTGGTTGTTTCTTTGTCTTCCATGAGAGTAGGGATTCTCCCAATTTAATACAGAAATTTGTAATGAACCTTTTGCTCATTGGACATGTCGCATAATCTGCATCGTTGTAAGCTACCATTTCCATATTACACTTTCTAGAAAGGAGTATTCCGAGTCCCGGGCATTTCTTCAGATACTTCACAACCTTTAGAGCAGCATTCATATGCGATTGCTTTGGCTTATGCATAAACTGACTGACTGTTTGTACTGCATAACATATATCCAGTATGGTCACGGTTAAATATATGAGTTTTCCAACGAGCCTTTGATATTATGACGGATCTCTGAGCATGGGTCTTAATCTTGAGATTTCATTGCATCATAATCTATCGTAGTTAGTTTGATATTTTGCTTGATTGGAATAACAGCCGGTTTGCAACCTGATAAACCTGTCTCTGATATGATCTCTAATATAAATTTTCGCTGGTTGAGAGAAATCCCTTGCTCGGATCGAGCAATTTTGATTCCCAAAAAATATTTGGGTGATCTCAGGTCCTTCATGTGGAAGGTGGAGTACATATATTCTTTGAGGTCTTTTATGACTTTTTCATCATTTCCCATAATGAATATATCATCAACATATATCATCAAATAGACTGATGACATGGTGGCTTACATAGACGATGGAAGGCCACCCAATATAATCACGTTTTAACTTTATTAAAGTCATGCCGGATCCACATTAGTTCCGTTCGCCAAACGTTGTCCTCATAAGTCATCGCGCACGATTCTTAAGGCCCTCTTCGATGAAGCTGTGGGAAAGGGTATATTTATGATATCGATACATGTTTCTGAATTTTCGTGTTATAGAAAAAAATCAGATATTAAAATCATATTAGGTATAATTTAATATTATTGGTGGTATTCTTTTTTTATTATATTCGATGTCAATGTAGAGGTTTTTTATACGTTCACCATTAATGTATGACATATGTATTTAGAGATAGTTTTCTAACGTATTCACTCATCTACTACCCATCTAAAGATGGAAATGATAAAAAAGTTCTATATTGACGATGGACGTCACAATTATTCATTTTAAATGGCCAAATAGACAACTTTTTAGCCGGCCCTTACTTACTCATTGCACGTGATTTATCCTCAATTCATCTTTTTCTTCCTCATGCGCAAGGATGGCGTGGATCTTAGCGCAAGCACCACCACATTTGATACCATATGTGCACGTGCAATTTTTTACACTTATTCATGTTTTTCTCTTTTTGGCTTGATAAGACATGTGCAAACCCATGAGCCCGGGGTTAAATTTCCTAGAAATGAATTGAGATTCCACCTTCTAGGAATTATATGTAGAGTTCTATAAATTTCTATAACTATATAAATAAAGAACCTTATAGGCAGCTGTTGTTAACTCTAGTGTGCGGAATATGTTCGGAGAGGACATTTATGGCAATAATTGGAAGCAAAATAAGAAATTAAACGTCAATAACATTGCATTATCCTAGTTAACTAGATATATAAAGTCACACAAACTTAACTCTTATTTTTTAATATTGCAGGAAAATCCCCGTAATACTAAGGGACACACAGTTATGGACAAGTCAGAATCTTTTAAAAGAGGATAAGAGAGTTTTCTAGCGTGGTTTCGAGGAAGAAACCAAGTCGGCCGGCTCACATTAAAATCAAATAAACTGCATTAGCAAGTGAACACCGTTAAAGGTGCCAAGACGTTTTAACAAGTTTTGGAAATAATTAAAGACTCCTTAGGAGACCATAATAGCCAATCAAAAGTCTTTTTTTGTTTTTTTTTGGGTCTCTTTGAGATAAAGGAATCTAATCCCCAAATTATTGCAAAATGTTCTATAGATCCCTCAATTTTGTTTTTGTACAATTGGGTTCTTAACATGTATGTTTTTTTTTTTTCGCTCTTTTATCTAATCTAGAGGGGGGTGGCCCTTGTTTAGATTTGAGGCGAGCATCAGTGGCCTTAATCGCTTAAGATTCTTGAGCATTTTTATTTTTTTATTCGGTTGATATTTTGTCAATTATTATTATTATTATCTTTATATGAAGTGTTGCTCTTTTTAATGATGACAAAAGCCAATGTTTGGACGAATGACTCTGTCATTAACTAATTTTATAAATGACTTGTTGCCCACGTAAGTCGCTAGATATGATTTTTAATGGTCATCTTGGACAAAACTGTGGCAAAGATACATTTTTAAATTCGGGAACAAAGAAAAATGTGATCACACACTTTATACCGTGACTTTTCAATTGGAGAAATATTTGTTTAGTAGATATAAGATTGTTGGTACTATTAATCTTTTCCTGCGTCAATTACAGAAGTTAGATACAGAGTAGAGGGGCCATGCGTGTCATCAGCAATGTCTTCACAATTGAGAGCTCAAAACGTTCTCCTTGCCTTGTGATGCATGTCATCGTCTCGTCCGTGCACATAGTTATAATCTGTAAAATCCTCAGATGGAATGGTGACAAAATCATCACTGAATGAGCTTTGGACGTAGTTGATCTTCTTCCAAATAATAAATTTGACGATTCTTGTTGGATGCGAATCCGTTGTCCCTCAGCCCTCCTGCATTTGCTATCGCGTCCGCAAAATGATAAATTTAGGCTGGCACGCTTCGCATATTCAGATAATTTATAAATTACGGCATAAATTTACATTTAAAATACATCTCTTAAAATGTTGATATATGTCAACTCTCCCTTTTTTTTCTTTTCTTTTTTCTTTTCCCTCTTTTCATTCTTGATCATTCCTGCGCGTGCGTATGTGGTAAAATCGAGCCGTGGCATGAAAACCGAGGTCGTCTGGAAGCTCGAGCTTCGACTGTCCACATCTAGGGGCACCCACTTCGACAGCTCAATGGAAGTGGTGGAGACACCAAGCCACCTATGTGGTTGTGGCATGGGCTTGTGGGTGGTCACAATTTCATTGGGTATTGTAAGGATTAAAGTAAAATTATATTGAAATCTTGTTAACGAGACTGTTAAAAATTCGGAAAAAAAAAAACTTAAGATGATAGGTAGATGAAATAGATGTTCAAAAGCCATTTTGCTCCCAAAATGATTCATAAGATTTAGAAGCCATTCTTTTCCTGCTTTGCTCAAGTTTGATATGGCACCATCGCAAGGAGAAACATTTCTATCTCTAGTGAAAAATTAACACGCTGTTTCTATTAAACCCTGAAAACGTCAAAAAGATGAAGAAAATGACTTTATCTTCGCCGTCCCATGATCCGGCATACCTAACACGCGTTTCTGGATTCAAAAGATGAAGAAAATGACAACACCGTGGCTGGTTCGACTCGAACCGTTCAAGGCACTTCCATGAAAATATTATATGTTAGTTTAGCGGAAATGGGAAGAACCAGTCCAGAAATGATTGTTGTCGTTATTTAGATGTACCATACCTATGTTAAAAGATAGGGCTTATCCGTTTAGCTCGATGGACGTTTAATTAAGGAACAATTTTCTAAGGCGTTGTTGGCTTGGACTGTCATGGATGTCCTCTATCTCCTTTAGAATCTTTTTTGGTTGTAATCATCCGACGTGTCAACTAATCCACTAACAATTTATCATCTTATTTTAAGTTCCCACGCAGCATGCCAGAGGAGACTTACCACTCGACCAAGACAGATGATTTACTTTAAATGAAGTGTCCCAGACTTTTCTACAAATCCAAATTTTTTAGGCTCTTTGGGAAACCATAAGGGCAAATCCCTTGCTATTCAAATAATTATTCAATTGTTTCTCTTTTGGCTTGATTAAATATATGCTACCCTATATATCCATGTTGAATTTCCTAGAAATGAATCGATGTCCCACCTTCTTAAAATAATATGTAGCATTCTATAGACGTCTTTATAGATAAATAACCTCATAAGTAGTCACTATTGGTTCCAGTTTTTCCAGAGGATGTCAAGGTCATAGACTGGAGGAAAATAAAAAAATTATACAACTATCATATTGCATACTAATAAAGAGAAATATTTTTTGTAGGTTTAATTTTTAAGATAGCGGGATATCAATTAAAGGAATTGTTTTATTGAATCAATATAAATTGTTTATGCACATGATTAGATAAGCCAAATAGATTGTAGGTTGCAACTATTTTCACACCTAATGATGAGCTAAAAATCCCATCGATACCGATAGTCATGGGCACCCTAGGATGGTCATGTCAGTGCTAGAATCTTTATCAGAAAATTAAGAGAGATTTTTTGTGGTCCGGTCTAGGGAAGAAACAAAGTTTAAAGCCTTATTTAACTTTGATAATAGTGTGAAGAGTTTATCTCTATATGTGCTTCAACCATGTCATGCCTTTTAGCGAGTTTTGCACTGTGTTGGAATTGCGATTTGCGTTATCTTCATTTTCGTTGGGTTGCTCATTTTACTTCTTCATCGAAAGAGGTCAAAAAAAAAAAACTGATTGGCTACTTAGTACCAACGAAATTGACTCGGTACCAGCATGGGTCACACTCAATCACGCAAGCGGTGGATTATTTGCAAGTTTGTTATTGTCATTTGACAGAGCATATTCATATATACTAAGACGGATTTCGATGGGGACTGGCTAGTGGTCCAATTTCTAAGAATTGTCGAGGCTTGTCTGCCTAACGAATACACGAAAAAGAGTGTTTTCTTTTTTTGGGGCCAACCCGAATTGATATTTTCCAAGAAATGGACCTGGCCCGATAGTTCAAAATTCATGCGCAAGCCCGATCCTCGGAGAGCATGGACATATCTATAGGGCCTGTCGATCCGCCAAGCCAATTCTTTTGATCCAATAATATGTGCTAGGTGGCTCTCTTTTAGTCACAGACGAAGCATGCCAGTAGACGAAAATACCATCAACTCATCTAATCCGAAACCTTATGATATTAATTCTCATGCTTATAAGCTGACGCAACCAATGTCGGATCTGGAAACATATCTTTTAAACACAGTCGGTATTGTTGAAGATAATGGGACAAGACGTCAGGCTAAAAGACGTGTTCCATGCATTATAGAACAACACACACAACTCAAGCACAACACACTCACTTCGCCGCCCGAAAGGCCGATGAGCACTCGAAGCGACGAAGCAGGAACAACAAGTGCCCGTTTTCTTCGCATTCGATACTCTCTCCCACGAGCTAAAAGCGGGTAATCGGATCCTTAATTTCAAGGACAAGAACCAAAGAGCGAAAAAGAGGAGCAACACGCAGGATCTTTCATGGAGGATCGGAATGAGTGTGACCCATTAGTGCCCTACGAATCCAGAAACGAAGACAACGCCGAATTGCATCATTCTCTCTCGAAAACAGAACAAACAAACGAGCAAATGGTCACGAAAAAATTGCGCCGTCCGTGGGGGGATGCATAAAGGCATGAATCCCGAGACGCGAAGCCAGATCCGAAGCGAAACAAGAAAGCGCATGCCTGAGCTGGATTTGGGCAAGAATTTAGTCTCTAAAGCAGAGAGGACCACCTGGAGGGAGAGGCGAGCTGCGGCCGAGATGAAGGAGGGGCGACCGGTAGAGGACGACCGGCGGGGGGCGCGACTGACCTGCATGCGCGAGCTAGCGAGAGAGAGAGACCAAGGCGGATTGAGTCAGAGAGACAGAGGCGAGAGATGAAAGCAATTTTTGCTCTTGTGCTTTTGAAGGACAGTTTAGCTCGGTTAACCGAATCGAATCCGATAAAATTCGAATTGAGAAAAACAAATGTGGTTTTTTTTGGGTTGTCTAAATCGAAATTGAAGTGAATAAAAAATGCACAAAATTTCGATTCAACTTGGTTCGATTCAATTTTGATTTTTGGTTTGATTTTTGGTTTGATTCTTGACACCTTTATACATCCATACCATGTCAGAAACAGTGTACAAATCAGTGCATACGTAACTTTTAGTAAATATTTTCACCTGGTAACCGCATGCTGGTATGCATGATGTAGACCAATCAAAACCATATTCATTGGTGCCGACGTATGAATAAATCATGTCATACTATTTTTTGGGCCCATGACTCGGCCAATAAATTTATAGAATTTTTCAAATGTCCACAAAAAGATGGTGGCTCCTTGCGAGGAGGCTAATGTTGGATTCACAAGGAGTTGACTTTCGCGGCCATCTTAAAGGCAAACGCTGAAAGCAAAACGGAATTGTGAAACCCCGAATTCGTTTCAAACTGAAAAGGGAGAGGAGGCTTTATGAAGGAGCGCGCGAAGGAAATGCGACTTTTGTTATATTACATTGGTTCGTTCGTCTTGATATGATGTAATTGAGAAGGTACCCTTTAAAAGGTTATGAGTAATTATCTTTTAAGGAAATATAAAAAGAATAATTTCAGAAGATAACCGCTAGACGATCATAGAACATTTTAGAAAAGTACTCTCTCTCCCCATCAAAGACAAACAAATAAAAGGCTTATGTTAACTACTTTAAAAAGACAATTGGCATTGAATACTTTTCTTATAATTATATTCAAACCATTGTGGAGTCGTAGATTTGTCTATCGTTCGCTGGTGGTTTAATATACGTTCCTAGGTAATTTGTTTGTTGTGCATTGAAAGGTAAGTCGATTCTTCCCAACACTTTTATCCAACTACTTCTTTGCTCGATTTTCTTTAAGAGGATCCACTAATTCTTGATAGTATTTATGTTGTGGTTTGACAATGAGACTCCATTACATATAGCAGCAATTTCTTGGACACGTGAAATTTGTTGACGAGATTCTGGAACAAGAGTCGGAGCTCGTCCGAAAGTCGGATTCTCAGAAATTATCAACCCTGCATCTCGTGACAGCTAAAATTTATCTTGGATTAGTGAAGAAACCGTTGAGCGTTCATGCGGACATGTGCTGCGCTGGTGACAAACATGTGGGCTTTAATGAATTTTTTAGGGCTTATGTTTTAACCTTTCTCTAATGGCCCAATATCTCAATAACAAGGAAGCAAGTCTATAAACAAAAGCAGGTTACTATTCATTTGGATGAGTATGTACGAGCATAAATTCTTGATTCGTCTGTCATTTTTCATTGATATATTCTGGAAATGTGATTCAACTGGGCTGGTTTGACCCTTTTAAATTTCTAGGTCATGTAGAAGTGCGGTTGCCGTGGTGTTCAAGAGTAAGCAAGATGCCTACGACTTGTACGTATGGTTTGATGAGATTTATTCATAAACCAATGATAATTCTATCAAACTCATATGGGCGGGCCTTAACGGACCTACTTCTTAATGCACCTCATATTGAAATTATTTTCACTAGTAAATTTCTCAAACTTGAATTTCAAAGATGCAGTAGCGAAATTGTAGATACATATACCCAGAACAATTAATGTTATCGATAACCTAAAACTCTAATACGAGTTTGTTATGCAAAATGCTAGACACGTGAAGCAAGCACAATCGAGTGAGAAATTATCATAGAAAATAAGTTTGACTAAGAGGATTTACATTGTTTAGCCTAGTGTGTTGCTTCATAAGAAGGAATTCGATGAGATGTTTTACTATAATCAAAAAGAGGAAATTATACTCAATCGAAACACACAACTCTCCATTGTTTTTCAGTTTCCAACATAACTAAAAAGGCCTCACAAAGTCAAATCAAAGCGATACAAAGTGTTTATTCACACGCTCACATTCCTCGACAGTTCCCTAAGCTCTCTCTCGAGTCAAGCTTGACATAAGTGCAAAATTAGTTGAAAACCCGCATTTCGTATAAATCCCGCATTTGGACAACTGAAATCTTCTAGGGAAATTCGGTTCGGTTTAGACATCTGGCCATAGCTTGGTTGGACATTCGAAGTTGCTCACTCTTGCTGGCTGTCCATGGTCAAACATCCGCCGAGTCTTGCACAAATCTTGCCTCAAGACAACCAAAATCCGCAATTCGGACTCATAGTAGCCTCGTCTTAACTCACCACTTATTTTGGATGTGCGCTACTTGATTTAGGACATCTGAAATATCTTCACGCACTCTGAACCTTTTCGCTTGCTTCAGATGTCTCGGGCTTCAATCTCGAGTCACATTCAAATCAAAACAGGGTCAAATTTCGAGCCACATTTCAACTGACAACATAATTCATTATTTTGAAAAGAGAAATTTTTTGTTATTCCCAATCAACTTATCTTGTATATCTTTAATTTATATTATTTGAGGAAAATTTGGTGCCAAACGAATGCATACCTCTTCCATTTAAAACTTCCTTCGTCTTTCATCAATGAAATTTGCTAAGGTGCAATAAATATTAATGGCATTGTCTCCTATTTAAAAAATAAGGGCAATTTTACTTCAAAATGCTACTGGAAACTGATGTACCACTTTTGTTTTCTAAAATTATTTGTTGTCTTTTTTAGTTCTGACCTATCCATATGTTTCAACTACATACCTACAGGTGAAAAGTAAGCCTAGCGGAACAAAAGAATAATTAGCACTGAAAATCGTCTTAACTGTATGTAATATCTACGTTTAATGAACATTTATGTTTTGATGTATTCAAATACTATTTTGCTCAAGAAACACTTAGAAAATAAAAACAACGTTAGCCGACTTTCAAAATGAGTCATCCGACACCTAAATTTGTCTGAATGTATCCCGAGTGAATAACATGGTCCCGAGAACTCGTCTTCCATTTTGCCCCCCAATAAAAAAAAGAACGTCAACTTCCACTTTCATGCGAGCAGGTTTATATAGTCTTTCCATATCTTATGCATCTGGTTTGATCACATAGTGACTCAAGACAGCGATGCAGTTTTTAGGCCATGGTCTTCCAAATTGCTCGTCATATGTGGGATACGCTTGCTGAAGTACGAAGATACGACAGCAAAAGCCAAAATGGACTTGTGAAGTCGAGTCCTAGACGGAGAGGGACGAGAGTTAGGCTGTGACTTATAAAATCAATAAAAAAAAAAACAGGCTTGTTTCCTTGCATCAGCCATGTGTTTCTGAGAAATTATCCAAACAATGACTATGCATGAGTTCTGCAGGTAGTTTAATCCAAGTCTCGGTTGACTTCCTCAGATAGCAAATTCTGCCTCCATTCAGAATGTACCATTGAAATTATTTCGCGTACTAGTCTTATGCTGCTATGAAGTGGCTCGTGTAGAATTTAAAAGAAGAGTACTTAACTCATGCTGCTCCAAGAGTCATGGACAAACGAACGGCAACTCATTAATCAATAATGACTTTTAGTGTTCAACAAATTTGATGAATTTCCGATGTCAATAGAATGATCTTTTTTATAAAGGGAGCTAATAGTTAATTTCGGAATCAGGGGTTGACTTTCACTGCCATCTTATAGCAAGATACATTAGTCTTATAATGAAGCTCAGGTCTGTCTCCAGATCGAAAATGGAGAGGAGACTTTGAGTAGGAGGTTAAAGGAGATACAGCTTCCTTGCTGGCCTTGCTAAGAGATGATCCACTGATCCTTGATCGGTTCATGGCGGGGGTCTTTATCTTATCGTGGTGAGACTCCTCCGTAGATGACAGAGATGCCTGGGCACTTGAAATTCTCGACGAGATTCTTGATAACCTGAACTTGCTAAAGAGCAGTTAAAGGGTACTCCCGCACTGTGAAGAAAATGTTCGAGTGTCAGAGGCGGATATGAGCTACAGTTGGGACCGGTACGGTAGAAATCCTCTTCATCCGGCGGCTGTGGAAAGGCTGATCTAACATTTCACGGAGCTGGTTTGAGCAAAGACCGAGCGCAACGCGCGATTGGGCTGAAAACGGCAACACCATTCTTCATTTGTAGATCATGACATGACATGAGTTTGCGAATTTAGAGCACAGTGAGGGTCATACCATACCATATTGCACCGGGCTTTTCTCAACAAATGAGGGACAAATAAAAGCACCAAACTCTTGCAGTTGGGATAAACTTGGCCAATCGTTAGCCCTTATCAAAACACTGATCTTTTTCGTCACTTTTTTACTCTCCGCGGCTATAAATATTTACAGAATTGCCATGAAAAGTCTATTTTCTTCGAAAGGACCAATACCCTTTCCTTATTTTTTGTCCGCCATTATATAATTTTAGGGAATTTCGAGTATTGAATATAACAAGTCATAAACAAACGATAATTAGCACCACCCGCTGCGGTGACTCCGCTTAGCATTAGTCTTGTCACATCTAATTATCACCAAGTCGCCCCCAGGGTAACCCAAGTCGCGTAACCCATGTAAGTCCCATTCATGAGGTTAAAAGTTGTGTTAGGACTAGACAAGGTCGTAAATTCTTGACATATAATAGATAATACACGACAAGAATGATATTAGGAATTTGTTTGAAGGCAAGTAATCAGTCAAAAGTGAACTCCCCTCTCACAAAAAAAGAAAGCGACAACTCAAATCCTAGATTTTCGAATTGAGAAAGATAAAAAAAAAAATCTCGTATCATTTCTCGTGTCTTCATCCATAGGATTCCAAGTACTTGGGATCAATCAAAAGTAATCGCAATAACCCAATTGCAAGAGTGGAGCTCTACAAACTAAGCTATATCCCCCTAAATCATATTTATTCCATGCGTAGGTTTCCTTTCAAAGAAATACATGTAAAATAAGTTTAAGAAATATGAGAATATAACCATAAAATATGTCGAAAAAAGTTTAGAAAATTGAAACATACCACAAACGGATAGATTTACATATATATAAAAGAGGAACCTTTAAATAAATAGATTTTGCAATTAAGGTCGCTGGAAAATCGATTTTAGTAATTGAAAATGATGGAACTTTTCAATTATTTCCAAAAGGGGTGTGGAAATAAATCAAAAGAAAGTTCTATTGGTCTCTGCATAGAGTAAAACAAGGAAGTATAAATAACATAAGAAAATCATTGTATAACTTACATTATGCCATATGGAGAACTCCAAATATCAATGGTGCATTTGGTTCAACTTTGCAAATGAGCTTTAAGTGTAATGCAAATGTTGAAAGCCTAAAGCTATTAAGGGAAATACAAATTGTGTTTGGTAAAACTTCTTTATAAATGGGTTTTGAGTTGAATGTGTGTTTAGTAAAAAAACTTTTGCAATGGGCTTTGGGTTTCTTAATCTAATAGTTCGTATCATGCTATTCTCGTTGGCGCACTTGATTATTTTTTTATCTCTTGTCGGTGGCGAACGTTTATGGCCTAGATGTTCAGGAGCCATTCAATTATGAGTTAGGAGAACAGAGCGAAGTATAAGGAGTTAAAGTTATAAAAGTTATACCGAGCCAAACTTTGATATGGAGCTTATCCAGTTGAACATCACTTGAAAGTTGTATGGCCTTGTCAATCAGAGTAAGGAAATGATTCCACGACCTGTTTCAGTTAAGCTGGAACGATTAAAACAGTCATCGCAGGACACATGATTGACTAGGTGTTACTGAAATCATGGAAGGTTGGAGCGGGTGGGAGGGGGATCACGTATGAATAACCGTTGAAGGAAATCCCACGAGTATAAATAGAAAGGACACATGGAAAAGACACAGGCATGGGGCTGGAACTTCAGGCACGGTCAAAAAGAATAATTGAATCGCCGGTAGCCAGATAGATGCGCTACCATCACAACGAGGTCGTGCTGTTGTCCGCGTCGCTAACCAGGCCGTGAGTCGACTCATCTCTTGCATCGTTTGCTGCCCAATGCACCTACTGCGGCAATACCAAATCTTTGCTGCCACACGCTAATTTTCTAGACCAGCCACCACGACCGTGGTGGTGGTCACGACCCTGTTGCAGCAACTCGGTCGTTACCAGTTGGATTGCTTTCTTGGGCTTATCTCATTTTAAGGACTCTGGCTCCGATCAATGAGCTGAGTCGAGCACTGCCCTATTTTGTTTGATCAAGTGCGATTTCACCTTGTTTCCAATTTGTTAATGCTTCATGTGTTGATATTGTCTTGAATTCCACAAATTTGATCGATTGGAAATTCGAATTAAAAGTTGATCGGGAAATCTAGGAAGGCTTGAAGATTGCAGATTATTTGTTTCCTAGATTTGAACCTATCTATAAGAGGTATTAATGGGAAATAGTCCCGATTCAATGTAATTGGAATATATCATGATATCTCTAATATATAGGGGATAATTACTGAAGATATTATTAGTAAGTTTCAAATTAAGTAATATCTTTAGGGTGGAATTCCTTTCCTATTTGGATTAGGAAAGTGGGGAACTAATTCTTTCCTATTTGGATTAGGAAGGTGGGGATCCTGAAGATCTATATATATCAACATTGTACCTTGTACTTGGTGTGAGAATACGCTCAATAAGAAATCGTCTCTCTCTCCCGTGGACGTAGGCAGATTTTTTCGCCGAACCACGTAAATCTCCATGTTCTTGATTATTCTTGTTTCTTTTCTCATCTAGTTAGGGTGTTCTTCCGCACAACAATTGGTATCAGAGCAATCTAGGTTCTCTGTTCCTATATTGCGACTTCTAACTAGATGGCTGGAAAAGGTTCAACCGTTCGATTTGATATTGAACGATTCACCGGGAAGAATAATTTTACACTATGGCGGAGAAGGATGAAGGATCTGTTGATTCAATAAGGTTTATCAAAGGTTCTTCTGGGAAGATCAAACAAGCCGGACACCATCATTGATGATGATTGGGCCGACATGGAGGAGAGGGCGTGCAGCGCAATCCGATTGAACCTATCGGATGAGGCCCTTCAATATGTAGCAGAAATCGAATTTGCTCCGGAGGTATGGCTCAAACTCGAAAGCATCTACATGACGAAATCTCTGACGAACAAGCTGTTCTTGAAGAAGAGATTGTATTCACTT
The DNA here is from genome assembly GCA_014182895.1 of Angophora floribunda. Taxonomy (NCBI): domain Eukaryota; kingdom Viridiplantae; phylum Streptophyta; class Magnoliopsida; order Myrtales; family Myrtaceae; genus Angophora; species Angophora floribunda. The sequence continues at coordinate 33,244,994 of CM024707.1, read as the reverse complement.
TAGATGAGTGAAGGGGGAGATCTGTTGGAACACCTCAATGTGTTCAATCAGATGATTAGTGAACTTACAAGCTTGGAGGTAAAGTTCGAGGATGAAGACATAGCGCTTCTACTACTGTCATCGTTGCCCGATTCGTTTGACCACTTGGTGACTACGCTCCTTTATGGCAAAGAAACTCTGGAGATCGGAGAGGTGACTGATGCCCTAATTTCAAACGACACCCGAAAAAGGGCAAGTAGTTCAAAATCTTCGGGAGTGGGACTCTTTGCAAAGGAGAAAAGCAATCAAGGAAGAGGAAGATCAATGGATCGAGGATCGAGCAGTAGGGGTCGATCAAAATCGAAGGGAAAGTTCAAAGGAAGATGCTACAGGTGTAATCAGGAAGGGCATACCAAGAGATTCTGTCTAAATAAGAACGAGAAAAAGAAGAAGAGCTCAGATGAGGCAAGTGTAGCCGACAGCATTGAGACCAATAATGGGGACGTCTTGTCCATATCATCGGGGAAGGACACCTTTGAAGATTCGTGGATCCTGACTCCGGATGCACTTATCATATGTGTCCTCATCGAGAGGCCTTCGATGAGTACAAGGCATATGATGGTGGTTTAGTTCTCATGGGGAATGATACTTCATGCAAGACTCTGTGGGAGTCGGAACCGTGAAAATCAAGATGTTTGATGGCATGATTAGAACCTTGGCGAACGTGCGTCATGTTCCAGGTCTAAGGAAGAATTTGATCTCATTGGGAGCACTTGAATCCAATGGATACAAGTACACGGCTCAAGGTGGAGTCTTGAAGGTGATTAAGGGAGCTCTGGTTGTTTTTAAGGGACAGAGGCACGGGAACCTATATCGACTTATAGGAACCATAGTGCAAGTTGGAGTCTTGAAGGTGATTAAGGGAGCTCTGGTTGCTCTTAAGGGACAGAGGCACGGGAACCTATATCGACTTATAGGAACCATAGTGCAAGGTGGAGCATCTGTGTCCACGGATGCTAGCACAGAGAAGATCAAGTCCTGCAGGGATTTGATTTCTCTCACTCATCATTGAAGTTGATGGAGGCCGCACCGATCTAGGTGCGGGCGTACCTTTGTGAAGGTACGTTGGATGGAGAGATATATCTGTTTTCTTGGTTCAAGTGGAGGCTTGTGGTTTATTCAAGCCAAATGTGGAGATTTCTCTCACTCATCATTGAAGTTGATGGAGGCCGCACCGATCCAGGTGCGGGTGTACCTTTGTGAAGGTACGGTGGAGGAAGAGATATATTTGCTTTCTTGGTTCAAGTGGAGGCTTGTGGTTTATTCAAGCCAAAGGTGGAGATTTCTCTCACTCATCATTGAAGTTGATGGAGGCCGCACCGATCCAGGTGCGGGCGTATCTTTGCGAAGGTACGGTGGAGGGAGAGATATATTCGTTTTTTTGGTTCAAGTGGAGGCTTGTGGTTTATTCAAGCTAAAGGTGGAGATTTGTTGATATTGTCTTGAATTCCACAAATTTGATCGATTGGAAATTCGAATTAAAAGTCAATCGGGAAATCTAGGAAGGCTTGAAGATTGCAAATTATTTGTTTCCTAGATTTGAACCTATCTATAAGAGGTATTAATGGGAAATAGTCCCGATTCAATGTAACTGGGATATATCATGATATCTCTAATATATAGGGGATAATTACTGAAGATATTATTAGTAAGTTTCAAATTAAGTAATATCTTTAGGGTGGAATTCCTTTCCTATTTGGATTAGGAAAGTGGGGAACTAATTCTTTCATATTTGGATTAGGAAGGTGGGGATCTGAAGATCTATATATATCAGCATTGTACCTTGTACTTGGTGTGAGAATACGCTCAATAAGAAATCGTCTCTCTCTCCCGTGGACGTAGGCAGATTTTTTCGCCGAACCACGTAAATCTCCGTATTCTTGATTATTCTTGCTTCTTTTCTCATCTAGTTAGGGTGTTCTTCCGCACAACATCATGTTCAGATTAAGCTCGTTGCTAACCTTCTCAAAGGTTGATCTAGAGCTGCGCTGTTGCCAAGTCGAGTTGATCAAGAAGTTGCTCACGGTCGCTACGGATTTTCCCAAACTCTCACTCAAAAGTTGATTGGAGGTGATCAAGATATGAAAATTCAAGAGCAGGTGATGGTCCACCATTCTTTTTAAGTCACCAATACATGCGTTTTCGTTAAAAGAAATAGAGGAAAAGAAGAATTAAACAAATTAAAGCGAAAATTTAGTGAAAGAGTTCATGCGCAAATTTTGCAGTCCAGGCCCACCTCAGAAGAGGTCACCGCTTGATCTCAAAATGAAGGGGCGCCCATCAAAAACTTTGAAGACACGTGTCAGCGTCTCTGTTCTCGAAGACAACAAATTGGCCCCTGGAACAGCTGAGCCGCGTCCCATAACCTCCCATGTCTCTGTTATATTAACTTAGATCTTCCGCTTGCTACGGTGCTTGTTCGTGCTTACCTTATTGCTCTTGTCATGACCATTTTGGTCGTGTCCCATCTTGAACTTGAATCTTTATTCCTTCCTAATCTCCAAGTCGTGCCCTTTCGTGAACTCATAGTCGCACCTTTTCCTGAAGTTTAACCTCTGCCCCTTTCTGTACTCGAAGTCATGCTGCTTCTCGAACTTGAAGCCATGCTTCTTTCTGAATTTTTCATGTCGTGCCATCTCCTGAAGTAGAAGCCGCATCCCTACCCGACCTCAAACCTTTGCTGTTTCTTGAGCTTGGAGCTTTACCGCTTCTAGCCTCAGTATGCAGGATCCCTTCCCGGATTTGAAGCACATCTCGTCCCACTTCCTCCTCTTATTTTGGCATGTACTCGGTCAGTCTCCCCAGTCATATCCCTCTTCACCTGGACCACGTTGAAATTCCAGATAAGTTTTAAGGACTGCACAATTAAGATTCTGCAAATATTCACTATTTACAGGAGAAAGGTCTCTTTGATCTTCAACTTCAGTTGTCGCTTTACGGGATCTCTCATAATGCTTAACTCCTTCGCACCCTTTGGCAACTCAAGCACAGAACATCATTTTGGTTGGCAGGTTCCCCAATGTCATCCTTGTCCTTCTTCCTAACTTCCATGCTCGCCGTTTTCCCTCCATTGACCCTGCCATAGTGCCCCAACCCTTCCGTCCTTCATTTGCTTCCTATTTCCCTTGGCCTCAAAACATTCAGAATTGCCCGGCTCATTGTCAACCTCTCCCACGACGTACAAATGAATAAATCCCTTTTAGATGCTAGTTGGAGCATTCCCTTCACTTGCTCATCACTCATGATCTCCATGAGCAGCTCCTCACCAAAGATCCTCGAATCACATTCTCTTCGAAAGAAAGTCAAAACCTTTCATGTCGGCAATCAAACCTTCATACGTCACTGTATGAAATGCTAAAAATATAGGAGTTCATTTAATCAGGTGATAATTTTACCAATAATGAAGGAATCAACATTTCTTTTTATCCAGCAAACAAACTCCACTTTCTAGTAGATGCTATGAGACTCACTGGGCATAACAAAGTTTTTTGAACTGGAATGCTTTTCCCAACTTAAAAAAAAATAAAAAATGGTCCGTGTAACCATATCCAGGTTCATCCAATCACAACAAAACTCATCCCAAATTATTTAAACCCAAAGAAAAGCAATAATTGAAGAACAAAAATCACCAAAGAGTCCTCCCAAAGACTGAACCTGCGCATCCCAGCAAATTGCCCGATTTTCCTGGGAAAATCCAACTTTCCCCGCGAAAGCGAGAGAAACAGGAAAAAGGCAGCACAGAAAAGGAAAAGAATAAGGTGCACGGGGCAGCCCCATTGGCTGGCCCTGATTATTGCTCCTTCCAAAGAAATGTCAACCTCTCCCTCGACGATCAAACGAATCGATCCTCTGTTAGATGCTAGCTGTACCATTTCCTTCACTTGCTCATCGGTCTCGATCTCTACGAGCAACTCACGATCTTCACTAGGAATCTTGTACCAAATTCTCTTCAAAACAAAGCCGAAACCTTTAACGTCAGCAATCAATCCTTCATATGTCACTGAATCTGGGGTGACATCCTTTTTTTTCCTCCATTTTATAGGAATCACACGATTGAACTGCTTTATCTTCAGGAAGAAATCGATTGTGAAGGGAGGTTTGATCTGTTATGTAACAAGTTCAACGTGAGAGCCAACAACATATGTATTGGATATATATTAAATCTCTTTGCATATTTAATAAATTAGTTAAGGAAATTCGGTCATAAAAACTGAGTCCATCCATTTAAGGAGACACTTAACGGCCATGCAGACTTAAAAAAGTAATGCAAGTAACATAAATGAACGTTTGCGGGCTATTGCGTGACAGTGTCAAAGTTCAAGAGAGCAATTATTGCAAAACATTAAGAAATCAAAATAAGCACATATATTATTACATACTAGCCAACAATTAATCATATAACAAGAAAATTTAATATATCAATTTATAATACTTGTGTTTGTATATTTGTTTAATTTAAACCAAACAACATTTCAATTTAAAAACAACATGTCAAAGGAACACTGATGCATTTAAAGTTATTTAAAGATCTATCTGATTCATTTTCATCTTTGGATTAAAAAATATATTCTCATCCGTGTAAATTTCAAAATAATATTTGACTTTTTACAATTTGTGTTGCTTTACTGAATTATAGCATCAAATTGAAGCTAGAACAAGTCAATTCACACACATCTATTGTACATTGATGAAGAAGATGCCACACCTTGTTTGATGTATCTAGAAGAATCTCTTGTATGTAACGCTGCAAACAAATTCCGGATGGATATTTCCAATGAGAATTGATAAGCTCTCCACAGCTCAATATATTGACAAGGCAATCATCTGGTATATTTGCGCAAGATGCATCAATCAACATTCCCAGTGACTTGCACACTATGACCTTCAAGGATTTCAGAGACTCCAACTTGTTTATGCCCTCAACAGTATTAAGTGCATTGCAAGATCCGATTTCCAATTTCTCCAGGTTCTTTAAGTATGATAACCCGCCTATACTTCTCAATGATTCGCACCTATAAACAAAGAAGGATTCCAATGATTTCGAAAGGCCCGCAATTTGTATCTCAACTAGCTCTGGACAAGATGACACACTCACTTGCCGTAGCTTCCTTAATTTCGAAGGAATGGATAATCTCTGAAGTAGTTTACAACAATAAACAGTTAAGTTCTCCAGCTGCGGAAGTCCATCGAGTGGAATATCTTCCACTTCGCTATAACCGAACAATAGAGTGGTCAACTCTGCCCACCTAATGCTACAGAATTGTAATTCCAAACTCAGCAGAGAGGAGGGAAGCTGCCCTAGGGTTTTTAGGTCTAGGTCACCCAAAATAAGCTCTTCCAGATGAGAAAGAGAAGCCAGTTCTGGAGGTGCACAAACATTTAGCAGATCTAATTCTAACTTTTTCAGTCTAGATAACCTCCCAATCCAACTTAAATTGGATCCTGTCACCCAGTTTGATTTGTTTGTAAAAGAAGAGCCATCACTTAGTCCCAATTCAACCAAACTAGTCAGGTTCGATAGATTAGGGAATGATCGTAGCGAATTAGATTTAACATGTAGACAGGTCAAACTTGAAGGAAGCTCGGGCAACTCTTGAATCTCATGACAATCCAATAAATTGAGTGTTTGGAGGCAACAAAGCTTGTTGATTGTACTTGGAATATCAGAAATACAGGTTCCCTCTAAATTTAGGATTCTTAAAAATGACAATTCTCCAATTCCAACAGGAATTTCACCTTTCATTTCATCACGCTTAGAGAGATGCAGCTCTTCAAGATTTTTCAACATGTTGATGCCATCAGGAAATTGCCAACAATATAAGCCATCTAGATAACATGATTCGTCTTTTGATAAACCCAATATGCGTAATGATTTTAACTTTCCAATGAAATTTGGAAGTTCCCTTATCATCGTGTTTGTCAAAAGTAAAGACTCAAGTTTCACTAATCCTTTGATGGATTTTGGAAGTTCGGCAATGCCTGTACCCGATAAGTCTAACTGCATCAATGAGGTTAAATTTCCAAGTGAATCCGGAAGTTCTCTCAACTTAGGACATCCTTGTAATAAGAAGCGCTCAAGTTTCACTAGTGCCCCCACCTCTTTAGGCAAATTTGTAAGACACGGGCACCATTCAATCTCTAACTTAATCAACATCTTTAGATTTCCAATGAAGCTTTCAATTCTCTTTAGCATGTTGCACCTTTGAAGAGTCAAGATCTCTAAACCCAAGTATTTAGAGAAGTCTGGGTTAGTTGTTATGCCATCACAGTCAGCAAGAGACAAAACTTTCAAATTTTGTGCCCTCTGCAAAAATGGATGGCATGTTAAGTGAGAGAACTAGTGCATAGTACAAACTAGAACCATTAGACTAGAATTAAAACATTTACTTTACCTTGATCAAGTCCCATGCTTTTGAATTGTCTGTGAAGTCATTCTTGCCAAGTTTAAAAACAACAAGATGATCCAAATTCATATTGTTTGCCTTAAACTCCCGAAATGGAGGCTGCCAAGAAATCCATCTCAAATTTGAATGACACTTTCTAAAGTCCCCAGCAAAAGTTCCATTACGTAACTTGAGGAATCTCAAGTTTTGTAACTTTTCAAACTTTTCATTTGTAATCTCTATGGGGTCATCCAATCCATTTATTTGAAGGGCTCGAACCTTGTCCTTCCTCTGCAAGTGAAATTTTTGGAATGATGTCAACTTCCAACTACCATGTTTTACAACTTGAATAGATAGGAAAAAAAATGATAAAATAACGAAAAGGATAAAGACAACAATGATAAAAGATCTCAAACAAAAATGACCTTATAAGTGTCATAACTTGTATACATAGCTCATTTACCTTTCCAATTGTTATGATTTCAAGGTCCTCTTTTGCAATTTGCAACCTGCTTTGCTTTCCAAGGTCACTTGGACTTTTTCATGGACAATTTGCCATCCCAAATCCATTAGTTGATCATGCATCCAAAACTTATCATTGTCCATTATCTTAATCAAGCATCTGTCAATAAGGGCTTTAATTCCTCTTATGGGATAAAATTCGGTCCATATGTAACTTGCTTCAGTCCTACTTTCATTGAAAAAGAAGCATGCTATATCGAGAAAAATCTGTTTCTGATGTTCATCTAGATCATCATAGCTAATCCTCAACTTCTCTTGAATCTCTTTCTCAGGTTCTTTTGTTAACTTGACCAACGTCTCTTTCCAAAATTCTTTGTCCTTCCCCTTAAGTAATGAACCAATCACTTTAATTGCCAAAGGAAGCCCTCCTGCATGTGAGACAATTTCAATTGAAAGCTGACGATAATCACCTGAAGGAATGTCTCCACCTAAGGCATGCTGATAAAAAAGCTTTAGTGCAAGATGATCATCCATCTTTAGCATCTCATACTGTTGAATGTCGCATTTAAAGCCCTCAACTTCTAGAGTTGTTCGGTTTCTTGTTGTAATGATTATTCTTGATCCTGAATATAATGAAATATTTCCTATTAGTTCTTTGATGTGCTCTTTTTCATTGACATCATCCAAAACCACAAGGACCATCTTATTGCCAAGTGTTTCTCCAATCCTCCTCATTCCTTGTTCACTATCGTCGATTTTTCCGATAGATCCAGAGCAAACAATGTCACATAGTAATTTCTTTTGCAACTCGACTATGCCCTCTTTGGCCGATCTTTCTCGAACACCCTCAAGGAAGCTACAACACTTTCCAAAGTGGGAAGATAGTTGATTGAAAATGACCTTGGCAATGGTTGTTTTTCCAACACCACCCATTCCGTAAATTCCAATGAGCCGCACATCATCTTGCTTGACATCTAGTAACATTGTCAATTCTTTTACTCGATCATTAAATCCAACTAAATGTGGAATCACTAGTTTTTGTTTTATCTTCCGCTCCTCCAAAACCTTGTCAACAACCAATTTGACAATTGTTGCTTGGCTGCCATTACAAAGGGCATTCATTAGCTGATTAGATTAATTACATACCCACATATCACCCATAGGATTGTCAAAATCTTAATTGAAAAGATTGAAGTACATTACGAACATATCTAAATACACTAGGTAATCAGTATAGGCTTTAATAGAATTCACATCATATTTTGTCGTATATGGTTAAAGAAATTTTTTAAGAGACGATGGCCAAAGTTACCAAGCGGCTATTATAACATGCATAAGCAAAATTTTGTAATTTATAGCTAAGCCTAGAAAAAATTTCAGCACTTGTTATAGGAGAATTTTGAACAGAGATAATGTAGACAAATGCAACGTCATCCGTTGAATATTGGGGTTGAGTGAAGAAAAATATAATCCCAAAACCTATAACTATTTTTGAGCTCCAGCAGTATAGTTGTTCTAACATATATATGGCCTAACTTATGCATGCAAGTCTTCTATGGGTCTGATTATGTCATGTATAAAGGCATGTGCATTGGAGAAGCCAATGGCTTCCCAAATACTATGACAAAGCATACTAGGTGTTAGTTTTCTTTTGGTCAGATACTAGGTGTTAATTCACCATATATTAAATTCAGATTTATCAAGTGACAGCCAAATTATTTGTTGTTATTGAAGAATGATGATAAAGCATATTAAGTTGTTGATATAAATGCCATGGGGGGCCACGTCACCGCCAGGATGGGCCTTAACCCATCAAGCCATGCTGCCCCGAATACATTTCTATACTCTATTACTTTGGATAAGATTAGATGGGTGGTTACTATATCAAGACTTTTTAGTTTGTCTAAGACAACCCTCAAGAAAGTCGAAAAGGAAAATAATAAGGACAAATTGTGAATAACATTTTTCACACATATCAAATTGCATCCGTTGCCCTAATTATTAGTACTATTGCCATTTGCTTATCAAAATTACTCTCACCAATCTCCTCAACCTATTGCCATCGACCTTCAGCCGCCGCCTGTCCTCGGCCGCTGTCTCTGTCTGGCCCACTGCTTATATTGATGAGAAGTTTTGGCACCCCCTGTAGCGTGTCCTCTCTCTCTCTCTCTCTCTCCCCCCCAATGCGCATAGCCACACCATTCAGAGCCTCCGTGCTGTCGTCAACCTCAGATCGGAGGTCGGCAGGGGTTGTCGCCTCCAGCCCAGTCTAGATCAAGGTTGGCCGGCCTCGATTTGGACCTCCCGGTAGCACTGCAGAACTTGAGGCCCCGAGATGACCGCCCTCCCATTCTTTAAAAGTTCTCAAAATGGCGTCGCCTTTAATGAATATTTAGACCTGAGAATCTTAATTTCCTTGGGTAATTGGTGTTTCTTAAGGAGGCATTTCGACATGGGTAAAATAATGTTGGCAATAGATTCGGACTCTGATTTTTCTTTCCTCTCTTTTCCTCGTAAATGGTAAATGGCAACTGATCTTCTTATCATGAGGGTAAATAAATTTATCGTGTCGAAGGAGTATGCAAATCAATATGGATGCAAAATCTGTTGTTGAATATGGTAATCATCCCAAATAATAATTGCAAATGGGTGCTCTGGAATTTCTTAGCCTTACTAACCAGTTAAGGGGAAAAAATGGTCAATAGCAATATTTACGTCCATTTCATTGAAGTTACTCATACCGCAGGGAAAATTTTCAGGGAATATGTTAAAAGCAGAGGATGTAAAGTTGAATGAGAACAGCAAATTGGAGAGTATTTTCAATATATTCGTTAAAGAAAAAGGATAAAGGAAAACATTTGACAGGGCAAAGTTGCATCTATTAAAACAGGAAAAGAAGAAGAAGAAAGAACAAGAAATAGGTAGGAATCTTAAACGACTGTTACCTCTGGTTCTTTTCCACGTTCCATCCCTTGATTTCCCCAACCTTCGCAAGAGCCTCGCTCCACGCATCGATTTCACTGGGAAACCTCTTCTTGTATTTCCGTAAAGCATTGCTATATAGTGAAGTCCTAAGTTTGACATCCTCAGGTTTCACGTGAAAAAAAATAGGAAGAACACTTTTTTTACCCTCTGATTTGAACACGTTGTCTACTATGCACGTAATCTCACGAAGGCACCATTTACTGGAAGCATAAGTCTGAGAGAAGATAGGTATGTAGATTATGGAGTTATTGATAGCTTCTAGAAGGTTGTCACTAATGACTTCGCCGACCTGGAGTTCATTGTTGTCCAGGAAAACATGGACTCCGGCATTTACCAAGGCATCATAGAGGAAGCCCGTGAATCCATGACGAGTATCGGGTCCTCTGAAACTCAGGAACACTTGGTACTCACCTACTGACACTCGTGCAGCATCACTACTCATTCCAGCTTCTGAATTTGCCATAGGAAACTTGTTGCTTCCAGATCTCTCTCTCACCCAGAGGGAAAAAAAGAGGTTGGTGCGGCGTGGCCTGGCTAAGAAACGCACTGAGGTTTTGGATGAGAACGAGGCAAGCGAGTTCCAATACCTAAAGTACTTGGCTGGCTCACTTAAAAATCAAATTTGATTGTATGTTTCCCACCCACCGTTCTGCATTAGCAAGTAGGCATCAGTAAAGGGAAGGGTAGGGGAGAGAGAGCACAATGGATGAGAGAGAGAGATTTTGGACCTTTGGAGGATAGCATAGGGAGAGACGAGAGAGGGTACGATGCATGTGAGCAAAAGCATGGGAGTCAATACAATTAAAGGGAAAATATAAAAAAATTGCTAAATTTATTATAATCATTGTTAATTCAAACCTAAATCTTTCTCTTTTTTTCCAATTGAGTCCTTAACATTTTGCCTTTTTATCAATTCAATCCATTTAGCAAATTTTGACCAAAAGTCACTAATATGAATGCCAATCATCCTACGATGATACAATTCAACGATCGATGCTAACTTGGACAATTTTGAATATGATTTTAATATTTTTTTTTTCGAATTTATTTATTATTTTCTTTTTTCCTTTTGTTTCTTTCCCTTCTTCATCTAGCCGGTGGCTAGATAAAAGCAAGGGCCAATGAGCCTTGCCTAGGGCAAGTGAGGCTCGATATAAGGTTGACCTCACTAGTGGTTAGCAAGGTTGACCTCGCCGTGATTGGGCAAGGTTCACCCTCATTGGCCGGCGGCCATTGGCGAGGTTGGCGTTGCCAATGGCTGGGTGAGGCCAACCTCATCAGCCCTTACCTCTAGTTGGTCACCAAGGTCTAGCGACTAGCTAGAGGAGGAAAAGAAAAAAAAAGAGATATAAAAAGGAAAAATAAATAAAAATCGAAAAATCGAAAAAAATATATTATAAAAATTGTCCACTCAGCATTGGCCACATCACGTAGGATGGCTGGTGTTCATGTCCACTTATTTGGCCAAAATTGGTAAGATGGACTAAAGTGGCACAAATACAAAAGGTTTATAACTCAATTAACAAAAAAAAAAAGGTTTACTATTGAGTTGGCACAATTATAATAGATTTAGAATTTTTTTGATAATTTTTCCAGCAAATAAAGGGTTATCATTCTTTTCTTAATTTTTCGTGGATGAAAGGTCATGTTTATTAATGGCAAATATAATAAAGAAGGTGATGCGCTATTGTAGCGCTTAACTTTGGGATGGCTCTTGGTTTGGCCATTAACTGTGTGACTTTTAATGCTTGTCTTTTAAGTTTCATTTAATAAACAAACTGTATATATATTTTTTTTTGTTCTTATTGGATTTATGTTAAAATTATGAACGGAGACGTTGACGTGGCGTATAATATTGATGTTGCATCTTATGGGACTGTTATAGAATAAACAGTTGTTTTCAAAATTTACAAAAAGAAATTTAGAGGAATTAAAAAATAATAGTGCAGTCGAGCAGCAAGGGCCACCCACCCTCGCCACAGTGGTGAGAGGGCCATGACCCTCGTTTAGATCTTCATCAAGGGGGCAGTCCTTGCCCAAATCTGAGGCAATAAAAAATTTTGTAATTTTTACGGAACAAAATTTAAATAGAGATTATCTTTAATTAAATATAAGGGTTTATCTCAAAGGTGATCTTGAAATTAAACATTTAGTCATATTAACATAAATATAATATAAGATAAAAAAAAGTTAAGTACTTTGACATAAAATTTTCTTAAAATATAACATAAAAGTTTAGCTTATAAGACATTCGTAGAACAAGTAACCTAGTGGCAGCGGCACTGCTGATAATAATAAAAATAACGTAAAAGCTATACCGATTCTTTGTGTTGCTCTCTGGGTTTCAGAGAAGTTGTTTTCTTGCAAGATCAATAGATGATTCTCTGAATTTGTTTTGTTTTCCTACCGGAAGATTTAACGCCCCACTCCAAAATCAAATATGGAGAAAATAAACCGCAAAAAAATCACCACGCAGAAATCTAGTTTCCAGGAGAGGCTCAGCACACATTAGGAGCAACAGAGATTCACTTGGTATTCCAAAGCAATTACAAACCTAAACACAAGAAATAAATGAAAAAAAAAAAAAACTCCATGCGGTCCATACAAATCACGTAATGTCTTAAGGTAGAGAGCAAAGACTGAACCAACCACCTTAAAAAAATCCCAACAAAAGCACCGCGCATCCCAAAACATGCAGAAAACTTAAATGTAAAGATGTTTGTCTCAGGATGTAAAGAGTGATTTGAGAAAGACGCCGCGGCGGGGGGGGATCTGTATTTATGTTTATCTTTGGGGGTGCAAATATCTGACTTTTTCTAAGCTTTTATGCTTGTTGCAACACTGTGCACTTCCTGTACATAATAGAGAGAGATTGAGCGAGACCAAAAAAAAAACTCTCTAAAGAAAAAGGTGGGTCTGTGGGGCTAGGACTGAGTGGAGGTTTTCAATATGCTCACCAGCCACCAAATGAAGACAACCAAGATTAGCTTGGTCTTTCTCGGTCAGCTCACTTTAAAGATCAAAAGTAATTTTATCAATTGCACGAAGCAAGCTGTCGAAATGACGAAACAATTCCATAGGTGAGAAATAGAGAAATGAAAATGATGGTTCTATTGGTGGTGATAATTTATGGCCGAGAGATTGAAGAGAGTTTCAATTACCGGTAGGAGTTAGGGGAGCAGAATGAAGCAAGAGGAGTCAAGTTACAATAAGCCCAATTTCGATATGAAGCTTATCCGACTTACCTTTGTCTGGAGATTGTGTGAACTTGCTCCAATCTGAAATCTATTGTTACCATTTCGATCAGATTTAAGGAAATGATACCTCGACCTGTTTGAATTAAAAGCTGGAATCGTCAAAGAATTACATTAAATCATGAATGAAAGGGCAGTTTATTGCAGGACACGCAATCGCCTTAGGATTTCCTAAAATTGTGCAAATAGAGCCAATCATGGAAACATGGAGCAGCTAGAGAGGAGGATCATACATGAATTCCAATAACCGTGGAAGGAAATCCAAGGAGTAAAAATAAAAAGAACAAAGAGAAAGAAGCGCGCTCAAGCTGTGCTAAAACTCTGCCAAATTTTTCTCCGAAACATTTTCTACGTTGAACCAATGTCTTTGAATTTCAGATTTAGTTTTAAAGTTTGTTATTCTTCATGATCATTGTGAATAACAGTGTAACTTTCATTTCAATCTTTCCAATTAAGCATTCAACGTGTCTGTAACTTTGAGGATATTTCAATTTCAGTGAAGTTTCTTAGTAATTTCTTTTCCTATCCTTACACTTCAATTTTAATTTCAGTGGTCTCCCTCTAATTTTCCTTTGATTTCCTTTGATTCCAACACTTTCCTTATGATTTCCTTCAATTTCAATCTTCGCACTTTACATTTCAAGTATTTTAGAGTCATCGAAGTGACATTTTCCACATCATATTTTGCTCTCAAAAGCTCGCACGCCTTTTAAATATTTACCCTCGATCCATCTTGAAAACTATGCTTTGTGGAAGTTTGACACTTTGCAATCAAGCTAAAACTAAAGAATAACTTCTACTTTGTTTTTGCAATTGCCAGTTTGTTAGATTTGTTATAGATTGATTTAAATCCAATAACTTCAAATTAGGCATATACCAACTTCTTGAATATTATGAAATCACATGAGGTCGATAAAAGAAATGCCACTTAGTCAATTGTCACCATCCATCAATATAACTAGATGGTCAAGTAAATTACTTTTAACTAGCCATAGTAACATATCGGCTAGGGGTGAGCATGTTGGACCGATCAAACCAGGAACCACTCAAATTGGCTAGTTTGGTCTGGTTCTCAGAGGTGTTGGTCCTATTCCCAATTTCATAAAAATGGAACAAGTCATTTTCGGTCCAATTCCTAATTTCTCAGGAGGAACTAGATCGACGGATGGAACCAACTCTATTTTTTTATTTTAAAATTTTTTTCTTAATTTCTTAAAAATAGCAATAAACCCTAAAATAGTAACAATTCTAGTGTTTCTTTTCAATTTTAAATTTTTTTTTGCTAAGTGACCGGTTCCATTAAACTGGACTGGGAACCGATCATCCTTAATATTAGTGACTTAATGGCCTAAGTTAAATTAAAATATGAAAAAGAATCTAGTTGAATATTGAAATGAAAATGAAGAAGGAAACTTATATTTTTAAGACATTTTATAGGTATTGAAAAGATATTCCAAATTACTATCGATTTGTGCAACATTCCTATTGCAAACATTAATAGAAAAAACTTCTTAAATGAAACATAAAAATCTAGTTTATAAGATATTTAAATGGCCGTGGCTGACAGCATGAAAAAAAGTCAAGGTCAAGCAATGCAACGCAAATCACACGTATGATTTGGGAGCCCCCATGTTCCTTTACTTCCAGGGGTCCACCTCGTCCTTCTTGCGTTTTGGGGGTAGGCTCTCTCCTTGACGAGTGACTTGAAGCTACATCGACACATGATTCATGTCTATGCACAGATGAGGAGTAAATTGCCGAATCTGTCCTTAATAGCATCGTCATTAAAGAATCGAGCTTCTAAGTCGAACGTTTAGTATTTTCACATCAGTTGAGTTAGACACTATTTGGCAACAATCTTATTTCTTTATTTTTTTTTGTTGCTTCCTGGAATAAAAAAAGAAAAAAAATCCATTTGGTAACGTTTACTAGTGTTTTTATTCTCCGGTCTAGAAAGTTATTCCAGGGAATAGATTTAAAATAGAAATGAGAAGTAAAAAAAAGTAAATTTCTAGAAAATTATTTCTTGAGTCGTTGTTACTCATGACTGCCCACCGCTTGCCGCTCGCCGCCACCCTTCGACAGTTGCCCCCCACTGCCCCCCGTTTCCCTTTGCCCGACGACCAACGGCTGACGAACTAGCAACCCAACAACAACAGCAGCGGCAACCGGTAGCCGACAGGCAGCCGGTGAAATAAATTTTTTTGTCGATACCAAACACATTCTTATTATCTTTCTATTCCAAGAATCAGAAAATTTTATAGTTACTAAACGCCTTGTTTTACTCGGAAATTGTTTCAAAAATTAGAAATAGAAAATAACTATTTCTTAAAAAAATTGTTTATAGAAGTAGAAATGTTACCAAACACACTCTTATATTCTCAAATGTTTCGATTTCATGAGTTATCTCCCAACCATTGTCGATTGCCTGACAAAAAGTGGAGGAGGTACACTAATAACAAAGGAAGGGGCCACATATATTCATTGGGTTTTGGAAAAGATGGAGTGGACTAACATGTCCACTCTGTATGAAATGATAAACATGAACTATAAATTCCACAAACAAATACAAACATCACGTGATGGATAAATAATTGAATTTCAAGGACGATAAATAAAAATAGCATCGACCAACGATGAACAAGTATTTTGAGTAGCTAATATGTTCACTAATGGTCGATCAGGCTGTCAAATATGATGGAGCAAGATTCAAATGGAACTCATCATTATTTCCATACCAAAACTCAGTTTAGTATAAATGCTTCTCTCATGTATAATAAGTTTTGATTAAGAACAATAATCCATGAGCCAGAGAATGCTAGAAAAATTGGCACATCATACTTTTAAATATATTTATTTTTTTAGGGAAAAAAATTATTTTTACTAGTAACCGCACACTTGTAGACTAAAATGCATAAACTTTTATCTACACATGATATACCCCACTCAAAATTACATCCATTTGTGCCGATATAAGAACTAAACGTGTCATAATATTATTATTGAAATGAATTATTTAGTAATATTAATATAAACGTTATATAAAATCTAACTGACTATTTTGACAAAATAGTTCTCAAATGTAACATAAAATTTAGTTTGTAAGATTTTTTTAGAACAAAAAACCTGTAGGATGCGGCTGTATAACAACAACATAAAAAATAGACCAATTCTTTGTTTTGGTCTCTGAGTCTCAAAGAAGTTTTCTTGCAAGAACAATCTGGTTCTCTAAATTTTTTCCTTTTTTTTTTTTGTTTTCCGGGGAAGTTGATTCTTGCAAGAAGTTTGCCTGTTCATCACAACCTTAGTAATGATATTTGGGGCCAAGCTTGTCCTCCTAGTTCGTTCGATCGTGGATTGTTATACCAATGAATTTTGTCGTGGATTAACCTTGGGGTAGTTCTTCTCCTCTCTAAAATTTGGGATAGATATCGGAGATGGTTGAAAACAGAAAGGTTGAAGAGGTGATAAAAGAAATATAAGAATTATAAGAAAGAGATAACGCCATGAGTGCATGGGAAGAACACATGGAGAGAGAGAGAGAGAGAGAGGGAGGGAGGGTTTTGGATTGCGAAGGAGAGCAAAGGGAGAGAGGGATGAGGCATATAGGCATGGGGAGGCAATGCGGCAGCGTGAATTGTGCAGCATGTTGAGCCCTCTCCTGCCAAGGGTGTGCGCTGTTTCCTTGTCCAAATCAACAAGCCGCGTCGTTTGGTTCCTCTAAAGTGAAAGGGTCATGCATATTTCTTTTTCATTGCTTTTGATAAATATAAAATGTCAAGTGTATTCGCGACAAATAAAAAAAGATTCATCTCCCACAAAAAAAAAAGGGTCATCTGCTATAGTTGTCCTTAATTTTTGGATGTTTCTTAATTTGGCCATTGACATTGTGAGACGCAGAATGGAATTAAGAACTAATCCGATATTATTTAAATCCAAACAAAGGAAATAATTAAAAAAAGAAAATCATCACTGTCCACACAAATCATACAACGTCTGCAAGAGGAGAACGAACATTGAACCCACCATCCCCTAAAGATCCAAACAAACTCACCTTGCATTCCAGCTAATCACCGGATTTTCTCAAGAAAATCCAATTTTTCCCGCAAAAGCAAGAGAAACAGGAAAAGGGCGAAAAAGAAAATGGAAAAAATAACGCATAGAGCAGCCCCATTGCCTGGCCCTAATTATAGCTCCTCCCAAACAAATGCACCATCGACAGTGTTCATGGAGATAACGTACGCCTCCACGACCTCTCCCCTCACTCCCTGTATTCATCCTCTTCCTCTTCCTCCTCCATGTCTCCCCCCTCCTCCTCCCCGCGCCCCCCCTTACTAGGCGGCATCAGCCGTCTGCGCTACCATCTTTGTCGGCGTGGCTCCTAGCTTGTGATGGATGATTGTTATGCCAACAATAGTTGATGAGCCTAGTTAAACATTGTGCAATCAATATTCCTGATACCTTTACCTTTTTTTTTTTTTGCATATGATAAAGCTTAGCGATCAACTTCCACAAGGCCAATTGCACAGCATTATCGAGAAGATTGAATAATTAAAACATGGTGCAGTATAGTGGATTTCTTTATTCTGCTTTCGACTTCGTGGGAAGTGCACTTGGGATGAAGAGAAAGCATAGCTGGATTTTACCTGTTCATTAATTAATCTGCCTCTGATGTGACAAAATGCCTGCCAGTCTTTGCAGAATTTAGTACTCGCAAGTGATTTGAAAATTGGTGATCTTCATTGAGTTAATCTGACTCGTTTTGCTGGGTGATTCGTCCTTATCATGGCTCAAGGCAAATGTACACGTGCGCTATGTGCAGAAGAATTAGGAAAAAGAGAAAGGTTAGAGTCCGTGCAAAGGAAAAATTAGAGAAAGATAGTGTCTTTAACGATGAACCTTTTTACATCTTTCGTATATTTGTATGAAATTCTCCTCTGCAAGATACAGTATTACTTATTTTAACATAGATATGTGCAGGAACGTATACTTCTCTTCAAGAAAATACATTAAGAAAACACATATCTTTTCACTTTTTTGTACATGTTATATTACATTCTTTTATGTAGTCTCTGTCATGATTTTTAGTATTCCTCCACTTGGCCATAGTTAGGTACTATTGATTTTTGCAACTGCAACCCCAATAATAGAGAAAAAAAAAAGCAAAAAAGCAAAAAATAATAATAACGAAGGCCAATGTGCAGGCCCATGGTCCTAAGACTTGGTCATTTTGCGACTGCAACCCCAATAATCACGTGCCCACGCATGTCCAAATTTAAGCTCCCCAAAATGAACCCATCTTTGCACTATTTATTCTTATCATTTTTTGACGTGTAGTTTAAGGTAATGCCTAGCAAGACAAGTTGGTCTTGGTTTGTCTCTTTTCTACAATTGCTAGGACATGAAAAGAATAAAAAACATAATCGTTGCCGCAAAATGAATTCATTTATATGATTCTTGCATTTAAAAAAGTTTGGAATAAATATATCACATAAATATAAGTTTAGAGTTTTCTATGTAAAAAAAATTAGGTAAATATGTCATACTAGACATAGTTTAGGATTCTTGATAGCTTTTACCATAATATATCTTTGACGTGTAGTTTAAGGCAATGCCTAACAAGACAAGTTGACAAGTTGGACGTGGACTGTATCTTTAATAAAATTGGTAGGACATGAACAGAATAAAAACGGTAAAAGTTGCGATAAAATGGATTTGTTGTTATATGGTTCTTGCAGCTAAACATAATGGAGAAGAGGACCCAAATTCTGAAAAGATTGGACTTCGAGTGAAGTGCACCTGGGATGAGGAGAAAACATAGCTGGATTTTACCTGTTGATTAATTAGTCTTCCTCTAATGTGACCAAATGCCAGCAAGTTTCGGCAGAATTTCGTTCTCTCTAGTGGTTTTACCTTTTGAATTTCTTGGTATGAACTTTTGGTTCTCACTTTGAGAGTCGGTAACCTTCATTGATCTTTTCAACAAGGTCCCATTTTTTAGACTCCTTGGAAGGTCAGAAAGGCAAATGCGCAAAGAAATGATGGACCGCCACTTAAGACTTTTCCAAAGAACCTGCTGGCTTCCAGATAATACAATGCATGGTCCAAAATTGTATTATAAAGAACTGTGTGACGGTGCAATGGGACCCAAATCATATCGCTGTGGACCCCGCCTCGAAATTAAGTCCCCTGTTTCCCGTTAAAAGTCTAGAATGGGAATTTTTTCAATGAATTTTTTTATTAAGGATAATACCACCTAAGACATAATTATTTCTATGGACACAACATAATCTCAAACCCTTTTTTTTCACAAGAACTACCAATTTATATTGACGTGACAAATATAGCCTTTATCATAGTTCATCCAAAATGGAATCTTATATGACGGCTTATGTGGATAACAGCAAATGAACAAAGATGGCATGGATTCTACATGATTTTTTCCGAAGGGAAACAATGTAGCATGGACACTCAAAAGCTTGGTTAAACCCACGTTGAATCCAAGTCAGCAATATTTTCCTTTCGTTATTCACATAAGCTGTCACATACAATTCTTAACAGCTGTAGGAAACAGTGGTGAATGGTATATTTTAGATTTAGGAACGAACAAAAATGTGGTCACACACTTTATACCGCGACTTTGCAATTGGAGAAAGATTTATTCAAAAGATATCAGATTGTTGATACTAATGTCCTGCGTGAGCTACGGATGGTAGCTACAGATTGAAATTTCAGAGGGGCCTTCCGTGTCATTAGCAATGTCTTCACAAATGAGAGGTCAAAAATAATACCTTCGCCTCATGATACATGGCATAGTATCATATTGTAAAATCCTAAGATCGAAGGGTGAAAAAATCATCGATAAATCAGTTGGAAGTAGTTAATCCCACGAAGCTTCTTCCAAATAATAGATTTAGCGATTCTTGTTGGATGCGAATCCGTTGTCCCTCAGTCCCCCTGCATTTTCTATCCCGTCCACAAAATGATAAGTTTAGGCATGCACGCTTCGCATATTGAGACCATTTAAAAAGTACCAGAGTAAATCTACATTTTAGATGTATCCCTTTTGAAAAGTTGATATATTGTTACTCTCCCCGTTTTATTTGTCATTTTAGATTTATCCCTTTTAGAGAGAGAGAGAGAGAGAGAGGGAGAGAGAGAGAGACGCCTGAGGGGGGCGACAATGTGGTGGCGGCATCATAATGTATGACATATAGATTTAGAGAGTTGTCTAACTGAATTCATTCATGTACTACCCATTTAAAGATGGAAATGTAAGAAAGTTTTATTTTGATGATGGACATCCCAGTTATTCATAGTAAATCAGCAAATTGACAACCTTTTAGCACATGCGTAGCAGACCATATGTGAACACGCAATTTTTTACACTTATTCATGTTTTTTTTTCCTCTTTGGCTTGATAAGATATGTGCGATTGCATGGGTCTGGGGATGCATTCCCTAGAAATGAACCAAGGATCCACCTTCTTAGAATTATATGTAGTGTTCTATAAATTTCTATATACGTCTCTATAAATAAACAACCTCATAGGCAGCAACTGTTGACTCTACTATGTGGAATATGTTGGCAAAGGACATCTGTGGTGATAGTTGGAAGGAAAATAAGAAATTAGACATCTATTACATTGCATTATCCTAGTAAACTTGAATATGTAAAGTCACACAAACTCAACCCTTTTTTATTGATGAATTTATATTTTAAGATAGCACGAAAATCCCCTCGATGCTAAGGGAGACACAGTTATGGTCAAGTCAGAATCCTTCACAAAAGCCTGGGCAAGAGACGCAAAGTCATCAGGCCAAGAACTCTCTCTTCGACTGAAGAAAGATGAACAGTAAAAAAATCGTCTCCGACTCCCTCGCGCCCCTGTAGCTCCGGGTCGGAGGGCTCCTGCGTTGCCGATTTCGAGCTCCGCGTCAAGCAGCATCTCGGCGTTGAAGTGGGTGTAGCCACCCTCCATCCTCCTTGATAGTGGCTGCCGGCTCTGGTTCAGCGTTGCAGGGCCAATCGGCTTCATTTCAAGCTCCGCCCTAAGTAGCGAATCGGAGAATTTGCGAAGCATTAGTAGTCCTCCTTTTCCGAACAAGCTCTTGCTCTGGTAAGCCCACATCCTTGCGTATTGCTTGCCATGCTAGGGTTGTTAGGCTGCTGGATTTTTTGGTCTGTTTAGCTCATCATGGATAAGGAGCCGTATAGATCGAAATCAGTGCCTGGGATGGATTTGGGGAGAAGCCGGAGTCGTAGTAGGGCTCCCGGCAACCGATATCCTTCGCATGTTAGGGCGTTCAAAGGCAAAAACCCCGCCCCTCTCTCTGCAGCTGGTAATTGCAATCTTGACAGTAGAAGAGAACCTTCAATCTCTGGTTGTGTGAAGTCAGGGCAGCCCCCTAATCTGGATTCTGCAGGAAATGACCAAGGTCAGGACTTAAGGACTCAACGTGTGGGGAATACACCCCAAAATGCCCGCTCTTGGGCAAATGTAGCAAGAGCCGCAATGCAAGGGTACTCCCTTTCATTCTTTCCCCCTCGATTGGAAGGGGAAAATGTTGTGCATTGCACGGAGGAGGACTTAGATGCTGCTGACCCCATTTGGCATCAATGCTTGGTCGGATACTTTGTGGGGAAAAAACTTCCCTTTCGTTTAGTTGAGACGGCTCTCAAACATTTGTGGGGCCAAAAACTATTAGAAGTAAAGGCCAACGACCAAGGTTTTTACTTCTTTCATATCGCCGACCCGGACTTCGGGAGGGAAGTCCTTGAGGGAGGCCCGTTAACTGTAGCACGCGTTCCCTTAGTTCTCCAACAATGGCAGCCCATGATGGAGTTGAAAAAGGGAGAGCATACGTCGATTCCGGTATGGATAAGGCTGAAAAACCTGCCCTATGATTTATGGTCAGCCACAGGTATAAGCAAAATCGCAAGTGCCATAGGTAGACCACTCTATGTTGATCAACGTACCGAACAATTGAAAATGATCTCTTTTGCTCGGGTGTGTATTGAACTATCTGCTTCCTCTCCTTGCCATGAAACCATCGTGGTTGTCTTAAATGATGCTACCCGCATTATAGACGTTGAATATGAATGGAAACCCACGTCTTGTCCCAGCTGTGGCATTTTTGGTCATAGATGCTCAAAACTATCACCACCCTCTAGAACGGCCCCCCGGAAAAGGCTGGCGGAGCAGACAAGCTTACTTGCTGATGGGACCAGACCCTCCTCCCCCAGCTCTAATCGCCGACCCCCTTCCCTGGTTCGGCTGCCGATACTGATCTTGGAAGACTGCACCAACGAAGACGGGGACAGCGGGAGCTTCGGTAGATGGGCGCGACGGTCACCGAAGACAGCAGCGACCGCCCTCTTCTGATGGCCCAGCAGCTCCTCTTGCTGCCCCCCCTCCAGCTGCACCTTTCAACAAGCAAAAACTGCATCAACTCAGCAGCTACCAGCAGCAACTTAGCAATGTACAGCAGGCTTCCAGCAGCAGCCAGTCGCAGATATGCAGTATACGCGGCTGCGAAGAACCAAGCAATACTTGGCGGCAACTGGCTGGCCATTTCTAGAAAAACGCTCTCACCGCCGGCTCCTATTCGACTCTCTCCTTCCAAACCTTTAGCAGCCACCGTGAGGATTATACAGGACAGTGTTGTCTCCCCTGCATCTCGGGTTGTCGCTTGCCGAGCCTCCATCTTCCCCAACGTCCTTTGACTCTGTGGATGACCTGGATGAAGACCCTTCTTCTCTGATAGACCAGTCCATGGTGATGACCCAAGCTCACCCTCTTCTTGAGGATGAAACCCCTGACATGCAACTTACTGAGGTAAGAATAGAGCAGGCTGCTACCCCGCCTGTCCAGATCAAATCCAAGGAGCAGTCTAGTGGTTCTCGGCCATCATCTAGAACCCTTGCTGCCAAGACCAAGACTGTAGCTCGAGGCAGGCGTCCTAAAAGGAGGTAGTTCTCCTGTTTCTTTTGAATACACAACTCATATGTTTTTTGGCTGTTGGAATATTAGGGGGCTAATGAATCTATTAAACAAGGCGAAGTGAGACAGTTTGTTCGCCTAAATAATATCTGCTGTGTCGGTATTTTGGAAACCAAGGTTTCAGCTGCAAATTTTGATATTGTCTCTTCTAATCTAATCCCTGGTTGGGAGTGGGTGTCTAACTATGACTACTCACCACGAGGGCGCATTTGGGTTGGCTGGAACCCGGTTTTGGTAAGCTTTAATGCCCTGCTTCGCACTGATCAGCTTATTCATGGTGATTTAAAGTCTCTGAATTCCAGGATTGGCCTGACTCTCTCTGTAGTATATGGAGAACATACATTTGTGTCTAGGAGACCCCTTTGGAACAGCATTGTAAATATGAGTTTGGCTCTTAAGGAAAGCCCCGGATGGTGGTGGGGGATTTCAATGCCATCAAAGACTCCTCAGACCGTATGGGCAGTCCGGACATATGGATCCCTGCGTTCGATGAGTTCAAAAACTGCCTAGATCAAGCTGAATTGGTTGATTTGCGTTATGTGGGGTTCAGGTTTACCTGGTCCACTTCCTCGGGTTCTCGAAGAAAGCAGCGGAAAATAGACCGGGTATTAGTTAATAACCACTGGTGCACGGCTTTTTCCTTTTCTGAAGCATCTTTTTTGGCTCCGGGTATCTCAGATCACTCACCCATGGTTGTCAGAATTATGGATCCCATTCCACGTCGGATCCCCTTCAAGTTTTTCAACTTTTGGCTCACCCATCCGGACTTCTCTATGCTGGTGGCTCAGGCATGGGAGACACAAGTAACAGGAACTCCTATGTTCAAACTCTGTACTAGACTCAAGGTACTTAAAACTCGGCTAAAATCCTTAAATAGAGATAACTACTCGAGATATTTCTATGCGGGTGATCGCAGCCAAGAGGGGCTTTGGAGGCTACTCAAGAAGCACTTCAACAAGACCCTGAAAGTAGCTCTTTGGCGGTAACAGAAAACTCTCAACTCAAGGTCTACTTGGACCTTCGATCCCTTGAAGAGTCCTTTTATAAACAAAAGTCCAGGATCCGATGGCTTAAGGAGGGCGATCGTAACACCAAATTTTTCCATCACTCGGTAAATCACCGACACCTTCGTAATCGTATTATCTCAGTCAAGGACAACTCTGGCCATATGATTACAGATTTGAAGGAAGTACAACGAGTCTTTGTTTCATATTTCCAAGACCTACTTGCTCCGGTTAATATACCTATAAGGCCATCTGCACAGGTACTCTCTGATGTTATCCGGTCCCCTCTTCAGGAAGACCAGGTTAATGTTCTCTCCCAACCTTTCCTCCCTTCTGAAGTGCGAGATGCCATGTTCTCCATTGCTGGAAACAAAGCCCCTAGCCCGGATGGATACAACGCAGATTTTTTTAAAAAGAACTGGGACAAGGTAGGCCCCTCAGTCACTGAAGCAGTCCTGGATTTCCTAGAATCTGGACATATGCTCAAGGAGATTAATAATACCATCATTGCACTGGTGCCCAAAGTCCCCAATGCAACTTCGGTATCAGATTTCCGACCAATTGCATGTTGTAATACGATTTATAAGTGCATAACCAAGGTTCTTTCGTCAAGACTTGCGGCCACCTTACCTTTTGTGATTAATCCGCCCAAACTTGCTTTTGTTAAGGGCCGTAGAATCGATGACAATATTCTTCTTGCCCAAGAACTCTTTTGTGGTTTCCTAAATAAGCCATATGTCCCAAAATGTGCTATCAAGGTTGACTTCAGGAAAGCCTATGATACTCTTGATTGGGATTTTCTTGAGCAAACTCTGCTGGCATTTGGATTTCCCAACCATCTCACTAGGCTAATTATGGTATGTGTTCGTACCCCAAAGTTTTCAATTTCGATAAATGGTGAACTCCATGGGTTTTTCTCAAGTGGCCGTGGCATAAGACAAGGTGACCCTATGTCCCCATACCTCTTCACCTTGGCAATGGAGGTATTCTCGGGGATCATTGAGTCACATGCTCGGCACCCGGATTTCCGGTTCCATTGGCGGTGTAAGGCCTCGCGCCTCTCCCATCTTTTCTTTGCAGATGATGTGTTCATATTCAGCAAAGCATGCCTCCCATCTATATCTCGCATCAAACTCGGGCTCACCCTATTCTCTAATTGGAGTGGCCTAATTCCGAATTCCAACAAGAGTGAGGTTTTTATTTCGGGAGGCACTGATACTTTCAAGGATCGGATTCTACAAGCCCTTGGCTTTTCTTTGGGTTCATTCCCAGTACGTTACCTAGGGGTGCCTATCATAACATCCCGTTTGAATAAGGCAGATTGTAATGCACTGGTTTGCCATCTCACTTCCCGAGTCCAATCTTGGACACACCGATTCCTCTCATTTGCAGGACGCCTTCAGCTTATTAAGGCGTGTGCATGCCATTCAAGCTTACTGGGCATCCATATTCTGGCTCCCTACTTCGGTGGTGGACAAGATTGAGCAAATTTGTAGACAATTTCTATGGAAGGGCCCATCTATGGGTCCGGGTGGTGCAAAGGTGTCTTGGGTGGATATCTGTCTCCCAATCTCGGAGGGAGGCTTTGGAGTGAGGAGAATCAGGGATAGTAACAAGGCTGCCATGGCAAAACACATCTGGCTCCTCTTCGTTGATAAAGAATCATTATGGTGCAAATGGATTCATACCACATACCTTAAAAGGAAGAACTTCTGGACTTCACCGATACCATCCCTGTGCTCCTGGGCTTGGAGGAAGATTCTTACACTGAGGAATGAATTTCAACCCCATTTCAGGTGGAAAATAGGAGATGGAGAGACTACTTCACTTTGGTTTGATCCACGGCTAGTCTCCGGTCCGCTCAACTTATTATTCTCAAACGATTATATATCCCAATCAGACCTTCCTAGACAAGCAAGAGTGAAGGATCTCTACACCCCGGATGGGACCCAGCTCCTCCAAGAGCTGGCCTTATGGCATATTCCGATCCCTCAGATCTCCTTCGGACAAGATACTCTCACTGACCGAGGAACCCTCGGGCAAATACTCAATGGCATCGGCTTGGAATGCTATTCGGCGGAAACACAATTTGGTATATTGGTCCTCCTTTATGCAGGATAAGGCCTTTGCTCCCCGCACAGCAATTCCTTTTATGGCTCATAACAAAGAATCGCCTTCCTACCCAGGCATCCCTAATGTCTCATGGTAGAATTCAGAATGCCACATGCCCTCTTTGTAAGACTAGGCCTGACTCAGTAAATCACCTCTTTTTTGACTGCTGCGTCTCCAAGTCTCTAGCAGCATTCTGGGCTGCTAAATGCAACTTACCTTGGCGCAATTCCTCCTGGACAGACAATCTTCTCTGGGTCATAAAATTCTTGTCTGGCAAGGGATTCTACCAGGAGATAGGCCGTTTCTCTTTTGGCTCCCTATGTCATCTCATATGGAAGACAAGGAATGAGATTCTATTTCAAGGGCTTACCCTCTCTGCTCCTGTGTTAAAGCTAAGACTCTTCAAAGCAGTGAAAGATAAAGCCCTCACCTTTTCGAAAGTGGATGATTGTCCCAGGAATAGAAGGATGCAACGCAGTTGGGGGTTAGACCCTCGTATTTTTGCTTTGGAGCCTTATATGGTTTAGGTTAGGAATGTTCCTACCAGTTCTGGCTAGCTCTAGCTTCGTCGTTTTGTATATGTTGTTTACGCGGTACCCTTTCACTCCAGCGACTTGTTGTCCAGCTGAGTGGCAGTTGGTACCACGTCCCCCTGATGTACTAGTTCTTGGTTGATTATATATTCACTTACCTTACCAAAAAAAAAAAAATAATAAGAGAGTTTTTCTGGTGTGGTTTCAAGGAAGAAACAAAGTTGGCTGGCTCACATTAAAATCAATTATAATTGTCTATTTCCCACCTAATGTTCTGCTTTAGCAACTGGACACCGTTAAAGGTGCCAAGACTTTTTAACAAGCCTAGGAAATTTTTAAAGACTCCTTGGGAGACCATAATGGCCAATCAAGAGGTTTTTGTTTTCCTTATCTTTTTGGGAAAAGGAATCGAATTCCTAAATTATTGCAAAATATTTAATCATATCCCTCAAAAAAAAAATTTGTGCAAGTGAATTCTTAACATGTATATATATATTTTTGCTCTGATTCAGATCTATGCCAGGGGGCGGCCCTTACTTAGAATTGAGGCGAGGGTTGGTGGCCTTAGTCGCTTCAACCTGCATGTTGATGCTTAAGATTTTTGCGCGTATTTTTTTCTTTTATTCTGTTGATATTTTGTCTTTAATTCATTCGTTATTATTTTCTCTCTATATGGAGCCTTTCTCTTTTTTATGATGAGAAAAGCCAAATAACTCAGTAAATAACTAATTTCACAAATGACTCACTGTCCATGTAAGCCATTATGTATGATTTTTAACGGTCATCTTAGAAAAAACTTTGGTGCAGGATATATTTTAGATTTAGGAGCGAAGAAAAATGTGGTTGCCTGCTTTATACCGTGACTTTGCAATTGGAGAGGTATTTATTCAAAGGATATTAGATTGTTGATACTATTAATATTTTGCTACGTCAATTACGGAAATTAGCTACAGATAAGAGGGGACTTATGTGATGCGTGGCATCGTCTCATCAGTTCATATAATCTCTAAAATCCTCAGACGGAAGTGTGAAAAAAATCATCGGTGAATGAGTTGGAGGGAGTTGACCCCGAATCTTCTTCGATTAGTGGCTCTTGTTGGATTCGAATCCAATATGCTTCGCATATTACATTCTAAATATTATCCCTTAAAAGTTGAGATATTTTAACTCTCCCTGTCTTCTTTTCTTTTCACTTTTTCCTCTTTTCCATTCTCGACCTTCTATGTGTATGCGATAAAATCGAGCCACGACATGAGAGGTCGCTTGGAAGCATGACCGTCAACCCTCCACTTTAGGGGGTAGCCGCATCGAGAGCTCAGTTGTGACATCGGCTTGTTGGCAGTCACAATTCCATTGGGTATTTTGAGGAATAGAGTAAAGTAAAATTATATTGCAACCTTGTAAACAACAATGTTAATGAGTCGGACCGAAAAGCTTAAAACTGATATGTGAATGGAGATCATATATATAAAAAGTATAAAAGACCCATGTTGACACCTAAATTTTGACCAAGTATTTACACTTGAATTGCCTAGAAAATTAGGGACTAATTTGGCCCTAACAAAAATGATTTTTGCATCACCTAAGTACTAATATTATTTACATTTACTAATTTTTATTTTACTATTTATTTTCCCTTATTTTCAAGTATTAAAAAAAAATGTGGCCCATAGAGGGGCTGGGCTTTCGCGCCCAGCCCCCTTCTTCTTTATTTCTTCTTGTCCACGTGGGCCTAGGCCCATCTTCCCCCACTCTTCCTTCTGCAGCAGCCCGGCCCGGCCCCTTCTCCTTCTTCTTCCTCCTTCCTGCCTCCTTCCTCCCCCGTCTCTGCAACTCACGCGCGAAGACAGAAAGAGGAGCAGATCGGCGACGAAAGGGACACCTCGCATGCGCCATCAATGCCGCCGCGAGATCCGCGCAAAACCCGGACGGAAGAGACGTCTTGGCGGAAGCTTTCAATGCCGAGCGGAGAAGAGGGGATGGGATGCCGGTTCGGTCGAGCGAGAGCCCGGCTGGGCGCCGAGGACCGCCGGTCGGAGCACCTCCGTCGACCGGGCTCCTTGCCTATAAATAGAGGGGTCGAGCGAAGGAGGAACACAACAGCAAAAAACAAGAAGAAACAGAGAGATCTAGGGGTGAGGCGAGAACTCAGAAAGCCCTCCTCGGAGAGACTTCCGAGGTGGCCGGACGAGCGACCGCCGATCCGAGGGAGAGCTGTGAGAAAGTGAGTGAGATCCGACGAGAGAGAGTCACGGGCCGAGCGCCCGACCCACGCACCGCGAGTCTCCGGACCGACGCCACCACCGCTCCGCCATTGCCGCTCAACCACCGACGGCCGCCCCTGGTCGCATCGCTTCCGTCGCCATTCGCCCGCGTAGCCGTCGGGTCTCTTCGCATGCGAGCCGCTCTTGTCACCGCCGCAACCGTCGCCATTCGATCTACGCGACCCGAGCCACCCTGCTGATCTCGCCGAACCCCCACGCCGACAGCCCCCGTCGTCCCCTATCGCCGCCCACGCCCGACACCTTGCCGTCGGCCACCACCTCGTCATCACGACCGCCGATCCCCCACCGTCGACGCTGCTCGCCGTGGCCACGCTGCCATCCCGGCCGATCTCGACGTGCCGCGGAGAGAACGAAGGCATCGGCAGCCCCGATTCGGGTCGAGCCGGGTCGGGTGAGGCCAAGCGGGTAGGGTTTATTTGCTAGGGGCAGAAGTGGACCAGGCCGGGCCTGGATTTTTTTTTAATTACGTAGGCTTGTTTTTATTTGGGCCTCGGCCGACCGCGGGGGCTGGGCTTCGGTTTTTGCGGGGAGGGCATGGTTGGGCCAAGCCCAAGCCCGGCCACCGGAGGCTGGGTCATTCGACCCGGCCCGGCCCGACCCGGACCGGACCGGGTCCGGTCGGTTATAATATTATTATAATAACAAAATAAAATAAAAAAAAGCGTTTTTATTCAAAAAAAAAAAAAAGAAAGAAAAAAATCCAAAAATATTTTATAAAAATCGAAAAATTCGAAAATATGTTTTATTTTCCAAAAAATCAGAAAAACCCCGAAATATTTTATATTTTCTAAAAAATCAGAAAAACCCAAAAATATCTTATATTTTCCAAAAAAAGAAAGGGAAAAGGCAAAAAAAAAAAATGTTTGTTTCAACAATGCATGAAAAATCCTTGAAAAAGGCAAAAATATCAAACTTGAGGGTTTAAACAAGATTAGGTACCGGAAGGGCATTAGTGATTAACTAGTGTAATCAAGTCCCCGATCCTAGTTTCTCTGGTTGCGTAGGAGTAAAATATTTCTCCTGATATTTTACTTGGGTTTCTAATCGACCCACCCCAAATTGATTAGTGGCGACTCCCTTTTAAATGAAATTGAATTGTAGGTTAAAAACTCGAACTTTAAGTCGTGAATTGATGGGCTTAGGAGAGCCCTGGCTAAAGCCCCGATGAAAGGTGTTCAGCCGAGCCATTAGCCTCCGGGACGCAAAAAGGAGGTCGCGACAGCTTGGCGACTCCGCTGGGGACATAATATTTTTTGTGGACTTAGGCCATTTTATCTTGTTTAAATGTTTCCCTAGTTTGAGTATATTTTTTTGTGCAGGTATACTAATTTTGTTGAAATAACTTTTTGTGTATAAATTATTGTGCATGCTTTAAATGTTTTAGCACTGCACTGTGGCACACACAACCCTGCCGCCGGACCTGGGCCGCCATAGGATATTTTAAGATGGTGTCAAGAAAGATACAGCCTCGAACGCGAGACAACAATGTAGAGGTTGCCTTTCTTTTCCCCGAAATTTTGGTTAGAGCCGAGGTTGAGAGGATTTGGCACGAACGCGAGACTGCGTCGATCAAATTATCTCTTAACCTCATTATACCTTTTTAGTTAGAAATCGAACCACACGTATCATCCGCATGTCTATGTGTTTACTGTAATCTTTGAGAGTGAGGTAATTTCTTAACCCTTTTTATTTGGTTATTTATTTACATTTTTGAACCCATGGCAACTGAGGTCAGTCTTTTAAGTCGCTTGTTTTATATGCGATGGGTAGACACGACGTCCAGTTCATTCCTGCTCCCAAGAAAGAGCTTCTCTGTTGATTAGGACCAATTAGATTAACCCGGTCAAAAACATGTTGAATCGGCCATCTCCTCCCATTGCTCCAAATTAGAAGCCACCCTAGAGTCATGGAAGTGATCCCTCATTTCTAGTGTCCTGAGACCTCCACTTTCATACTTGGCAAATTCGAGTTTTCCCCAACTCTGGACAAATACAGAATTACCATCGGAATGCCTCTAGGAAATGAGCTCATGTCAACCCGATAATTTGGCTAGCTCAATTTTATAAAAAAATTGTGACTCCTTTAGTAAGGAGGGTTTTTAAGGTTATTTGGGATGTTTGCCCACTATCATTTTTAGTTGAATTTTTTTAAAAACAACCCATGGCAAAACCAAAAAAAAAAAAAATTTCTACTGGTTCTCTTTGGGTTCATCATCATCCCACATTGAAAAATAAATCCTTCAATTGCATGGGTTGTCAATCAAATTTATGCCAGGTTGAATTTTGTAAACATGGTTTTACCAAGAACATTTCTGTCCCTCAATCATTTCAAAGAAAACACAAAAAAATCTTGAGGGCTGCCCCGGAAATTTTACAAATGCGATCTTTTCTCATATCAAAGGATTCGGGCATTAAGATTTTCATGCACTCACTGCAAATGTTTCAAATCTTAGAAGAATATGCCCTCAGGAGGATATACTTTTGTTGGTTTAAGTTCCTGAGCAAACCTTGTTCCCAAGGCATTCTTGTGGTGTGCTAAATTGTTTAGAGAGGGGGAAGCTCACTTTGCACTGAAAACCTGATCCCATTACTTGGTTTGGCCAAGATCACTTCATATTATCCCTATGGGGAGGCTTGTCAGTACAGGGCCTTCTAGGAGATCCCTCCACTTTTCAGGCCCGGTTTGTTCCCAGTCCTTTTTACTCACATGAGCCAAGACTACTTAGAAGAAAGCCGCATCATCAGGATGCATGGACAAAATGCCACGTTGAAAAGGTCATCATGCCTAGGAGACTGAGAGGACAAGAGAAGGCTCATCATGCCTCCCCACTCTACGTTCTCAATCATCGAGTCCTTGGCAATCTGCAATCAGTAGTCCCAAATGTGATTGACAAGCCAGCCTAACAAGAGCAGATTGAGTCTTTCGAGTGGAGTTCAGGAATGAGCTGGATACGTGTCTTTGGGCTAGTCCTAGAAAGCAAACAGCTTTGCAAGACCGAGGCTCCTCATCGCATATAAAATAGCGATTCATGTCCCCTAATCTTTGTATTTAGGAAATTTCATTTCTAGTCCCAATGTTTAGGGACTCTTATTTAATATCTAGTATTTCAATTCTATCATTCCAAATTTTAATTTTAGATGATTAGGAATGTCTTGTCCTTGGAATCCTCTATTGATAAATAAAAGCGACTGAACCATTGCCATGGGTCAATCTCCATTTATCTCGTGCTCAAGCATGCTATTTTTGTCTCACGGTGATCATGAATCGCCAACCACCAGCCATCCGCGCATGGCCACATGCAATTGTGACCAATCAGGGTGATGGCCTTACTAACATTGAAGATGACGTGGGACAAATCCCCATTGTCTTTCGACAACTCTCGAGGCAAATGGAGTTTTCTCAAACCAGGCCTAATCCCGTGACCGCCCTATCACGAGAGAAAACTCTTTTGACACTGCGGGCATGCCAAAAGGCGACCAACAGAGCAAACATTTTGCAAAGATCATGAGTAAGCTGAGTGAGCTGCGGGATCAATACCCCCTTGATCTATCTAGCTACACTGCTGTCAAAATCCTAGAGGAGCTCAGGGTACCTGAATGCGAGGAATTTGCCAACGTTTGTCACCCAGAAAGCTACTTGCAAGCCTACCTGGTCCAAAGGATGATTCGATCATACCAATCAAATTTAACTGGCCCCGCCTTGAGATGGTACATTGTGAGGAAAATCACTCTTCTCAAGACTTGGGATGAATTGATTGACATTTTCCTTAAAGAATATGACCTTGATGTCAACATTGCCCCACCTCACAAAGAGCTTGTAAACAAGGAAACAAGGAGGAAAAAGACTATCATGGCATGTACTACGGAGAAAGAGACTTGACTGTCCCAGGAGGGCCCCCGGAGCGAGAAGAGACCAATGGGAGGAAGCTTCGAAGCGGTTACGTATGACGAAGGGCCACCAAACATTGCTCCATTAATGGGAAGTTTCCTACCAGCGAGGTAAAGAACCCGAAAACATGGTTAAAGTTGTAAAACCCGTCCAAAATCGAGGCACCATGAC
Organism: Angophora floribunda; assembly: GCA_014182895.1. Taxonomy (NCBI): domain Eukaryota; kingdom Viridiplantae; phylum Streptophyta; class Magnoliopsida; order Myrtales; family Myrtaceae; genus Angophora; species Angophora floribunda. The sequence continues at coordinate 33,211,875 of CM024707.1, read as the reverse complement.
ATTGCTTCCCAAACTTATCTTTGCGAGCTAGGGTCCAAAAGGCACCAGCGCCTATCGACTTGGGGAATGAAACTCTACCATCTCCCGGTGCCCTTGACAAGTTCAAGCTGGCAGAACGAAGGGCTTTACTCAAAAGGTCTGGACAAGGTGTCAAGAAAGGAAAGCCGGAAGAATCCAAGCCACCGCTTGTCACCAGACAAGTGCAAAGTCCAACGGCCATTGAACAGCCACGCCGAGGCTTTGAACACCGCCCGTGGTACAGTCCTATGGAGAGTTGCCAACACTATACAGATGAAGATGACCATTCACATGGTAATCAGCTCTTGCCCGCATACGGACCCCAAAGCTTGCTAGGTGGAGGAACGCTCGCCCTTCATGATTTTCCTTCCAATGGGCTGCTGAATTTGTCACCCAACTATCTGGGTAACATAGACGCCTCATCCTCGGTAGGAAATTTCGACCCCAAAGAAAACGATGAGATGATCTCAGAAGAATCCAGCTTCCTTGAAGGAGCAGAATTTAATGCTGCCATGAAAGGATTGGCAACACAGCAAGAGGAATGGTTCCTTAACCGAGATGCGGCGGGCCCATCTCACCTTAACAGAATGGTGATTCCCGAAGGAATGGAAATTGTTGATTTCCATAAATATAACGGTACGACTTGCCCCATGACCCACTTGCAATATTTCCAAACCAAAACGAGTCGGTACGCCGACCAGGCACCGTTCATGACTCAAGCCTTCCAAGAAACTCTTATTGGGTCAGCGTTGCAATGGTTCTTCTTGTCAAAGACCTACCTCGTGCATGATTGGGATGTGCTGTCCTCTACATTCCTACATCAATACCAAGACAAGATAGGATTCGCGTTCCCCCACAAGAATTTTGTTCACGTCAAAAGAGGACCAATGGAGAATTTCCGAGCATATGCAGAAAGGTGGGAGGCCTTCGTGATGCAAACTATTCCTCAGTTGGCTGAGGAGGAAATGATGAAGCTGTTCATAAAAGCTTTGTCTCGTAAGCTTCGTTCCTGGTTGCATGGAATGCACTTCGTAACTTCAACGAAGTGGTCCTCTTGTGCGAATACTTCGAGCCTATCGGGGCAAAGAACTCAAGGGCACTTGATTCGGGGGGTCGGCGCCGGCGCTATCAAGATCCTCCCTTTCACATGAGTTTTCATGGGTTTCAGTTGTTTTTATGATTGCCCATCCTATCTAGTGTGTTGATACCGCATTTTCCATTCCAGTAATGTAATTTGTTTTTACTAGTGAATGTAAATTTTCAACATTTCATTTTGAGAGCATGAGGGGGTACCCCAAACTGGCCCAGTGATGCTATCCAACCATGAAAAAAAAAATGTCATCCAAAGAAAATCCTGAGGGCTGGGCTTTCTCATGCTTCCTCCAAAAACATGCGTGTGAAATCAAAAGCATTTCATTGCAAAACAACAACAAAAATTTTCAAAAAAATGTGTCGAATATAACCCTGTTTATTTTTCTGATTTACTTATCTCGTGTCTCAGAACATCATCCCTTTAAAAAGGGGCATTTGAAACCAGTACATCAAATCCCAAGGATATGGACTCAGCAAATTCAAGAGTATCCTTCCAAGAAAATCGGGGCAAACGGAAAAGATTACTTCATTTATAAAAAGGTATGTCTCAATTCCTAACATGATTTTAGGAATGACGCTTTCTTCCTTTTCATTTGCAGGAAATAAAAGACAGGACATAATAGGTATGTGCACACAATCAAACTTGAAGCATGTAGATCGTAGTAGCTCAAGAAAAGCTTCCTGAGACGTTTCCTCCATGATACTTTTGGCCTTCCCCCATCTCTCAAGTTATCTCGGCAAGCCGTCCCTAAAGCTCTTCACAAGCTATCTCCCATCAGTACAAGCCTAAGAAATCGTCCCTAAAGCTCTTCACAAGCATTCTTTCCCGCAACATACTCTAAGAGATCGAGCATTGCAATTTCATAGGCGGGACGTTCAACTTCGGCAAATTAGAAAGCATGAAAAATGAACTCCTTCACTTCCCTTTGAATTGGCTATTATCAACGGGAGAAAATCCCGGAGGCAGTTGAGGCAAATTCTAACCACCTTCTAGATGATGACTTTCGTTTCAGACACATGCTCTGCGAAGAAGTGATTACCGACAGAAAATTGGAGGTTTTGATCATCCATCTCAGATTCCATAGAAGCTTGACGCACATGACTTTGCACAACGCTGTTGATGTCCAACAACAAGAGAAGAAAAATTTCCACAGAGGGAAGGCGTTGAAGATGGATCGACCATCATCGGCCATTTGTTTAGGGCCATGGACAAAGAGGGCCAACCAAAATGAAGCACCAAATTGTTCCAGAAGGACGAGCATTGCAATTTCATAGGGAGAAAATCCAGACAATTGAGATTCCATAGAAGCATGAGGTACATGACCTTGCCCAACGTTGTTGATGTCCAACAATGAAAAGGAAAATTTCCACAGAAAAAAGGCATTGAAGATGGATCGACCATCATCGGCCATTTGTCTAGGGCCATGGGCAAAGAGGGCAAACCAACATGAAGTGCCAAATTGTGGCGGGACCATGGCGATCATCAACATTCATGATATGCCAAGAAGTCATCAAATGCCAACTTTGCAGAAGGGTAACTTGGTATCGTTTCCAATACCCCCATCCAACTTCATTCCTAATGTAGTTTCCCTATTTTGACAGGAGGCATCAACGAATAGCACGGAAAATGAACTCCTTCACTTCCCTTTCAAAATTGGCTACTATCAACAGGAAGAAAATCCATACAATTCCATAGAAGCTTGAGGTACATGACCTTGCCCAACGCTACGACGTCTAACAATGAGAGAGGAAAAATTTCCACAGAAGAAAAGCGTTAAAGACGGATCGACCATCGTCGGCCATTTGTCTAGAGCCATGGGCAAAGAAGGCCACCCAAAATGATGCGCCAAACCTTGGTGAGGCCATAGCAATCACCAACATTCAAGATGCCGAGGAGTCATCGAATACAAACTTTGCAAAAGGGGTAACTTGATATCGTTTCCAATCCCCCCATCCAACTTTATTTCTAACATATTTTCTCTATTTTTGAGAGGAAGCATCAGCGTTTTAAAAAAAAAAGAAGAAGAAGAAGAAGAAAAGAAAACTAACTTGAAAGGTTAATTCGAGCCAACCGATACTGGTCAACCAAGCACCTGGAGATGACCCATGCTAATTTCACCTGACTTGGTGTAAAAGGACATGTCATTTTAGCGGACGGATCCCTTAAATAAAAAAGGGGTGCGCCTATGGACACCGCCGGCGCTTTAGCCGAGTGGTATCCGGGAATGGAACGCCAAGGTCCGAACGGGGGTTCGAATCCCTGAAGCGGCAGTAGCCGCATGTGAAAAAAAAAAAAAAAAAAAAAAAAAAAAAAAAAGTTTTTTTAGAGAAAACAAAAAGTTTTTTTTTTAAAAAAGTTAAAAAAAAAAAAAAAAAAAATTTTTTCTTTTCTTCTCCTTTTCTCTCTCTTTGCTTTTTCCTGGCATACCGAGATCGAAAATTTAGGATCTCATGCCCCCTTTAAGCCTCAAGACCCTAGGTGCATCCAATCATTTGCAAATTGGTGAAGGGTAATGCTGTATCATTTCCAGTTTTTCAATTCTGGAAAATTCATACACTAACACATTCCCTCTCATTCTTTGTAGGGTCATCTGTCCGCCAAAAGTGTGGATGACAAATGCAAATTAGCGAAGGGTAATGTTGTATCGTTTCCAGTTTTTCAACTCTGGAAAATTCATACACTAACACATTCCCTCTCATTTTTTGTAGGGTCATTTGTCTGCCAAAAGTGTGGATGACAAATGCAAATTGGTGAAGGGTAATGCTGTATCGTTTCCAGTTTTTCAACTCTGAAAAATTCATACACTAACACATTCCCTCTCATTCTTTGTAGGGTCATCTATTCGTCAAATGTGTGGATGACAAATGCAAACTGGCGAAGGGTAATGCGATATCGTTTCCAGTTTTTTTTTTATTCTGGAAAATTCATACGCTAACACATTCCCCTTTATTCTTTATAGGTCCATCTATCCGCCGAATGTGCGGACAATAGAGTAGGAAGAGATATGTCAAACTCTAATGACAATATTGGATCAACGCTCCCAAAAGAAACGGCATCTAATTTATCACCAAAATGGATGACAAGAATCTTTCAGGCCTTAATTCGCATTTGCTTTTGGCCCTACTCAGTAATTTATTTCTGCGCTTTTGCCTATGCAGGGATAAAAACAAACGTGCCCATCCAATCAAAGATGGGATTTTCAATCATGATTAATCATTCATGTGTCATTCCCCTTTGAGTAGAGACAATCCATGAACGCTCATTTTTCAATAATCTCCCTATGTTCAAACACGTCTGTAGAGACAATTTTTGCATCTCATGCTCTTAGAAAGTTTTCTTCTTTGGAGTAAATTTAAATCATTCTAAGGATGCAAACTCCTCCATGCTTAAAATGCTCCATGCCTTTTCAAAATGGATTTTCGCATGATGATTTTGTCTGTCTAAGTCACCGATTCCACTGAGGATTATCAAATTAAGCAATTCAACAAATGATGTGAGATCAATTGAGCTTGCTAAATGAGGTACATCAGGATGACGAAAAGCAAACCATATCCTACACACAGTCCTCTGATTAAACACTTGTAAGGTGAGCATAGGAAATTCTATGTCTGTAGGGTAAAGAGTTCTCTCGCGAATGGTACGATAACCAAAGTGATGAGGGGCATTTCATTTCTCTACCCTAAACACTACAGGTTATCCATTCCTTAACCCCTTGAGCCTCATGCCATTGTGAAGTTTCTTTCATATTACCCTGTCAAGAACCACCCCACACCGGGGGCGATTGGAGGAAAGGACGGCATCACAAGGTGAGAAAATAGATAGAAATTTTCTTGCTTGAATTTGCATCAATCTTTGGGTGTTTTTATTCCATATGAACACTCATGATAATTTAAGTGCCATAGAATGACGAAGAGCATATTTGGTCTATACATTTGTATCCATTATATAACCCCATTGAGTCTGTAATTTCATTTCAACTCCCCACATTGGGGCAAAGAGAAGATTACTATTATTCAAGTAGCATAAGCCGAAGCGGCCGACTGCAAATGAAGACTCAAGAGTCTAAGACAGTCTTGAAAAAAAGAAAAAGAAAAAAAAAGAATGAAAACTAGGGGCATGAAAAAACAGTGTGCCTGGTAAAAGCAAGGCCAATGCCCTCAAGAAAAAATGATGCTCGAGCAAAAAAGTCTCTATAAAGACGAGCTCCATTAAGGAGGAAAAAGACCGGTGGCAACATCAAGATGATCACCACCTCTTGTATACATTTTTGAGACTATGAATCCATTTGTTTCTCAACCGGTGAGCCAAATTTACGTTTGTGTCCCTTTGTAAAAGTCTCTTCCGACTAGGGCACTTGAATTAACGTAGGAATTCATATGTTTATAAGCATCGCTCGAAGAAGTATGAGCAAGATCATTCCTATCTCTTTTCACAGGGTTCTTGACTTGTAAACCCGAAGACAGCTGTGCAACATTTCTTGACCTTCGTGGTCCCTTTTGCTAAGCCTTTGATCAAGCCTACATTACGGTCCTAACAAAGACCTCTCAAATTGGTAAAGTCGTACCATTTGCGAGAATATTCGGATCCCTGTCGCCATAATGATAGTGAAAGGGTGAGATTCCTATGATCCCGCATCAATGGTCGGGACAAAATAGCATTTTCAATGAGAGTGAGTGGAAAGCCCTTTCAGACTGAAAGCCCCTCATTTGACATGTTCAAGACAACCTCATTCCGAGTATGAATTGTCTTTCTGAAAAATTTTCGCCAGTGGGACTTTGGTGATGAAAACTGACAAAAAATTTGTCATACATAAATCCTATTTGAATTGAAAAATTTGCAGTATGCACAAATTAGTTGCACATGTTGCATATTTGTTTGACAGGAGACATACTTTCAGAGCAGAGATATCATCAGGCCTGCAAACTACTATGAGGGGGAAGACCTTCAGGGATACTTGAGGCACGCCCTCGATATTCCCAACTTACCAGGAGGTGGGAGACCTTCAGGGATACTCGAGATGCGTCCTCAATATTCCAACTTACCAGGAGGTGGGAGACCTTCAGGGATATCTCAAGTGCATCCTCGATATTCCAGCTAATCAAGAGGTAGGAGACCTTTTCAAGCATATAAGGTAAGTCCCTCTTCATTGGCACCGCGTGCTTCCATAGCCCAGAATCCCTCTTTACCGACGTGGCGTGCCTTTGTGGCCCGAAGTCAGGTAATGAAAAAACTGGTGTCCTTGAGAATAATCAAGCACTTAACAAGATTGTGTCCCGAGAAAAGTCGGTACATCCCTGAGAGAGTTCAGTTAAGAAAACTGGTGTCCCTGAAAAAAAGTCAGGTACCTAACAACTCATTGCTTCTACAGGCGACCGGAGATAGCTTCGGGTCTTGGAAAGGCAAATCATCGTCGAGGCGACCGGAGATAGCTCCGGGTCCTGGGCACCAACTCATTGCTCGGAAAGGCGACCGGAGATAGCTTCGGGTCCTGGAAAAGCAATCCATCGTCGAGGCGACCGGAGATAGCTTCGGGTCCTTGGCACCAACTCATTGCTCGGAAAGGCGACCGGAGATATGCTTCGGGTCCTGGAAAAGCAATCCATCGTCGAGGCGACCGGAGATAGCTTCGGGTCCTGGAAAAACAATCCATCGTCGAGGCGACCGGAGATAGTTTTGGGTCCTTGGCACCAACTCATTGCTCGAAAAGGCGACCGAAGATATGCTTCGGGTCCTGGAAAAGCAATCCATCGTCGAGGCGACCGAAGATAGCTTCGGGTCCTTGACACCAACTCATTGCTCGGAAAGGCGACCGGAGATATGCTTCGGGTCTTGGAAAAGCAATCCATCGTCAAGGCGACCGGAGATAGCTTCGGGTCCTTGGCACCAACTCATTGCTCGGAAAGGCGACCGGAGATAGCCGGGTCCCGGAAAAGCAATCCATCGTCGAGGCGACCGGAGATAGCCGGGTCCTTGGCACCAACTCATTGCTCGGAAAGGCGATCGGAGATATGCTTCGAGTCCTGGAAAAGCAATCCATCGTCGAGGCGACCGGAGATAGCTTCGGGTCCTTGGCACCAACTCATTGCTCGGAAAGGCGACCGGAGATATGCTTCGGGTCCTGGAAAAGCAATCCATCGTCGAGGCGACCGGAGATAGCTTCGGGCCCTTGGCACCAACTCATTGCTCAGAAAGGCGACCGGAGATAGCTTCGGGTCCTGGAAAGGCAATCCATCGTCGAGGCGACCGGAGATAGCTTCGGGTCCTTGGCACCAACTCATTGCTCGGAAAGGCGACCGGAGATAGCTTCGGGTCCTTGGCACCAACTCATTGCTCGGAAAGGTGACCGAAGATAGCTTCGGGTCCTGGAAAAGCAGTTTCCCCCATATCAATCACGGGTATGTTTTCTATTTCAGCATTAGATGAGGAAATATCCTGATACTTGCCAAAAACTCGGGGTTCGCACCTCATATCACTCTTTCTTGGTGAGTAACTGCAAGTATTTTTCTTATCCATTTTAGTATGTATTATGCATTATTACCATTTTTGCTTTGGACACTTGGTCCCAGGTGAACTATCATCTATTGCATATGTATGGACAAAATTAAGGTATCAGTTCGTCTTTGAAGGCAACCTCTGCGAGCTCACCTTCAAAGAGGGGCAGCTGTTGACACCTAAATTTTGACCAAGTATTTACACTTGAATTGCCTAGAAAATTAGGGACTAATTTGGCCCTAACAAAAATGATTTTTGCATCACCTAAGTACTAATATTATTTACATTTACTAATTTTTATTTTACTATTTATTTTCCCTTATTTTCAAGTATTAAAAAAAAAAAAAAAAAAAGTGGCCCATGAGGGGCTGGGCTTTCGCGCCTGACCCCCTTCTTCTTTATTTCTTCTTGTCCACGTGGGCCTAGGCCCATCTTCCCCACTCTTCCTTCTCGCAGCAGCCCGGCCCGGCCCCTTCTCCTTCTTCTTCCTCCTTCCTCGCCTCCTTCCTCCCCCGTCTCCGCAACTCACGCGCGAAGACGAAAGAGGAGCAGATCGGGCGACGAAAGGGACACCTCGCATGCGCCATCAATGCCGCCGAGATCCGACGCAAAACCCGGACGGAAGAGACGTCTTGGCGGAAGCTTTCAATGCGGGCGGAGAAGAGGGGATGGGATGCCGGTTCGGTCGAGCGAGAGCCCGGCTGGGCGCCGAGGACCGCCGGTCGGAGCACCTCCGTCGACCGGGCTCCTTGCCTATAAATAGAGGGGTCGAGCGAAGGAGGAACACAACAACAAAAAACAAGAAGAAACAGAGAGATCTAGGGGTGAGGCGAGAACTTAGAAAGCCCTCCTCGGAGAGACTTCCGAGGTGGCCGGACAAGCAACCGCCGATCCGAGGGAGAGCTGTGAGAAAGTGAGTGAGATCCGATGAGAGAGAGTCACGGGCCGAGCGCTAGCCACGCACCGCGAGTCTCCGGACCGACGCCACCACCGCTCCGCCATTGCCGCTCAACCACCGACGGCCGCCTGGTCGCATCGCTTCCGTCGCCATTCGCCCGCGTAGCCGTCGGGTCTCTTCTGCATGCGAGCCGCTCTTGTCACCGCCCGCAACCGTCGCCATTCGATCTATGCGACCCAGCCACCTGCTGATCTCGCCGAACCCCCATGCCAACAGGCCCCCCTGTCGTCCCTATCGCCGCCCACGCCCTGACACCTTGTTGTTTGCCACCACCTCGTCATCACAACCGCCGATCCCCCCACCGTCGACGCTGCTTGCCGTGGCCACACCGCCATCCCAGCCCGATCTCGACGTCTTTGCGGAGAGAACGAAGGCATCGGCAGCCCGATTCGGGTCGGGAGCCGGGTCGGGTGAGGCCAAGCGGGTAGGGTTTATTTGCTAGGGGCGTAAGTGGACCGGGCCGGGCCTGGATTTGTTTTAATTCGTAGGCTTGTTTTTATTTGGGCCTCGGCCGACCGGGCTGGGCTTCGGTTTTTTGCGGGGAGGGCATGGTTGGGCCAAGCCCAAGCCGCCAACCGAGGCTGGGTCATTCGACCCGGCCAGCCCCCGACCGGACCGAACCCGGTCCGATCGGTTATAATATTATTATAATAACAAAATAATAATAATAAACGTTTTTATTCAAAACAAAAAAGAAGAAAAATCCAAAAATATTTTATAAAAATCGGAAAATTCGAAAATATGTTTTATTTTCCAAAAAATCAGAAAAACCCCGAAATATTTTATATTTTCTAAAAAATCAGAAAAACCCAAAAATATCTTATATTTTCCAAAAAGAAAGGGAAAAGGCAAAAAAAAAATGTTTGTTTCAACAATGCATGAAAAATCCTTGAAAAAGGCAAAAATATCAAACCCGAGGGTTTAAACAAGATTAGGTACCGGAAGGGCATTTAGTGATTAACTAGTGTAATCAAGTCCCCGATCCTAGTTTCTCTGGTTCTTGCGCAGAGTAAAATATTTTTCCCGATATTTTACTTGGGTTTTTAATCGACCCACCCCAAATTGATTAGTGGCGACTCCCTTTTAAATGAAATTGAATTGCAGGTTAAAAACTCGAACTTTAAGTCGTGAATTGGTGGGCTTGGGAGAGCCCTGGCTAAAGCCCCGATGAAAGGTGTTCAGCCGAGCCATTAGCCTCCGGGACGCAAAAAGGAGGTCGCGACAACCTATTATCAAATAATGTGAGACAATATCTAAATAGAGACGGCATATAAAACATTACATGAAATAGATGTTCGAAAATTATTTTGCTCCCAAAATGATTCCATATAAGAGTTAGAAGCCGTTCTCTTACAACTTTAGTTAAGTTTGATAGGATACCATCGCAAGGAGAAATATTTCTATTTCCGGTGATCGAACTATTAAAAGGTTAAACTTCATCTCCGTCGTACCAGATCTAGCATACCTAACACGCATTTTTAGATTCAAAAGATGAAGAAGATGACTACAACAGCGGCTGCTTCGAGGCATTTCCATAAGGAGTGATATTGTCGTTATTTAGTGGTACCATGTCTATGTTAGGAGATAGGGCTCATCTGTTTAGCTCGATGGATGTTTAATTAAGGTACGATTTTCGAAGACCTTGTCGTCAGGGACTGTCATGAATATCCACTATCTCTTTTAGAATCTTTTCTGGTCATAATAATATGACGTGCCAACTAATTCACTAACAATTTATCATCTTATTTTACGTTTACGCGTTGCACGCCAAAATGGACTATACCACCTCACTAAGACTGATGATCACTTCGAATGATGTGCCTAAAACTTTTCAACAAATTCAAATTTTTTAGGTTCCTTTGCAGAACATGAAGACAAATAGGGGTTCAAACAAATTTTTGAATATTTTTTTCTTTTTGACTTAAGAAGATATGTGCAACCCCACATATCCAAGGTTACATCTCCTAGAAATGAACCGAGGTCCCACCTTCCTAGAATTATATATAGCGATCAATAGACGACTCTATAGTTAAATATCCTTATAAGCAGTCATTATTGACGTTACTGTTTGGCATATGTTCACAAACGACATCAAGGTGATAGAGGGAAGGAAATAAGAAATTAGACAATAATCATATATTGTATTATCCTAGTTAACTAGAATACATAAAGTCACACAAATTCGACATTTTTTTGGTAAGAGATTTAATTGTTAAGATAGCAAAATATCAGTTGAAGGTATTGTTTTATTAAATTAATACGAATTGTTTATGCACTTGATTGGTTGAGCCAGCTAGTTCGCGAGTTGCAATCTAGTTCCACACTCAAAAACGAGCTGAAAAGTCCCCCCCGGGATGGTCGTGTTAGTGCGAGAATCTTTCTCAGAAAAATAAGAGAGATTTTTTTGGGTCTGATCTAGGGAAGAAACAGAGTTTAAAAGCCTTATTGAACTTTGATAATAAAGTGTAGAGTGTATCTCTATATGTGCATCAAGCGTGCTGTGCCTTTGCACGCATTTGCGAGTTTTGTACGTGTTGCGGATTTCCATCACGGCGCCTCGCCAGTGAACTTTGGTTTGGTGGTCATAGCTGAAATTTCCATCACGGCGCCTCGCCGGTGAACGCGGAGGGGATTCTTTGGTCGACCATACTGGGGAGCTATATTCTCTGCAACACCAATGTTAACCAGCTCTTTAACTGTAATTTCTTATGGGTTCTTGTGCAAGCTTTTCTTCTTCTTCTTTTTCCAGGGGAAAAAAAGAATTAATGTTTTTTTTTTCTAATTGGAGAAAGTGATATATTTTGCATATGTATATGTACTGGATCTTGTCGTTTGACCGAGCATATTCAATTCACCCAACAAATACAGAAAATAAACATGAGGACGTGAATTTAATGACATAGAAGATATTCAAGTCTAATGGATAGGGTCCAAAGAGGGTGTTTCTTTCTGGGCCAACCCAATTGACATTGTCTGTTAAATGGACCCAGCCTCGATAGTTCAGAAATCGTGTGCAGGCCCGATCCTCGGAGAGTGTGGACATGTCTATTGGGCCTGGGGAGCTGCCAAACCCAAATCATCGACCCAATGATCCATAATAAGTTCCAGACGGCCAGTGGCACTCCTTTAGACATGGACGAAGCATGCCAGTTGACGAGATATTATCAAATTATCTACTCCAAAACCTTAAGCACAAAACTATGTCGGATCGAGAAACCAAGCCGCAAGCTGTATATAAATCAGCGCAGACATAACCTTCAATAGGGGTGTAAAAAACCGAACCGAACCGAACCAAATTCGTCCCGAACCGAATACGAACATAACCGAAAATGAGGTTCGGTTCGGTTCGGGACGGTTTTTCGGTTTTCCTATTTTTTCTTTGCTTATTGAAATTTAAGTAAAGAAGAGATGATAAAAAAGATAGATTATTCAATTTTTACTAAGAATTCCGATTCAGTTCAGTTAACCGAACCGAATCGAACCGAAAAGGTTAACGGTTATTTTTCGGTTAACCGAATTGAAACCGAACCAAACCGAAAACATACGAAATTTCGGTTCGGTTCGGTTCTTGACACCCCTAACCTTCAAATGGGCCTGATATTGTTACCAATAACAGAGCACAACATTAGGCTAGAAGACGTTCTATTCAATGTAAAAGCTTAGGAAAAAGTGTCAAAAAGTCATAAACCTTTTACATTAGTGTTAATTTATTCATAAATTTTTTATTGATGCCAATTTATTCCTAAACCTTTTGACTTAGTACTAATTTAGCTCTAAAACATTTAACCTAGTGTCAATTTGGTCCTTTTAGCTAATTTTGACCGAATTTTGCTAATGCGGATGCCAAACGGTTGACGTGGTATAGTCGGCGCTAGCATGGATAAATTTTAATAATATTTTAATATTTTTCAAATTATTTATTTATTTTCCTTTTTTTTCCTCATTTCCTCCTTCCTCTAGCTAGTCGCCAGCTAGGCAACCAACCAGAGGGGAGGTTGGCAAGGTCAAGGCTGGCCTCGCCGACCTTCGGTGCGCCTTGCTAGCCATTGGAGAGGCTCGAGCCCTCTCCAGCAACCACGAGGGCAGACAAGGCTCATCCTCACTGGATCTGGCTAGAATCAAGCCTCGTAGGCCATGAGTAAGGCCCGATCTTGCCAAATCCAGCAAGGGCTCAAGCAGCTGCCAGAGGCTTCAAGGTCACACTTATGACAACTTGAGCCTCGCTAATGGCTAGGCGAGGCTCGACCTCATCAGATTTGGCGATGTTAGGCCTCACCCACAACCAGCAAGGCTCGATCCTCACCAAATTTGGCAAGGACGAGCCTCGCACCTACCTAGCACGAGGCCGCCCGAGGCCCGCTGGCTAGAGGAAGGAGGGGAACGGGAGAAAAAAATAAAAGGAAAAAGGAAAGAAAATAAATAAATAAATAAATAATTCGAAAAATATCAAAATATTATTAAAAATTATCAACATCAGTGCCGACCATGCCACATTAGCCATCCAGCATCCACGTCAACAAAATCTTGCTAAAATTAGCTAGAGGGATTGAATTGACACTAAGGCTCCGTTCGTTTCACCGAAAATAACTTCCTGGAAAATGTTTTCCGGATTTTCCGACGTTCGTTTCATGGAAAATAAATTCATTGGGGAAAACATTTTCCATGAAAGAAAAAAAGTCTTCTAAAGTGAGGGAAAATGTTTTCCACTTTTGAAAAGTGGAAAACATTTTCCACATTCACTCTCTCTTATCTTACACTCTCCATTAGTCCTCACTTCTTTCTTTTATTTTTAGATTTTTTTATTTTTTTCATAAATTCGAATTTTTTGTTATTTTTTAATAAAATCGATTTTTTATTTTTTTATTTTTCTTTATTTTTCTGTCTTTCTTTTTGCTATTTTTCTTTTCGGCCGGTCATTGACCACGGCTACGGCCGGTGACCAACGACAAGTGAGTCGAGTTCGCCAGATCGGCGACGCCCGAGCATCACAAGACGGAAACTTATTTCCAAATTTACTCATTTTCAAAATAAAAAACTGTAATCCTCTCTTCCCTCGCTTCACGAACCCAACACCCTCGTGCTTGCCTCTCTTTGCTCCCTTCAAAACAATCGAATCCCTCCTTTTTAAAGTAGAACAAAGTCAATCGCTTGCCCTAATTGGTCGATCTCCCTCACTCAGCTTTTGCATGGCGTTGTGCTTCTTCTTCCTCCTAGTAGTTCAACTACTTTCCGAATTGAAGTTGCATAACTCGCGATGCCGATCCGAGAGGCTCAAGCCTCATTGCCTTGAGCTCACCTTACCGATGAGTTGATCATGCGAGCTCGCCAAAGGTAGGCAAGCCTCGAGCCTTGCTAGCAAGGCGAGCTTGAGGCATGGCCGGCGACCGACCAAGGAAGGAGAGAACACAAAATAAAGAAAAAAATAATTTAATAATCTATTTTAAAAATAATAAATAACGATTTTAAAAAATAAAAATAAAAGTTATTGAAAAAGAGTTTATAATGGAAAATATTTTCCCAAGCGAACAGCGGAAAATATTTTCCACTTCAAAATCAAGTTTTACCCGAACACCGGAAAATAATTACATTTTCTTGGAAAATAACTTCTTGGAAAATATTTTCCAAAAAAGTAATATTTTCCGTGAAACGAACGGAGCCTAAATTAAAAATTTTAGGACTAAATTGGTATCAAATTAAAAGTTTATAACTAAATTGACACTAATAAAAGATTTAGAACTAAATTGACACAAAGTCAAAAGGTTTATGACTAAGTTAGCACAATAAAATGTTTTATGACTAAATTGATATAAATGCAAAAAGTTTAAAACTTTTCTGACACTTTTCCCTAAAAGCTAATATATCCACATCACGCCAAGCTACAAGTGGCATAAAAGTCAGCACATATATGACTTATAAATGTATATGTCATCACCGGTAATAGTATGATGATATGCACCACTCAAAAACTACATTCATTTGTGCCAATATATGAATTAATCATGTCACACTGCGTTTTTGGGTTTATGACTGGTCAGCAAATTTAAGAGAATTTCCAATGTCAACAAGACGATAGTTCCTATTAAGGATGTAGGTGCTCGATTCAAAAGGAGTTGATTTTGGCGGCCTTCTTAAAGCCAAATGCCAGCCCCGATTCATTTCGGAGTGAAACTGGAGAGGAGGCTTGACGAAGCGGCAGTTGGAGGAGATACGGCTCCCATGCTCGATTTGCTCAAAGATGATCCACGAATTCTTGATAGATGTATGGCATGATCTTATAACAAGACTCCATTACATATAGCACGATGGCCAGTAAAAGCCATTTTATTCAACTGACATCACAAAAGTGACAAATCATATGAGTTTCTGAACATAAAAAGTTCCTGGAGGTGGATTGGATAACCATTTAGTTGGCACGGTGTTCGAGAGTGAGGAAATGCCTATGATTTTTGGCAGTAAATACGCTAAAGAAGTAGGGTTCAATGAGATTTATCCATAAAAGCTTATCTTTATAACAAGTTTTTTATGCAAAGAACAACTTTTTTATGCACTAATAGATTGGGCATTTTTGTTATCAAATATCAACTCATCTAGGTGGGCATATGGGCATCAAATGAATGGGTCGGGTCGGGTTTGAGTTGGATAAAAAATGGTCCCACCCATATTAACTCATTTAACCCATTTTGATCTATTTTTATGTAATGTAAATTTGATAACCTATATCCGACTCAACCTATACTATCAAAACACATTAATATTTCACTTAATTTAGGAAAATCTACTCCCACTCATTTAATCTACTTTAAGCTTTTTACATGTAAGTTACTTGAATAAAAACTTCACTTCAAATTAATAAAGTAAATTAAATAAAAAATAGTAAATAAAGTAAAAAAAAATGTGAATACCTATAAATTGAAATGCTTTTGGAAAATAAATTTTTTTGAAAAAATTCAAATTTATAATTATTTTTTAAAATCGAATTTTAATTCTTTTTCTTATTCTCCAGCCAACCAATGGCCACGATGAGAGCTGGTAACCAGCCACAAATGAACTTGAGCTTGCCTGATGTCGGTGAGCTCGAGTCTCACCAGATCAGTGAGGCCTTTGCCTTACTAATGCTGACGAGATCAAGCTTGCCGGTGTCGAGGCTCGAGCCTTGCTAGACACTGATGAGCTCAAGTCTCACTAGATTGGCAAGACTCAAGCCTCGCATGCCAAGCGCTAGTTGTTGTTGTGTCGGCCACTGGTTAAGGAAGGAGGAAAAAGAAAGGAAAAAAAAAAAAAGAAAAAAGGAAATATGAAAAATAATTATAATTTCATTTTTATAAAAAATATTTTTATAAAGTTAAAGAGGGAAAGAGAGAGTATATATCTTGGGTTGGAAATGAGTTTTAATTCCAACCCATTTAAGACCCATTTCTATTTTTGCTTTACTTTTTAAGATCTATTTATTATCCATATTTAACTTTTACTTAACTCATATTTGACCTATTTAATTAAAAGTAAGTCATAATATGGGTTTATGACCTATTTTGACACCTCTAGGTAGGCCTTAATGGACCTCCTCTTTGTCACTTGTTCATCTCTATTGACTTCCTCTATGTTTGCCGACAATCTATCTTTGCAATCTAATGCTTAATCCAAACTCTTTGTCCCCTTGACAGCTTCCTGAGCTCTCTCTTGAGTTCAGCTTGATGTTCGAGCAAAATAAGGTTGAAATTCGATCCTATTTGGACATACGCTCATACCTTGGCCGTGTATTCGGACTGCTCGACCTTATTGGCCTTTTCCATTGTTGGACATCCGTCTGGCAAATCTTGCCTCCGGACATCCAAAATCTGCAATTCAAACCCACAATAGCATCATCTCGGGTCGCCACTTATTATGAACGTCCACCACCTTATTTAGGACGTCTAAAATGTATCCTCACGCACTCTAAATTTTTCGCTTGATTCGATGTGTCAGACGTCAATGCTAAGTCATATATCCAAACCAAAACAGATCAAATTTTGAGTCATACTTCAAAAACTAACATAATTCATTGTTTTGAAAAGAAAAATTTTATGTTATTCATGAAGAACTTAACCTTTCATCTTTAATTTATATTATTTGAAGAAAAATTGGTGCCAAATGAATGCATACCTCTTTCATTTAAAACTTTGCCCGCCTTTCAATAATGAATTTGCTTATGACCGAGGAATATCAAGGGCGTTGTTTCTCGTATTTAAAAAGTAAGGCTAGTTTTACTTTGAAATGCTGGGGAAATAGATGCGTTATTTTTGCATCAGAAGTATTCGTTAATTTTTGTTAGTACTAACTAGTCGATATGTTTTAACTGCATAACTTACAAGTGAAAGGATGCCTAACGAAACAAAAGAATATGTTGCACTTAAAAATGACTAACATTGTCTGTAATAGCTATGTTTAATGAACATTTATATTTCGTTTAGATCGAAACGGCACCTAAATTTATCTGAATGTATCCTGACTCCTGAGTGCATAACGTGCTTCAACAAACTATTGGGGCCTGGCACATCTTGTACTATACAAAGCCCAAGACTGGAATCCAATCTGATCCCACGTAAGAAGCTCTTGAGAACTCCCATTTTGCGCCCCCAATAAAAAGAAGAAAGGGGCAAAAAACCCCTCAACTTCTGCTTGAAGTGAGGACTTTTTGGAGGATTGAGTGTACACATATAAGTCGAAGATTTGACTTTATAACCGGATAATTACCAAAAAAGTTCGAAACCTATTATATGGATACTAATTCAATCCTAATTAATTCAATATGGCAAATTTAGTCATGATACATTCAACAATTTACCAGTGTAGTCATTACAACCGTCTTTGAATAGAATTGTGAATTACTAGGTGGCCTGGTTAAAAACTTACAACTTAACTCCTTCAGGACTCTGAGAATTCCCACATGCTTCTTTTAAAATCACAGTTAGCTGGTGAAGCTTTTCCTTGAAGAATTCACTGCATAAAGTTATTTAGTTCCAAGATGATATTGGTTTGCAAGTATTTGGGAGTACTGATTCTTGTGAAATGCTCTTACTGATGATTCCAAGATGGAGTATGCTGATCTTTTAATCTCTTTGTAGCCCAGAGATAAGAAGGAAGGACTTGGTATGGCAGCCACTACAAAGACTAATGGAACAACGATAAATGCCTCTGATGGCTGTTCTGTGATGAATGTGCTATGATCATCTGAGTTGGTTGTATATTCCCTCTTTTTTCTGTTGTCTGAACCATATACCAACTTGGTAGCTAATGTCCAGTTGGTGTTTTTTTGTTGTAATCATTTAAGTTGGTTGTAATTTCCTCTTTTTCCTGTTTTCTAAACCATATACCAACTTGTCCACTTGGTTTTTCCTATTGTAATCATCCGAGTTCTAAGTGAAAAGAGCTTTTCGACCTCTTTGGAAGAATATAATTTGTGATGGTTGTTCCGTTTGTGGATGCATGGTGGCTCTATTTTTTATTTTCTTCATCTCCAAGCAAATCCCTCCCCTTCCAATCAGGACGACCATAGTTACTAAAAGCTTAAGAACCTAAATCCTTTACCTTTTCATTCTGTGCGACATGATGACAGTATAACTACAGGAATCTGAAATAAATATGCAGTACAGGGAACACAGTCAATGGAACACAGTTGAACGTGGATTCGCTAATACATCGAACACAGTTGAACTTGGACTTGCTAATACAGTTTAACACAGTTTCACCTCTTTTGCATCATAATGTTGGTCTTGCCTTGCATCTACCCTCCACTTACACTACCAAGAAGCAAAAAAGATAGACAAACAACACAACCATCCCCAATCCCTCATTATTGTCAATCTAAACGAATGTTGTCTTTTTTTTTTTTTTTTTGGGTCCAACTTCCACAACAGAGTTGGGCAAATCAATCCTTTCAAGACAACTATGCCTCTCAAATAGATCATTTTCCTTTTGCTTCCAAAACAGATCTTTACCTTTGCTTCCAGTAGAGACACTTCCACTTGTATCTTGTTGTTCTGTCACCTACTCCTTTCTAACTGCATTTTGAGAACGTGGACTTTCACCTCAGATACTATCAAGTGACTTGCACACTTCATATTCTATTTACCAATGCTTTCTTTTCATTGATCAATCCAAAATCACTTCTCTGCCATGTGATGAGGACTTAGGATCAATCCATTTGAAAAAACCGCAATCATCAACTTGCCTGATACAAACAAGCAACTCAAATTCCAGCAGTGCATGCTTTTGGACAGGAATTTCGAATTAAACAATGCACAGCAGAACATACAGCAAAACAGGTTGACTTAATTGCAAACACTAGAAATTATGTGAAACAGAGGCCTTCAAACACAGTACAGCAATAGCAAAGCAACCATATCCTTGTCTAACATTAAACTGGCCAATACACAGTACATAATGCTGAGCTAGCCACCCGCAATGAACAGCATATGACAGTGAACTGGTCCTATACTCAACTGGTCAATACAAGCAACCATTTCAAATGACAATGCACTAAGTCATCAATCCTTAATATGTTGCAGAAAATTGACAAACCATCACCTCTAATGATAGAACCTCCTTCCACTGGCCAACATATGCTCATCATAATCTCGAAACTTAACCATTGCATAATGCAACAGAAACTCATGGAAATAACAAAGTGACTTGTAGCTAGCTAGAATAACTAAAGAGAAAGCCAAGACAGACATCTGCTCCTCTGTAGCTCAGGGGTCTCAATATAATTCAAAAGCATATGCAGCGCAACAAGAACAACACGCTCAGCAAAATGATTCCGACGAAAAAATCAAATAAGCTCAGTAAATCCAAGTAGAGTGGCCTTCCAGAGCTCTAAACAACTATGAGAGCACCAAGTTCATACCAGCAGCATCTCAGTCCCAGGTTCTCAGTGGTACATTCAACTACTATATTTGCACTGACTTATCAAATCCTATCGGTATATAATCCTGATCAAATTACAGGATACTGGCAAGATTTGGATGCACCAAAGATATGAGAAAATTAAAGAGCTGGCAAAATTGAGGAATGCAATATATAATCCATCTCTTCCAATGAGCACGTAAGATAAAGAACCTCAAGTTGCAGGAGTAAGAAACGCAACTTTGAGAGGTTATAAAGTACCAGACATGAAGCAAAAACTCTACACGGGAATCTTGAAGAGGGAAAAATGCGGAAACTCTGGTGATGACATAACCAAAGAGCAAGAGTAGGGGGCGAAACCCAGAATTAGAAAAACAACAGGCAGTAGAAACAACCACGGATTTGGACCGATATGAACTCGTAATCAGTCGCCCACATTGAATCGAACCATTGAATCGATTTGGATAAATCTTGGCTAAAAACCACGGATTTTGCAAGGAACCGAGGGAGAGAGGGCAGACATGAACCACGAACCCTAGAAATTTGCCCCAAATTGACTACAGCAACCGAGAAAGCGCAAAACGGCGCCCTTGCAGTCCACGTCAGCCGCCATAACGACGTCGTTGTTTTGGCGTTGCCACGTCAGCTTCTCTCGCATTTTGTCGTCCACGTGAGCAGCAGGATTTTTTAGGATGATCTTTGACGGAGAGTACACTTCTCTAGCAAGTCTAAATTTGGGGTTTTTGAAGATCAAAAAGAAGTTTGAGGGCGTTGGAATCACAATAAACATATTTTAAAATTTTTATAATATTTTTCTAGTAAATGTAAAGATTGAGGAATGGAAATTGAGTTTAATAAAAGTAGATATATGAAATTGGACATTGAAAAGTTATATAAAGAAAAAATTTTAACGATAATTTTATATGAAGTATCTTCTATCATCAAGCTCACTTATCCTGGAAAAAGAGATCAAGGGAATAGTTTGCACTGGAATTAGAAAAACAGAAGAACTAAGTAGCATGTCCTACTTACAAGATTGATCCTACATTGCTAGAAAAAGCATCTATTACTATTCATCGTAGCAAATGTACCTTGCTCACGTTTTCGGATTTCCAAATGAACTTATTAGCACTTCCTTTAAAATAGACCAGAAAACCTTAAAAGAAGATTTCCTTTCAGAAGAAAATGAAAACCAAAGAAAATAGTCTGCAGAAAAATACCCTGCAAGTAATAGAAAAGTTTGCCAAGAAGAATGATATGTAGAAATAACAAAAAGATAGTGAATCTGAAATTCTACATAGATTAAAACAAGGAAGTATAAATGATGTATAAAATTATTTAAATAACTTCTATTATGACATACGGAAAACCCCAGAGATCCAATCATCCTCCTGTGGTTGGATTAAAACTAGGAGAGAACACTACAACATCACCATATAACGTTGAGTGGCAAGAAAGAAGAATGGAGCAAAACTGGTACTTAAGAGAATGGAAATAAGACTAGGGAAGAGGTCAGAAAAGAAGAACCGGAAACACCTGTAACAGAAATGGACACAGCAAATTGGCTTATGGAAGGAGACACATGATCCGCGTCCGGTCACCATTTGTTGGTTTTGGGTTTCCTTAAGATAAATGAAGGAAAATTCAAGGAAAATAGAGTTCTACTATGACATATTGGTCTCGAATCTCCCCAAAAAACTGGAGTTTGTAACCTTGCATTGCCTGTGGATGAGCACACACAAAGAACGAAGAACGTGCACATCTACTAAATTTGTTATATTACCTTAGATCTTCCGCTTGCTTCTGTGCTTGTTCATTCTTGCCCTATTGTTCTTCTAATGACCTCGATGTTTGAGGCTCAGCCTTGGCCAAACTTGAACCTTTGTTCGTCCCTGATCTTAAACTTGTGCCCATTTTAGTCGCACCCCTTCCTGAACTCACCGTTGTGCCCTTTCCTGAAGTTGAACCTCTGCCCCTTCCTGTACTCAAAGTGGTGCTGCTTCGTGAACTTGAAGTTGTGCCCCTTCCTGGACTTGAAGTTGTGCCCATTTTAGTTGTGTCTGTTCTTGCACTCGAACCACTACCCGTTCCTAAACTCAAAGTCATGCCCCTTCCTGAACTCACAGTTGTGCCCTTTCCTGAAGTTGAACCTCTGCCCCTTCCTGAACTCAAACTCGCACAGCTTCGTGAACTTGAAGTTGTGCCCCTTCTTGGACTTGAAGTTGTGCCCATTTTAGTTGCGTCCGTTCTTGAACTTGAACCACCACCCATTCCTAAACTCAAAGTCACGCCCCTTCCTGAACTCACAGTTGTGCCCTTTCCTGAAGTTGAATCTCTGCCCCTTCCAATACTCAAAGTCTCGCTGCTTGGTGAACTTGAAGTTTTTCCCTTTTTTGGACTCGAAGATCTGCCCATTTTAGTTGTGTCCATTCTTGAACTTGAACCCCTACTCGTCCCTAAACTCAAAGTCATACCCCTTCTGGAACTCAAAGTTGTGCCCTTTCCAGAAGTTGAACCTCTGTCCCTTCTTAAGCTCGAAGTGGCACTGCTTCGTGAACATGAAGCTATGTCCCTTCTTGAGTTTGACGCTGTGCCCCTTCCTAAAGTAGAAGCTGCGTCTCTACCCAAGCTCAAACCTTCATCGTTTCCTGAAGTTGAAGCTCTACCCCTTCCTCTACCTCTTTCTGTAGGATCCCTTACTGGGTTTGAAGCATATCCTGTCCCACTTTCTCTGCTTGTTTTTGTAGGTACTCGGTCAGTCTCCACAGTCTTGTCCCTCTTCACCTAGACCACGTTGAAATTCAACATGAGTTTTGAGGACTGCACAATTAAGATAATGCCAATCTTCAGTACTTACCGACGAAAAGTCTCTTTGATCCTCAACTTCAGCTGTAGCTTTGCACGATCTCTCATAGTGTTCAACTCCTTTGGATGTTTGGCCACTCGACCCGACATCACTTGGGTTGGCAGGTGCCCCCATCTCATCCTTGTCCTTCTTCCTATTTTCCATACTCCCAGTCTTCCCCCCATCGATACCGTCATGGCGCACAATCCTTCCGTCTCTCATTTGCCTCCTATTTCCCGTGGCCTCAAAACATTCAGTATGGCCCGGCTCTGACTGGAAATCATCCACAGATGAGGCGCCATCAGTTTGGCTTTCACCCACAGACGCAGAGTCTGGCACTTCATTGGAACCTGAGATGTCGAACTCAGCTCCATCCTGAGTCAGGGAAAATAGAGCAGATTCGAATCAGAGGAGAATTGACATTATAAAGCACCTTATGCTTTGTTGACCTTCATGGTTTAATTATTAGATTAATTTAATAATTTTATTTCCATAAAATTTATCATCAAAATAAATAAAAAAGTAAAGAGTGTTGCTATTCTACTTCCATATCAAGTTCCGTTTTTGTTACTAAATTTAATGTCATTATTTTAGTGAACTTAATCCTTCATCTTATATTCACTTTAATTATAGTAGTCTACTCTTTTTGTATAATTATGCGTAGTACATGTTAGCTATTTATTTCAATTGTAATACTACTATAATTATATGCCCATTCTAGTTGTGCCCCTTCCTAAACTCAAAGTTGTGTCATTTCAGTTTTTTATTTAAAACAAGATAAATTTCAAGTCTTTATTTAAGAAAAATAAAGGTTTGAAAAAAAGTGAGCACTTTATTTAGAATTTTCTCAAAGATAAATGATCATAATATTAAATGTATATACCATGAATTATCTACCTTCATCATTCGTTTTCCCATGTGATGACTTTTGGTAGGATCTAATGAGTTCTTGTGTTTTTTGACATTTAGTACAGCTATGTATTGGATATTAATTTCTCCACAGCGCATTAATGAAATAATAGGATCAAATAGTCCATAAGTACTTTTATTATATTTACAATATTAAATTTGGGCACTAATCATGCTCATTGCAAAATTAAAAAAAAATAGTAGTTGACAAAGAAATCATATAATGTTTTTGAAATCAATAATTTGTGATCCATTATCTAGCATGTTATCTGTGAAAGCAATTTTGATGAAGTAATATATAGAGAGATGATATTAGTTTGCTGGCAATATTAAAGAACTAAGACTATCCAACACCAAAAAGGTAAGTAGAGATAAGTGACTAACGCAAGGAAACAAATCAGCCACCTAAGAAATTAACGGTGTAACAAACAAAAAATGGCAACTTTTAAAAGGGCGGATATTTGTGTGGCTAAAGAAAGGAAGACATTTGGCCTAAAAAGGAATTAAACGAAAATCCCACTCATTGAAGAAGAAGATGTCGCACCTCGTTTAATGTATTCTGAAAAACCTCCCCGTCGTGACGCTTCGAAGTTATTGCCCCCTCATCTCTAGGTTCTTCGGGAAGCTCCACCTGTTCTTTAACACTGTCTAAATCTTTTTCTGCAATTGATGTCACTGCCTCAAAACATTCAGCATTGCCCGGCTCTAACTGGAAATTATCAACGGAGAAGGTGCCACGAACTTCGCTTTCGCCACCCACAGGTGCAGAGTTTGAGTCTTCATTAGGACATGAAACGCCCCCCTTAGCCCCATCCTCATCGGAATACACGTCAGTCTTTATTCTCCGTTGCTCCCTTAACATCTTCATCATCTCCTCATCGTATTCTCCCTCCCACTCACTGTCTACCCCTCCCTCAACGAGCAAATGAATTAATGATCGTCCTCGAGATGCGTCTGTCAACATTGATTTGACCTGCCAATCACAACCGATCACCGTGCTCGTACCTCGAGTCTCGTGCCACATTCTCTTCATACGAAAGCCGAAATTTTTCACGTCGGCAATCAATCCTTCAAATGTCACTGAGTCGGGGTCGACAACTTTCTTTTCTCTCTCTATTCCACCAATACACCCCCATTCAAACGGATCACTGAACTTCTTTACTCCAAGGTGGAATCGGATGGTGATGGAACTCTGCGACGTAACAAGATCAACGGAGGATGTGCCATGAGTTTCGCCTGCACCGCCCATAGGCGCATAGTCAGAGTCTGGGTCTGTACGAAAAAAGCCCCACCACTTAGCCTCATCCTTATCGGAATACACGTCAGTCTTCATTCTCCGTTGCTCCCTTAACATCTCCATCATCTCCTCATCGTATTCTCCCTCCCACTCGCTGTCGACCCCTCCCTCAACGGACAAATGAGCTAAGAATCCTTGTCTAGATGCGTCTTCTAACATTTTATTCACGTCCCATTCACTCTTGATCTCACCGAGATAACGAGGATACCTGTGCCACATTCTCTTCAAACAAAAGCCGAAACTTTTTACATCAGCAACCAATCCTTCATATGTCACTGAATGGGGGTCGACACCTTCCTTTTCTCTCTTTATTCCACCAACAAATTCAAACCTTTCACTTGACTTCTTTACTCCCAGGTGGAATCGGATTGTGATCTGTGACGTAACAAGTTCCATGGGAGAGCCAAACAACAGATTTATTGGATATACACTGAAATTTTTGCTTATTTACCCAAAATCCAATCAGCACAAATATAAGTATGTGATGTAAATTTAAATTAAACATCAAATAAGTTAGATAACTAGGAGTACCATCTCATCACAGATTCCAGTTTTTAAAGGGAAAAAAAGCAGAAAATTAGAATGCCAGTGTAAATAAAACTTCCTAGTAGCGCTTTTTTCCACTATTGATTGAGGGACCGTAACTATTCACGTTCTCACCCAAAACATAGTATGGCCTTTAAATCATCCATAGATGAGTTGCCATCAGTTTCGCTTTCACCCACAAACGCAGAGTTAGCACTTCATTGGAACCTGAGATGTCGATTAGTTTGTTGCAGATTGAATCAGAAAATCATTTTCTTCATACTTCTAATTATTATATTATTTACTAAATTTATTTCCATAAAATTTATCATCTTTGGAAAATTCTTTGAAAAATTATATTTTAAAATTTCCCTTTGAATATTATAGTGCTGACATTTAGCTTGACTAATTCATATCGATATACATAAACTACTGCGTCTACATACTTAAAATACTTTATCCACATCTTGACAAGAGTCACTCCTAAGATTACTTTGTATCTAGCAATGGTTATGTTGCTAACAAATTGTAGTTAAGGTGGTACACTAATTAAAATTTCATACACTTTATTGCAATTGTAATAATAAATTGCACTTTAAGCAAAAATTATTTATAACTTAATAAATTGTACAATTGATGTCAAAAGATTGTCCTTGGTACATAAATGCTAGATTTAGTGAGGTTATGTATTTACTTTTAGTACGTTAATGCTAGGCTAGAGTTGGTGGGTATTATTTCTTTTGTTTATACTTCCTATTTGTAGATCACCTTACATGTAGGTTTGCCTTCTTAATGTCTAAAAAGTTATTGATGATCTATTTCTAGCTCGTTTCTTTTCATTAAACCCAGCGACTTGGAAGGGTTACAATGCTTCTTTCTTACTCGTTCCTTCTTGTCAATTGGTCTTTTCATTTCCCATCCTATTATAAAATAATAATAATAAAAATTAGTAGACCAAAAATATCATGCGGTTCTTTTGAAATCTATAATTGGTGATCAATTATCTAAATTTTGATGATTAATATTTAAAGAATGATTAAATGAGTTTACTAGCAATATTAAAAAATCAAATTTATCCAACACCAAAAAGGCAAGTAGAGATAAGTTACTAAGATTGAAAAAAAAATGCAACCTAAGTAATTAAAGTACAACACAAAATGGGAACCACAAAAGAGGGAGGAAAGACAGCTTTAGTGACCACAAATGTCAACGTCAGAAAACGGAGGAAATAAATCAGCCACCCTAGAAATTACAGTGCAACAAAAAATGGCAACTTTAAAGGGCGGTTATCGTGTCCCGGAGTATCCAAACAAATTGATAAAGAAAAGCTTCGCACCTTGTTTGATGTATTCTGAAGAA
Source organism: Angophora floribunda (assembly GCA_014182895.1). Classification (NCBI taxonomy): domain Eukaryota; kingdom Viridiplantae; phylum Streptophyta; class Magnoliopsida; order Myrtales; family Myrtaceae; genus Angophora; species Angophora floribunda. Next base: position 33,185,498 of record CM024707.1, on the reverse strand, counting down.
TCTTCTCTTTGTAATGCTTCAAAGGCATTTCGCATCCAGGTTCAGAATTTTTGAAAAAGTATCCACACGACGATATAATGACACGGCAATCATTTGGTATTTTTGTCCAAGATACATCAATCAACCTTCTCAATATAGGGCAATAATAAACTACCAATTTTTTCAGGGAATCTAGCTGGTTTAGGTCCTCAACAATAGCAAGTCCACTGCAACTTTCGATTTTCAAAATCTCTAGGTTCTCTAAGTATTGTAACCCACTTATTCTTGTCAAAGATTTGCAACTATAAACGTTCAAGTGTTTCAGTAATTTCAAAAGACCCACAACTTGTATCTCAACTAGCTCTGAACAACTTGACACAAACATTTTGCTGTAGCTTCCTTAGTCCCGAAGGAATGGGTAATCTCTTAAGCCAATTACAAGTGAGTATCCTTAATTCCTTCAATTCTGATAGTCCATCTAGTGGAATATCTTCCACTTCACAATGATTGATCTCTAAAGTCGACAAATTCCTCCAGCTCAACTCGGGGGATGGACGCTTCATAAGGGATTTTAAGTCCAGGCGTTGCAAAACAAGCTCTTTCAAATGAGAAAGAGAAGCCAACTCCGGAGGTGCATGCATGTTTAGCAGATTTAACTCTAACCATTCCAGTCTAGATAAATTCCCAATCCACCATAAGTCGTATCTTGAGATGAGGTTTGATTTGCCTCCATAATAAGAGTCATTGCTTAGTAGCAGATTAACCAAATTAGTCAAGTTCGATAGATTGGGGACTGAGAACAATGATGTGGATCGAAGATGTAGATAGGTCAAACTTTTGGGAAGCTCCGGCAACTCTTGAATCTCATGACAATCAGTTAAGTTTAGGATTTGGAGTTGATGAAGCTTGTTGATTGTCCTTGGAATTCCACAAATATGGGTGTCCTCTAAATTTAGGATTCTTAAAGATGACCATTCTCCGATTCCAACAGGGATTTCACCTTTCATTCCATTATGTCTAGAGAGATCCAACTCTTCAAGATTTACCAAAGTGCTGATGTCGGCTAACTGCCAATCATGATGCCCCCAAAAACATTTTGTAAAATGCAAGATGCCAATCATGATTTTCTCTTAAAAAAAGAAAGAAGGCATCCAAAAATGTGCAAAGATATTTAGAAAAATTATATGATTTTAAGATTATGTGAATATCCTCTATGATGGAATTTGGAAGTTATCATTTTAATCATCTCCTATAAAATAAAAATTCTGAAATTTCATATAACAAATAAAAAATATAAATTTTAACATTAATTTTTCAACTTTAATTTTCCAATGGAGTTTAAAAGTTTCACAATGCCTATGCCTTTTAAGTTTAACTTTGTCAATGATGTTAAATTCTTAAGTGAGCTTGGAAGATCTTTCAACTTGTTACAATCCAACAAGGAGAAACACTGAAGCTTCACTAGTTGCCCCACTTCTTCCGACAAATCTGTGAAATTCCCGCAACTTTTGATATTGAACTCAATCAATGATTGTAGATTACCAATGAAGCTTTCAATTCTCTTTAGACTAGGACAACCATCAAGAGTCAATCTCTCTAAAGCTGTGCATCTAGAGATGTCTGGGATTGTCATTATGCCTGAGCAGCTATAAATATATAGAACTTTCAAATCATGTGCTCTCTATAAAAATGGACGGTATGCCAAATGTAAGAACCATTGCATTGTACATAAGGGAACTATCAGACTATAATTTAAAACACGTAATTTACCTTGATTAAGTCCCATGCTTTTGAATCATCCTTGAAGTCAATCATGTCAAGTTTACAAACAACAAGCTCATCCATATATAAATTGTCCGCCTTAAAATCCAAATCGAAATTGTTCATCCTATGATCCTTCCAAAGAGGAGGATTACTCCAAGAAAACCACTTCAACTTTGAACGACACCTTGCAAAGTCCCCAACGTAAGTTCCCCTTTTTAAATCGAGAAATCTTAGTTTTGGTAAATTTTCAAAGTCTTCACTTCTTATCTCTATGGGGGGAGGACTCTCTGTGGATATCTCAAATGCTTGAACCTTGTGCTTTCTCTGCAAGTGAAATTTTGCAATGATGTGAAGAAGTTTGTCAACTTCCAACCACTATGTTTTACAACTTAAATGGATGGGAAAGAATTGATAAAGGTCCTAACTAAATAACAAAAGAATTAATACTTACCTCTTTGGTTCCTATGATTTGAAGGGCGTCTTCGGCGATCCACAACCTACTCTGCTTTCCAAGGTCATCTTCACTTTTTTCACGGACAATTTGCCATCCTAGGTCTATTAATTGATCGTGCATCAAAAAATTATCATAGTCCGATATCTTTATCAAGCACCTCTCGATAAGGACATCAATTCCTCTTTGGGGCTGAAATTGACAACTGGCCCACATGTAAATTGCATCAGTCTTCTTATTATTGAAAAAGATGTATGCATCGGTCTTCTTTTTACTGAAAAAACATATATCAAGAAAAATTTCCTGGTGATTTTTTTCTAGGCCATCATAGCTAATTTTCAACTTCTTTAGAATATTTTCCTCAGGTAAATTCTTTACTTTGTCCAATGTCTCTTCCCAAACTACTTTGTCTCTCCTTCCTTTAAGTGATGAACCTATCACTTTAATAGCCAATGGGAGTCCGTCCAAACATAAGACAATTTCACTTGAAAGCTCACGATAACCATCTAAAGGAAAGTCTCTACCAAAGGCATGTCGACAAAAAAGTTGAAGCGCAAAAGCATCATCCATCTTTAGCATCTCATATTGTTGAATTTCACCATCAAATCCCTCAACTGGTGGCATAGTTTTGTCTCTTGTTGTAATGATTATACGAGATCCTGAATGAAATGAATAATTTCCTATTAGTTTCTTAATGTGATGTTCTTCAACAACATCATCCAGTACCACAAGGACCTTCTTAGAGCGGAGTGTTTCTCCAATTTTCCTCATTCCTTGTTCACTATCCCTGACTTGTTCTATAGATTTTGAACCACCAATGTCAAATAGTAATTTCTTTTGCAACTGGACTATACCCTCCTTCGTCAATGAGTTTTGTCGAACATCATCAAGGAAGCTACAATACTTTCCAAAGTGGTAAGATAGTTGATTGAAGACGGCATTGGCAATGGTTGATTTACCAATCCCACCCATTCCGTATATTGCAATGAGCCGCCAATCATGATGCTTGACATCTAATAACTCTATCAAGTCTTTTACCCGATCACCAAGTCCAATTAAATCTTCGGGCACTAATTTTTGTTTTGTCATCAGCTTTTCCAATACCTCTTCAACAACTGATTTGACAATCTTGGCTTGGCTGCCATATTCAAAAGCACTTTCATTAGTTGACTAAATTAATTTCATACCCACGCATTACATGTGGGATCAACATTTTAACATGAAAAAATTGAAGTACACACGACGGATATATTATTACACTTAGCAATCAATACAGGCTAATTGAGTAGACTCCACTTGATATGTTGTACATTAACGATTATCGAAATTTCCGAAGACTATAGTAATGGCTTATACAGCCAAATGTTACCAAATTGCTACCTCATTTATTAAACACTGTAGTTTAGTGAGGAAAAATATAATCCCGAAAAAGAAAAAAAAGAGCATAAAATATTTGTATTGGCTTAACTTATGCATGTAAGTCTTCTATGGATTTGATTATGTCAAGTATAATGGTATTTAAAGGACTGTCACATTAGTATTGGTTCAAAATTGAATATCAAGAGACCTTGCTCCATGGGGTTAATTCGGTGGTTAAGGAATGAAGATAAAAGTGCAGATTGGGCGCACAACACATGTTCGATTCTCCACACCATGAAGTGGATAGAGTCCTATGTTTGGACCTTTGGGCTTTCGATTGCACCTTACCTGGTGCATAGAGCTAGATGGATAAGTTATAGTTTTGGAGGTTATCTGTTTAAGGTGGACTTCCCTGTCGATATAAACACAAAATAAAGAAGAAAATATAGAAGCCTGTCAGTTTGCTTTCCGATAACTCCATCCTCCGGTTAAAAACAAAAATCTAAAATTCTCAACGGCATATTGGTCACATTGACAACATAACCCAAAAGCATAAGATATTGCCAACTCTAATAAATTATGCAAAAACAGCTAATTTGCATTGGAGAAGCTAATGGGCGCCCACAGATGCATACTAGGTGTTAATCCTAAATTTATCGATTGACAGTCGAATTATGTGTTGCTATTGATGAATGATGATACGCGTATTGCATAGTTAATGTAAAAGCCATGCGATGACCCCCAAAACAAGATATAAATGCCATGTGGGGCAACGTCATTGCCATGTTGCACCTCAACTCATCCATAGCTCATGTTAGAGCCATGTGGCCCACCATCCATTTCCACCTTTTATTACTTTGGATTAGATTAGATGGGTGATTACTATTTCACCGCTTTTTAGTTTGCCTAATACAATCCTCAAGAATGGTGAAAAGGGAAATAATAATGAATCCCTAAGATCATTTTCGACACACTTCATCCCGCATCTCCATATTCCATGATAATATGCAAATTGAATCCCCAATTTACATTTTTTTTATAAATTGCATCTGTTGCCCGAACTTTCTTCTCAAAAGGAACCTCACCACTCTCTTGGACCTGTGATTGTCGACCTTTAGCTGCGGCACCCCCTACACCATGTGTCCATTCCCCTTACGCCCCGCCCCCCGGTGCTCCGACCCGCCACTCAAGGGCCTCCACTCTGTAGCTGACCTCACATCAAAGGTCGACAATGATCGTTGCCTCCGGCCTGTCCAGATTGAGGTTGCCCGACCTCGATTCGGACCTCCCATGAGCTTTGCAAAGCTCAAGGCCCCTAGATGACGGCTCTATCATTCTTTATATGTTCTTAGGATACTCTCGCCTTTATTGGATATTTAGATAAGATTTTTTTTCATCGAATCTTAGTTTTCTTGTGTAATCGGTGTTTCTTGAGGTGCATTCACAAATGGATACATTAAAATTGACACCAAACGCCATCTCTCTTCTGACAAAACAAAACACCATCTCTGATTTTTTTTTCGTCTTTTCCGTGTAGAGGGAAAATGGAATTCGATATTCTTATCACTGGGGTAATTGGATTTTTTGGGTTGAAAATTTTTAAAAGTGTGGTAGATAAATATGAATGCAAAATTCGAAGTTGATTTTGGTAATTTTCCCAAATAATAATTACAAACATGTGCTCTTGAATATTTCGTAGCCTTACGAGACAGCGAAGGGGGAAAATGATTAGTAGAAGGAATATGGACGTCCATGTCATTGAAGTTATTGACATAAGAGGGGAAAATTATAGGGAAGATGTGAAAAGCAGGGGATGTAGAGTTGAATGAGAGCAGCAATTGGAGGTAGTTTTCAATTTTTTCCAGTAAAAAATAAAATAATAAACGAAATCATTTTACAGGGTAATGTTGTATCCCCTAGAACAATAGAAAAAGAAATAGGTAGGGAAAGAGTTATTACTTTGTGTTCTCTTCCACGACCCGACCCTTACGTTCATCAACCTTTCCAAGAGCTGTTTTCCATGCCTCGACTTCTTCGGGAAAATTCTTCTCATGTTCCTCGAAAGCAGCTTTATAGGGTGCATCACCATCTGGTCGAGTCTTAAGTTCAAGGTCGTCAGGCTTCACAAGGAGAAAAATTGGAATGATACTTTTTTGACCTCCTGAGTTGGACACATTATCCATTATGAGCTTGAGTTCGCGGAGGCACCATTCACTGGAAGCATAATTTCGAGAAAAAATAGATATGTAGAGTTTGGAGTTATTGATAGCACGTTCAAGTCTGTCACTGATAACATCACCGAGAGGGACTTTTTCTTCGTCCATAAATGTGTGGACTCCCTCATTTTCCAAGTAGTCGTACAGAAAGGCCGTGAAATTATAACGAGTATCCTCTCCTCTAAAATTCAAGAACACACCGTACTCATATCCTAATGTTCCTGCAGCATCACTACTCGTTCCAGCCTTCCAGTTTGCCATAGCGAAGAAGCTTGTTACTTCCAGAGATCTCTCTCCCCAAAAAGAGAAAAAAGGGGTTGGTGGAGCGTGGCCTAGCAAAGAAGTGAGCTGAGGTTTTCGATATGAGCGTGGCAAGTGAGTGTCGATATCTCAAATACTCGACCGGCTCACTTTAAAAATCAAGTTTAATTGCCCGCTTCCCACCTAACACTCCGCAAAAGTCGAGCCCGACCTCAGACCCGCCGCCATTGCCTCCGGCATGTCGCCTCCATCCTTGCCCGCTTCTTCTCTGACCTCCAGTGCCGCCGCCTCCTGTTCAAATCGTCCCCCGACCGCGTCGGCCAGGAGGTCGAGGCTCTATGCCGCGTCGACGAAGCACGCCGCCTCGTCCGTTGCCTAAGCCGACCCTGGTCGACTCAAATTAATCCGGATTCGAGGTTGAGCCGAGCTCGAGCTCGACGATGGACAGGCGAACTGAAACAGCAGTGAGGTGGTGGACTGAGCAGCGGTGAGGTGGTGGTGGCGGCGGAAGGGGACGTACGGCCGTTGTCTTCCCCGTCGGAGTGAGAGGAAGAAGATAGAAGAACAAAGAAAAGGAAAAAGAAAGAGAGAGAGAAGGGAGGGGCGAGACGGTGAGGGAGGAAGAGGGGGAGACAGACTGAAAGGTAGGCCCGCGTAGTACAGGTGTCGCAATATGAATGAACTTGCTTTTTTTTTCTGAATCGGCCTCTGTACCCGATATTTTCGCAAGTAAAGGTGACAAGACTTTTTAACAAGTTTAGGAAATTTTTTAAAGTTTCCTTTGGGGACCATAATGGGCAATTAGACTTTAGTTTTCCTTTGGAGTAAAGGAGCCTCTCAACTTGTTTTTCGTTTTTTGCGTACTTCTTGTTCGGGTTCGTCATTCCCTTAAAAGTATAAATGGAGATGTGATGTCCCCACAGCCCTCGCTGGGGCTGGCCGTCACCTCGCCATTGGCAGGGGAGACCAGCTGGCCACCAACAAGAAGGAAGAAGAAATCGAAAAAAAGAAGAACAAAAAAATTAAGATGACATTAAAATTCATCCACATCAATGTTGGCTGTTTTATGTTGCACCGTTGACACCCAAAATTAACAAAAGTGATTAGATAGACTTAATTGATAAAAATTAAAAATATTTATAATTAAATTTAAAAAATTAAAAATATTTATAACTAGATTAATAAAAGTATGATAAGTTTAAATTTTTTGGATAATTTTCCTCACAAAACATGGGAACCTTATTACGTCTTCAAGTAGAGAGCAAATATGGAACCAACCATCCCCAAAAACCCCAACCAGATGAACGCTCATTCAACCCAAACACCAAATATTCTCGGGAAAATCCATTTTTGCAGAAGAACAAAAAAAAATAAAAAAAATCAATTGTACGGAGCAGCCCCATTGGCTGGCCCTAATTATTGCTCCATCCAAACAAATGCACCATCGATGGTGTTCACGGAGATAACGTACGTCTTCACAAGTCTTCATCTCCCTCCCTGAATTCATCCTCTTCCTCCTCTGCAGGCGTCACTGCCCGCCTCTCAAGGTCATCTCTCTACAGCAACAGGCCGCGCCTCTTGACTGTTCCACCCACGATTGTTATACCGACAATAGTTGAAGGGTCTAATTAAACATTTTACAATGCTTCAGAAAGTCCCGACACATTTTTTTATCTTCTTTTCCGTGCACATGGTAAGGTTGGTCGATCAATTTACACAAGACCAATAGCTTGCGTAACGCCTTGCATGTTTTAGAACTATTTCAAGAATAGTATCTTCTAAAAATTTGAAGCTTTAATGACTACTTCCAAATACTACGATTGTTGTGGGGAAGACATTTTGCATTAGACCACCCACTTGAGTGGCGCTGCTGGTTCGCGCTCTCTTCCTCTCGCAAAAGGTCGAGAGTTCGAATCTCAGTTTCGTCATAGAGTGACTTAACTGGTTTCACATGTGTAGAATGGTATACGTGTGGCCCTGGTTTTTTCATTTCGGCGGGATGCGGGGTTCCCTGGGTCATCAAAAAAAAAAAAAAGACATTTTGCATTAAAATATTCTGTACGCAAGTTAAAACGTGTTGCTAGTTGTTATAATGACAAACAAATGTAAAGATGTTAGTCTTAGCATATAAAGAGTAATTTGGGAAATACGGGGGGAGAAGAAATATAATTATGTCCATATTAAGGGGGGAAATTTCTGATTTTTTCTAATTTTTTATGCATGTAGCAACATTGTGCACTTCCTGTACATAATAAAGAGAGATTGAGTGAGGTCAAAATTAAAAAGAAAAAGAAAAGGAGACTCTCTAAAGAAAAAGGTGGATCTGTGAGGCTAGAACTAAGTGAAGATTTTCAATCGCGCGAGTACGGCATCAAATTGATGAAACAATTTCATTGGTGAAAATATGAAATGAAATGCGATTAGATAAATTGTTCGTAAAAGCAGAGAAATAAAAATGATAGTTACCAACACCCTACTGCTACTCTCATTGGTGCTCTTAATTTTTCAGCACTACCTCTTTTAGGAATTTTTACAACATTATTCTTTAGCTGCTATTGGTGGTGAAAATTTATGGCCGAGATACCAATGAGTGATTCAATTATGTGAATGAGTTAGGAGAGCAGAGCAAAGTATGAGGAGTCAAGTCATCCTAAGCCCATTATCGATATGGAGCTTATTTGGTTCAACTTTGATGTTTGCATTTTAATGGTCATCGCTTTAATTTTCCTTTGATTTCCTTCATATTCGAAAACTTTCCTTTCGAATTCCTTCAATTTCAAACTTGACACTTTACTTTCACGTACTTTGGTTTCCCTGACATTTCGGTTAGATGGGTTTAAATCCAACGGCTTCAAATACCAACATCTTGAATATTAGGAAATCTCACGTGGTTGATTGAAAAGGTCACTTAGTCACTTGTCATCATTAATCAATGTAACTGGATAGTCAAATAAGGCACTTTTGACCACCTCGTATGTATCAGTGACTTAATTAATTAAATTAAATTACAATATGAAAAAGAATCTAGTAGAATACCGAAATGAAAATGAAAAAAGACACTTATAATTTTAAGACAATATATAGGTATTGAGAAGATAATCGAAATTACTATTGATTGGTGCAACGTTCCTATTGCAAACATTGACCCCAAAAATAAAACATAAAAATCTAGTTTATAAGACATTTAAATGGCAGTGGGTGACAGCGTGAACAAGTCAAGGTCAAGCAATGCGATGCAAATGACACGCATGACTTGGGAATCGCGCCCCCCCCCCGGGGCCCCCTTCCCTCTCGTTTACATCCTTCTCAAGCGTACCATTGTCGATGACCCCACAGAAGCAGAGGTGGTACACAAATAATGGAGGAATGAGCCACACATTCATTACGTTTTGGAAATATTGGAGTTGACTTTACCAACCAAAAAAAAACCCGATTATGTATGAAATGATAAAAATGAACTATAAATTTCACAAATGAATTAATTGCATTATTGTAGGGATTAATTGACTTTCTCTCATTTGCTTCGTGGAAAGTGAAAGTAGTTCTTATTCATGTATCTTTTAGCAGTCTTGGGATAAAAAAGAATAATGGAATGGTAAAAAGGTTACGTTTCGCTTCTTTAAAAAACAACTTAACGTGAAGACAACCAAGACTAACTTGGCCTTTTGCCGAAATGTGGTTTTCCACGTGAACTAGCCATGTGAATGTGTCACCCCTCACCGGCAGAAAAGTGGAGACGACCAAGACTAGCTTGGTCTTTTGTTGGTCAGCTCACTTTAAGATTAGAAGTAGCTTTATTGAATGCGTGATGCACACCATCTAAATGATGAAAAAACTTCATTGATTGGAAATATGATGTGAAATGCAATAAGATAAAGTGTTTGTAAAAGCAGACAAATAAAAATTATAGTTCTTATCTCCTATTATTATCATTGGTGCTCTTAATATTTTGGCGTTGCCTCTTTTAGGGATTTTCAAGACATTATTCCGTAGCTCCCATCGGGGGTGAAAATTTATGGCCCACATATTGAGGAGAGACTCAATCATCAATATGAGTAAGGGGAGCCGAGCGAAGTAACAAGAGTCAAGTTATGCTAAACCCATCTTTGATCGGGAGCTTATCCAGTTTAACTTTACCTGAATATTGTGTGATTTGACTTCGATCTAAGGTGTACTGATTACCATTTTGATCATATTAAGGAAAGGCTACTTCGAGTTGTTTGAGTTAACAGCTAGAATGGTTACATAATTAGATTAAATCATGGATGAAATAATAGTTTATTGCAGGAAACATCATTACCTTGGGAGTTACTAAAATTTTGGAATTAAAGCAAATCCTGGAATTATGGAGCTGCTAGAGAGGAGATCACACATGAATTCCAATAATTGTTGAAGGAAATCCCAGGAGTATAAATAAAAAGAAAACAGACAGAGGGGACGCTCAAGCTATGACAAGACACTGCCAAATTTTCCTCCGAAACATTTTTGATTTTGAACCAACTTCTTTCAATTTCAATTTTAGTTTTAAAGTTTGCTATTCTTCATGTGCATTGTGAATAAAAGTGTACCTTCCATTTCAATGTTTCCAGTTAAGCATCAACGTGTCTGTAACTTTGAGGATATTTTAATTTCAGTGAAATTTCTTAGCGATTTCTTTTCCTTTATTTGCACTTTAGTTTCGCTGGCCGTCGCTCTAATTTTCCTTTAATTTCCTTAGATTCCAACACTTTCCTTTCGATTTCTATCGATTTATGCAACATTCCTATTGCAAACATTGACAAAAAAAAAACTTGTATTCAAGGTCAAGAAATGCAACGTAAATGACCCGCATGACTCAGGAACCCCCCTAGTTCATGTGCTTCCTGGGGTCCACCTTCTCCTTCACGCATTTTGGGTTTGGCTCTCTCCTCGATCAGTGATGTGCAGCTATATCAACACAGACATGTGATTCGTACATGTCTATGTGAGAATCAAGAGTAAATGTCGATTCAGTCCTTCATAGCGTCGTGATAAACAATCGAGCTTTTAAAAGTATCGATGCGGTCGGTCAAATCATTTTAGTATTTTGATGCCAACCATTGTTGATGGCCCATAGAAAAGTAGATGAGGTACACAAATAATGGAAGAAGGGGCCCCATATGTTCATTAAGTTTTGAAAAAGTTGCAGCGGACTTATCAATCCACTATGTACGAAGTGATGAAGATGAACCACGAACAAGTATGAACTTCACGTGATGGATAAATAATTGAGTTCTAAAGATGATAAATAAATGTAACATCGACTAGCAATGAACCAGTATTTCGAGTACCCACTATGTTCCCTAAGTTCAATTGGCCTATCAGATCTGGTGGAGCAAGGTTCACGTGGGACTTGTCATTATTTCCATACCAAAATTCAGTTTAGTATATATACTACTCTCATGTATAATAATTTCTCATTAAGAACAGTAAACCATGAGTTAGCGGATGCTAGAAAAAATCAGCAAAGACATAATTTTTAAATACATTTATTTTTTTTAGAGAAAAAAATTATTTTCACTGGTAACCGCACGCTTATAGACTAAAATGCATAAACTTTTATCTACACAGGACATACCCCACTCAAAGCTACATTCATTTGCGCTGATATATGAACTAATCGTGTTGTAATATTCTTATTCTTATTATTTATTGGGGGCTTTCGACTTGGTCAACGATTTAGAAAAATTTCCAATGTCAACAGGATGATGCATATTGCTAAGAATGTTAATGTTCGATTCAGAAGAAGGAATTGGCTTTCGCAGCCATCTTAAAGCCGAATGTGACCAGCAAAACGCAACTACGAAGCCCGATTCCTTCGAAACTCAAAGAAGCGAAAATGAAGAGGAGGCTTTAAAAGGCAAAAATCGAAGGTAAAGGGACTTCAATTACTGCAACTCGTGGGCGAACACGAAGGAAATTCTTTGGTTGACGATATCTGGGGTGCCACATTCCCCGCGACACGAATATGAACAACTCTTCTGCTGTAATCTTCTCATGGGTTCAAAATTCATGTGCAGGCTCGATCCTCGGAGAGAACGGGCATGTCTATTGGGCCTGTCGAGCCGCCGAGCCAATCCTTTGACCCAATGATTCATAATAGGTGGCTCTGTTTTAGCCACGGGCGAAGCATGCCAGTAGACGAAATAACATCAATTTATCTCCTCCCCACACCTAATAGAGTTGATTCTCATGTTTGTAAGTACGCACAACTGATGTTGGATCCAGAAACCAAGCCGCGAACCTCGTATAAATCAGTACAAACACAACTTTTAAATATACTCGGTTTGGTTATCAATGACATAGCACAATGATAAGTCAAAAGACATTATATTGAATGCAGAAATTTATACGTCCATACCAAGTTGCAATTGGCGTATGAATATAACATATATATAACTTTTAAATATATATGTTTTCATCAGTAATAACATGCTTGTGGACTAAAATGCATAAGCTTTTATCTATACATGATATGTGCCAATCAAAACTACATTCTTTTGTGCTGATATACGAACAAAAAATGTCATATTATTTTTGTGGGCTAATGAAGTGGTCAATAAACTTAAAGAATTTCCAATGTCAACAAAACGATGGTTCTAAGTGAAATATAGAGATGATTTTACAAAGCATCAGTTGAAGAAGATGCAACTTCTTTGTTTCATTTGACACCATCTCGACTACATCATGTTAAGAATGAAACTCAAAAGAATTGACTAGCTACCAACAAAAGCAACTTAACGAGTAAGATAATCTAAATGATAGTTCTGTTTTGCACGAAGGTTGTTGGATGATCTAATCCACGAAACATCATTGCTTTTGTTCACTTTAGGTAGGCATCGAGTGCCACGTTCGGCGACAAGCTGGCAATTCAACGGCACACTCATCAACTAACCAAGATATCCAATCATCGATTATTAGGGAATGTATATATCTAGCCACCATGGTGTCTCTGCTAATTAGGTGATATGGTCCACGGTTCATATTCAGAACCTAAATGAATTACGTTGTGCTAACGCCAAAAAAAGAACTGAGGCAATCAATAAAAAGGGGAAATGTTTCATAAGCAAAATAACGGCAACACCTAGCTAGCTCAATGAATAGTTCACCAATTGAGGAACAGAAGATGAGGAAACACTTCTGGCCCAGAAGTTCTAGGAATCAATTAGTCTATCACCTGTTGATAATGATTAATGATGTCAGCATCCCCTAACTAGTGACATTCTTACATACACACACATATAACACGCATGTACATACACAAAGTTCACTTCTCAAGAATCAGTAGAGACAGATTGCCATGGACACACTTCTATAAATCACATTTGGGATTCTTCAAATAAAGAAAAGGTAGCATGCAGACCTCATATATACGCAAGCAAGCTATACAGCCTATATATATGTATCCGTATCTTATTGTCTTCACCTATTAAGGTCAAATAAATAAATAAACAAGTCGAATATCATTGATTACCAACAATGAAATATTTACAATCGCTGAAGGTTGCCACAAGTTTGTTCCTTCAGAGCAACTTCAATATATACATTGTAATTTGTTAGTGACTATTATGATTATTTCCACGTAACCTTCTTATGGACTTCTTGAGTTTTGTTCTTGTACTAATAGTAAATTACCTTATCGATCCTAATTTCCTTTTATACAATGATGGTAAGTTTTCTTTTTTCTTTTAGTTCTCCACTCTTTTTACTTTTCCCCAAGTGATGGTAATTTTCGTCATTTTCTTGTAAAGTTTGTGTCCTATGACTCCTAACTTTCCCCTAAACATAATTAACTAATTCTACGATAAGTTTCCTTTTCCTATTCGGTAGCAAATTACTTGGTTCATTGTAACTTCGCTTTGGCTTTTGTAATTGTCCTCGCTATCATTAATTTACCAGTCTAATATCCTCTCCTAACTTTTCTTTCAAGGATGTAGTTTCCTATTTGTCTTCATGACTTCTGTAGGTCTTGTAGGTCGTAATATTCCATAGAAAATAGCAATCTACCTACGTTAATAGTAAATTTCCTTTTTGTTTGTAAACTACCTAATCAATTACAACTTTCATTTGGTATTCTTAATTGTCCTCTTACATGTGAGATGAGTTCCTTCTCAGCAAGAATTTGGAGGCCTTTCTACCTCATATGATCGAGCCCCATAGGCCATAGATATGATGTTACTACTTCTCCCACGTCATGCATATGGTCCTTGCAGACCAGCTTGTGTGCGGTAAAGAGCATAAACTCTTCCTCCTCCTTGCTGTAAAGGGCAACTCCTGGACAAGCTTCTAAGTTCCATCCTTGACCTAACTTTTCCATCTGTTTTTTTTTTGGTAAAGGTAAGTATTATAAGTGAAAATCCAACCATGCAACTGTACAAGGGGGCGGGACTCGGCCCCGACATGCACTCAACGAGACAACATGTCATTGGAGTGTGAGGGGGCCAAGTTCACGAGAACCATCAAGAAGACCCTATAGCAAGCAAAAGAGTAGTCACACCTAACACTCCAACAAGCTAGCCAAAAATGATGGGATCCATGCCCCAACTACATTGTAACCTTCTATTCCTTGGATCATCAACGACCATGTTAAAAGTCAAGGCTTTATCCTTGACCACTTTGATGAGATATTGCTTCATCGAAGGCTCGGAGATGTTGGATGACTGAAATGTGATGTCATTTTTAGTCTTCCAGATTACATAGCACAAGGCACCAAAGGAGAACCTAGCAATGTCTTCATAGAATCCACTTCTAGGGAGACTATTATGAATCCACCGAATATTTTCTAACTAGGGTTGATTAGTCTAGGGAAGACTACACTTCGCAGCCCATAACATAGCGAGGGAGTAGGGTATGTGATAGTCAAAAAATAGATGGTTAATAGAATCTGGCCTTAAGTGGCAAAAAGCACAAAGACTCGTCGCCAGTCTATCATGAGACATAAGAAAGACTTGGGTTGGGAGACAATTCCTCGAAATAGTCCAAAGGAGGAATTGATGCCGGGGGGTAACTGATTTGTGCCACACAAAAGATGCCCATGGAACCGGTGTATCCTTCCTCCTGATGGTCGACCATGCTAACGCAGTGGAGAAAATACCGGAAGGATGCTTGATCCATGTAAATGAGTCTGGCATTTGGTTTAAAGAAGGAATCGTGACTTGCCAAGAGAGCAATTCGTGTAGTATCTCCTGGCCGTCAACGGAAAATAAATCAATGACTTTCGCATTCTTTGGGAGAGCCGATTGGTAAATTTGAGGATTTGTGTATATCTGATTAATGGGACCCATATCAAGCCATGGGTCAAACCAAAGTGATGCTGATAATCCATCACCTATTTTCCATTGGAAGCAGCCACGGGCATCCTCCCTTAGTGCAAGTATTTTCCTCCAAGCCCAGGAGCAAAAAGTTGGAGGAGTAGCGTTCCAGAAGTGCTTACCTTTGAGGTGATTCGCGTGAATCCATTTGCACTAAAGGGACTCATTGTCGGTGAAAAGAGTCCATATATGCTTGAACATCGCCGCTTTGTTGCTGTCCCTGATTCTTCGAATCCCAAGGCCTCTCTCTTTTTTAGGAAGACAACATCCTCCCAAGAGACTTTTGCCCCTCCTGGGCCAAGCCCTGGCCCTTTCCATAGAAATTGCCGACTAATCTGCTCTATCCTGTCAACTATTGAAGAAGGAATCCAGAAGATGGCTGCCCAATATACTTGTATAGCATGTAGGACTGATCTAATCAATTGTAATATACCCGCAAAAGATAAAAACCTGTGAGTCGAAGATTGCACCCTATTCATCAGGAGACATACCAGGGCATTGCAATCCACCTTGCTCAATCGCGACGTGATGATTAGAACGCCTAGATAACGGACTGGGAGAGTTCCCAGCCTGTAATTTGAAATTTGAAGGAGCTGGTTCCTGGTTGCCACCAAGCTACCCGATAGATAGATTTCACTCTTACTATTGTTTGGTATGAGTCCACTCTACTGGGAGAATAGATTGAGTCCCTATTTCATGCACGAAACCGAATCTGCCTTGCCTTCGGTGAATATAAAGACGTCATCCGCAAAAAAGAGATGAGATAGGCATGGATTCTTACATCGCCAATAGAAACGAAACTCAGGCCTGGAGGCTTGCTTTTCCAGTATACCGGAGAGCACTTCCATAGCTAGAGTAAAGAGATAGGGGGAGACCGGATCACCTTGTCTCAGTCTTTGCCCACGGTTGAAAAATCCATGGAGATTACCATTTATTGAGATGGAAAATTTTGGAGTGCGAACACATACCATGATCAGTCGGGTAAGATGCTTTGAAAACCCAAATGCTTCAAGGGTTGTCTCCAGAAAGTCCCAATCTAGCGTGTCGTAGGCTTTCCTGAAGTCAACCTTGATGGCACACTTCGGGGAGTACCTGTCTGAGTGAAATCCACTAAAAAGCTCTTGGGCTAACAGAATGTTATCAGTGATGCGTCTGCCCTTGACAAACGCCGTCTGGGCTAGGCTAATGATATGAGGGAGGATCACAGCAATCTTACTGGCCAATATCTTGGTGATGCATTTGTAAATAGCGTTGCAACAAGCGATGGGTCGAAAATCATTTACAGATGATGCGTTAGGAATTTTGGGAACCAAAGCAAGAATTGTGTAATTGATTTCCCGAAGTAGCCGGACGGTTTGAAAAAAATCCAGTACTGCATCAACTACTGACGGTTCGACCTTATCCCAGTTCCTTTTAAAGAATTCAGCATTAAAGCTATCAGGCCCAGGGGCTTTATCCCTAGCCAATGAAAACATGGCCACCCTAACATCCTAGGGGGTAATAGGCTCAGACAAAGTTCTAACCTGGTCCGCATGGAGTGTATGCTTCAGGACTTCCTTAATCTCCTCAGTGGAAGGCTTTAGGATCGTACTCACCTGGGCCAAGAGAGACTGAAAATAATCCACAAATGTCTACTGGATTGCCTCAGGTTCCGTTGCCATATCTCCGGCTTCATTTTGGATTGAAATAATCCGATTTCGCATGTGATGATAGTTGACCGAATGATGGAAGAATCTTTTATTTTGGTCGCCCTCATTCAACCAACGGATCCTTGATTTTTGTTTGAAGAAGGATTCCTCATGTGCCCGAAGATCATAGTACTGGCGAGTTTGGAATATTGCAGTTGCCGCCAGAGATAAATTCCTAGGCTCATGGAGAAGTGTTTTTTGGGTTAAGTGGAGATCCCGCCTGGTTGCAGCAGCTCGCTCAACAATATCAGAGTACACTTCCTTGTTCAATTGCTTTAGCCTGCATTTCAAAAGTTTAAGTCTAATACAAAGCTTGTACATGTGAGTACCTCAGAGTTGGTCATTCCACACCTGAGAGACCATATCATTAAAACCAGGATGGGATATCCAGAAATTAAAAAATTTGAATGGCTTCCTTTGTGGTCTTGGGCCAAGATTTTGACTAGCATCGGGGTGTGGTCCGAAATACCAGGGGGAAGGAAGCTTGCTTCTGAGTAGGAGTAGTCCACACACCATCTATTGTTTACCAGGACTCTATCTATCTTCCTTTGTTTTCTGTTTGCACCTGAAGAGAAGAACCATGTAAATCGAAAGCCAACATATCTGAGATCGTCAAGATTGATTTGGAATAGGCACTCCTTAAGCTCATCAAAAGACGAGGGCCAAATATCTAACTTTTCCATCTGTCGTCATCTAGTTTTCCGATAAAAATTGAGTTTAACCGAAGGTCCAGAACATGCCTCACGCTTGAGCATTAGTTTGTTGCCCAAGCTAGTTTGAAGGCATACATGACCAATCCCCACAATTTTTTACATCATATTTGCACAAGAAATCGACACAATCATTATCACAAGTAGACAAAACAGAGCATTCTAGGGAATAAAACGCGGTAGTGTCATTTTTCTCTCGCTTGGCATTTACTTTCACTTTCTTCTTTTTAAGGATCGATTGATATTCTTCATCTGACCTGGCTTACCAGAATGATAAAAAACTGTCGCGACCTCACCTCGGGTGCACTACCTAGGGTTTGGCTAATGGATTACTAAGCCTAAACTTAGTTCGGGCTCTCCCAAGCCCATACCAATTTGCGACTTGGGGTTTAAGTTTTTTAACATGCCAATGATTTTTACTTAGGAGTCGCCACTAATCTATTTTTGGTGGGTCGATTAGAAACCCAAGTAAAGTAGTGGGAGAGTTACTTTACTCCTACAAACCAGAGACTATGGGATCGGGGACTTGATTACGTTAGATTTCTCTAACGCCCTTTCGGTATCTTTTCTCTTTTATTTAAAAAAATGATTTGCAGGCAATTTAGATTGATTTTAATTTACTCCCTAACATGCAATGTGATCATGCGAGTGTGCAACCATTATTTAACACTCAATAAAGCAATGCAATAAATAAATTGCGAGCACAATGAAAAGACACTTACCTCGAAGCAACGGAAGCATTTGCAATGTTAGCTTAAAAAAATCACATCAATGATCCTAGCTATGATTTCTAATTAACATGCAATCATTCAATTTTTTTTTTTTAAGGTTTTCACTTATTTAATGAGGCCTAAAAAAACTAAGTGCAATGCATGCAATGACGTGCAAAAGTGTCTAACTATAATAACATGCAACGTGCAACCTAATATGCAAATTATATGTCACATGACATTAATTATTTAATTTAATCTAAAGCTAGAAAATATTTAATGCAATTATCCTAGTATGTCACGCATTCGAATGGCCCTAAACATGCAATGACTAGATGACACATGGAAGATGACCTAATTCTACATGACATGAACATGGCAATTTTTTTTTTTATAATCAAAATTCGAAATTAAAACTAACCTATAGTTAAATATGCAAACTATTAAAAGAAAATATTCTAACAATAACCACATCCAACTAAACTATATTTTTTGGGTTTTCTTTTATACGCAAAATTAATTCGAGCATATGCATCAAGAAAAGCATGGCAACAAATCAGGCAAGATATTATCCTTTTCCGTCTAATTTCGGAAATAAATTGACGAATCGTATCTCAGGCATGAGATCGGATTGACCAATTTTTTAAAAGAAATTGTGAATCGTATCTCGGGCATGAGATCGGATTGACGATTATAGCACGTTGTGAAGTAAGGAAAATTTCCTATTTCACATGAGGTTAGGAAATCTTTTGGATATAGCAATATTGATCAAATATTTTACTAAGATTGCAATTCCACGAACTAGGCAATAAAATATGAGAAAATTGCATTAATCGGGATTCTCACCTAGTTTTCGGTATCGCACGAACAAAACTTCCGAATTGGGGCTCGTCGAACAATGAGATCGGCAAGTTGTGGTGGTGTTCGGCGCTCAGGCACGGATCACGGTAGTGAGACTCTTCGATCGGTGAGGAGTCCACGAACGTGTATTTTCTTTGTGAACGTGTCTCCAACACGTGGCTTTGGGATTTGCTGCACAAAGGACTATCAGAAGGAAGTGTTGCTAGTGGTGAAGAGTTGAACTTTGCAGGACTGGTCAACAATGTGACTCATGCGCATGAAGAAGATGCCGAGACCCGTCGGGAACCTGCAAAAGGGTTGATAAAAGTGAATCGAACGAGCTGCAGCGCCAAGGACCGGTTTAAGCTGGCTCGGATACTCGACGAAGAGAGCTGGACAGCTGGTATGAGGAGCGTCAGGACGCGCTGGACGACTGCTGATTTGGGATCTTGGCTAACGTTCGTGATCTTCCGAGAGGCTGTAGACTCGGAATGGCCAGAGAAAATTGCGTGGAGAAGACGAGGAGCGATCGCTAGTGGATGTCAAGGCTCAGGAACGAACGATGAAGAACCTTTTTCGAACCTCCCCCTCCGACAACCTCTCTCTCTTCTTTCTTTTCTCACTGTGGAGAACGACGTTTTTGAGACATTCTCTTCTTTATCTTTTTTCTCTCTTTCGTGGCTCTCTCCTTTTCTGTGGATTTTTTTTGTGTGTCTTTCTTCAGTGTGTGTGTGGCCCCCCTTTTTATAGGTGAGAGGACTATGTTATTTAAGGAAAGATGATAAATCTGCACGTTGCCTATTTAGCTCTTGTATCCCACGTGCAATCTTTTTCCAATATTTCATCCGACACCTTTCCTAAATATTGAAAGAATAATGCGAATATTCTCGGGAACATTCTCATATTCCCGGGAATATTCTCATATTTCAACTCGTCACTCCTTAACGGGCCTAGCCAAATTCTTTTCTCTTGTGAGCTTAGTCCAACTTGTTAAATTAAAGCTTAGAACCATCAATTAAAGCCCATCTGCCACATGTCCAATGCAAATGCAATAATAAATGCTCCTAAAACTATATGCTATGCAATTTAAATATAATATTTTTTTGTTTAAGGGTTAAAATTAATCCCTAAATTTTTGTGCATTAAATTATGAATGATCAATCAAAATTTAGGTGTCAACAGCATTTACCTCTTTGAAAGTGAGCTCGTAGATGTTGCATTCAAAGATAAATTGAGACCTAAATTTTGACCATGCATATGCAATATAATGTTATTTTTTGTGGGAAAATGAATCCCATTTTAAAATGCAATATAATATGATGCATGGAAAAGCTAATGCAAAGTATGAAAAGGAAAAAAGAAAGAAAAATGAAAAAAGAAAAAGCGTACCTGTAGTTACTTACCAATCAATATGGTAGAGCATATTGAGGTACGGGATGCATTTTTTTTTTTTTTTTACTCCACAAGCATCTGGTTTTCATTCCAGATTTTTTTTTGAAGAGTTTAATGTTTATTGAATTGCCTAGATCCAGACTAAGGCAACCGAATCAACAGGCGCTTAATGTTAGGTGAGACGACCATTGGAACAAGATGTCTCGAAATACCTAGATCCAAACTAAGGCATAACGAGAAAAATCAAAAAACATTCATATTCAGAATGAAATGTTCAATGAAAAGATTCAAGACATTTAGATCCATACTGAAATGTCAAGAATCGGGGAACTTAACCAATAAACACTCAATGTTAGGTGAGATGAATATTGGATTAAGACAACTTAACCAATAAATGCTTAATGTTAGATGAGTCAAATATTGGATTAAGATAACTCGAAATACTTAGATCCATACTAGAGTATAACGAGAAAAATCAAAGAACATTCATATCCAAAATGAAATGTTCGATGAAAAGATTCGAGACATTTAGATCCAGACTAAAATGCCAAGAATCGGGAAACTTAACCAATAAACACTCAATGTTAGGTGAGATGAATATTGGATTAAGACAACTTCGCCAATAGATGCTCAATGTTAGGTGAGTCAAATATTGGATTAAAATTATTTGAAATACCTAGATCCAGACTAAGGTATGACAAGAAAGCTCAGAGAACATTCATGTCCAAAATAAAATGTTCGACAAAAATATTGTGTAACATTCAGATCCAAACTAAGATGTTAACTTATGGGAGGAGTTACCAAATTTTGCTTTGGGTACTCAGAGGTATTAGATACTTACCTGAGGTTTCCTTCCTGAGGGCTTGATCGGCTTGCCTCAAGGTTGCTTGCTAGCAGTGGTTTGGGAACCATGGAGTGTTTGAACACATCCTAATGCTTCGGATAGCGAATCGAGCATCAATTATCATGAGAACTTTACCTGTCAAACATGGTTAGCAACAACAGGTATATGCATTCATCATCACCAAATATTTCCAAGCCATGTGCAGTTCATGTGTCACAATTTTATCAATTCTGTATTACCAAATTAGAATTGGCAATAATTTCTGAAGAACAATCCATTCAGAATGCGGGTGTCATTGATGTGTCAAATAAAGGACCTATTTGGTCTGAAAGGACATTTCGCTCACTCTCACGAAAAGGATATTTTATCCCAATAATTGATGTGAGAATTTGAGAATCACTCTATTTCGCTATCATCTTACTAGACAAGGGTCCGAGTATTCTCGCAATCGGTACGACTTTACCAATCTGAAAGGTCTTTAACATGGACCATAATATGGGCTTGGTCAACGGCTTAACAAAGAGACTCTTTGAGTCAAGGCTATTGAAAAAAACAATTCTGCAATCATCTCCAGGTTTACAAGTCAAAAACCCTGCAAAATGAGATAAAAATAATCTTGCTCACACTTCTTCGAGTAATGCTTAAGACATGTGAACACCTACATTAATTCAAGTGCCCTAATCTGAAAAGACTTTATGAGGGACGTAATGTAAGCTAGGTTCATGGATTGAGAAACGAAAGGATTATCAAGCTCAAAATGTGTGTAAATGGGTGAGAGTTGGTGATCATCCTGGCATTACCACCGGTCTTCATCTTCGCCATCAAGGATTATTTCCAAAATGTGTTCTGTTGACCACAAAAGTTTTGCATTTGACAACTTTTCACAATCGATAGTCATCTATCTTGACTTTTTTCATTTTCTCTTGTGGGCATTGGCCTTGCTTTTACCAGGCACACTGCTTTTTCTTGCCCCTCTTTTTACTCTTATGCCTATGGGCATTGGCCTTGCTTTTATTAGACACACTGCTTTTTCATGCCCCCTAGTTCTATTTTTACCATTGACACACTGTTTACGATGTATCAATTTTTCATTTGGACTTTTGAAGGTCTTTACATTTTGTTGGCACTCTAGACTTTGCTGCTTCTTGAATGATTATTTTTTTGCTAGCCCCAGTGTGGGGGATGATCACCAACTAGGTTCAAAGAAATGAATTTTTAGGCTCAAAAGGGCTATGCAACGGATATACGTGTGTAGGATAGAGAAAAAAAATGCTCTTCGTCATCCTAAGGCACTTAGGTTATTGTTTGAGTTCATCTGCAATAAGATACCCAAAGATTGACGCAAGTGAGATCAAGAGAATTTCTATATATTTTTCTCGCCTCATGATGCCAACTTACCTCCCATTTGCCCCGATATGGGGTGGTTCATGACAGGGGTAATTTGAAAGAAATCTCCACAAGTGTATGAGGTTCCAAAGGGGTTAAGCAATGGATCTCTTGCAGTGTTTGGGATAGAGAAATGAATTGCCTCTCATCATTTCAGTCTGCGTACCTTTCGCGAGAAAACTCTTTACCTTGTAAGTATGGAATCTTTCCGCTCAACTCACTAGTGATCAGTGTATGGGAAAGTGTTTAGGACTAGGCTTGCCTTTCATCATTCCAATGTATCCCATTTGACACATGCAACATTTGCAAAAATAAAAAAATAAAAAAATGGAGAAACTGACTTGCGATTCATTCAAAATAACAGGATCAGGGGTAATACTTCTTGAAAAAATTAGAATTAACTGGACTAGAAAACTCATGACCATCCATTTCTGCAAGGATTAAAGCACCTCCAGGGAGTACCTTCCTTACCACATATGGGCCACTGTAATTCGGAGCGAATTTGCCCCCAGGATTAGGAAAAATTGGTAATAGTCTCCTCAAGACCAAATCATTTTCCTCGAAATGCCTCACACGTACCTTCCGGTTAAAGGACCTGGCTACTCTTTGTTGGTATGACTGACCATGGCAAAGAGCTTTCAACCTTTTCTCATCAATTAGGTTCAACTGCTCGTACCTTTGCTTCATCCATTCTGCCTCAGATAATTCCACCTGGGATAAGACTCTCAGAGAGGGGATCTCCATCTCCACAGGCAAGACTACTTCGATGCCATATACTAGAGAGAACGGGGTTGCCCCAGTAGAAGTACGAATTGACGTCCGATATGCCATTAGTATGAAAGGTAACCTATCATGCCAATCTCGGTAATTCTCGGCTGTTTTTGCCAAGATCTTCTTGATGTTTTTATTGGTCGCCTCGACAGCTCCATTCATTTACGGGCGGTAAGGGGATGAATTCAGATGCTTGATCTTAAACTCGGTAAAGAGCCCATTCACAAGCTTGTTATTCAAGTTTGTCCCATTGTCAGTGACAATTGCTTTAGGGACCCCGTAACGGGCAATTATATCACGCCTGATAAATTTCACAACGTTTCGAGTAGTGACATTAACATAAGATGCGGCTTCAATCCACTTAGAGAAATAATCTATCGCCACCAGAATGAATCGATGCCCATTTGAAGCTTTAGGGTTTATCGGGCCAATCATATCGATGCCCCACATTGAGAAAGGCCACGGCTTGGATAACTGGTGCAGCTCAGTTGGGGGGACATTTATCTTATCTCCATGAATTTGGCAACGATGATAACTTCGAACGTGTTGGATACAATCATTCTCTAATGTTAGCCAGTAGTGTCCCAACCTCATAATTTTCTTGGCTAACATGTGCCCATTCATATGCGGGCCACAAACTCCCTCATGCACTTCTTGCATAATTTGCATGGCTTCGGCTTCGTCTATACATCGCAACAGGACTGAATCATAAGATCTCTTGTATAAATTGTTACCGCTGATGTTAGGTGAATTGCAAATGCACAATATCAACAAGTAATAAAGTGATGAGTGAGTATCGTTCCCACGAAGATTGTTTTAATTTTATTTTATCCAATTACTTACCGAAGGTGATCAATCCAAAAATTTAGCTAACCAAATCAAAAAGACGTGTAAAAAGTGAACTAAACTAATTAAAATACTAAAATATAGAAAATGTCAAAACTTAAAGAATTAAAAGCTAATTAAAATTGTAAAGTAAAAATAATCTAAAGCAAACTGAAAATTAATAATTATCAAGATCACAAAATGTTAGAGCATCCAACTTCACTTAATCATTCATAATTAATTTTCTTAACTTTTCATGCAACAAATTAATTTCCAATTGTGTTGGTGAAATTTCCCTAAGATGAATTAAAAGCCGACCTCGGTCTAATAATCCCTAATTAGGTATGTTAACCCACACTAACCTTAGGTGAATTTAAACTACCTAAAAGCATTAAGTTCTTGTGGAAATTCCCGGATTCAATCTAAGTAGTCCCAACCTAGATCTACTACCGCAGCCACATAAATAACCTAGTGTACCTTGACCTAAATTTAATTTATGGTTCAATATCACTATTGCACATGCACACAATCTCCACCCGGTATCATGCATACATCAAACATCATTCAAAAGTTGGCCAGACTTCTAAAAGCATTAAGATTATGATAAAGAACGATACAATCAAAATAATTCTATTGCATGAAAGTTTTTGAAAATTAATCAATCATGATTAAGATCCATTGTAGCTCTAACAAAAGAAATTTAGAACATAGTAAAAATTAAACTGACAAGAATTAAAGAAAACATAATATTAAATAAAAACAAATTCACCGAATTGAGAAACAAGGAGCTTCGGGTTTGTCTCCTCCTTCTCTCCTTGACAGCACCAACTCTACTAAAATTGAAGAACAAAATCTAACTAAGAAAACTCAAATTTTTCTGCAAAGATGGTGGCTCCCGGACTCATCCTTGATTTTCTTTGAACTTTATCTTCAATCATGGTCAAATTCTCCAAATATCTGATTTGACCTGCCTTTTTCTTCAAGATGAAATATTCAGAAAGATATTGCAATAATTTGAAAGATCTGGAAATATTTCATACAAAATAAAATTACATGTGTCGCAATTAAATTCACCCAAAAATTTCTCAAAATTTAGTAAATATCAAGTATAAATAAGCAAGAATACTCTATTAAAAATAGAGTTATCAGCTGACAAAGAACTTGGATGCCATCTTCATTATGTATTTTCTGTCACCTGGAGAACTTCCTTTAGGGAATTCCTGTTTCCGAATGTAATTCATGATATCGTAATACCATGGTTTCCCATCATGTTCTTTATTCACGACCATACAAAAAGCCGGCTTTGCCAAAACCTCTATTCTCAACGGTTCGACTTCTAATCCATCAGTAACTTGCAACATTGATGACAGAGTCGCGAGTGCATCAAAAACCGATTGTGAGACCTTGACAAGTACTCAAAAGAAATTTCATCGAATTCTTTTACCAGCTCTTCTAGATACTCGTGATATGGGAGTAATTTAGAGTCCCTGGTCTTCCATTCACCTACCGTCTGTAGTATGATTAGTGCGGAGTCTCCGAACACCTTCAATTTAGCCACTTCCATCTCAATTGCGGCTTGGAGCCCGAGAATACAAGCTTCATACTCGGCTATGTTGTTAGTGAATGGAAACATCAACTTTGCAGCTACTGGATGGTGTTGTCCATCTGGGGATATCAAAACTGTCCCAGTGCCAGAACCAGATAAGTTTATAGCTCCATCAAAGAACATGGTCCATGAATCTTCACTTACATATAGGATGCGATCATCCAGGGAACAATCATCACTATTCAAGAGTCCGGGACTTTTGGCCAATATGTCGGCAATTCGACCTTTAACTGACTTTTGTGGCATAAACTGAACATCAAATTCTGAAATCAAAAATTGCCATTTTGCTAACTTACCCACTAAAGCCAGTTGATCAAGTAAGTATTTGATGGGATTGTTTTCGGTCACGAGAAATATCTGATAATGCAATGTATACTATCGTAGTCTATGCAGTACCCACACTAATGCAGTGCAAGTCTTCTCGATGTCAGAATATTTCAGCTCTGAGATAGTGAATTTTTTGCTCAGGTAGTAAATAGCCCGTTTTTTTTTATCGATAGGACTTTCTTGAGCCAACATTGCGCCCAATAATTCACTATGAATGGTGAGGTAGATAATCAAAGGATGCCCTGATAATGGTGGGACAAGAACCGGCGGATTCATCAAGTATTATTTCAGCTTCTCAAACGCTTCTTGACATTCATCATTCCAATTGACTAGCGCATTTTTTCTCAGAAGCTTAAAGAACGGTTTGACAGTCTTAGAAAGTTGGGAAATGAATCGGGCAATGTAATTCAATCTCCCTAAAAGACTTCAAACCTCTTTGGTTGTTGACGGGGGTCGCAACTCGCATATGGCCCTAGCTTTAGATGGGTCGATCTCGATGCCTTTACTACTCACAATGAACCCGAGTAATTTACCAGACGTAGCCCCGAACACGCACTTGGCAGGATTTAAGCGGAGCTTGAATTCACGAAGCCGATCAAATAACTTCTTTAGAGTCTCGACATGATTTCTTCCAGGTCGAGTTTTTGCAATCATGTCATCGACATAAACTTCAATCTCTTTATGCATCATGTCATGGAATAGCGTCACCATGGCTCGTTGATAAGTAGCCCCTACATTTTTGAGTCCAAAGGGCATAACCTTATAATGAAAGGTCCCCTATGAGATGATAAATGCAATCTTCTCCTTGTCTTCCTCCTTCATTTTTATTTGATTATACACGGAAAATCCATCCATGAATGAGAACAGTTCAAATCCAGCAGTGCTATCCACGAGGACATCTATATGTGGTAACGGGAAATCGTCCTTCGAGCTAGCCTTGTTCAAGTCTCGATAATCAACACAAATTCGAACTCGACCATCTTTCTTCATCATTGGCACTATATTAGCCATCCATTCAGATATTGTGAGACTTCAATGAATCCCACTTTTAGAAGTTTCATTACCTCTTCCTCTATCTTCTTCGAGAGTTTGAGCTTAGTTCTTCGCAGCTTTTGCTTCTTAGGGTGCATACCCAGATTAGTAGGCAAAGAGTGCTCCACGATGGATGGATCTAAACCTGGCATGTCAGCATACGTCCAAGCAAAGATATCTTGATAATCTTTTAGTAGCCGAGTTAGGCGTTCGGCCTCCTCTTCAGGGAGATTTTCCCTTATCTTCACTTCCTTGGCTTCTCCGGCATTGCTCAAATTGATAGTGATGGTTTGGTCAGAGGTGAGAGCTTTGATTTTTTCATGTTGCTCCCATTCACGTTGTACCTCGATGGAGTCCTCATTAAGATCGCCATTGTTTACTGCTGCAAGATTGTACCTGAAACACAAAGTGGCTAATTTAGAAAGACAAACAGGGTTAAATGACATTTTTTAAAGATTTTTTCGCAAAAGCATCTTTTAGACTTCTTTTGCTAAAATATCTTCTTCTTTTTTGAATATTTTTTTTTGACACGAGGAAGCATGATGAAGCCCAGGCCTCAGAATTCTCCTTGGATTTTCTTTTCTCTTTTTTATCGGTTGGATATCATCACCGGGCTGGTTTGGTGTACCCCATCATGCCCTAAAAACAAAACTTGTAATTTTATTGAAATTCATCAATCAATTACATCTTATTGAATGGAAAATGCGGTATTCAAGCAAAAAAGAAGAAAAGAAAAATCCCTAAAATGCAGTTAAAATTCCCACACAGGGGAATATGCGAAAATGATAAACAAGTTACTCTTGTGGGCTAGCGCCCGCTTCCTCCGAAGATTCTTCTTCAATGGCACCTATAAGGAAATCATCAAATAGGTTAATGATTCCTTTCAATGCATCATCAGGGTTCTCCTCTCCTGGAGGTATCGGATTATCCATTCCACCCCACCCATTCGGGACAATGTCACGGGGGCCAATGTAAAAACTAAGGGGAGTTGAGTACTTCACGTAATAGTCAAATTTGCCATTCGGCTGCCCCAGGGTATCCATCACCTCTCTACTATCCTGCATCATTCTAGCGGGACCAGGGAATGTCTCGTGAATGTGAGGAGGTAGCGAGTTTTCCCTTTTTTGTCCATGTGAGTTTCGCCTTTGTTGCCTTTGCCCTCCAGAGCTTTCTCCACCTCTTCCATGGTACCCTAATCCAGCAAAACGGGACCTCCGAGGGGCTTCAATAGGGTTTCTAATACCTCGACCTCTCCTTCCAAGACCACGGCCAGCAATAAAGCCATTTCCAACCATTACTTTTCCTACCCTAACAGCAGCATTTGAGACTTCAGGAGTGGGTAGCGAGGAACCTCGAGAAGCATGTATGGTGGACACCAACTCAAATGAGTGGTAACTCGATTCAAGCTCAGAATCCGGCTTGATATAAGGAATAGCAGTTTCATGATAAATCCGATGGTCTTCCTCGCCATGGACAGTGACCAGCTTCCCCTTGATCACAAACTTCATGCTTTGATGGAGACTTGATGGCACAGCCCTAGCAGTATGTATCCAAGGACGACCCAACAAAAAATTAAATGCGGTAGGGATATTCATTACTTGAAAGGGGATGTTAAAGATTACTTGTCCAATTTGCACATCAAGGTGGATTTCCCCAATCACTTCCTTTCTAGTCCCGTCAAAAGCTCGCACACAAGTTTTCGCAGCATGTATTTGGGATAGATCTGTCTTGAGGCGGTGAAGAGTGGCCAATGGACATATATTCAGAGCAGATCCATTATCAATAGGCACGCGGGATACATGAGAAGCTTTGTGTTTGACTGATATATATAGCGGTTTATTGTGTCCTCTCCCTTCAATAGGGAATTCTTCGTCAGAGAAAGCGATCAAATCCTTGAGAAGGATTGACCCAACAAATTCTTCAAGCTGGTTAGGCTCAACTATCTCTGATACATGAATCTCGCTCAACACCTTCATTAGAGACTTCTGATGTGTGGGAGATGTTTGCAAGAGCTCAAGCAAAGAGATTTGAGCAGGCATTTTCCGTAATTGATCGACCACATTATACTCACTTGCTTTGATTACAGCAAGAAATTCTTTAGCCTCTTCATCAGTAATAAGCTTTGCAGGTTGAGTATTAGTTTGAGCATAAACTCGACCAGACCTTGTGACCAGGTCAACATCCAGGTCATAGGACCAAGGAACCGCCTTATTATCAGCATATTCATAAGGTTGAGGTATCTCGATCACTATCCCTTCGTTGTGCACCGGTACCTTAGTTGATGGTTCCGCATTGATTTCATTTTTACTAGCATTCAACGCAGCCCATTCTTCCACCCAATTAATAACGACTTAGGTTATAGTGGAGACCATGCCAGTATGGTCAGCATACACAATCACACCGGCGTTCGCCATCATAGCAACCCTGTCTTTCATCAAGGATAGGGGAACCGCCTCATGACTCGGGTAGTATCCAGCCTTTACTAGCTCATTATAGACATCTGCAACATGTACTCTCAAATTCTTGATTTGACCAGCATCAAATCCAAATATGGCATTTACCTTGCCTTCGTGCTCAGGTAGCGGGTTCTTCTTGATATTTGGTTGGGTGGTGCGGAATGAGAATGTATTAGTGTCCAATAAATTTTGAACTTTGTGCTTCAAGGTCATGCATTCATCAGTTGAATGTCCCACTTCTCCCATATGATACTCGCATTTCTTGGAGGGGTCGTAGTTAGAGAATTTCTCCACATTGGGCCATTTCGGTTCATGGGAGAGCAGCCCATTCTTTTGCAAGATCGGCAAGACTTGAGATAAAGGACCAGGAAGTGGAGAGAACTGCCTCTTAGTGAATTGTCGTGATGCGAAAGGGCGGCCTCCACCTTGCTGATTCCTAGGAACATGAACGATCAGAGGCTTATTAGAGGTCGGTTGCACATATGCAACATTTACTTCAGTGGCTGGCTCTTTCTCTTTCTTTGCAGTAAACCTCCTGTTTGGAAAGGTTGGTTCATTAAACCACCCCTCCTTCAACCCCATCTCGATTTGTTCGCCTGCTGGGATGAGCTGATTAAAGTTCTCAACATACGTGCCAACCATCCGATTGCGGAACTCAAAAGGGAGAGTCTTGACAAATAGCTTCATCAATTCTTTGTCAGTGGGCTCAGGAGTGATTTGGACAGCCAAATTTCGCCATCTTATGGCATACTCCTTAAACGACTCGCTCTTCTTTTTTTCCATCCGCTCAAGGTCCTCTCGGGAAGGTGCAATGTCCATGTTGAACTTGTACTACTTAAGAAATGCATCGACCACCTCATTCCAAGTGTTGAGGAGGTTTATGTTCTTCATGATATACCAAGTGAGTGCGGGCCCGCCCAAGCTCATTTGGAACCACTGGATCATAAGGGGTTCATTCTTGATATATTAGACCATCCTCACATGGTACATCTGCAGGTGAGCTTTCGGGTAGGAAGTGCCATTATACTTCTCGAATTCTGGCATCTTAAATTTGTTTGGCATGTTGACCTTCTCATAAACAGACAAATCAATCGGAAGTGAACTTTGCAAACCCTGCAATTGTTTTACTTTCTCTTCAAGCTTTGCAAAGCGTTCATCCTGCTCTGTTTTAAAGACCTTATGAGTTTTGGCCTTTCCTTCCACGACAATGACATCATCTTCTAAGGGGGGCATGACGTCATCAAATTCATTGGATTGGCCATGATCAACTTTCTGCTTAAGTGCTGTAGTTCCAAGAGGTGTGACTTCTAGGCTCGAACTTGCTCGGAGCTCCTTAAACTCAGTTGTCATTTGTTGTATTGCAGCGAAGCATTGATTCATTTGACATTCAATTTTATCAATACGTTCGCGCAACTCAGTTTGCTCAGCCATTCGTGCTTTCAATCTCGTAATGATGGGTGAACGAGATGGCTCCGTTATCACCTAATTTAAAGAAAAGAGAACACATAAGCATCGCATATGGAACGTGCCAATCCATGACAAAGGTCTAGCTGCTTTTATTCATTAATGGAAGTATTTTATGTGAAGTAAAAACTTGAAATGCCCTAAACAAATGAACTAGGAAGGCAAAGAACTCAACTAGACATTAAAAAAAAAAAAATTTAGACTCGAGACATTTCACTTGGCTTGATCAATATACAATTGAGATACTTTTAGACGAAATCGCTTATTCTCCTCCGCAAGATGTGCCGCACGCCTTTTGGTCTCTTCAGCAACTCTTTTGAGGCGTCTATACTCCGCATGGTTGGTGATCTTCTCGGCCACTTTCGGTATCTTTGGGTGTAGCTCCTTTGGGATCTTGTGCCGTTGAATATATTCGATAGAGGCATAGTACCTTCTTTTTCTACCTTTCAACTCCTTCTCTGGCCATATGAGCTTCCGTGGGTGGCATATATCCCACATCGATTTGATTGTAAGAACGGAATCCTCATGATCTTGATTCTCGTCAGTGAAGTTAACTTGAAGCGGGTCTGCTTGCAAAGCTTGTGGAAGTTCTTGCACAACTTGATATTGATGAGTCACTCTAGTTGGGTAGTACTCCGTTGCTCCAAAAATCCCAAGTAGGGATAGGGCCAATACGCCCACATGTGAGCCTCGCCTTACGAACTTGGAACCATTTAGCATGCCATAGGAATCCTTTGGAATCAGGTTTTTTCATGAAAGCTAGCCATCTAGAATAATGATGATCCGGCACATGTTTTTGTTTGTTCTCAAATCTCATAATAGGGTGATTAGAGTCGCAAACATCAAGTATGGTCATTAAACCACCAAACCCTTTTATGTGAGAAAGAAACCAAATTTGTAAAAGCTCAGGAGAAGCATGCAAAACCTTGTCACCACCTTCTTTAAATCGAGTAAGGGAAAGAAAAGTTTCGGTCAAAGTAGTGTTAACAAAATTCTTTCCTTCAAGGATCTGCCTAACTAGATTAGCAATCAAAGGATTAATAGCATTCTTGTAGTGAGGGAAAACTATAAACCCAAAGAAAGCTAATAGGAAGACCCTACGCATTTGAAAGGAGTTGCCATTTTCAAAATATTCATTTAAAAATGAAAATGGGCATGAATTTCGGTGATCTTTCAAAACTTTTCTTATTTTATCTTCTTTAATTCTCAGAAAATCAGACAAGGCCGTGATAGGATCTATTCCAATAGGTGGACTAACTAATTCAGCTTCCAAAGATTTTCCCATGGCAATACTATATTCTTCCAAGGTAGGAGTGAGCTCATGCTTACCACCAAAGATAAAAGTAGAAGTTTGAGGGCACCAACAATGAGCAAGAGCTTGAACAAGGCCACCATGAATATTAATGCGTAGTAGAGGAAGGAGCCGACCGATGTATGACTCCACGAACTCACGGCTAGCTTGGTCTAACTTGCCCCACCATGTGTTAAGCTTTTCCTTAGGAGGGAGAATAATTCGAAGGTTTGGTATTCCCATTGTATATTGACCAAGACTCGATACCAACCTAATGTCATGGACTGACAAAATAATAAATTAAATAAATTACAAAAGGAGAGTTAAGAGAACTTA
Source organism: Angophora floribunda (assembly GCA_014182895.1). Lineage (NCBI taxonomy): Eukaryota > Viridiplantae > Streptophyta > Magnoliopsida > Myrtales > Myrtaceae > Angophora > Angophora floribunda. Next base: position 33,152,461 of record CM024707.1, on the reverse strand, counting down.
CTTCACTGATAAAAAGGCAACAATCACATAGACATGCGCATGGTACGTGGCTCGATTTCTACTCTAGAAGGCTTAACAAAATGGAGCCACAAGGATAATCGGACTAGCCGCGGGCTTGCGGACTAAGTCGGGTCCTCATGACTCCGGCTTTGTCAAAGAGCCAACCCGGGTCGTGGGCATACGGACCGAGGTGGGTACTCTTGACACCAGGAAAGAAATTTCGGGATTGAGATGGGTGACTCATACCGCGGGCATGCGGTCGGAGTGGTATCCATCTCAATACCATCCTAATTAATCCTATGCAGCCCAGGTCCGGCGGCAGGTTGTGTGTGCAAGAGTGTAGTGTAAATGCATAGGCATGCATAACAGTTTATATTCACAACAACAACACTTCAAAAATTCAAAACATTCATTCCCAACTCCAACCTGCAAGACAAGGGGTTAACATTCACTCCACCCCTTATAACTTCCATCTGCAAAAACATTTAACACCTCAAATGGTTAGGGACATACTTGGTATCCTCGCTGCCAAACAAAAAAAAATTTAAAAAAAAGAGAAAATTGGCCTAAGTCCACTAAGAGTTTAAACTCAAGTCCCCAGCGGAGTCGCCAAGCTATCGCGACCTCACCTCGGGTGCACCACCTAGAGTTTGGCTAATGGATTACTAAGCCTAAACTTAGTTCGGGCTCTCCCAAGTCCATACCAATTCGCGACTTGGGGTTTAAGTTTTTTAACATGCCAATGGTTTTTACTTAGGAGTCGCCACTAATCTATTTTTGGTGGGTTGATTAGAAACCCAAGTAAAGTAGTGGGAGAGTTACTTTACTCCTACAAACCAGAGACTATGAGATCGGGGACTTGATTACGTTAGATTTCTCTAACGCCCTTTCGGTATCTTTTCTCTTTTATTTAAAAAAATGATTTGCAGGGAATTTAGATTGATTTTAATTTACTCCCTAACATGCAATGTGATCATGCGAGTGTGCAACCATTATTTAACACTCAATAAAACAACACAATAAATAAATTGCGAGCACAATGAAAAGACACTTACCTCGAAGCAACGAAAGCATCTGCAATGTTGGCTTAAAAAAATCACATCAATGATCCTAGCTATGATTTCTAATTAACATGCAATCATTCAATTTTTTTTTAAGGTTTTCACTTATTTAATGAGCCCTAAAAAAACTAAGTGCAATGCATGCAATGACGTGCAAAAGTGTCTAACTATAATAACATGCAACGTGCAACCTAATATGCAAATTATATGTCACATGACATTAAGTATTTAATTTAATCTAAAGCTAGAAAATATTTAATGCAATTATCCTAGTATGTCACGCATTCGAATGGCCCTAAACATGCAATGACTAGATGACACATGGAAGATGACCTAATTCTACATGACATGAACATGGCAATTTTTTTTTTTATAATCAAAATTCGAAATTAAAACTAACCTATAGTTAAATATGCAAACTATTAAAAGAAAATATTCTAACAATAACCACATCCAACTAAACTATATTTTTTTGGGTTTTCTTTTATACGCAAAATTAATTCGAGCATATGCATCAAGAAAAGCATGGCAACAAATCAGGCAAGATATTATCCTTTTCCGTCTAATTTCTGAAATAAATTGACAAATCGTATCTCGGGCATGAGATCGGATTGACGATTTTTCCGTGCAATCGCGAATCGTATCTTGGGCGTGAGATCGGATTGACGATTATAGCACGTTGTGAATTAAGGAAAATTTCCTATTTCACAAGAGGTCAGGAAATCTTTTGGATATAGCAATATTGATCAAATATTTTACTAAGATTGCAATTCCACGAACTAGGCAATAAAATATGAGAAAATTGCATTAATCGGGATTCTCACCTAGTCTTCGGTATCGCACGAACAAAACTTCCGAATTGGGGCTCGTCGAACAATGAGATCGGCAAGTTGTGGTGGTGTTCGGCGCTCAGGCACGGATCACGGTAGTGAGACTCTTCAATCGGTGAGGATTCCACGAACGTGTATTTTCTTTGTGAACGTGTCTCCAACACGTGGCTTTGGGATTTGCTGCACAAAGGACTATCAGAAGGAAGTGTTGCTAGTGGTGAAGAGTTGAACTTTGCAGGACTGGTCAACAATGTGACTCATGCGCACGAAGAAGATGTTGAGACCCATCGGGAACCTGCAAAAGGGTTGATAAAAGTGAATCGAACGAGCTGCAGCGCCAAGGACCGGTTTAAGCTGGCTCGGATACTCGACGAAGAGAGCTGGACAGCTGGTATGAGGAGCGTCAGGACGCGCTGGACGATTGCTGATTTGGGATCTTGGCTAACGTTCGTGATCTTGCAAGAGGCTGTAGACTCGGAATGGCCAGAGAAAATTGCGTGGAGAAGACGAGGAGCGATCGCTAGTGGATGTCAAGGCTCAGGAACGAACGATGAAGAACCTTTTTCGAACCACCCCTCCGACAACCTCTCTCTCTTCTTTCTTTTCTCACTGTGGAGAACGATGTTTTTGAGACATTCTCTTCTCTATCTTTTTTCTCTCTTTCGTGGCTCTCTCCTTTTCTGTGGATTTTTTTTGTGTGTCTTTCTTCAGTGTGTGTGGCTCCCCTTTTTATAGGTGAGAGGATTATGTTATTTAAGGAAAGATGATAAATCTGCACGTTGCCTATTTAGCTTTTGTATCCCACGTGCAATCTTTTTCCAATATTTCATCCGACACATTTCCTAAATATTGAAAGAATAATGCGAATATTCTCGGGAACATTCTCATATTCCAACTCGTCACTCCTTGACGGGCCTAGCCAAATTCTTTTCCCTTATGGGCTTAGTCCAACTTGTTAAATTAAAGCTTAGAACCATCAATTAAAGCCCATCTGCCACATGTCCAATGCAAATGCAATAATAAATGCTCCTAAAACTATATGCTATGCAATTTAATCATAATATTTTTTGTTTAGGGGTTAAAATTAATCCCTAAATTTTTGTGCATTAAATTATGAATGATCAATCAAAATTTAGGTGTCAACAAAAACTATACCTTTTCTTGACTTGGATCTTCCCTTGGATTTATCATGGTTGTAGGAGTGTCGAGATTTACTCCTTCCTCTATGCTCTGAGACAAGAAGTTGTGGTTCAGAGAAGTCAGACACTTTGTTCATTGTAACTTCACTTTTCCGTTAGTGATGGTGAGTGGAGAGTTGTCACTAATATCCCATGACTATCTGGAAGTAATCTAAGGAAGAACAACAATTGGAGGTCATCATTTATCAAGCTTTGCAACTCATTCAAGTGACTTGCCATTGGAGTGCCCCTTTGATATTTGAAAGTGCCAAGCTTCTTGATCAAAAGTAAAGCTTTTTGCTGGCCAATTTCCTCTCACAAAACACTTCGCGTTTCTTCCAGTGTTTTTGCCGAAGTTTCATTCTCTAAATGGTGAAAACATTGTGATCCAACCATTACCTGATGAAACCTTACCAGCATCCTCTTTAGTAGAAATAGGAACCTCCACCTCTTATTTTTTAGGGATAAGTGCACTGAAAATCCTAAAATTTGTCATGAAAGTGCAATTGAATCCTAAAACTTTTAAAAAATGCAACTAAATCCTAAAACTTTCAAAATGTGAAATTAACTCTAAAAATATGTCACGAAAATATAATCGAGTTCTAAAATTTTCAAAAAGTGTAATCAACGAAATGACTTAATTGTACTTTTTAAAAAGTTTTAAATCTCAATAAAACTTCGTGGGAAATTTTTATACTGAAGCCTAGTTAATGGGCGCTCCACTTTTCTCTTACAAATAAAGAACAATAGTTTTATAACCCCCCCAAAAAAAAACAGAAGCTATTAGTTGAGGTACTAGTTTTCACGTCGAAGTCACGTGCTCGTGTCCAGCCTAATTCAGCGAGCTGAAATTGGAATGCTACTTGTTCTTTCATTTCTAGCACTCGCGATAGATTGAATGAAATAAATAAATGGATTCATTAATATGCTTTGAGATCCAAGATAGGCAAAAACAGTGAGAATCTGGAGAAAATTACGAGCTGGAAATATTAGAGAGGTGTCCCTGTGCTCAGGAACAGTTGAAGCGTCGTGGACTTGCAGGTCAAGATGGACATGGTTGATTTGTGGGCTCCCGTAATGTGTGTATAGATTCAAGGAAAATATGTGGAGCGTGCAGAAGGGACAAAAGTAATTCGGACTAGGATGTAAGAGATTAAGTGGGACGAGTTCGGTTCAAACATTGAACAGACCCGAGACGGTCCAATCAAGTTGAAATTATCTTTTTGTTTTAGATATCAAATCCCATTTGGTTTGACGTTGGTCTCAGTTTTTCAGACCCCACCAAATCCATAAACTGAATTGTGATTGCTGCGCTCTTATATTTGTCTATTTTCAATCAATTATTAACAATAATAATTGATTTGAGTAATCTTTATACGTACTAGAAAATTACCGTTTATCAATGTAAATTTCTTTTCATCAGCGATGAACAAGACCATTGCGAGGGTGACTATATTTTCTTACGAAAGGTGCCGCGTTGAAAAAGAAATCTACTTAAACCGAAGTCAAGGAATATTACTTTAGAAATATAAGTTCAACATAAGTGACGAATACATAGTCTTAGTCAACAAATTATAGACTATATGGGTACCGAATGTTCATCCTTAATTTCTCTTGAAAATTCTGACATTGTTTTACGTTAGGCTTCCAGAAAACAATGTGGCAGTGCTCTTCCTGTGAAATCTCATAGTAGAGCACCAGTAATTATCAGTGGAGTTACGACGGTGGAAGCGTGTATACTGATCGACGCTCGATGCTCATGTTACTAAAAAAAATATCGTTGAAAACAACCTGTGTCGGGTGGGAATGAAGTAAACTCATATAGAAAGTTGGACTAACTTCCCAATTCACAATGAGGGATCGATTACAAAATCACTTGGAAGTACAGACAAACGGCCGATTTTCTCATGGAAGGTCTTCCATTAATCTCTAACTTCATTTGTGAGGAATACCAAGCCAAAAGGTTTAAATACTCGTATTGTTTAAAAGAAAAAGAACTCGCGCGTAAATTAAGCGACAAAGTGATCTTGTTAATTTGGAAGGGGAGCACACGCAATGACGGTTTTAGAGTAGACATTGAGAAAAGATACGAACTTGAGGACTGCACAACTCAATACTTTACGCAATCTATATTAGTAGCTTGGATTGTACAGATATTGATGTTGATATACTAATTATTTGAGGGCAGCAATCAAAAGTGCTGACGTGCATCGACTTCCTTTCAAGATGAAGAAATGGTTGCGAAAGCTGAAAAGTGAAGCATCGAAGACGGCAGCCTCTAAAACGAAAAACCAAGGGAGAAACAGCAGCTGCAAGAGGGAAGACCACTAATCAACAGTTTGTAACTGGTATCAAGAGATTGTTCAAGTAAATCTATCCTGCAAAAACTTAACCGAACAATTTGCAAGAGCTAGAAATTGGAAAAGAAAGGCTGTTAAGAGAAACTTACCTAAAAGAAAAAAAGGCACGTCCACTATCAAAAATATTCATGGAGCTGCCTGTACAGAGTCGTGGATCTGGCGAATTCGTAGACATGAGGCAAAAGGGCGAATTCATCATAAACGCCAACCATTTTAGTAAAGTCTACCAGATGTGAGACGCCTGACATAGAAACCTATAGGGTCGTCCAAAGGAAACAGGTGAACACAATTCCAATACCAGTTTATAACTCAGGTGTACTGCTGCACGTGTTGAGGCCCTTGGGAAACTTAACAACTTCTGTGAAAACTCTAGCAGTGCATCCAATGTAAAATAATCCTTTGATGGACAACCAATGTCACTTGAAAACATGTACTTGCTACATGTTCGCTGCAGAGTCTTCTTGGTATAAATCTCCATTTTCTCCAGGACCTGTGCATACTTGAGTAGAAATTCAATGAGCTCAATGACATCAGGCTCCAGTACATAACCATATATCTTAACATGCTTAAGATGGTGCTCGAGGAAGGAAAATGTGCCATCCGCTGAACTCCAGTAACTATAGCCATTGAACTCAAATGCAAGCTCCCACCCTGCTTTGGCAAGCTAAAAATTTAAGCAACTTTTCAATCTCCATTAATTCCAAATGCCAATATGCCAACAAAATGTTACAGTTCAAACATTTATACCTCGGATTCATCTTCATCTCTTCCAGGATAAACATAGATAGTGAGTGTCCCAAGAAAATGAGAGTTCCTCAACAAGCTAGAAATGCTGGGGAGGTACTGCTTTTTCAGACACAGTTGAAGTGTCACATGCTTCCAGGCGAAAAATGGGCATGGGATTTGTCAGCTCCCATAAAGTCAATAACTGGTTTAAAAAGAATTACTTGGACCGATTTTGAATGAAAATTAGTATCGGAAATACATTGTGGCTACTCGAGAGCATGTGTATGTATGGACTGATTGAAATGAAATTATATGATATCATTCAATTCAGAGTCTTGTCAGATAATGTAGTATATTTAGAGAGGCTAATCACAAGAGCATGGAAATGCAAATTTAGAATGGCAACAGATGTCATGAAAAAGGTGAAAACAATATCTTCCACAGAATACCACAAAGCAAACAAGGACACAAGGAAGACAGACACCTAACTAGCTGGAGTTTTCGGTTACATGAATAGGTTATGGATAATAGTAAACAATTGCTCAAAGTTCATAGGTCGGCAGATGCAATGAGGGCCACTCTATAAAAGTTTAGGTGGGCAAAAATAAAAGAAGCCAGCCTAAGTAAATAATATTTTCTTTTACTCTTCATCTGGGACATTACCTCATGAACTGAAGCATAAAAAAGCAACAGAAGAAAGAAGCCAAAGCAGAGAAACGGCACAGCCACTGTCCATTTCAAATAAGACCCATTCAAAATCAGTTCACCCAACTTCTATTCTACAAATTTTAGGACAGTTAAATTGTGAGAATATCCAATCAAACAAATAGTCATACTCCTTACCTGAAGGATCAGAACCTAAATCATTTAAAAGTACCTCAAAGCAAGACAAATTAGGTCAGAGCAACAGCAGAGAAACCATACCAATATGCACCAATCGCGTGGCATAAAATAAGGACTACAGCTGAGCTTTTCCAGAAGCAGTCTGCACTCATAATATTCTCCATGCGGATATATAAAATAATCACTGAAGCAGAGGGAAGTATCAAACAGTGATGACACATTAGTCGCCTTGACATAATTTAAACACCCGGCAATATCCAGAATATTCACATTAGGACAAACTAGCTCCAGATTACAGTGATCAATGGTTACATGTTTTATATCTGATCGTGTAAGATCAAGCTTATTCAAACTGCCGCATTCCTTTAAATTTAACTCTTCAATAGATGGGCCACAACAGAATTTGGGCTCGTGGAGGCCACAACAATCTTCAAGAGACGAATCTTTCAGAAATGGCCTACCATATGGTATGTCAGCCATTTTGTTGTCAGTTAAGTCAATTTGCTTCATAAACAATTTTTTAAGCGACCTTAGTTGCACCCGTCCCACCAGCCAGACCTCACAGGAAGCCAGCTTCAGCTCTACTAAGCAACTACACCTAAGAACAAAGCCGGGCAACACGTAAAGATTATTTTTATAACTGCCTAGTACACCCTAGGAAGTTCAAATTGAAGGACTTAACCTTTCTCCTCATTGCAAAACGAATCTATGTACCGATTTTGTTTGACCTTCTTGTCTCTTCATTAATACCATCCTTCCATCGTTGATCATGAGAAAATACTCATTCTCATCGGGATACACCTCAGCCGCATAGTCTAAATTAAGACGGAACAATTGGACTGTGGGGCTCTCGTGTAGAGTGAGCACATGGTCGATAAAATTCACGAATCTCTCATTGACTTCAAAAGCAGTCTCCTCCTTGCAGCTGTGGTAAGCACAGTGATCGAATGATCAGTGGCGCATAGAAGTCCAGAGGTAACGGAATCTCGGGATCGGGACCACCACCGTCCTTACGGCGTCTCTCGTGGGCAGGAAGGACAGAATATGAAGGAGCACCGAGTCTGGCAGATTACTAATCGCATCACGTCCGTCATCTCCGTCCATCTTCCGACGTTTGAAATTGCTACTTTCCAGGGAGATATCATCCCCCGCCATTGTAGTTCCCCTGCAGGACACTCTCAAGATATCGAACGCAAAAACCCAAAAATAAAAACAAAACTAAAGGCAAAGAGATATCACAGGACAATGCTTCAAAGGGATCGAAACAAAGGTCTGTTAGTGAAAACTGGGAACCAGAAAGAGCAACGCAAAATGGGTTCGCGAGAATGAAGCTACTAAGCAATTTCGACAAACAGTTGGCGTCGAACATAACAACAAACCAATTTCCGGTAATAAGAGGGTAGTCATTCAAGCACCTAAAGGCAAACGGTGGAAGTGGCAGACGATTGAAAGCGTTGCTTTCGACGTCGCGTGCGATCGGCGTGCGAATTCAACCCGTATTGCTTTGGAAAATCAAGTCGAACTCCATTTTCGTCCCTATAGTCCAGTTGCGGCTGCACGGAGGAGAGTAATGTGCATCACGCGGCCATGGTTTGTCGACGATCGAAGGAATTGGAGAGGTAACGGAGATGGAGGAGTGGTGTCTTGGTGAGCCCGTAGAAAAAAGCAGAAACACCATGAAGATTGCACGTGTACAGGGGAACACGTGTACCCATACGCCCGTTAGAAATTTTCATACATATGTGCCCATGAGACAATTTTACGTTGGTCATACATCAGCACAGCGTAGCGGAAGCAACGGCAAACGAACCGGATAGTCTAACCGCCTGTTTATTTCCCGAAGAACGAACCATATAATCCAAACGACACATTACTTACCGAAAAATGAATTATTTACAGTCATTCGAGTTATTACAATTTTATTTCTTCAAAACAATTTCTATTTACATTGTGATTCGTTAGTGTACATTATCGTTATTTCCGCCATTAACTTTCCTATAGATTTCTACGCTTTTTTTCTCTTATTCATCATTCATCCTAATTTTTTTGTTGAACTCAATGATTATAATTTTATAGTTCTTGTGATTTGTCTACTCCCCTCGCCGTACCTTTCTTTTCTCATTCATAATTTTCCCCAAATGATAGTAATGTTTTTTACTTTTCTTTAAAGTTCAAGATCTTATCCCTCGTAACTTTCCCCTAAACCTAGTAATTGTCCTTTGCAAAAAATTTGGAGGTTTTCTCGCTCAAATGATCAAGTCTCATATGCCATAAATTAGATTTCACTACTCTTCCCACGACCTGAATTTGGTCCTTGCACACCTTAGCTTGTATGCAGAGAAGAGCACAAGACTTCCCCCTCTTTACTAGGATGTGCGATTCCTTGACAAGCTTCTAAGTCCCATCCTTGAACCGACTTTCCGACTCATCATCATCTAATATTGCGGTAGAACTCGAGTTCAACCGAAGGTGTGGAATATGCCTCACATGCTTGAGCATTATTAGCCTGTTGCCCAAGCTAGTTTGAAGAAACATCACCAAGCCCCAATATTTTTTGTAACATCTTGATGACATATCTATTACGACACAAAGAAATTAACACGAGGCACCACAATTTATTATGACTCAATCCAACTCCTGGTTCGCAACCGCAAAACAATCGTCATCGCAAGTAGACAGCACACACAAATCTTCATGGGAACTTACCATGGTAGTGTAATGTCAGGATTACCACAATTATAACAATTTATGCCTTTTAATGTCTTGATTCTTCCGTTGGATCTATCACGGTTGTGGGAGTCTTGAGACTTACTCATTCCTCTATGCTCTGATACAACAAGTTGTGGTTGAGAGGAGTTCCACACTTTTCTTCCGAATCTCATGCTCAAGCAAGCTAAAATTTCTCTGCATCCAACTTCACTTTTCCATTGGATGCTGATGGGATGAGAGTCGTCACCCAATATCCCATAACTATCTGAGGCCAACTAAGGAAGAACAATGCTGGTAGCTCATCATCAAAACTATCTTCATCGTTACAAGTTCATTTATCAACCTTTGCAACTCATTCAAGTGATCTGTCATTGTAGTGCTCTCTCGATATTTCAAAGCGTCAAGCTTCTTTGATAAACAATAAAGCTTGTTATCAGCCAATTTCCTCTCACACAAGGCTCCGAGCTTCTTCCATATTGTTTTTGCCAAAGTTTCATTCTCCAAATGGTGATGAGCCATTACCTAATGAAACCTATCCGTTTCCTATTTAGAAACTACTGTTGTTGTTCTGTATTATCAAGTTATCCTCTCCACTCTCAATGGGACCATGCATTTCCTTGCGATAAAGCCAATGAAGCATCTTGCCTTTCCATGTCCTGTAGTTGGCACCATTTAGGCTGACTCCTATACTGGTATTCACCTCAGCATAGAGCATGGGATCACTTGAGTTTGCAAGCTACAGAGAGTTTGGTTAAGCTTTTGTGCTCAGCTCTACTAATGGTTTTAGCTGTGTAGCTTCTGCACTAATTGCATTATGAATTCTCGACTGTAAGTCTGTTGCACAATTGACTGGCAATTGCTAACACATCTGATGTCAGATTTGCAAGGGTTGCAATCCGTCAGTTAGTAAACAATTAAAATCGCTGAGCACTTGGATCTCTGTTTACACATGAGAAAGACAATGCTCTATTCTTTCTGAGTAAACATGCCTTTAGAAAATGGTCAATTCAGTAAAGGATCGGGGCACTAGCAATGGCAGTGCTTGGGGATTCAACGCAGAGACGATGCTGCTTCTTCAGTGATCCTTCTGCACTCTCTCCGCCTCTTTTGACTTGGAGGCTCAATTTCGAAGGCACTTTTTGCGCACTGATAAAAACAGAGGTCAATTCGAAAAAGAGTATTCTGCACAAATTACTGGCCTTGCAACAGCAAATGTTCTACAGACATTCTAGAATGATATCATTTAATCAAGCAATGTGTGTTCAGCAATGAAACAGAGAAAGCTGGAAGCCTATTTCATTGCAATAAGAGAGATCCCAAAAGATAGTCATGCTAGTTGCTCAAAGCAGCACATTTGCAAGCAATAATACATCATAAGTATGTTATCAATCCAACCATACTAGTTCACTGAACGCAGAATCAACAAAAACAGAAGAAGAAAAAAGGCGCACTACTTCTTTGATCTCACAATCCAATCAAACATCCCAAGTGACTATCTATCTAGATGCACGATATCAGTTCCTCCGGTTGGGCCTTTCAAAAGCCCGGCACTTCTTCTTATAGGATGGACTTGCTGTTGTGCGGAAGAACACCCTAACTAGATGAGAAAAGAAACAAGAATAATCAAGAACACGGAGATTTACGTGGTTCGGCGAAAAATCCGCCTACATCCACGGGAGAGAGAGACGATTTCTTATTGAGCGTATTCTCACTCCAAGTACAAGGTACAATGCTGATATATATAGATCTTCAGATCCCCACCTTCCTAATCTAAATAGGAAAAGAATTCCACCCTAAAGATATTACCTAATTTGAAACTTACTAATAATATCTTCAGTAATTATCCCCTATATATTAGAGATATCATGATATATCCCAATTACATTGAATCGGGACTATTTCCCATTAATATCTCTTATAGATAGGTTCAAATCTAAGAAACAAATAATCTGCAATCTTCAAGCCTTTCTAGATTTCCCGATCGACTTTTAATTCGAATTTCCAATCGATCAAATTTGTGGAATTCAAGACAATATCAACAAATCTTCACCTTTGGCTTGAATAAACCACAAGCCTCCACTTGAACCAAGAAAACGAATATATCTCTCCCTCCACCGTACCTTCGCAAAGATACGCCCGCACCTAGATCGGTGCGGCCTCCATCAACTTCAATGATGAGTGAGAGAAATCTCCACATTTGGCTTGAATAAACCACAAGCCTCCACTTGAACCAAGAAAACGAATATATCTCTCCCTCCACCATACCTTCACAAAGGTACGCCCGCACCTGAGATCGGTGCGGCCTCCATCAACTTCAATGATGAGTGAGAGAAATCTCCACCTTTGGCTTGAATAAACCACAAGCCTCCACTTGAACCAAGAAAACAGATATATCTCTCCATCCATCGTACCTTCACAAAGGTACGCCCGCACCTGGATCGGTGCGGCCTCCATCAACTTCAATGATGAGTGAGAGAAATCAAATCCCTGCAGGACTTGATCTTCTCTGTGCTAGCATCCGTGGACACAAATGCTCCACCTTGCACTATGGTTCCTATAAGTCGATATAGGTTCCCGTGCCTCGTCCCTTAAGAACAACCGAGCTCCCTTAATCACCTTCAAGACTCCACCTTGAGCCGTGTACTTGCATCCATTGGATTCAAGTGCTCCTAATGAGATCAAATTCTTCCTTAGACCTGGAATATGACGCACGTCTGCCAAGGTTCTAATCATGCCATCAAACATCTTGATTTTCACGGTTCCGACTCCCACAGTCTTGCATGAAGTATCATTCCCCATGAGAACTAAACCACCATCATATGCCTTGTACTCATCGAAGGCCTCTCGATGAGCACACATATGATAAGTGCATCCGGAGTCCAGGATCCACGAATCTTCAAAGGTGTCATTCCCCGATGATATGGACAAGACGTCCCCATCATTGGTCTCAATGCTGTCGGCTACACTTGCCTCATCTGAGCTCTTCTTCTTTTTCTCGTTCTTATTTGAACAGAATCTCTTGGTATGCCCTTCCTAATTACACCCGCAGTATCTTCCTTTGAACTTTCCCTTGGATTTTGATCGACCCCTACTGCTCGATCCTCGATCCATTGATCTTCCTCTTCCTTGATTGCTTTTCTCCTTTGCAAAGAGTCCCACTCCCGAAGATTTTGAACTACTTGCCCTTTTCGGGTGTCGTTTGAAATTAGGGCAACAAATCACCTCTCCGATCTCCGAGTTTCTTTGCCATAAAGGATCGTAGTCACCAAGTGGTCAAACGAATCGGGCAACGATGCCGATAGTAGAAGCGCTATGTCTTCATCCTCGAACTTTACCTCCAAGCTTGTAAGTTCACTAATCATCTGATTGAACACATTGAGGTGTTCCAACAGATCTCCCCCTTCACTCATATGAAGTGAATACAATATCTTCTTCAAGAACAGCTTGTTCGTAAGAGATTTCGTCATGTAGATGCTTTCGAGTTTGAGCCATACCTCCAGAGCAGATTCGATTTCTGCTACATATTGAAGGGCCTCATCTGATAGGTTCAATCGGATTGCGCTGCACGCCCTCTCCTCCATGTCGGCCCAATCATCATCAATGATGGTGTCCGACTTGTTCAATCTTCCCAGAAGAACCTTTGATAAACCTTGTTGAATCAACGGATCCTTCACCATTCTCTACCGTAGTGTAAAATTATTCTTCTCGATGAATCGTTCAATATCAAATCGAACGGTTGAACCTTTTCCAGCCATCTAGTTAGAAGTCGCAATACAGGAACAGAGAACCTGGATTGCTCTGATACCAATTGTTGCGGAAAGGGCGAGTGATTGAACAATAAAATAGACAGAATAAAGAAAATAAATCGGACACCAGATTTACGGGGTTCGGTCGTAGAGACCTACGTCCACGGGGAGAGCAACGACGAATTCCACTATAGAACAAGCGATACAACGGAGATTACACACTCGAGTCACTCAAACACTCTCAGTGTTTCCCAAGCCCCAATTACACCCAATAACTCATGCAGTGTTTAGCACTTTCCGCTCTGATACCAATTGTTGTGCGGAAGAACACCCTAACTAGATGAGAAAAGAAACAAGAATAATCAAGAACACGGAGATTTACGTGGTTCGGCGAAAAATCCGCCTACATCCACGGGAGAGAGAGACGATTTCTTATTGAGCGTATTCTCACTCCAAGTACAAGGTACAATGTTGATATATATAGATCTTCAGATCCCCACCTTCCTAATCCAAATAGGAAAGAATTAGTTCCCCACTTTCCTAATCCAAATAGGAAAAGAATTCCACCCTAAAGATATTACCTAATTTGAAACTTACTAATAATATCTTCAGTAATTATCCCCTATATATTAGAGATATCATGATATATCCCAGTTACATTGAATCGGGACTATTTCCCATTAATACCTCTTATAGATAGGTTCAAATCTAGGAAACAAATAATCTGCAATCTTCAAGCCTTCCTAGATTTCCCGATCGACTTTTAATTCGAATTTCCAATCGATCAAATTTGTGGAATTCAAGACAATATCAACACTTGCTTGCTGTCATTCTTTTTCTTCTTTCTTGATGGGCTTGCTGCTTCAACGGGAAGTGCTGCCGCTTCAACGGGAAGTGCTGCTACTTCAATTGGTGGTTGTATTTTTGCTGCTTGTCTTGACATCCTTCTTGTAACACGCTGGGGAATGCCACTCTGTTGGCCACAAGTTGAGTTTTTTGTTGTGGTGTTGGTTTGGCTTGCATGATCAGCTCTCATCCTTTTGCCCTGTTTAGCACTTGTAGTCTTAAGCTGACGTGACTAGATTTCACATGAAGCAAAAAAGCCGGTAAAAACCAAAATTCAAACAAAACCACTACCTACAGTCCCATCGACATGCGTCAATAAAGTCCCACTAGCAACACCAGCAATCGTATCCCAACACAAATAGATTATAAAAAAGAGAACGGCAACACTCTTAGAGGGACTACAATGAAATATCTACCTTTCTTTAGACTGTTCTGTCCTTTTCTTCTGGTTTCAAATAAAAAAATAAAAATTGAAGACTGTAAACTTCAATGTACACCTAACATGAGTGCTCTTTATCGTTTCTGTTGCAAAATCTTGAGATAGCTAATCTCTTCTCCAGACTTTGATGTCGTTGAGTGGAAATTGGTGATTGTGATGGCAAACTAGGGTTCGGTTTGAGGAATTTGGGGATTCCGACGGAAATTGAGGTTTGCAGCGAGTTAGGGGAGCTGATTTGGGGATTTTTGTGGTTTAGTTGATTTTTTTCTTTTGGGGATACATTCCAAAAGAAACGGCGTCACTTCAATTAATTCTTTCCACATCAAATCACCGATTGTGCTACATAAGGCGACAATGATTGGTCGGAAGATATAGAACTATATTGGAACAATTAGAAGATTTAGGATTTCATTGAAATCTGTGCAATAGGTTAGGACTGAAATTGTAAGTAGCCAAAATCTATATCCAGTTTCATTTCTCTGTGTTATTTATGTTATTACTTTAGTAAACTTTGATTCCTTGTCCTATGTTCACTTTAATTACACGTAGTACTTCATGTACTACTATCTTCTAATGTTAGTTATTTATTTCAGTTAAAATACCAATATAAATTCAATTTTTGTTTTTGCATTTTTTAACTATAAAAGAGTTATTTTCTACTTTTCAAATGAAAAATCCACAACCATGGGACACATTGTTTCAAATCAGTTTATGAAAGTCTTAATGTTTTTGTATACTTCCTTATTCTGAAGTAATATGCTTCGATATTATATAATGCCTTTTTTCATCATAAGTCACAGTTTGTAGTGAAATAATATGTTCACTCATATAAAAATTACATCCTAACTCATAATATAACTATTTTTTCAAGCAGCATGTGCTTTAATTTACTTTGATATAATTATGTATTATTTTTTTGTCGGAAAGGAAGTTTCTATAATAATAATTATTATTTTTGATATAATTATGTTTTATGAACAGACGTGAATCCTACGTAGTGGCAATATGCTATAGTTTTAAAAACGCACAGTCAACTAGACAAGCTCACTGTTGACCAAAACTAGAAAGATAGTCAAGCCCACTGTATACGCATGCATCGGCAAAACAACAAACGTGTAACACAGTTATTGCTTAATCTGCAATTGGGTGGATTAGCCCTATATTAAACTGCATGAATAGTCTAACAGAAATAATAAAGAAAAAGGCCAAACAAATTATCCAATTATGTTTACTCAAGAGGAAAACAACAAATTCATAGGAGATAAATTATCATAATATTAAATATATATACCATGAATTATCTACCTTCATCATTTGTTTTTCCATGTGACGACACTTGGTAGAATCTAATGAGTTATTGTGTTTTTTCCCCTTTTGTAGAGCTACGAATTGGACATTAATTTCTCCACAAATAATAGAATCAAATTGTCCATGATTACTTTTATCATACGTACCACAACGTACAAATGAATGCAGATTCCTCTTCTAGCCGCTAGTTGCACCATATACTTCACGTCCTCATCACACATGATGGCTAGGAGCACTTCACGATCAATCTTGCACCACATTCTCTCCAAGCGAAAGCCGAAATTTTTCACGTCAGCAACCAATTCTTCATATGTCATTGAATCAGGGTTGACAACTTCGTTTTTTCTCTCTATTCCACCAATAAACATAGGCCCATAATAGTCACTGGACTCCTTTCCTCCAAGGTGGAATTGGATTGTGAAGGAAATCTGTGACAAAAAAAGTTCAACCGGAGAGCCAAACAACATATTTATTGGATATACACTAAACTTCTTGCATATTTACCCAAAAATCAAATCAGCACAAATACAAGTATGTGATGTAAATTTAAATTAAACATCAAATAAGTTAGATAACTATCTATCTAGGAGTACAATCTCATCACAGATTCCCTTTACGTGAAAAAAAAAAAAAAAATTAAAATGCCTCTGTAAATAAAACTTTCTAGTAGCGGTTTTTTCCACTATTGATTGAGGGACATCAATTATTGACTTTCTTGCCAACCATCAAATCAAGGGTAGATGAGGTTGCTTGTGAAACATTTTCTTCATACTACTATATTATTCAAAAATGGCATCGATAGAAATAGTCTTAATTTTTTTTTTTTTGAATATTATAGTCTTGACAATTATATGTACTTAAAATACTTTATCCACATCTTGACAAGTGTTACTCCTAACATTACCTCGTATCTTGCAATGGTTATCTTGCTAACAAACTGTAGTTTTTATTATTATTATAACAAATTGTAGTTAAGGTGGTACAATAATTAAAATTTGATACGGTGTTTTGAAATCTATAATTGGTGATCGATTATCTAATTTCTTGTTTGTGAAAGCAAATTTGGATGATTAATATTTAAATAATGATTAAATGAGTTTCCTGGCAATATTAAAAAATCAAAACTATCCAACACCGAAAAGGCAAGTAGAGATTAGTTACTAAGATAGAAAAAAATGCAGCCTAAGTAATTAAACTACAACCCAAAATGGGAACCACAAATGCAGGAGGAAAGATTGCTTTAGGAACCGCAAATATCCAACACCAGAAAATGATGGAAATAAATCAGCCACCTAGGAAATTAGAGTGCAACCAAAAAATTGCGACTTTAAAAGGGTGAATATTGTGTGACTAAAGAAAGGAGGATATTTTTGCACCTTGTTTGATTTATTCTGAAGAATCTCCTCTCTATATCGCTTCCAACAATCTCGGAAAGAATTTTTGATAGAGTATCCACACCAACAAATATTGACGAAGCAATCATCTGATATTTTTGTGCAAGATGCATCAATCGACCATCTCAATGACAAGCAATTGAAGACCAACAAGAATTTCCCAGACTCTAGCTCGTTTAGGCCCTCAACATTAGTAAGTATAATGCACCATCCAATTTCCAATCTATTCAGGTTCTTCAAGTATGATAACCCACTTATTCTTGTTAGAGAGTCGCAATAAATAACGGTCAAGTCTTTCAACGATTTCGAAATAGCCACAATTTGTATCTCAACTAGCTCTGGACAACACAACATATACACTTCCTGTAGCTTCCCTAGTCCTGAAGAATGGATAATCTCTTAAGCTGATTGCAACTGACAACCCTTAATTTCTCCAATTGTGATAGTCCATCTAGGAGAATATTTTCCACTTCACAACATTCGATGTTTAAAGTAGACAAATTTCTCCAACTCAAATCGGAGGACGGAAGCTGCATGAGGGATTTTAAGTCCAGGTGTCTCAAAACAAGCTCTTTCAAATAAGAAAGAGCAACCAACTCCGGAGGTGCAGGGATGTTTAGCAGTGCTAACTCTTAACCTTTCTATTCTAGATAAATTCCCAATCCACCTTAAGTCGCATCCTGAGATTAGGTTTGATTTGCCTTCATAACAAGAGCCATCGCTTAGTAGCAGATCAACCAAATTAGTAAGTTCCGATAGATTGGGGATTGAGATCAATGATGTGGATCGAAGATGTAGATAGGTTAGACTTTTGGGAAGCTCTAGCAACTCTTGAATCTCATGACAATCGGTTAAGTTTAGGGCTTGGAGTTGATGAAGCTTGTTGATTGTCCTTGGGATTCCACAAATACTGGTGGCCTGTAAATCTAGGATTCTTAAAAATGACCATTCTCCAATTTCAATAGGAATTTTACCTTTCATTCTAAAATGCCTAGAGAGAACTAGCTCTTCAAGATTTACCAAAGCGTCGATGCCACTAGGTAACTGCCAATCATGATTTTCCATAAAAAACCACATAGATATGGGAAAGTGCAAGATCCGTAATGATTTTAACTGTTCAATGGAGTTGGGAAGTTCCCTTATATTCGTGTCTATCAAAAGAAAAAATTTCAAGTTTCAGATTACAAATATATGAATTTTAACATTCCAATGAAATGTGGAAGTTTGACAATGCACGTACCTGATAAGTCTAACTTCTTCAATGAGGTCAAATTTCCAAGTGAGCATGGAAGTTCTAATTCTCCACACCTCAACAAAGAGAAATGCTCAAGCTTCACCAGTGCCCCCACTTCTTCCGGCAAATCAGTCAAATTCGAGCATGATATGATCTTTAACTCAATCAATGACTGTAGATGTCCAATGAAGCTTCCAATTCTCTTTAGACTAGAGCATCCGTGAAGAGTCAGTCTCTTTAAAGCCGTGCACATAGAGATGTTTGGGATTGTTGTTATGTTATAACAAAAGGCAATAGATAGAACTTTCAAATTTTGTGCTCTCTATAAAAATGGATGACACGTTGAGTGTAAGGACCATCGCATTATACATAAGGGAACTATCATACTTGAATTTAAAACATGTAATTTACCTTGATTAGGTCCCATGCTTTTGAATCATCCTTGAGGTGAATCCCGTAAAGTTCATAAACAACAAGCTCATCCATATACAAATTGTCCGCCCTAAAATCCAAATCGAAATCGTTTATCCTATGATCCTTCCAAAGAGGACTATTACTCCAAGAAAACCACCTCAATTTGGAGGGACACCTTGCAAAGTCCCCAACATAAGTTCCCCTTTGAGAAATCTTAGGTTTGGTATTCATTGCGTATTTCTATGGGGGGCTATCTGTAGATATCTTAAGCGCTCGAACGTTGTGCTTTATCTGTAAGTGAAAATTTGCAATGATGTGAAGAAGTTTGTCAACTTTCAACAACTATGTTTTACAACTCAAATGGATGGGAAAGAATTGATAGAGGTCCTAAACAAAAAAAAGAATTCATACTTACCTCTTCAGTTTTTATGATTTGAAGAGCTTCTTCTGCAATCCATAACCTACTTTGCTTTTCAAGGTCATATGGACTATGACGTCCTGGATTTTCCAACCAGTTTTGGATTTTATGAATACATAGTCATCAATGCATTACTAGTCAGTTTTGCTCTGAACTGATTACTTAAGAGATACTAACTGAAGGGGAGATGCTACTAAAGACTTCATGGACGCGCGATTCTTAAAAGAAAACCACTCGTTGGTCTGAGATACGCTCGATTTGCAATTGATTGACTTAATCATGATTTCTATCCAAATTCGATTGTCACGATTTTTTGGACGTCGGGATTAATTATTAGACTACAACTTCATTAATTTCTGAAAATTCCGATCCATTCGGGAACGTCAAAATAAGGATGTACGGGTCGTAGGATTGAACCCGACGTTTCTCGTCGCGTATTTTCGAGCCTTGGGTGTCTCGGTGATATTCGATTCCGAGAATCGCGTGTGGACGAAATTGCCCCCTAGTCCGTTTTGGACTGAGAGACAATTCTTGTTTGTTTTTTTAGAGGGATTTGGGGAGAGACTAGGGGGATTTTCGTATCCCCCTTCTGCCGCTCCTTTCTCTCTCTCCTGTCTCTCTCTCACGTCCCTTCTCCCCTCTCGTTTCTCTCTTTCCTCTCTTTTTTCTTCCTCCTTCCCCACGCGGTCAGCCGCCCAACCCCTGCTGTCTCTGACCCTCTGACTTTCTCTCTCTCTCTCCTCCGTGCGGTTTCCTTCCCCATGCATGCACGTACGCATGCTGCAGCAGCTTTCTCTTCTTCTTCTTCTTCTGCTTCGGTTTCTCCTCTGCGACGGGACGGACTGCTGCTGCTGCCGCCCCCCCTCCGTCCGCCGCCTCGTCAGCCCGCTGCCGGAGCCCGACAGCCGCCCGAACCAGCCCGTCCCCTCCTTTGTCCTGCCGGTTTCGCAGCCGCCCGCCCGCCCCTCCTTCTCTCCGTCGCTGCTTCGGTCGACGGCCGTCGCCTCCGCCGCGGCTCGGCCCAACTGCCGCGGGCCTCGCCGCCGCCGCCTAGCCCCGAACCCGCTGAGTTTCTCTCCTCTGCCGGTTCTCTCCTCAGCAGGCTTCGGTTTGCCTGTCGCCGCCCAGCGCCGCCTCGGAGCTTGCCCCAGCCGCCCGAGCCGGCCACCTCCTCCCTGCACCGCCGAACGACCGCCCAGCTCGGCCGCTGCTCTCCTCCTCTCGGTTACTCGCGGAAGCCGCCCGAACCGCCGCTCTCAACCTCCTTCCTCCCGGTCCCCTCGCCGGAGCGAGCAGGGCCGACCAGCCGCTATCCAGCCGCCGCCCAGCCGGGCGTCGGGTCGCTGCCGGTCCCGTCCGTCGTCGTACGCCGTTCCCTCCTCCGTCATTCTCCCTCTCGGTTCTGGTCAGGCCGTGCCGCCGCCCTCCACCAGCCGACCGCCGCTCCCAACCGCCGCTGTCCGGTCACCGGAGCCCGTCTCAGCCGACCGGAGCCGCCGCGGAGTCCGCCTTCCTCGCGGGTCAGCTCGGTCCGAACCGTTTCGGCCGAGATCCGGTTCCGTAACGTCCGGCTTCGACAAACCGGCGGTGCCGCACGCCCGCCTCGTCGTCGCCGTCGCGCTGGTGTCACCGGGTGAGTTTAACCCTCGATTAGTCCGTTGAACTCATTTAGGGGGAGATTAGATTAGAGTAACCGCGATTATATGTTAATTATGTGGTTAGACATGTTATGGAGGATTATTAGTAACTAGTTAGAGTAACCGAGGATTAGTGTAATAATTCGGATTAGGAATATTTTATTAAATGGACTTTCTTCACGGACAATTTGCCTTCCTAGGTCTATTAATAGATCATGCATCCAAAACTTATCATTGTCCAATATCTTGAGCACCTACTAATAAGGGCATCAATTCCTCTTTCAGGATAAAATAAACAACTCTCCCACATATAAATTGCATTGGTATTCTTCTTATTGAAAAAGAAGCATGCTATATCAAGAAAAATTTGCTTATGCTATATCTTCAAATCATCATAGCTAATCCTCAACATCTTTTGAATCTCTTCCTCAGGTTCTTTCTTCAATTTGGCCAACGTCTCTTTCCAAAATGCTTCTCTTTTCCCATTAAGTAATGAACCCACCACTTTAATCGCCAAAGGAAGCCCTCCCATATGTGAGATAATTTCACTTGAAAGCCCACAATAATCATCCAACGGAAAGTCTTGACAAAAGGCATGCTGACAAAAAAGCTGAAGTGCAAGATCATCATCCATCTTTGGCATCTCATAGCATAGAATTTCACCTTGAAATCCCTTAACTCGTAGAACATCTCTGTTTCTCATTGTAATGATTATTCTAGATCCTGAATGTAATGAAGAATTTCCTATTAGTTCCTTAATGCGCTCTTCACTATCAACATCGTCCAAAACCACAAGGACTTTCTTTGCGCTGAGGGTGGTTCCAATCCTCTGTATTCCACGTTCAATATCCTTGAATTGCTCTACAGATTCGGAACCAACAATGTCAGACAGTAATTTCTTCTGCAACTCAACTATGCCCTCCTTGGTTGATGAATTTTCTCGGACATCCTCTAGGAAGCTACAACACTTTCCAAAATAGGATAAAAGTTTATTGAAGATGACCTTAGCAACAGTTGTTTTACCGATCCCACTCATTCCGTGGATTCCAATGAGCCGCACATCATTATGGTTGACATCTAATGACTCTTCCAAGTCTTTTACCATAACATCAAGTCCAATTAATTTTTCAGTCACTAATTTATGCTTTGTCTTTAGCTTCTTCAATGCTTTTTCAACAATCGATTTGACAATCTCTGCTTGGCTGCCATGTACAAAAGCAATCTCATCAGTGGACTAAATTCATTTCACACTCATACATCACACGTGGGATTGTCGACATTTTCACATGAAAAGATTGAAGTACAAATGACGGATATATAATTACATTGAATAATTGATCCAAGCTAATTTAGTAGAATCCACTTGACATGTTGTACAATAATGTCTTACGCCGCCAAAAGTTACCAAGTGGCTACGTCATCCATTAAACACTATAGTATGGTGAGGAAAAATAACCCCCGCTGCCCCCCCCACCAAAAAAAAAAAAAAAAAAAACACAAAACATCTGTATTGATTTAACTTACGCATGTAAGTCTTCTATGAATGTGATCATGGCAAGTATAATGGAAATTAAAAAGCCATGGCACATTAATATTGGTTCAAAATTGAATACCGATAGACCTGTCTCCCTTAGGACTAACTTGGTGGTTAAGAAATGAAGACGTGGAGATTGTACATACAACACACTTTTGATTTTCCGAATCATTAAGTGGGTACATTCCTATGTTTGGACCATCTACTTGAGCTTCAGCTTGCACCTTACCTGGTGCATAGAGTTAGCAAGATAAGCTATAGTTTCGGAGTTTCTTTATTTAAGGCGGATTTCCTTATCAATATAAAAACAAAACAGAGAGGCCTGTCATTTTGCTTTTCCATAACTCCATCTTCAGGTTGAACTTAAAAATCCAAAATTCTCAATGGCGTATTGGCACATTGACTACATACCTAAAAGCATAAGAGATTGCCAACTCTAATAAATTATGCAAATACAGCTCAATTGCATTGGAGATGCTAATGGGAGCCCACAAATTGTCGATCGATAGTCGAATTATGTGATGTTATTGATGAGTGATGATAAGCATATTAAATTGCTAATGTAAATGCCATGCGATGACCCCAAAAACAAGATACAAATGCCATGTTGGGCCACACCGCTACCATGTTGCGCCCCAACCCTTGTGGTCCACTATCCATTTCAGCCTTTGTTACTTTGGATTAGATTAGATGGGTGGTTAATATATCGACGCTTTTTAGTTTGCCTAAGAGTAAAGACAACGCTGAAGGAAGGTGAAAAGGAAAATGCTAAGGAGAAATTGCAAAAGCCATTTTCCACACATATTGACTTCCATCTCCACATTTCATTACATAAAAATTGACTCCCCAAATTTCCATGTTTTTCAAATTGCATGCGTTGTCGTAACTTATTAATCCAATTGCCATTTTCTTATCAACATTACCCTCACCACTCTCCTTAATCTGTGACTATCGACCTTCAGCTGCTCCCTATTGTCGGCCGCTATCTACTCGTCCAGTGCTCGTACGGCATAACCCCCTACACCGTCCTTCACCCCTCTCTCTCTCTCTCTCTCTCTCAAACACGTTTGTACGCGTGGCAACACTACTCGGAGGCCTCTGCGCCATCACCCTCAGACGAGAGGTCCACATAGGGTGTTGCCTCCGGCCCAGTCCACCCACCATACGTGGGATTGTCAAAATCTTAACTTGAAAAGATTTGAAGTACATCGAAACGATATTTAAGTACAAATAATAATAATTATAGGCTAAATTAGCAAAGCTTATATGATATGTTTTTCATCTATGATTATATAAATTTCTAAAGATAATAATATTGCCTTACACGATGGCCACAGTTATCAAGTGTCTACCATATTGTGCGTAAGCAAAATTTTAGCATTTAGCTAGCCCTGGACAAAATTTCAGCAATCGCAATGGGAGAATCATGAGTCGAGATAATGTAAACAAATGAAACGTCATCTATTGAACAGTGTAGTTTGGTTGGCAAATATATATATAATCCTGTGAAAAAAGCCCAAAATATTTTTATTGACTTAACTTATGCATCTTAGCTAGTCATGGACCTAAGCATAAGTCATAGTTTCGTAATTAACCAATCTAAGGTGGACTTCTTTGTCACTATTAATACAAAATGGAGAGGCCCTGTCTGTTTGCTTTCCAGTAACTCCATCTTTTGGTTGGAAATCCAGAATTCTAAAGCGGCATGTTGATCACATACGTAACCCCAAAAGCTTGCCCATTCTAAAACATTATGCAAAAACAGCTCATTTACTTTCGAGAAGCTAATGGGCTCGCCCGCATGCTATAAAAGCACATAGTAATATTATGTGTTAGGTCTAAATTTATCGATTGAACAACCGAATTATGTGTTGTTATTGATGAATTATAGTAAGCATATTAAGTAATTAATATAAAGGCCATGTGACGACCCCTGAAAACAAAGTACAAATGACACACGGGGCCATGACACTACCACGTTGGGCCCCAACTCATCAAATACTCATTGTCAAGCCATGTGGCTCATTATTCATCTCCACCTTTTATTACTTTGGATTAGGTTACATGGGTGACTACTATTTCACCGCTTTTTAGTTTGCCTAATGCAACCCTCAAGAAAGGTGAAAAGGGAAATAATAATAAATCCCTAAAACCATTTTCACACTTCAATTCGCATCTCCATATTCCACAATTTGCAAATCGAATCCCCAATTATTACTTTTTTTTTTATGAATTGCATTTGTTGCCCTAACTTTCTTATTAAAAGGATCGTCACCACTCGCCTCAACTTGTGATAGACGACCTCAGCTGCCGTCTGCCCTCAACCGCTGTCTACTGGTTTGCTGCTCGTACCAGCACGAAGTTGTGGCGCCCCCTACACCATGAGTCCCTTCCCCTCACCCCCCCTTCCATATCCTACCACTCAAAGGCCTCCACGCCATCGCCGACCTCACATCGGCAGTTGGCAATGATTGTTGCCTCCGGCCTGTCCAAATTCGGGGTGCCCGACCTTGATTTGGACCTCCCATGAGCTCTGCAAAGCCCGAGGCCCCTAGATGACGGCCCCGTCGTTCTCTACATGTTCTTAGGCTACTCTTGCTTTTATTGAATATTTAGATAAGATTCTTCTTCTTTGAATCTGAGTTTCCTCGTGTAATTGGTGTTTCTTAAGGTGCAATCACAAATGTATACATTAAAGTCGACACCAAATGCCATCTTTGATTTTTTCCGTCCTGTCCGTGTAGATGGAAAATGGAATTCTATATTCTTATCACAAGGGTAATTGGATTATTTGGGTTGAAAATTGTAAATTGTATAAATGAGGTGGTAGATAAATATGAATGCAAAAAAAATCCGAAGTTGATTTTAGTAATTTTCCCAAATAATAATTGCAAACAAGTGCTTTTGAATATTTCGTAGCCTCACGATACAGCGAAGAGGGGAAAATGACTATTACAAGGAATATGGAGGTCTACGCCATTGAAGTTATTGACAAAGGAGGGGAAAATTTTAGGGAAGATGTGGAGCAGGGGATGTAAAGTCGAACAAGAGCAGCAACTGGAGAAAGTTTTCAATATTTTCCAATTAAAAATAATAATAAAAGAAATTAGTTGGCCGGTAATGTTGTGTCCCCTAAAACAATAGAAAAAGAAATAGATAGGGAAAGAGTTATTACCTTGTGTTCTTTTTCACGACCCATCCCTTGTGGTCATCTACCTTTCCAAGAGCTGTTTTCCAAGCCTCAACTTCGTCGGGAAACTTCTTCCTGTGTTCCTCGAAAGCAGCTTGATAGGGTGCATCGCCATCTGGTCGAGTCTTAAGTTTAACATCATCAGGTTCTACAAGGAAAAATATAGGAAAGATACTTTTTTGATCTCCTGAGTTAGACACATTATCCATTATGAGCTTAAACTCACGGAGACACCATTTACTGGAAGCATAATTCTGAGAGAAGATAGGTATGTAGAGTTTGGAGTTGTTGATAGCACGTTCAAGTCTATCACTGATAACATCACCGATAGGGAGTTGTTCTTCGTCCCTGAATGTGTGGACTCCGGCATCTACCAAGCCATTGTAGAGGAAGTTGGTAAAATCATGACGAGTATCCTCTCCTCTAAAATTCAAGAACACATCGTACTCACATCCTGATGCTACCGCAGCATCACCACTCGCTCCAGCCTTCCAGTTTGCCATAGCTAGGAAGCTTGTTACTTCCAGAGATCTCTCTCCCAAAAGAGAGAAAAAAGGGCTGGTGGGGCGTGGCCTAGAAAAGAAGTGAGCTGAGGTTTTCGATATGAGCGAGGCAAGTGAGTGCCGATATCTTAAATACTTGGCCGGCTCACTTTTTTTTCTTCTTTTTTTGTAATATCGAATATGGTGAGCTCACTTTAAAATCAAGTTTAATTGCCTACTTCCCACCTAACACTCTGCACAAGCAGGTTGACGCCGAGAAAATATCGGGTACGGCTCTGAGGTCAGCTCAGCAATGAATTATTCCATTTATCTTGCGACACTTATTCCATGCGGGCCTACCTTTTAGTCTCCGTCTCCCCTCTCCCGCCCTCACCGTCTCGCCCTTCCCTTCTCTCTCTTCTTTTTTCCCTTTTTTTCTTTTATATCTTCTTCTCTCTTCTCTCCCTTCACGTCTTCCTCTTCCTCTCTCTCTCCTCCGCCTTACCCCTTTTCCCTTCTCCGACCTCGACCTCGGACCCCACCTCATTGCCTCCGGCACGTCGCCTCCATCCCTGCCCGCTTCTTCTCGAGCTTGAAGACGGACCGGCGAACTGAAACGACAGTGAGGAGGTAAACTGAGCAGCGGTGAGGTGATGGTGGTGGAAGGGGACGTACGGCCATTGTTTTCCCCGTCGGAGTGAGAGGAAGAAGAAGAAAAAAGAAAAAAGAAAAAAGAGAGAGAAGGGAGAGCCGAGGCGTTGAGCGAGTATTTTCTCGGGAGGCGGAGACTGAAAGGTGGGCCCGCGTATTACAGGTGTCGCAATAGGAATGGACTTGTTTTATTTTTTTCTGAGTTGGCCTCATAGCTGTATCCAATATTTGCGCAATTAATATCGGCAAAGGTGACAAGACTTTTTAATAAGTTTAGGAAATTTTTTAAAGACTCCTTGGGGGACCATAAAGGGCAATTAGACATTAGTTTTCCTTTGGAATAAAGGAGTCTCTCAACTTGTTTTTCTTGTTTTGCATACTTCTTGTTCGACTTCGCCATTCCCCTAAAAGTATAAATGGAGATGTGATGTCCCCACAGCCCTCGCTCGGGCTCGCCGTCACCTCGCCTGTGGTAGGGGAGATCAGCTCGCCATCATCGAGAAGGAAGAAGAAATCGAAAAAAGAAAGAATGAGGAAAAATTCAGAAAAAAATTATTAGAATGTTATTAGAATTTATTCATATTAACGTCGGCCGTCTTATGTGGCGCCATCGACATCCAAAATTGGCAAAAGTGATTGGATAGACTTAATTAATAAAAATTAAAAATGTTTTAACAGAATTGTTGACACCTAAATTTTGATTGATCATTCGTAATTTAATGCACAAAAAATTTAGGGATTAATTTTAACCCCTAAACAAAAAATATTAGGATTAAATTGCATAGCATATAGTTTTAGGAGCATTTATTATTGCATTTGCATTAGACATGTGGAAGATGGGCTTCAATTGATGGTTCTAAGCTTTAATTTAACAAGTTGGACTAAGCCCACGGTGAAAAAGAATTTGGCTAGGCCCGTTAAGGGGTGACGAGTTGGAATATGAGAATATTCTCGAGAATATGAGAATGTTATCGGAATATTCTCATTATTCTTTCAATATTCATGAAAAGATCGAATGAAATATTGGAAAAATATTGCACGTGGGATACAAGAGCTAAATAGACAACGTGCAGATTTATCATCTTTCCTTAAATAACATAGTCCTCTCACCTATAAAAGGGGGCCACACACACTGAAGAGAGACAAAAAAAAATACAGAAGAAAGAGAGCCATCGGTGAAAAAAAATCGAGAGAAAAGTGACGAGAGAAGAGAGAAAAAAGGAAGGGTGTCCAGAGGAGACGAGGAATCCACAGATCGAGGATGACTTCTCTGGTGGGCGCTTGAGGAAGAATTTGCTGTGTGCGAGTGGCTTCTTGAGTGGGTGAAAAGAATAAAAATATAGAGCCCATTGATCAGAAGAAGCTCACGGCCAAAGGACGTCCACGATACTGGACGACCGCAAAAGGAGATTGAAGGAGAATTCGGCAGCTACAACATATTATCTGGTCCCCCATCCAGCGAGGCCTTTCGGCACTCTCGCCGCTATTCTCAGTTGATTCCCGAACATCATCGTGGAAGCCATCGAGTGGAATCCTCACTGCGACGTCCTCTCCGAAACTGAGCTGCTGTCCCTGAAGTGAGCTGCTCCCGCGCTGTCCACAGAGCGCTGCTGCTGCCCCGACCAGGATAGAACCGACTACCGCGTCTTCAATATCAACCACCGTTCTCACTCGTGTCCAAACCAAGTCAATTTCACGAAATTTCTGTTCTTGCAGTTTCGTTGATTGTGAGCCCACAATCGAGTGTAACAAGCCACGCCACTGTGAATCGTCGATCGTAACCTTGCGATTCCTGCAATCTGTTACCATCCGAACTTGGAAAGAGCAAACAAGGTAGGTAAAGTTTTTATCTAAATTAATTCTTGAATATTTTGTTTCCTCGTTTGAAGTATTGCATGCTAGATTGAATTCCAATTGAGTGAGTTTGTTGTGTCATGCTAAAAATCTAAATAATCAAAAATATTGAGTCGCGAGACGTCGGATCAGGTTTTTGATTGTTTTGATTTTCTATCTTGGGTTGGGGCTAAATTGTGTGCTTTACTTATGTGTTGATTTTTTTTAATAAACTTACAAAAAATGCATAAAAAAATCTTTTGCATAATAAGGTAGATTAATGTTTCATGTCGACTAGTCTTATAGTCTACATTGCATATGACGTAGAAGATTAGGAAATTTCATTACATGCATTGCATGTAGTTTTAGGCTTCATTAAATAAGTGAAAACCTTAAAAAATATTTGAATGAGTGCGTGTTGATTAGAAATTATATCTAGGATCATTGATGTAATTTTTAAGCTAACATCGCAGATGCTTTCGTAGCTTTAAGGTAAGTAACTTCCTCCTTTTTTCTTGCAATTTATTTATTGTTTTGCTTCATTGAGTGTTAGATAATGGTTTGCGCACTCGCATGATCACATTGCATGTTAGGGAGTAAATTAAAATCAACAAAAACTGCCTGCAAATCTTTTTTTTAAATAAAAGAGAAAAGGTACCGAAAGGGCGTTAGAGAAATCTAACGTAATCAAGTCCCCGATCTCATAGTCTCTGGTTCGTAGGAGTAAAGTAATCCTCCCATTACTTTACTTGGGTTTCTAATCTACCCACCAAAAATAGATTAGTGGCGACTCCTAAGTAAAAATCATTGGCATGTTAAAAAACTTAAACCCTAAATCGCGAATTGGTATGGGCTTGGGAGAGCCCGAACTAAGTTTAGGCTTAGTAATCCATTAGCCAAACCCTAGGTGGTGCACCCGAGGTGAGGTCGCGACAGCTTGGCGACTCCACTGGGGACTTGAGTTTAAACTCTTAGTGGACTTAGGCCAATTTTCTCTTTTTAAAAAAATTTTGTTTGGCGGCGAGGATACCAGGTACGTCCCTAACCATTTGAGGTGTTAAATGTTTTTGCAGATGGGAGTTATAAGGGGTGGAGTGATTGTTAACCCTTTGTCTTGCAGGTTGGAGTTGTGAATGAATGTTTCAAATTCAAATTATTGAAGTGTTGTTGTGAATTTAAACTGTTATGCATGCTTATGCATTTTCACTACACTTTGCACACACTACCTGCCGTCGGACCTGGACCGCAATTAAGGATGTTAGGATGGTGTTGAGAAATGATCCAACCTTGAACGCGAGACTGCGATGTAGAGGTTGCCTTTCTCAACCCCGAAATTTCTTTCTTGGTGTCAAAATGTTTATCCTTGTCTGCGAAACCGCATGACTATAGGATTTTCTTTGACCAAGCCGGAGCTAAGAGGACCCGACCTTTGTACGCGAGACTGTGACAAGTCGGATCATTCCTTTTAGCTCTAATTTGCTAAGCCCTATAGTTTATGTGTCGAACCTCACGTCTCATGTGTATGTCTATGTGATTGCCATTTTTCCTTCATGAAGTAAGTATTCTCACCTTACACTATGCAATCTATTTATTTTGTCATTTTTTTTGGGTCCATGACAAAAGGTCAATTATATATAGAGAAGAGTCACTAGATTGTTTTTATGTTCATGTCTGGAGTTCAATTTCAATTTTAGAGTGTTATTTCAATTTCTTAAACTCATGTTTTAGGAATTTAATTCCCTAGGGAGTCACTTTCATTTTTTAGATTAATGTCTTTGGAATTCAATTTCACTTAATAAAAGCAACTAGATCTTTGTCATGGACCGGCATTTTCCATATGTGATGCTTATGTGTTTTCCTTTCTGCAAATCAGGTGATAACGGAGCCGTCTCGTTCACCCATCATCACGAGATTGAAAGCACGAATGGCTGAGCAAGTTGAGCTACGTGAACGTGTTAATAAAATGGAAGATCAAATGAATCAATGCTTTGCTGCAATACAACAAATGACAATTGAGTTTAAGGCGCTCCGAACAAGTTCAAGCTCGAAGTCACACCTCTTGGAACTACAACACTTAAGCGAAAAGCTGATCATGGCCTGTCCAATGAATTGGACGATGACATGCCCCCCTTAGAAGATGATGTCATTGTCGTGGAAGGAAAGGCCAAAACTCATAAGCTCTCTAAAACAGAGCAGGATGAACGCTTTGCAAAGCTTGAAGAGAAAGTGAAACAATTGCAGGGTTTGCAAAGTTCACTCCCGATTGATTTGTCTGTTTATGAGAAGGTCAACACGCCAAACAAATTTAAGATGCCAGAATTTGAGAAATATAATGGCACTTCTTGCCCGAAAGCTCACCTGCAGATGTACCATGTGAGGATGGCCCAACATATCAAGAATGAACCCCTTATGATCCAGTGGTTCCAAATGAGCTTGGGCGGGCCCGCGCTCACTTGGTATATCATGAAGAACATAAACCTCCTCGACACTTGGAGTGAGGTGGTCGATGCATTTCTTAAGCAGTACAAGTTCAACATGGACATTGCACCTTCCCGAGAAGACCTCGAGCGGATGGAAAAGAAGAAGAGTGAGTCATTTAAGGAGTATGCCATAAGATGGCGGAATCGGCCGCCCAAATCACTCCCGAGCCCACTGACAAAGAGTTGATCAAGCTATATGTTAAGACCCTCCCTTTCGAATTCCGCAATCATATGGTTGGCACTTATGTGGAGAACTTTAATCAACTCATCCCTGTGGGTGAACAAATCGAGATGGGGCTGAAGGAGGGGTGGTTTAATGAACCAAATAGGAGGTTTACTACAAAGAAGGAAAAAGAGCCTACCACTGAAGTAAATGTTGCATATGCGCAACCGACCTTTAATAAGGCTCCAATCGTTCATGTCCCTCGGAATCAGTATGGGGAAGGCCGCCCTTCCGCGTCACGACCATTCACTAAGAGGCAATTCTCTCCACTTCCTGGTCCTCTATCCCAAGTCTTGCCGATCTTGCAAAAGAATGGGCTGCTCTCCCATGAACCGAAGCGGCCCAATGCGGAGAAATTCTCTAACTACGACCCCTCCAAGAAATGCGAGTATCATATGGGAGAAGTGGGACATTCAACTGATGAATGCATAACCTTGAAGCACAAAGTTCAAAATTTATTAGACACTAATGCATTCTCATTCCGCACCAGCCAACCGAGTGTCAAGAGGAACCCACTGCCCGAGCACGAAGACAAGGTAAATGCCATATTTGGATTTGATGCTGGTCAAGTCAAGAATTTGAGAGTGCATGTTACAGATGTCTATAATGGGCTAGTAAAGGCTGGATATTACCCGAGTCATGAGGCGGTTCCCTTATCCTTGATGAAAGAAAGGGTTGCTATGATGGCGGACGCCGGTATGATTGTGTATGCTGACCATACTAACATGGTCTCCACTATATCCCAAGTCGTTATTGAGGAAGAATGGGCTGCATTGAATGCTAGTAAGGATGAAATCGATCCACTGCCTGTGGATATGCCACACCAAAAGGATGTGGAACCATTTACTAAGGTCCCGATGCACAATGATGGAATGGATGATCTGATACCTCTACGAGAAGAGAACCCTGATGATGCATTGAAAGGAATCATTAACCTATTTGATGATTTCCTTATAGGTGCCATTGAAGAAGAATCTTCGGATGGAACGGGCGCTGGCCCACAAGAGTAACTCATTTATCATTCTCGCATATTCCCCTGCATGGGAATTTTTACTGCATTTTAGGGATTTTTCTTTTATTTTCTTCTTCGTTTTCTTTTAGGGTTTGAATACTGCATTTTCCATTCAATAAGATGTAATTGATTGATGAATATCAATAAAATTACAAGTTTTGTTTTGAGGGGATGATGGGGTACACCAAACCAGCCCGGTGACGATTTCCAACATTGAAAAGAAAATATCATCCTCGGAGGAATTCTGAGGGCCGGGCTTCATCGTGTTTCCTCACCCAAAAGAAAGATTTAAAAGAAAATTTTTTGGAGCCATTTCCGAAATTATGCATTCCGGTTGGTCTGTTTATTTTTCTAACTCATTTACTTCATGACTCAAAGCATAATTTTCTTGGCCTAAGGAATGAACATCTGCAAAAGGCACAACAAGTTGTAATAGACCCATTGGCTCGATTGTTAGGCTGAGAGCACAACTCCAAAGAGTTAATGTGGGGGCATCTCTTGTTGATACTTGAGATATCTATCTTGAAAATCTAAACAAAGTGTCCTGCATTTCTCATCTTCCAAAGAAAGTGAGGGGCCAGTCAAAAGAGGACCATCCATCTTTGATGAAAGAGGTACATCTCGTCCTTGAATATAATTAATTCTGGAATTGATAGTTTGTTCTTTT
Source organism: Angophora floribunda (assembly GCA_014182895.1). NCBI lineage: Eukaryota > Viridiplantae > Streptophyta > Magnoliopsida > Myrtales > Myrtaceae > Angophora > Angophora floribunda. Next base: position 33,119,246 of record CM024707.1, on the reverse strand, counting down.
CCTTGCAGGTGACGGATCAAGGGGATGATAGATTCCGGTAATGACCCAATTGAGATAAAATCTCAATCCAAGCCAAAATGGATGTTCAATTGGCATTCTCTAGCATAGTGCCCTATTCATGCACATTCTCTTGTGCTAGGGCAAAAGCAAGAATGGAGCATTTATCAAATTAAGGATCGATTTCCAATTGATCAATATATGTGTTCGTTCCCTTCAAATAGGGGCAATCCAAGGACACTGATTGCTAATAGTCCCTTTATAGGGAAACTCCTTGAATGAATGCTCAATATCATGTTTTCATGCTTGTGAAAACATTTTTTTGAATTGTTTGCTCCAAAGTCACAAAGCTTTTCATGCTTAAAGTTGTTGAGCTCTTTTGGAAAGAGAATTTGCATGGTGATTTTACTTGCTTAACTTACTAATTTCACATAGAGATTTGTCAAGATGTGCAATTCAATGAATGACATCCAATTCTTAAGAATGCTAAGTGAGACGTGTCAGGATGATGAAAGGCAAAACATGTCCTATACACAATCCCTTGCTTATACACTTGTGAGATGAGTGCAGCAATTTCCATATCCACAAGGTAAAGAGTTCTCTTGCGAAAGGTACGACGACTGAAATGATAAGGGGCAATTCATTTCTCTATCCCAAACACTACAAGTGATCCATTGCTTAACCCCTTTGATCCTCATACACTTGTGGACATTTCTTTCAAATTACCCCTGTCAAGAACCACCCCATATCGGGGCAAGCTGGAGGTAAGTTGGCATCATGTGGTGAGAAAATTAGATAGAAATTCTCTTGCTTTCACTTGCATCAATCTTTGGGTATCTTATTGCAGATGAACTCAAACAATAATCTAAGTGCCTTAAGATGACGAAGAGCATTTTTTTCTATCCTACACACTTATATCCGTTGTATAGCCCTTTTGAGCCTACAAATTCATTTCTTTGAACCCAGTTGGTGATCATCCCCCACAAGTGGGGCAAGCAAAAAGTAATCATTCAAGAAAACAGCATGGCCTAGAGCACCAACAGAATGTGAAGACCTCGAAGTCCAAATGAAAGATTGATGCATTGTAGACAGTGTGTCAAAGGTAAAATAGGGGGCATGAAAAAGCAGTGTGCCTAGTAAAAGCAAGGCCGATGCCTGTAGACATAAGAGTAAAAAAAAGAGGGGCAAGAAAAGCAGTGTGCCTCGTAAAAGCAAGGCCAATGCCCACAAGAGAAAATGAAAAAAAGTCAGGATAGATGACTATCAATGGTGAAAAAGTTGTATCCCCAATGGAGTGGTACTCAAAGAACTCAAATGCAAAACTTTTATAGTCAATAGAGCATATTTTGAAGACAACCCTTAATGGTGAAGATGAAGACCGGCGGTAATGCCAAGATGATCACCAACTCTCACCCATCTATACACATTTTGAGCCTGATAATCCTTTCATTTCTCAACCCATGAACCTAGCCTACGTTACGTCCCTTATAAAGTCTCTTCAGATTAGGGCACTTGAATTAATGTGGGTGTTCACATGTCTTAAGCATTGCTCGAAGAAGTGCGAGCAAGATTATTTATATCTCATTTTGCAGGGTTCTTGACTTGTAAACCCAAAGGTAATTGTGGAATATTATTTTCTTTCAATAGCCTTGACTCAAAGAGTCCCCGTTGTTAAGCCGTTGACCAAGCCCACATTAAGGTCCCTATTAAAGACCTCTCATATTGGTAAGGTCGTACCGCTTGCAAGAATACTTAGACCCTTGTCGATATGATGATAGTGAGATGGAGTGATTCTCATAAAATAACCTTTCTGAATGAGAGTGAGTGAAAGTCCTTTTTAACTGAAAGTCTCTCATTGAGCATTCTTAAGAAATTCATGTCATGAGTGAAAGTTGTTTTGCAAGATTTTTCTCCCTAGTGGCAATTTGGTTGTGCAAACATTGTGCAAAACTTTGATTGGATTGAAATGTGCATTCTAGAATAACTCAAATTGTCTACCTTTTTTATGAATGCATATCAGCTTTGCTCTAATTGTGTCTAATAGATAATATTTTCTTGAAGACCAAATAATGCTCGACGTTCGAGTTGCTCTCTAAAGCCTCGAAATTCGTCCAAACATTCTTGAATTTTACAGGAAATCGACACGGCGTGCCCGGAGTCTCTTCATCAATCTGGCATGCTCCTGTAGCCTAGAGTTCCTCTTTATCCACCTGGTGTGCTGTTGTAGCCGAAAATCTCCTCATCACCTTAGAGATGTTTTCTCCAAGGGTCAGAAATGTCACCAAGTAAGTATTAAATCTCTTTGAGTACCCAAAGCAAAATTTGGCAACTCCTCCCAAAAGTTAACATCTCAGTTTGGATCTAAATGTTACACAATATTTTTGTCGAACATTTCATTTTGGACATGAATGTTCTCTGAGCTTTCTCGTCATACCTTAGTCTGGATCTAGGTATTTCGGATTATTTTAATCCAATATTTGACTCACCTAACATTGAGCATCTATTGGCGAAGTTGTCTTAATCCAATATTCATCTCACCTAACATTGAGTGTTTATTGGTTAAGTTTCATTGAACATTTCACTCTGGATATGAATGTTCTTTGATTTTTTTCAAATCATTTTAATCCAATATTTGACTCACCTAACATTGACTATTTATTGGTTAAATTGTCTTAATTCAATATTCATCTCACCTAACATTGAGTGTCTATTGGTTAAGTTTCTCAATTCTTGACATTTTAGTTTGGATCTAAATGTCTAAATCTTTCCATCGAACATTTCATTTTGGATATGAATGTTCTTTGATTTTTCTCGTTATACTCTAGTCTGGATCTAAGTATTTCGAGTTATCTTAATCAAATATTTGACTCACCTAACATTGAGCATCTATTGGTTAAGTTGTCTTAATTCAATATTCATCTCACCTAACATTGAGTGTTTATTGATTAAGTTCCTCGATTCTTGACATTTCAGTATGGATCTAAATGTCTCGAATCTTTTCATCGAATATTTCATTCTGCATATGAATGTTCTTTGATTTTTCTCGTTATACCTTAGTTTGGATCTAGGTATTTCGTGACATATTGTTCCAATGGTCGTCTCACCTAACATTGAGCGTCTGTTGATTTGGTTGCCTCAGTCTGGATCTGGGCAATTCGATAAACATTAAACTCTTCAAGAAATCTGAAATCAAAGCCAGATACTTGTGGAGTAGAAATTCATCACGTACCTTAGGATGCTCTACCGTATTGATTGGTAAGTAACTACAGGTACGCCTTTTCTTTTCTTTCATACTTTGCATTAGCTTTTCCATGCATCATATCATATTGCATTTTAAAATGGGATTCATTTTCCCACAAAAAATAACATTACATTGCATATGCATGTCAAAATTTAGGTTTCAATTTATCTTTGAATGCAACCTCTGCGAGCTCACCTTCAAAGAGGGGCAACCTTGACACCTAAATTTTGATTGATCATTCGTAATTTAATGCACAAAAATTTAGGGATTAATTTTAACCCCTAAACAAAAAATATTAGGATTAAATTGCATAGCATATAGTTTTAGGAGCATTTATTATTGCATTTGCATTAGACAGGTGGAAGATGAGGCTTCAATTGATGGTTAAGCTTTAATTTAACAAGTTGGACTAAGCCCACGGTGAAAAAGAATTTGGCTAGGCCCGTTAAGGGGTGACGAGTTGGAATATGAGAATATTCTCGAGAATATGAGAATGTTATCGAGAATATTCTCATTATTCTTTCAATATTCAAGGAAAGCATCGAATGAAATATTGGAAAAATATTGCACGTGGGATCTGAAATTTAAAATAGACAACGTGCAGATTTATCATCTTTCCTTAAATAACATAGTCCTCTCACCTATAAAAGGGGGCCACACACACTGAAGAGAGACAAAAAAAAATACAGAAGAAAGAGAGCCATCGGTGAAAAAAAATCGAGAGAAAAGTGACGAGAGAAGAGAGAAAAAAGGAAGGGTGTCCAGAGGAGACGAGGAATCCACAGATCGAGGATGACTTCTCTGGTGGGCGCTTGAGGAAGAATTTGCTGTGTGCGAGTGGCTTCTTGAGTGGGTGAAAAAGAATAAAAATATAGAGCCCATTGATCAGAAGAAGCTCACGGCCAAAGGACGTCCACGATACTGGACGACCGCAAAAGGAGATTGAAGGAGAATTCGGCAGCTACAACATATTATCTGGTCCCCCATCCAGCGAGGCCTTTCGGCACTCTCGCCGCTATTCTCAGTTGATTCCCGAACATCATCGTGGAAGCCATCGAGTGGAATCCTCACTGCGACGTCCTCTCCGAAACTGAGCTGCTGTCCCTGAAGTGAGCTGCTCCCGCGCTGTCCACAGAGCGCTGCTGCTGCCCCGACCAGGATAGAACCGACTACCGCGTCTTCAATATCAACCACCGTTCTCACTCGTGTCCAAACCAAGTCGATTTCACGAAATTTCTGTTCTTGCAGTTTCGTTGATTGTGAGCCCACAATCGAGTGTAACAAGCCACGCCACTGTGAATCGTCGATCGTAACCTTGCGATTCCTGCAATCTGTTACCATCCGAACTTGGAAAGAGCAAACAAGGTAGGTAAAGTTTTTATCTAAATTAATTCTTGAATATTTTGTTTCCTCGTTTGAAGTATTGCATGCTAGATTGAATTCCAATTGAGTGAGTTTGTTGTGTCATGCTAAAAATCTAAATAATCAAAAATATTGAGTCGCGAGACGTCGGATCGAGTTTTTGATTGTTTTGATTTTCTATCTTGGGTTGGGGCTAAATTGTGTGCTTTACTTATGTGTTGATTTTTTTTAATAAACTTACAAAAAATGCATAAAAAAATCTTTTGCATAATAAGGTAGATTAATGTTTCATGTCAGACTAGTCTTATAGTCTACATTGCATATGACGTAGAAGATTAGGAAATTTCATTACATGCATTGCATGTAGTTTTAGGCTTCATTAAATAAGTGAAAACCTTAAAAAATATTTGAATGAGTGCGTGTTGATTAGAAATTATATCTAGGATCATTGATGTAATTTTTAAGCTAACATCGCAGATGCTTTCGTAGCTTTAAGGTAAGTAACTTCCTCCTTTTTTCTTGCAATTTATTTATTGTTTTGCTTCATTGAGTGTTAGATAATGGTTTTGCGCACTCGCATGATCACATTGCATGTTAGGGAGTAAATTAAAATCAACAAAAACTGCCTGCAAATCTTTTTTTAAATAAAAGAGAAAAGGTACCGAAAGGGCGTTAGAGAAATCTAACGTAATCAAGTCCCCGATCTCATAGTCTGCGGTTCGTAGGAGTAAAGTAATCCTCCCATTACTTTACTTGGGTTTCTAATCTACCCACCAAAAATAGATTAGTGGCGACTCCTAAGTAAAAATCATTGGCATGTTAAAAAACTTAAACCCTAAATCGCGAATTGGTATGGGCTTGGGAGAGCCCGAACTAAGTTTAGGCTTAGTAATCCATTAGCCAAACCCTAGGTGGTGCACCCGAGGTGAGGTCGCGACAAGAATTAATAAAATTAAAAACTTAGAACTGAATTAATAAAAGTATAATAAATTTAGATTTTTTGAATAATTTTCCCAACAAATCATAGGAACCTTATTGCATCTTTAGGTAGAGAGCAAATACAGAACCAACCATCCCCAAAAATCCCAACAAGATGAATGCGCATTCAACCCAATCACCAAATATTCTCGGGAAAATCCATTTTTCCAAAAGGACAAAAAAAATCAATTGTTTGGAGTAGCCCCATTGGCTGGCCCTAATTATTGCTCCGTCCAAACAAATGCACCATCGACGTTGTTGATGGAGATAGCGTATGTCTTCACAAGTCCCCATCTCCCTCCCTGAATTCATCCTCTTCCTCCTCTGTAGGCGTCACTACCCGCCTCTCAAGGTCATCCCTCAACAGCACCAGACCGCCCAGCTATTGTCCTCACTGGCGCCTCTGACTGTTCCACCCGTGATTGTTATACCGACAGTAGTTGAAAAGTCTAATTAAACATTTTACAATGCTTCAAAAAGTCCCGACACATTTTTTTTCTTCTTGTCTGTGCACATGGTAAGGTTGGTCGATCAATTTACACAAGACCAATAGCTTGCGCAACGCCTTGCATTTTTTATAACTATTTCACGAATAGTATCTTCTAAAAATTTGAAGCTTTAATGACTGCTTCCAAATACTACGATTGTTGTGGGGAAGACATTTTGCATTAAATTATTTTGTACACAGGTTAAAATGTGTTGCTAGTTGATATAATGACAAACAAACGTAAAGATGTTAGTCTCAGCATATAAATAGTAATTTGAGAAATATGGGGGAGGGGATATATAATTACGTCTACATTAGGGGGTTGCAAATTTCTAATTTTTTCTAATCTTTCATGCTGTGTAGCAACACTGTGCACTTACTGTACATAATAAAGAGAGATTGAGTGATAGCAAAAAAAAAAAAAAAAAAGACTCTAAAGAAGCTCATCGTACAAGCCGAGCGAATGTGTCTGACAGCCAAAAAGAGAAGACGACTAAGACTAACTTGGTCATTGTTGGTGGGCTCACTTTAAAGATCAAAAGTAGCTTTACCAATCGCATGCGCGCCATGAAAATGATGAAACAATTTCATAGGAGGAAATATGATATGAAATCCAGTAAGATAAATTGTCAATGAAAGCAGAGAAATTAAAGTGATATTTCTCAACGTTTTTCAATATGGACAAATAATGTGTGAGCCCTCACTAGTGAAAAAGTGAAGACGACCAAGACTAACATGGTCTTTGTTGGTGGGCTCACTTTAAAGGTCACAAGTAGCTTTATCAATCGCGTAATGCGCACCATGAAAATGATGAAACAATTTCATAGGAGGAAATATGATATGAAATGTAGTAAGATAAATTGTCAATGAAAGTAGAGAAATTAAAGTGATAGTTCTCAACGTTTTTCAATATGGACAAATAATGTGTGAGCCCTCACCAGCGAAAAAGTGAAGACGACCAAGACTAAGGGTGCGTTTGGTTCAACATTTAGAAAGCCCATTGGCGAAATGCAAAGCAGTTTAGCCTAAAGAGCTTTGGGGTAAATGCAAAAACTGTTTGGTAAATTCTGCTTTGAGAAGCAACTTTGAAATGAATGCTGTTTGGTAAATTCTGCTTTGAAAAGTGCATTTACTGATTAATCTAAAAAAAATGTGGATTTTTTTAAATTTATATTTGATAACAATACTAAAGATGTTGTGCAAACAATTTAATTAAAAATAAAATCTTCTTTTTGCTAAAAATATCGAATGAAAAAAATTCATGTACCCTCTTTCTCAATTATAAGAAGAATACTTTCATTATAATAAACGCGGTAACATATGCTTTAAGGAAAAAAACTCATTATCCTTAAAAATTACAAACATTCTTAACTTAACTATTTCCTAAATTCATAGCTATTTGATTTAAGGACTTGTTTTCAAATTTTCTAAATTTTTGTCGTCGTAGTGTCGGAAAGATTCACGATTTGTCGATAGAGCTGTGTGAGCTTGGGTTCATTAGCCCATGTTGGCCAATCGTGGAACTGAAAGGTCCCGAGATATAATAGCCAATTTCTGCAACTCCTTTCTAGAAAAGAATGTTCTTAAGACGATGGCCAATTCTTGTGCAAGGAGAGTTCGGACAGCAGAGCCAATCGCCGAGCGCCGGAGATGGATGGGGGTGATTGGAGAGAGATCGCGACTTGGCTCGAATTTTCTTGATAGCGATGGTCATTAAGATAGGTCAGAATATTAGACTCTAGATCATCTCTAGGGCATGACGAAAAACTTATATGGTTACGTGCCTTCAATTTTGTTGCTTTTATCACAAGCATCTTGAACTTTCAATTTGTGCAAGTCGGCTACCTTATGGGATTTGTATAATTGAATTCTTTCGCCAGCTATAAGTACGTAAATGTTGGCCACCGAAAAAAGAAACAAGAAAATTAAGACTACTTAATTCAAAATGCTAATGCTCTTTATGAAGTAAACGAGAATTGGGAAAAGATAAATGGCAACTCACCTCATAATTGAGTCACATTGCTTCTTCTTTTTTGGAAAAATTCGTTGAATTCCATTTCACACTCAGACACTTAACGACAAAGCCAATCCTGTTTCTCCTAGCACATGGTTTTTCACAATGCTAATCAACAATATTAATCGGGGTTACACAAATAGCACCTATGCGTCACGCACATTGGTGAAAAAAATGTTGGCATCTGCTGGAGTCCATGCTTCTCTTACTTCTGGCAGTTTGATCCTTGGGACATATCTTCTTTGTTTGCCACGCCGTCGTCCAACAACAGTCCATTCTCCATTTAAGGAACAATTTCCAACAGTAAGAGTTTTTGCAGAAGCAGCCATGTCATGCAAGATCTTCTATCCTGTCTTTGATCCTACTCAGGTAAGTAAAGTCAACAGGTTGATCCATAAAATGACCACGCGGGGCAGAAAAAAGAGAAAGCAAGACAGCATAATACATGGCATATGGGAAGTGACACAAAAATCCAACAAAGAAGTGCATTGATTCTGCCATATACATTCCACGCGCTTCTGTTTTCTTATCTCCCATTTTGTTAGGTACCTTTAAGATGACATAGACAATAAAAGAAAGGTCCACTGTAAAACTTAGGTAGTCATCATCGGCCATCATTACAAATGAATTCTCAGCCAATATGGCATGTGCATGAGCAAAACTATCTATCTGCAGACTCTATCCTTCAAATTACAGTTAGACATCATCCAACAAAATCACCAGAAATATAGAGAAGCACAGGCATGCCTTCACTATTCATTCCCTAAACATCATCGATGGGATCTTCTTAAAGAATTTCATTTCAAGTTGAACAGACTTAACAGCATCAATGTTGTGTTGATGACCTGACAGGGAATCTAGTCTTTATACTTTGATATTGAGGATGGCAAGTGCAAAGCAGATACTACTTCATCATGAATCCTTCTATATTTTGGGCAGCACATGTGTTTAATAATCAAGAAGCTCATGGAGTCCAACTAGAAAGTTAATTGAGTGCACGAATAATACTCTTCCCATCAACTCACATATCCAAATGACTCCCACGTAATACACTTTCTTTTAATTGAGTGCACGAATAATACATGGTCTTTGTTGGTGGGCGCACTTTAACGATCAAAAGTAGCTTAATCAAAGAAGGCATTAACATCATGAAACAATTTCACTGATGGAAATATGATATGAAATGCAATAAGATAAAATGTTAGTAAAAGCAAAGAAACGAATATGATAGCTCTCTACATTTTTCAATTTGAACTAATAACGTATGAATCCTCACCAACGAAAAAGTGAAGACGACCAAAACTAATTTGGTCTTTATTGGTCGGCTCACTTTAAAGATCAAAAGTAGCTTCATCAATCGTGTGATGTATTCCATTAAAATGATGAAACAATTTCATTGGTGGTAATATAATATGAAATGCAGTAAGATAAATTGTTAGTAATGTCGCGACCTATTTCTTCTGAAAATAATAAATATTATAGGTTTAGGGGTATTGTCAATTTCGAGCCGACGGACCTCAATTAACTCGGGCTCTCCCAAGCCCATACCCCGCGACGTTGGGATATTCATAAAAAGCAAACACAGTCGCCACTAGTACATTGAGGTCGACTAGAAACCGAGCGAGACATGGGAGCGTGTCTCACTTTTATGCAACCAGAGAATCTAGGGTCAGGGACTTGATTACGTTAGTCGTGCGACTAACGCCCTTTCGGTACCTAACATAATCATGTGTGTTAACTAAAGACATGGCGAACACATTCGAAAAAACCTATTGTAGAACCCTAAAGGCTTATTCAATTTTGGATGTTTTCTTCTTTTTAAGGGTTTTCTAGTTTTTTGCAATTTTTTGATTTTCCTGAATTTTCTGATTTTTTTGAATTTTTTTATATTTTTTATATTTTTTGAATTTTTTTATATTTTCGAATTTTCTGAAATTAAAGAAAACAAACTTTCAAGATACGTCCTTTTTTAATTTCTAGGGATTTTCGAATTTTTTAAGATTTTTTAAGATTTTTTAAGATTTTTAAGATTTTTTTAATTTTTCAAAATTTTTTTAAAAAAAAAAAGTGATTCGGACCGGATCGGGTGACCCGGCCCTACTAAACCGACCCGGACCCTATTGGTCCGGGCTGGGCTAGCGACCGGGCTGGCCGAACGGCCCGGTCAAAAATTCTTTTAAAATGGCCCATTAGCAAAATAAATTAAAATAGCCCATTTATTTTTTAGAAAAATAAGCCCAATCACCTAGCCTAAGCCCACAAAAAATTGCTCAGCCCAGCCCTTGCCTCTTTCTATTTTCGGCCACTTCTTTCTTTTTTTTTTTTTTTTTTTATTTCTTTTTTTTCCATTTTCCTATTTTTTATGTTTTCTATTTTTTTCTCTCCTTTTTTAATCTTTTTTTTTTTTTTTTTTTCTGCATGCATATTTCTTCTGCAGATTTCCCCCGCCCCATGCAGGTCTTCCCTTCCCCATGCACGCCTGCCACTTCTTCTTCTTCTTATTTTATTTTATTTTGATCTTTTTGTTTCTTCCTTTCTTTTTTTGGTCTTCTTCTTCACGTCTTCTTCTGCGTGTTTCCCCCGACGCTGCAGCTCGCTTGGAGCTCCGTCCCCAGACCGACGACACCGGCGACCGACGAGTCCTTGCCGGCCCTTGGGAAATCGCCATGTCATCGCATGACGTCGGCCGTCCCACTATCCGGCGTCGAGCGCCGCCGACTGCCGGTGATCGTGAACACTCACCATCGCCGGAATCGGGGACACCCCGTCCGACTCGACGCGGCCCACTCATGCAAAATCGTCGTAACACTAAGAAAAGACGCGAAGGCAAGGGCGGATTCGCAATATAATAACAAACATCCAAGAAACTAGGCTACCGAGCACGGGTCCGGCGACGAAAAATTCTGGACTTCATTCAGGCATTTTAACAAACAGGGGGTATGCATTGTCAAAACGAATGATTTTTGGCTTGAACAAGAATCGACTCAGGCCCGAACTTCTAAATGAACGTGCTAGTATGCACAAGGACGTAAATGGAGGCACGGCAGGGGCCGAGGCTCACCCGAACTAGTCGGCGCGAGCTCCGGCCCGACGCCTTGCAGAAACAACACCAAAAATGCCTCTAGGAGAAGACCTACCTGGTTCGGGCGAGGCGTCACGGCGAACGGTGGCTGACGAACGGACTCCGGCGGCGTTCAAACACTCTTCCGGCGTTTGCTCTCTCGTTCTCGGTCTCTCGGTCTCTCTCCGTTGCTCACTTCGGTCTCGGGTCTCCTCTCTCTCTCTCGTTTTTTTTTTTGTTTCTCCTCGGTTTCTCCTTCTCAGTCCTCACCTCCTCTCCTCTTCTCCTCCGTTTTTTGTTTTCTTTTTGCCCTCACTCCCCCTCTCGAGCTCTCTCTCTCTCTCTATCTCGGTCCCGGGCTCCCTGTTACCCTCGGTTCCTTCTGACCTTTTTCTCGAGCTCCTGCACCGCCCTTATCCTCGACAACCCCTTGCTGCCGTCTGACCTCCCTCTGCCATCTGACTTTGCCGACCTAACCCCCGCCTGACCCGCTGATCGCGCCGGAGCTACCCTCCCCTGATTTCCTGCTGCTGCCCTGACCTGCCTTCGTTTTTTCTATTCTTCTTCTGCAGGTTGCTGCTGCCGCGCATGGACGAAGAGGGGAGGAAGAAGAAGTCCGATCGGGCCGAGCCAAGGAAGAGAAGAAAAAAATGGGCCGAGCCCGTGCGAGGAGGAGAAGAAAGGAGAAAAGGAAGGGGGTTGGGCAGGCCCAGCCTCGGCCTGCCCGAAATATTTTTTTATTTTTAATTTTTAATTTTTTTAATTTTTTTTTAGAAATTAATATGTATTTATATAAGCAAAGTAAATGGGCATTTAAGACAAAATAAATAAAATTTCGGGTGTCAACAGCTGCCCCTCTTTGAAAGGGAGCTTGAAGAGGTTCGTTTCAAAGGTTAGGTGACACCCGACTTTTACCAACGAGCCATGGAAGGGCGAATTTATTCTATTCATTTTTTTTTTTTGAGGTTTCTACTCGTGCGAACGATTTTCAACCAAGTTAATAAAGTCTCACCGTGTAACAACAGGTTTCGACTAGGTTAGTGGAGTCTTACCGTGTAAGAACAGGTTTCGACTGGGTTAGTAAAGTCTTACCGTGTAACAATGGGCTTTGACTTGGAGGGAGGTCTTACCGTGTAACAACGGGCTTCGACCGAGTTAGTAAAGTCTTACCTCTTACCGTGTAACAACGGGCTTCAACCGAGTTAGTAAAGTCTTACCGTGTAACAACGGGCTTCGACCGAGTTGGTAAAGTCTTACCGTGTAACAACGGGCTGACTTGGAGGGAGGTGCTGCAGTGTAACAACGAGCTTCGGCCGAGAATGCATGGTTTAAGGAGGACCCATGAACCTTTTTGGAAATTGCATGGTTTCAGGTTGACCATGAACCGTGTGGTTTAAGGATAGACCCACGAACCGTGTGGTTTAAGGATATGCCCACCAACCTTGTGGTTTAAGGATAGACCACTAACCTTTTGGAAATTGCATGGTTTTCCGGTTGACCAACAACCATGTGGTTTAAGGAGGACCCACGAACCGTGTGGTTTTAAGGAAGACCCACAAACCCTATTAGAAATCGCATGGTTTTCCGGTTGACCATGAACCATGTGGTTTAAGGAGGACCCATGAACCATTTTAGAAATTGCATGGTTTTCCGGTTGACCATGAACCATGTGGTTTAAGGAGGACCCACGAACCATTTTAGAAATTGCATGGTTTTTCGGTTAACCATGAACCATGTGGTTTAAGGAGGACCCACGAACCATGTGGTTTTAAGGAAGACCCACAAACCCTGTGAAAATTGTATGGTTTTCCGGTTGACCATGAACCATTTAGAAATAGCATGGTTTCACTGAGTGAACCTGTCCAATTCAACTTGAGCAAATGTCATTAGAGACAATATCAGAAAAATGCATTGGCAATATGTAGCATTAATTGCATGAGCAAATCAAGCTAAGTCTTATCACATTGAAAACATTTGATTTTTGGATTTTTTTTTTTTTTTAGTATCATGTATCACAAAATTGTCATCAAGCTTGGAAGATATCATTAATCATCAAATCCATTTAGGAGAAAAATTATGTTAGAATGATCTTACTCATGAAAGAGGTTCATTAAGCATGCCAAGCAAGAGCTTCTTAGTTAGAAATGGCTTATCACACGCTCTCAAGAAGGGCTATTTGATCCCATCCATTCATGTGGGAAGTAATTTGATCACTCAATTTAACTCACATCTCCAATGTCGAAGGATTCGAGAATCATTCGCAATAAGTACACCTTGACCAATCCAAAAGATCTTTCAGAAGGACCGTAATGCAGGGTTTGTCATGGTTTTAGTAATAGATAAGCATCATTGGTCATGAAATGAAATAATTCTCTGCTAACATCTTCGCTAGGTTTACAAGTCAAGAAACCTTAAGATGAGATAAGACAACCTTGCCCCCACCTCTTCGAGTGGTAGCTTCTTTGGAAAATCCTTATTCTCGCTTGAATCATCTCAATCTGAAGAGACTTCGGGAAGGGTTGTAATGTTGGTTTGGTTATGGCTTGAAAGGCTCAGAATTTTTCACAAAAAGGGATTTGAAAGTTGGTGATTGTCATGGCATCATGGTCATATCACTCAATCTTTTTTTAAAGCACTTGACTTTTGAAATCTGAATTGTCTCGAAAGTCCATTGACTAATCGAATGAGAGTTTTGCCCTTCTCAATTTTTTTTGCATTTGCAATGATTCTCTTCTCAATGCAAACATTTTGAATTTGACAATTTTTTTGCATGGGAATTTTTCACCATTTGATGCGAATCCTTTTCTTTTCATTTTTCTCTTCTTATTTTTCATGGGCATTGGCCTTGCTTTTACCGAACACACTTTGCTTTTCATGCCCCTTAATTTTCATTGGACTTTTGCTCTTTTGAACTCTTTGAGCTTTTTGGACTTACGAGAGTTTTTTTTTTTTTTCACATTTTCACATAAGCGTCGATTGCCTTGGTTGATCATGTGCCTTGCCCCAGTATGGGGAGATAATCACCACTTGGGGTTTTAGAAATGAACGATCAGGCTCAACTTGGCTTAAGCAATGGGCAATGGTGTTTGGGTAAAGAAACGAATGCTCTTCTTCACCTTGGGATGTTTCAAGCTTTCATAAGAATTCACCTGAAAATACCACAAAAAGATTAATGCAAGTGAAAGCAAAGAAGTCTTTCTCATCTTTTCACCATATGATATCAACCAAACCCTCCAAATCTGCCCCATTGTGGGGTGGTTCTTGACAGGGGTATTTTATGATTTCTCCACTTTAAAAGGCTCAAATGGGCTGACTATGGTCACCTGCAGTATATAAGATAGAGAAGATAAATGCCTCTTTCATTTTGGTCCGTGTACAATTGCGAATGACTCATTTGTCCTTAAACGACATAGGTTTTCTTTTTCGCTCAATTCTCACAATGTTTGAAGGACGTGTTTGGAAATGGATTGCCTTTCATCGTCCTAAGCATTTCCCGCTTGGCATGATTAAATATTTCAATTTCATTTAGTCAAAATCATCTAAGTAGATTAATCTCCATGGGGGATTTTGATTCAAAATGAGTGATCCATCAAGCAGACATACAATTTTGAGATAAAAAAACAATGCTCAGAAACTTTTGTGAAATTTTTTTTCAATTTTTATCTCTTTTTTTTTCTTCTTTTTACATGCTCCAAGTAAAATGCTAAAATTTTTTGTTTTGAAAATTCTCAATTTTGTCTTCCTTTTGATTTTGAGAAGAAGGGTACTTACTTGCAACATGGCGACTTAGTAACCCTGTAAAGAATAAGAAGGAAAGTATTAGTGCACGAATCTTCAAGGATTGAAAATTGGAGACGATACATTATTACCTTTCACTCGCATTTATCACTCAAAGTGCCAACATTATCCTCTTGGATATTTGGTAACCCCAAATTGCCCTTCATTTGCAATTTTTTGTGTGCATTTGAAGTCTCCCTATCAAAGGAAAAAGTGATTATGTCAGAGACCAATATCAACATGAGCAATTGGAATCGATACAATTTACCCTTCACGTGTTTCTATTCTTCGGGTATGAGCATTTATGTCTCGACATTGGAGGGCATTGTTTCTTGGATGCTTTGCCCCATTTATCGCGCCAAAATGGATGGTTGTGCTTTAACATGCTTCTTTGGTGAAAGGCACTGCTCCCGCGGTCAATGCGCACATTTTCCTACAAAAGATGGGACATGTTATTCGCATTCTAACATTGAATTGGATTAATTTAAGAACAATACACCCTTTTTAGCGTTGAATTGATTGACTCCATTTCATCATGCTTCACGGGTGTGATTTACTATGCTTTAAATGACTTGTGTCGTTGATCGCCCGTGACAAAAAGAAGATGAATCGTGTTATCTCCGTGCTTAATTAGGCTCAATTTGGGAACGATACATCCTTTTGTGATGAATTTTTGCCCCAGCACGTGTCATTAGTGGGGAATGAGAGATATTGCCCCAGAGTCCAATGTCGAAGTTGGACTCTCATTTTTTGAATTCCAAGATCAAGACCCATGGGAGTATTTACTTGCGATCATCCTGGATTATCCTTCTCGAGATTCCCCCAAAACAAATGAGTCACTTGTGCTTATGATCAACTTGGAATTGAATACATCATCCATAAAAATCACAAGCTGCAGTGGTGGCGGGTTCGGTTGAAACCAGAACCGAGCGAGGGGGAGAGAGAGAGAAGCGGCTGATGGAGAGGGGGAAAGGGCACAAAAATAAAAGTAGCAAAAAGTTGGTTTTCGCCTTTTTTTTCTTTTTTCTTTTTTTTTCTTCCCTTTTTTTATTTATGCAGCCACTGTCGCTTTCGGGATTCGAACTCCCGATCGGACCAGGCGGATTCCTCCCCGGATACCACTCGGCTAAAGGTGCCGACGGTGTCCAGAGTTGCTCTCTTTTTCTATTTAAGGCCAAAATCCTTATTTCTCCTTAGAACGATCACAACTTTACCATCTCAAAATATTATCTTGCAGGTCAACATAATTGAGTGTAAAAACCAATTTTCGTCCGAGTTTGAAAGTCCACTTATTTGTATGGTCAAGCAGATGTCTAAGAATAAATGTTACTCACATCCTGCAAGAAGGAAATAATGTCAGTAGGCGAATGAGAAAATGATCTTTCAATGATGTCATCTCTTACAATGAAATCCAGACAACGGCACATGCCCCATGGTCCTTATTGCGGGATTTTGGTATTTTGCCGAGATTTTATCATAAGAGGAAACATCATTAAAAGATCGATTCGTGGCTGTCAATCGAATATCCACTCTATTCCCAAAAGCTTCATGTGCTAAAATGTGGCATTGATTTTGAAAGACTGATTTGTGCTTCCACTGTTGCCAATATGAGGTGATTTTTATTTTGAGAAATCTATACACAAAATGTAATTTGAATTTTTAATCTTAAAATGTGAGAGGGAAAATTTTTGGTTAAAAGTGTGATTTCAATTTTTTTTCTGTACCCCAAAACATAATCATGAATTGGAAGAACTTTTTAACAAGATGTGATTTTAAGCCCATGATTGGAAATTTTGACAAAATCATCCGTTATGCAAAGCTAAATTAGGGATTTTTGAAATTGACACTGAATGTTTGCTTATGAAGAGTAATTGCCAACTTTCCCAATTAGAAGCCTACATTGAGGGCATTCGATTGATCTCCACAAATTTTAAAAATGAAAGTTCAAATAAACAATGAACAAGTAAAAGGAGAAATCATACTTACCAATGGTGATGATTTTTCTTTCCTTGTTTTTTTTTTTTAATCACATAAACATGCGCATGAGAATGTGGGTTGATTTCTACTCTAGATGGCTCAAATGAAGCCACGGGATTACCGGACTGAACTGGCATGGTCGCGGTTGGGTCAGGGTTCCCATGACTCCGGCTTTGTCAAAGAGTCGACCCGTGCTGCGTGGTTGCAAGCTAGGGTGGAAGCTCTCGACATCAGAAGAATTTCGGAATTGAGATGGGCGACTCGTACTACATGGTGGTAGTCGGAGTGGTATCCATCTCAATACCATCCTAAGTGATCCTATGCGGCCCAGGTCCGACGGCAGGTTGTGTGTGCTAAAGTGTAGTGCAATGTAAGGAAGACATGCACTACAATTTATATAGCAACCAACACTTTAAAAATTTAACCATATAAATATTTATTCCCATTTCACCACCCTACAAAACAAAGTGTTAGTAAACACTCCACCCCTTATTACTCCAATCTTGCACCAATATTTAACACGAGGTTAGTAGATTTACCTCACCTTCTCGAATGCGCTGCCAAAGCAAACACGTTAGATAACACACAATCAAGCAAATTAGGCCTAAGTCCTCTAAGGTTCGAACCGGTCCCAAATAAGTCGCCAAGTGTCGCGACCTATTTTTTCTGAAAATAATAAATATTATAGGTTTAGGGGTATTGTCAATTTCGAGCCGACGGGCCTCAATTAACTCGGGCTCTCTAAGCCCCATACCCCGCGCGACGTTGGGATATTCATAAAAACTGCAAACAAGGAGTTGCCACTAGTCTATTGAGGTCGACTAGAAACCGAGCGAGACATGGGAGCGTGTCTCACTTTTACGCAACCAGAGAATCTAGAGTCGGGGACTTGATTACGTTAGTCATGCGACTAACGCCTTTTCGGTACCTAACTTAATTGTGTGTTAACTAAAGACATGGCAACACATTCAAAAAACCTATTGTAGAACCCTAAAGGCTTATTCAATTTTGGATGTTTTCTTCTTTTTAAGGGTTTTCTAATTTTTTGCAATTTTTTGATTTTCCTGATTTTTCTGATTTTTTTTTGAATTTTTTTATATTTTTTATATTTTTTGAATTTTTTAATATTTTCGAATTTTTTGAAATTAAAGAAAACAAACTTTCAAAATACGTCCTTTTTTAATTTCTAGGGATTTTCGAATTTTTTAAGATTTTTAAGATTTTTAAGATTTTTTTAAATTTTTCAAATTTTTTTTTAAAAAAGTGATTCGGACCGGATCGGGTGACCCGGCCCTACTAAACCGACCCGGACCCTATTGGTCCGGGCTGGGCTAGCGACCGGGCTGGCCGAACGGCCCGGTCAAAAATTCTTTTAAAATGGCCCATTAGCAAAATAAATTAAAATAGCCCATTTATTTTTTAGAAAAATAAGCCCAATCACCTAGCCTAAGCCCACAAAAAATTGCTCAGCCCAGCCCTTGCCTCTTTCTATTTTCGGCCACTTCTTTCTTTCTTTTTCTTCTTTTTTTTTTCTATTTTTTTTTTTTCTTTTTCCATTTTCCCATTTTTTATGTTTTCTTTTTTTTTCTCTCCTTTTTTAATCTTTTTTTTTCTTTTCTGCATGCATATTTCTTCTGCAGATTTCCCCCGCCCCATGCAGGTCTTCCCTTCCCCATGCACGCCTGCCACTTCTTCTTCTTCTTATTTTATTTTATTTTGATCTTTTTTGTTTCTTCCTTTCTTTTTTTGGTCTTCTTCTTCACGTCTTCTTCTGCGTGTTTCCCCCGACGCTGCAGCTCGCTTGGAGCTCCGTCCCCGGACCGACGACACCGGCGACCGACGAGTCCTCGCCGGCCCTTGGGAAATCGTCATGTCATCGCATGACGTCGGCCGTCCCACTATCCGGCGCCGAGCGCCGCCGACTGCCGGTGATCGTGAACACTCACCATCGCCGGAATCGGGGACACCCCGTCCGACTCGACGCGGCCCACTCATGCAAAATCGTCGTAACACTAAGAAAAGACGCGAAGGCAAGGGCGGATTCGCAATATAATAACAAACATCCAAGAAACTAGGCTACCGAGCACGGGTCCGGCGACGAAAAATTCTGGACTTCATTCAGGCATTTTAACAAACAGGGGGTATGCATTGTCGAAACGAATGATTTTTGGCTTGAACAAGAATTGACTCGGGCCCGAACTTCTAAATGAACGTGCTAGTATGCACAAGGACGTAAATGGAGGCACGGAAGGGGCCGGGGCTCACCCGAACTAGTCGGCGCGAGCTCCGGCCCGACGCCTTGCAGAAACAACACCAAAAATGCCTCTAGGAGAAGACCTACCTGGTTCGGGCGAGGCGTCACGGCGAACGGTGGCTGACGAACGGACTCCGGCGGCGTTCAAACACTCTTCCGGCGTTTGCTCTCTCGTTCTCGGTCTCTCGGTCTCTCTCCGTTGCTCACTTCGGTCTCGGGTCTCCTCTCCTCTCTCGTTTTTTTTGTTTCTCCTCGGTTTCTCCTTCTCAGTCCTCACCTCCTCTCCTCTTCTCCTCCGTTTTTTGTTTTCTTTTTTGCCCTCACTCCCCCTCTCGAGCTCTCTCTCTCTCTCTATCTCGGTCCCGGGCTCCCTGTTACCCTCGGTTCCTTCTGACCTTTTTCTCGAGCTCCTGCACCGCCCTTATCCTCGACAACCCCTTGCTGCCGTCTGACCTCCCTCTGCCATCTGACTTTGCCGACCTAACCCCCGCCTGACCCGCTGATCGCGCCGGAGCTACCCTCCCCTGATTTCCTGCTGCTGCCCTGACCTGCCTTCGTTTTTTCTATTCTTCTTCTGCAGGTTGCTGCTGCCGCGCGTGGACGAAGAGGGGAGGAAGAAGAAGTCCGATCGGGCCGGGCCAAGGAAGAGAAGAAAAAAATGGGCCGAGCCCGTGCGAGGAGGAGAAGAAAGGAGAAAAGGAAAGGGGTTGGGCAGGCCCAGCCTCGGCCTACCCGAAATATTTTTTTTATTTTTTTAATTTTTTTTTTAGAAATTAATATGTATTTATATAAGCAAAGTAAATGGGCATTTAAGACAAAATAAATAAAATTTCGGGTGTCAACAAGTAAAAGTAGAGAAATGAAAATAATAATTCTCGACAAACTACCACTACTCTCATTGGTACTCTTAATTTTTCAGCACTACCTCTTTTAGGAATTTTTACAACATTATTCTTTAGTTTCTGTTGGTGGTGAAAATTTATGGCCGAGATCTAGAGAGTGATTCAATTATCTATATGAGTTAGGAGAGCAAAGTGAAGAATGATGGAGTCAAGTCATGCTAATCCAAACTTCTATATGGAGTATATCCGGGGTGACTTCATTTGGAGATCGTGTGACCTTATGTTGATCTGAGTTGTATTGGTTATCATTTTGATTAGACTAAGGAAAATGGTACCTGGACCCATTTAAATTACGAGTTAGAAGGGTTACAAAATTAGATTAAATCACGAATGAAGAGGTAGTTTATTATGGGACACACGATTGCCTTAGGAGTTACTAAAATCGTGGAGATAGAGAAATCATGGAAATATGGAGCGGCTAGAGAGGGGGATCACTCATGAATTTCAATAATTGTCAAAGGTAATCCGAGGAGCATAAATATAAAGAACACGGAGAAAGAGGGGTCGCTCAAGCTGTGCCAAAACTCTACTAAACTTTCCTTTTGAAGCATTTTCTATGTTGAATCCACATCTTTCAATTTCACTTTTAGGTTTAAAGTTTGTTATTCTTCATATGCATTGTAAATAATGGTGTAGCATCAATGTGTTTGTAACTTTGAGTATATCTCAATTTCAGTGAAGTTTCTTATTAATCGCATTTCCTTGGACTTTAATTTTAATCTCAATGGA
Source organism: Angophora floribunda (assembly GCA_014182895.1). Lineage (NCBI taxonomy): Eukaryota > Viridiplantae > Streptophyta > Magnoliopsida > Myrtales > Myrtaceae > Angophora > Angophora floribunda. Next base: position 33,098,467 of record CM024707.1, on the reverse strand, counting down.
CACCACTCTAATTTTCCTTTGATTTCAGAACTTTCCTTTTGGTTTCCTTCAATTTCAATCTTCGCACTTTACTTTTCACGTACTTTAGTTTCCCTATCATTTAGGTTGAAGTTACATTTTCTACCTCATAATTTGGTCTAAAAAATGGCACGCATTTTAAACACACATACACCCTCGATCCATCTTGAAAAAATTGTTTTGTGAAGTTTGATCACTTTGTGGTTGAGCTAAAACTAGAAAGCAAGTTTTGGTTGTTTTTTGCGATCGCCAGTTTGTTAGATTTGCCATAGATTGATTTAAATCCAATAGCTTCAAATTAGACTTATACCAACATTTTGAATATTACAAAATCGTGTTTGGTTGATAAAATGTGTCATTTAGTCAATTGACACCCCATCACTATAGCTAAAGTAATTTACTTTTAACTACCCCGTGATATATTAGCAATTTATTGGCTTAAGTAAATTAAAATATGAAAAAGAATATAGTAGAATTTCAAAATGAAGATGAAGAAGGAAACTCATATTTTGCCTTGTCTTTTGTATTTCGAAAGAAAATCTCATGATGCACATATAGTAAGAAACTAGACTTTTTATAGGTATCCAAAAGATATTCAAAATTACTGTCGAATTGTGCAACGTTGCTATCACAAACATTGCCATTAAAAAAAAAAACTTCTTAAATGCAACATAAAAGTTTAGTTTATGAAACATTTGAATGGCCGTGGGTGATGGTGTGAACGAGTCAAGGTCAAGCAATGCAACACAAGTGACATGCGTGACTTGTGAACTTCCCTCTTCATTCATTTACTTTCGGGGTCCCCCTCGTCCTTCACGCGTTTTTTGGGGGTCGGGTCTCTTGTCGATGAGTGATGTGCAGCGATACTGACATAGACATGTGATTCATACATGTCTATGCACGAATTGGGAGTAAATTGTCGATTTAGCCCTTAATAGCATTGTCATTAAACCATCGAGTTTTTAAAATATCGATTTGATCGATCGAATCATTTAGTATTTTGATATTAGTTGAGTTATGTCCTCAGGCATTCTGATTTCGTGAGTTCTCTACCAACCATTGTCGATGGCCCCATAGAAAAGGGGGAGGAGGTACACAAATGATGGAGGAATGGGGCACATGTATTCATTAAATTTTGGAAAAGTTAGAGTGGACTTGTCAGTCCACTTTGTACAAAGTGATGAAGATGAATCACAAATTCCACGAACGAGTACAAACTTCACGTTATGGATAAATAATTGAGTTTCAAGAACGATAAACAAAAGCAGTATCGACTAGCAATGAGAAAATATCTTGAGTAGCTAGTACATTCACTAAGTTCAATCGGTCTATCGGATTTGATGGAGCAAGATTTATGTGGAACTCATCATTATTTCCGTACCAAAATTCAATTTGGTATATATACAAATCTATGTCTAATAATTTCTCATCAATCCTTATACCATAGGATGCTAGAAAAAATCAGCATGTACATAGCTTTTAAATATGTTTGTTTTTTTGAGGGAAAAAATTATTTCTACCAGTAATCACACACTTGTAGACTAAAATGCATAGACTTTTATCTACATAGGATAAACCCCACTCAAAACTACATTCATTTGCGCCGATATATGAACTAATCATGTCATAATATTATTATTGTTATTTTTTTTTTTTGGGAAAAGTATAGCAGAGTCCAAAAGTTGGCGACGGAGGACACTTAAGTCGCCAAAACTTACAAACGGTACACTTAAGTGCGCACTTTTAAAAAAATGGATCACTTAAGTGTCGGGTTGCCGGAACCCTACCTAAATCCTACGTGGCATTTTTTATTAATTTTTTTGCCTACGTGGCTCACCGGAAATTAAAACGACGAAAAATCACTACAAAACGCCGTCGTTTTTGTGCTAACGTGGATTTTTAAAATTATTAATTAAATAATTTAAAATAATTTAAAAATAAAATAATTTAAAATTGATTAATTTAAAAAAAAAAGGGAGGGGAAATCGGCGAGGGCTGCCCCTCCTCCCTTTTTTTTTTTTTTTTTTTAATAAAATTGATTTAAATTTTTTAAAAATCTGACGTGGACAATTTTTTTATTAAAATTGCCACGTGGAATTTTTATTTTGAAAAATGCTCCGTCAAAGAAATGAAGTCGCCGAAAATGGACACGTGGCATTTGGCCGGATTTGGTATTTAAGTGATCCCTTTTGCTCCGATTTTGATACTTAAGATATCGTTTGTAACTTTTGGCACTTAAGTGTCCCTCCGTGCCAACTTTTGGCACTCTTGGGGTCCGTGTGTCTTTTTTAGGTCTTATGATTTGGTCAACAATTTAAAAAATTTCCAATGCAAACAGGTTGATGCTTCTTGTTAAGGATGTTAATGTTCGATTCAGAAGAAGGAATTGGCTTTCGCAGCCATCTTAAGATCGAATGCGACTAGCAAAACGCAACTACGAAGCCTGATTCCTCGAAGCTTGAGGAGCGAAAATGAAGAGGAAGCTTCACAAAGCAAAAACCGAAACCGAAGGAGATGCGACTTCAATTACTGCAACTTGTGGGCGAACACGGAGGGGATTCTTCGGTTGACCATATTGGGGGAGCTACATTCCCTGCGATACCAATATGAACTCTAGCTCTTTTAACTGTAATGTTTTATCTCACTGGTTCAAAATTCATGCGAAAGCTCGATCCTCGGAGAGTTTGGACATGTCTATTGGGCCTGTCGAGCCGCCAAGCCATGGACGAAACACGCCAGTAGACGAAATGACGTCGATTTATCTCCTCCGAAATCTTATAAAATTAGTTCTCATGCTTGTGAGTACACAACCGAGTTCGGATCTAGAAACGAAAGCTGCGAAGGCCGTATGAATCAGTGAAGACGTAACTTTTAATGCACTTGGTATCATTACCAATGACAGAGCACACCAATAGGCTAAAAGACATATTATATGGAGTGTAGAAGCTTATATGTACATACCAAACCACAAGAGTTGTACGAATCAACACATATGTGGACTAAAATGCATGAGATTTTATTTACACATGATATACACCAATCAAAAGTGTATTAATTTGTGAAATTATATGAGCTAATAATGTCATATTGTTTTTGTGAGCTGACGAAGTGGTCAATAAAATTAAAGAATTTCCAATGTCAATAAAACGATGGTTTTGAGTGAAATAGAGAGGTGGCTTTACAAAGCAGCGGCTGAAGAAGATGCAAATGGCTCGATCTGACACAATCTCTCCTACGTCATGTTAAAGAATGAAACTCAAAAGAATAGGCTAGGCCCACCAGCAAAAGCAACTTAGAGAATCGAATAATCTAAATGATAATTTTGATTTGCTCGAAGGCCTGATCCAATCCATGAAACATCATTGTTTTTGTTCACTTCAGGCAGGCATTGAGTGCCACGTTCAGGGACAAGTTGACAATTCAATAGCATTCTCATCAACTAACCAAGATATACAATCATCAATTATTAGGTATAATATATATATCTAGCCCCTATGTTGTACTTGCTAATTAGGTAATATGGTCCACGGTTCATATTCAGAACCTAAATTAATTACGTTGGGCTAACACCAAAACAAGAATTGAGGCAATCAATAAAAAGAGGAAATGTTTCATAAGAAAAATGGTGGCAACACCTACCTAACTCAATGAATAGTTCACCAATTGAGGGATAGAAGGTGAGGAAACACTTCTGGGAATCAATTAGTCTACCATCTATCGATAATGATTAATGATGTCAACATCCCTTAACCATACACAAAGTTCACTTCTCAAGGCTTGGCCAACGAGACTCGGCCTCAACCAGAGTCGGCAACCTCGTAGAAAAGAGAAAATTAAAAAAGAAAATATAATAAAAGTACTTAAAAATTTTAAAAAGTTATAAGTCACAAAAGACTATAAGATTTTTACTAAATATATTTTTATCCATGTCTTTAAATGCTAAGAAGTTATTTTTTAGAACAGAATTAAAAAAATTATTTTTTAAAATAAAATAATTATCATTCACTTTTTAAATGACTGTGGAAGACAACGTGAACAAGTCAAAGGTCAAGCAACGCAACTGACATGCCTGACTAGCGGAGAAAATATTAGGTGGTCCCGGACCACCAGTCAGCCGTGCGCCCCGATCAATCATGAATCTCCGCGTGGCTCCAGGTCAGCGAGCGGTCCCCACCGCTCTTTCCCCGCAGAAAATATAAATTTCCACTTTCTTATTTAAAAATTTTCCTTAAATAATAGGCATGCGCACGTTAATTGCCTAGGCACTTATTTCCCCTTCCCTCCCCTCCTTTTTCTCATTCCCAAGGCGGAAGACCAACGCGTTCTCTCTCCCTCCCTCCTGTGAATTCAAAATCAGGTTTCCTGTCTTCGTAGTCTCCCGCCCTCGCTCGCTCTCTCTCTCTCTTGCTTCGGCACTCGCTCGGCGCTCCTCACTTCTTCGCTCCCTCCTCTGGCGCTCGCTCGGCTCGTTCACTCTCTGCTCCGGCCCTCGCCGGTGCTCTTTGCGTCTCGCCTATTCGCTCCTTGCTCCGGCGCTTGCTCGGCTCGTTTCGCTCCCTGCTCCGACGCTCCTCGGCACTCGTTGGGTCTTTGCTGCGAGAGTGGCGCCCATTCGCTCTCTCGCGCTCGATATCTGAACAACAGGACCGTCGCCGCTCTCGGGTTTCCACGTCTTCCTCTTCCCAACGGTTGCCAGCTTGGTGTGGGAGACCAGGATGAGGAGCGACGAGGTCAGGGGCGGTATCAAGGTCTTCAATGGCGATGACAAGACGGCACTCGTTGGGAAGAGGAAGACGGGGAAACCCAAGAGTGATCATCCTTTAACGAGCTATGATCTTGTCATTTTCAGGTGTAAGCCCACGGATCTCACCCAATGATGGATGAAGATAGCTGCATTTTCTTCCACCCTCATCATCCAAGAAGTCAAAGCCGGGATCCTCCTTTATTCCTTTTCATGAAAGGAACAGGTAAATGAATTTGGCATTTTGCCTGCTTCCCAGAAAACCAAAAGAAACAAAATGGAAATAAGAGAGTAAAAATTGTTGTCTTTTTAGTAAGTTGTTTGGAATTGTGAACTCCCCATAGCATTTAACGTTGCCTCACAATTGATTTTAACGTGCAGGGTGGTGTGGCACTGGGGCTGATCACTACGAATCCCTCATTGCTCATGGCTGCTTCCCTTGCGTTTCCAGAGAAGCTGTTGTAGTACTTTGAAGCACTCCGTGTAGTTTTGTGCCTCGAGTCAGAAATAGGATATAGTTCATTTTTTTCCTCCATAGTCTATGACCGGCAATCTGATTATCCTGATTCTTCCTTAGATTTTGAGGATTCCTTTTTTAGTCATAACCATCCATTTTCTTTGTCAATTTCATCGAGAATAGTTGTCTTGCAGGTTTTGTACTTGCAGTTGAGTAACCTGTAGTAATATTAGATGCTTTTACCAGCTCTTCTTGTGGTTGAGTTCATTGTGGGGGCTAATACTGTCCTAGCTTAATTCAATTCGAGCAAGAATAGTCTCTTTTTTTCTTTTTTGTATGTTATGCTGGATTTAGTTCATTAATGATGAATATGTTTGCACCAGTCTGCCATCCAGTGTATCTATGTTGAATTCATCATTCCAAAATCTTTTGATTTTAAAGAATATAAAATCCAGATGAGAATTTCGCTTGAATTTATTTTGGTGAGAAGGGAATTGTCAATGAAATCAAAATTGAACTTTTGTTTGTCTTTGGTGAAAAAAATCGGAACTTTTAATTACAACTGCAGTCTTAGGAATTGGTAAAAAAAAGCCAAACATGGGAAACCAAAACGTGGAGCTCTAAAAGCAAAGGCAAAGTCAATTGGAACCAGCAAAACAAGAACGCCATGACAAAGAGAGGATTAAAGCACAAGGAATAAGAAGATTAAAAACTTAGTGCTGCCGCGGCAGCTCTTATTCCATTAGACTCAAATTCATCGGAGGGCATACTTGAAATAGAATAACTGAACATTCTCCATTTCATTGTGCAGTACTAGACTGAAAAGGCAACACGCACCATATCGCAAACTATCTTGCCTCGACAGCTAAATTTGCTTCAAGCATCCCTTTAAGTTACTGTCCGACAAAAGATCGACAGCATACGTAACCGTTTCATGTGCCACAACACTTTGTACCAATTAATTGCCAAACCACAGGTTCCATAAACCCTGTAGAAACCCGAAAGACGAGGTTCATGAGCGCAAAGGACAGAGTCAGGCGGGCTGACCGGTGCAGAGGGAGACGATCCAAATGTAGGAGAGGACCCTCGGATCCTCGCTCCCGCTTGCGGTGGTCGACCTCGCACCCGAGACAGTTATCGTGATAAGCCTTCTCGAACAGAGGGGCAGCGTTGCTGGACTCGGGCCCCTCGACCCCGGCCGAATCAAAGGAGCCCTGATTCAAGAGCGGATTCACACGAAATATCTCTCTCTAAGACGAGCTGGACATCAATGGCAGATTGCAAATGAATCTCGTCTATCTCGTCCTCAAGCTTCAATCTGTTTCCTCTGTGGCGAGAAGATCGTGAAAACATGCTCTTGGCCGGTGCAGTCATCCCCGTAACTACCCATCTGCCCTTCTTCCTGCGCCCTCCGCTGCCGTCGATCTTGCCGCGGGCTTTAGCACCTTTCACAATCCTAGTCACCATAAGACCTTCTCGGTCCTATTGGCAAAAAGAGAGCTCTCGGTCCACTCCACAAGGTGCTCTTGTGCAGGGCATTGTATCCCACAACGATCCCTACGCCGCCTTCCCTTCCCGCCTCGAACGTCATCGCCTCCGCAATCCAGGAGGACGAAATCCACTCTCCAGAGCTCGTTCGACAGAAAGGTCCTCGGCCTCCCCACCACAAACTCGATGCGCCGGACGTGAGCCCCCAGTGCGTCCCTGGAGGCTCTCGACTCGTTCGGCCCCAGCGAGACGTGGACGACCCGCCCGCCCGGCTGGTGCGCTGTCACGACGAGCGCGAGCGCCATGGAGGCGTCCTCGGCGGCGGCGGCGGCGGCCTGGCGGGGGCACAACACCATCACCATGAGCTGCGCGCTATTTCCCAAAGTGAGCGCGGATATGAACTCCCCCAAGTCGGGCTCTTTCCTCTCATCCCTGCGCAGAAAACTATCGCGGCTTGCTGTGCGGAAAAAGTAGTTTTCTTGACGGGGACTGAGAGGACGATGGAGTCTCGTTGGGCTTAGAGTACGAGCGGCGGAGGAGATTGTGAGCGAGGGAAGCGCCGCAGAGAGCGAAGACGAGGGAACCTGAAATTTTGAATTCCCGAGAAGAAGGGAGAGAGAGAGGAAGACGCCTTTCAGAAGGAGAAAAAAAGGAAAAAGAGGGGGAAATAACTCTCCGCAGCAGGTCTAGGGCAACAATTAATATTTGCAGGCCTATTACCAGGAGAAAATTTTTAAATAAGAAGGAGGAAATTCATATTTTCTGTGCGGAAAAATTGGTGGGAACCACTCGCTGACACGGAGCCACGTGGATCTTCCTCATTGGTTGGGGAGCATGCTGACTTGGCGCGCCCGGCCCACCTAATATTTTCTCCTGACTAGCGAACCCCGCTTTCGATTCATTTACTCCTGGGGATTCCCCCCGTCCTTCACGTGTTTTGGGGTCGGCTCTCTTCTCGACGAGGGATGTGAAGCTACACCTCCACAAGCATGTGATTGGTACATGCCTATGAACGAATCGGCAGTAAATTGTCAAATCATTTCTTAATAGTATCATCATTGAACAATGGAGCTTTTTAAAGCATTTCGATATTAATTGAGTTACATCCTTAAGCATTCCAATTTCGTGAGTTATCTACCGACCATTGTTGATGGTCCTATAGAAAAGTGGAGGAAGTTCACAAAAGATAGAAGAACGGGTCCTCGTACATTCATTAGGTTCTGGAGAAGTTGAAGCGGATTGATAAGTTTATTGTACAAAATGATAAAGAAGAAAAATAAATTTCACAAAAGAGTATAAATATGATGTGATGGATAAATAATTGAATTCCAAGGACGACAAATAAAAGCAGCCTTGACCAATAATGAGCAAGCATTTTGAGGAGCTAATATTGTTCACTAAGTTCAATCGGACTATCAAATCTAGCGATGCCAAAATTTATTTTTGTATATATACTACACTAAAGTGTATAAATAATTTCTCACGTGCAGCGGTAATCCATGAGCCATAAGATGGTAGAAACTCAGATAGCTTTTAAAAATACTTATTTTTGCCAATAACAGCATGCCCGTGGACTCAAATGCATAATTTTTTATATATGCAAGATACACACCACTCAAAACTATATTCATTTTCACTGATATATGAATTAATTATGTCATATTGTTGTTTTGGGCTAATGACTTGGTCAACAAATTTAAAGAATTTCTGATGTCAACGAGATGATGGATCCCGTTAAGGACGTTGTAGTTCGATTTAGAAGGGGTTAGCCTTTGTGGCAATCTTATAAGGCAAACGCGACAAGCAAAAGGCAATTATGAAGCTCGGATATATTTCGGAGTGAAAATGGAGAGGAGGCTTTGCAAAGTAGAATCTCAAGGAGATGCTACTTCTTTGCTTGATTTGCTTAAAGACGATCCACTAATTCTTGATAGATGAATTGTGTGGTGATCTTATAAGGAGACTCCATTACATAAAGGAGCAATGTCTGGACATGAGAAATTCGTTGATGAGATTCTGAATCGAAAACTAGAGCTTGCAGGAGAGCTGGAGTCTCAGAAATTATCACCTCAGCTTCAGGTTAATTTGGAGTGGTGAAGAAATTGGTGAGCGTTATAATGCAGATATGTGCCCATTTTAGGCCTATTGTTTTAACGTTTTTCTAGTGGCCCCATATCTCATTAACAAGGAAACAAGTCGACAAATAGAAGTGGAAGGGTTATGCCCGTCGTCTCCTTCTCCAAGCCGCCATCACTCCTATTTTTCGTGAGTTTTCAAAGTTGTGTTTCCTTTGGAAAAAGAGCATTGGCATCACCTAAGTTTGGGTGCCCTTGTACGAGCCTAGCGAGGGGCATCAGCCCTCGACTAGGGCCAATAACCTTCGTTGACCCCTCCAGCGATGGGCGGTGGCAGTGGCAGCGGCAATGTCCACCGGCAAAGCCTTGCCCTACCATTTTCCTCTTCTTCTTTTTTCTGTTTTGTTTTAGAATTCTTTTTTTTAAATAAAATTTTGTTTTTTTTGAATTTCCTAATCTAATCAAAATAAGATTTGCAGAAGGAAATAATAAAAAATGCCTCAAGGGAGAAAAAAAGTAATTTTAAAATGTCGCATCAACGCTTTATGTAAACAAATTAATAGCATTAACGGAAGGACTTAATTATAATTTTTGAAAATTTTAGGACTTGATTATATTTTTGAAAATTTTAGAACTCAATTACACTTTCGGAATAAATAACTTTAGTGTACTTATTCCTTTTTAATACGTTTCCCGGCTTGTTTGCTTAGTTTTTTCTCTTGTCAATGCTTTAGGGCTGGACGACCAATTAAGAAATGGCGGAATTTCCATGTCTTTTCGCAGTCTAGTGACCGCATTGCTTATTTATTTATTTATCTTTTATCTTTTATTTCCTTTCCAATAGGCAATTGCATTATTGTAGTAATTAATTGGCTTTCTCTCATTTGGTTTGTGGAAAATGAAAAGTAGCTCTAATTCATGTATCTTTTAGGAGTCTTGGGTAAAAAAACAATAATGGAATGGTAAAAAGGTTCTGTTTTGCTTCTTTCAAAAGCAACCTAAAGTGAAGACGAGGAAGGCTAAGTTGGCCTTTTGTTGAACCGAGGTTTTCCACATGAACTAGCCATGTGAATGTGTCACCTCTCACCTGCAAAAAAGTGAAGATGACCAAGACTAAATTGATCTTCTGTTGGTCGGCTCACTTCAAGATCAAAAGTAACTTTATCGAACTCGTGATGCATGCCGTCAAAATGATGAAAAAATTTCATCGATGGAAATATGATATGAAATGCAATAAGATAAAGTATTTGTAAAAGTAGACAACCAAAAATAATAGTTCTTATCTCATATTATTCTCACTAGTGCACTTAATATTTTGGCGCTATTAGAGATTTTCACGACATTATCCTGTAGCTCCCATCGTTGGTGAAAATTTTATGGCCTAGATATTGAGGAGAGATTCAATCATCAGTATGAGTTAGTGGAGTCGAGCGAAGTATCAAGAGTCAGGTTTTGCTAAACCCAACTTTGATCGGGAGCTTATCTAGTTTAACTTCTCTTGAGGATTGTGTGACCTGACTTCGATCTAGGGTGCATTGGTTACCATTTGGATTAGACTAACAAAAGGCTACTTCAAGTTGTTTGAGTTAATGGCTAGAATGGTTACAGATTTAGATTAAATCATGAATGACATGATAGTTTATTGCAGGAAACACGATTGCCTTGGGAGTTACTAAAATTGTGGAAATGAAGCAAATCATGGAAATATGGAGTTGCTCGAGAGGCAGATCACACATGAATTCCAATAATTGTCAAAGGAAATCCCAGAAGTATAAATAAAAAGAAAACAGATAGAGTGACAAAACGCTGCCCAATTTTCCTCCGAAATATTTCCATTTTGAACCAAATTCTTTCAATTGCAATTTTAGCTTTAATGCTATTCTTCATGTGCATTGTGAATAATAGTGTACCTTGCATTTCAACGTTTCCAGTTAAGCATCAACGTCTCTGTAACTTTGAAAATATTTCAAGTTCAGTGAAGTTTCTTAGTGATTTCTTTTCCTTTGTTTGCACTTTAATTTCAGTGGTCATCGCACTAATTTTCCTTTAATTTCCTTAGATTCCAACACATTCCTTTCGATTTCTATCGATTTGTGCAACATTCCTATTGCAAACATTAACAAAAAAAAAAAATTGCTGAATGAAACATAAAAATCTGTTTGATAAGACATTAAAATGGCCATGGGAGATAAGAGTGAACAAGTCAAGGTCAAGCAATGCAATGTAAATGACACGCATGACTCTCTCCTTGACCAGTGATGTGCAGGGAGGAAAACACAGACATGTAATTCGTACGTGTCTATGCACGAATCAGAAGTAAATGTCGACTTAGTTCTTAATAGCATCGTCATTAAACAATCGAGCTTTTAAAGTATCTCTTTGATCAATCAAATCATTTAATATCTTCACATTAGTCGAGTTACATCCTCAAGTGTTATGATTTCGTGAGTTACTTGCCTAACATTGTCGCTAGTCCTGCGGAAAAGTGGACGAGGTACGCAAATAATGGAGGGACGGCCACACATATTCATTAGGTTTGGAAAAGTTAGAGAGGATTGACAAGCCCACTATGTACGAAATGATAAAGATGAACGATAATGTCCAAAAACGAATACCAACATCACGTGATGAGCAAATAATTGAACTCCAAGGACGACAGATAAAAGCAGCATCATAGCGATGAGCAAGTATTTCGAGGAGCAAATCGTTTGCTAAAGGGCAATTGGGCTATCAGATTTGGTGGAGCAAGATTCACATGGAATTCATCATTATTTCCATACCCAAAGACTCTCGTGTATAATAATTTCTCATTACAGCACATGCATAGCTTTTAAATACATTTATTTTTCTGAGAGAAACGAATTATTTTTACTGGTAACCACACGCTTATAGACTAAAATGCATAAGCTTCTATCTACACAGGATATATCCCACTCAAAGCTATATTCATTTCCGCCGATGTATGAACTAATCGTGTCATAATATTACTATTGTTATTATAAATTTGGGGCTTTTGACTTGGTCAACAATTTAGAAAAATTTCCGATGTCAAGAGGATGATGCTTCTTGTTAAGGATGTTAATGTTCGATTCAGAAGAAGGAATTGGCTTTCGCAGCCATCTTAAAGCCGAATGCGACCAGAAAAACGCAACTTTGAAGCCCGATTTCTTCGAAGCTGAAGAAGCAAAAATGAAGGGGGGGGGCTTCACAAAGCAAAAACCGAAGCTGAAGGAGATGCGACTTCAATTACTGCAACTTGTGGGCGAACACGGAGGGGATTTTTCGGTTGATCATATTGGGGGAGCTACATTCCGCAACACCAATATTTTTATTTTTTTATTGGAAAATATTGACTTTCATTACTAACCCATAAAAAGGGTATCATATGCTTGAAAGTCTAGACATAAAATAGAACATGCAGAATAAGGGGGTTAGTAACCCAATTTGGTGGTAGGAAATTTGCTTGGTGGGCCTTTGCTATCCAATCCGCAGATTGATTTGCTTCTCTTAGGCCATAGCTTAAAGCAATCCCATCCAGACAGGCCAATAATTCTTTACAATCTTTTACTATGGACTGGGCCGCCCATGGAGGGTCCACTCGGCATGATAAGAACTCAATTACCAATAAGTTGTCTGATGATAAGTGGACCCGCATATTAGTTCCATAGTTGAGGTGCAGATAAGTTCGTGACCCTCTTTTTTCCTTCAAGCACAGCAGTGCTTCTCTCACTACTAGGGTTTCTGCAACCAAAGCTGAAGAGGCGTGAATTGTTTGGTGACGCCGTCGACGAGCAACCCTCTTTCGTTCCTGCAGACTCTAGTAACCGATCCAGCCATAGTTGAGCTACACTAGGAGTTGTAATATTGATTTTCATTTCGTTTGCGAAGGGGGGCTCCAATTCTTCGCGGTTGATGTTGAATCATGCTCTCTGTTTTTGTGTTGCAAGTTCCACTTTTCATACAATAGAGTCATACTAACGGCGTTTTCTACTGTTGGTGTCGGGTTATGCTTTTGAACTTGGAAAACCATGGCATTTCTTTCTTTCCAGATCTACCATAAAGTCCCAATATGAACTCCAACTCTTTTAACTGTAATGTTCTATCTCACGGGTTCAAAGTTCATGTGAAAGCCTGATCCATGGACATGTCTATTGGGCTTGTCGAGCCGCCAAGCCATGGACCAAGCATGCTAGTAGATGAGATAACGTCAATTTATCTCCTCTGAAATCTTATGAAATTAGTTTTTGTGCTTGTTAGTACTCAATTGATTTCGGATCTAGAAACGAAGCTGCGAAGCCCATATGAATCAGCACAGACATGACTTTTAATACACTTGGTATCATTACCAATGACAGAGCACATCAATAGGCTAAAAGACATTATATCGAGTGTAAAAACTTATATGTACATACCAGACCAAAACAGTTATATGAATCAACACATATATAGCTTTTAAATATGTTTTCACTAATGTCAACATGCCTGTGGACTAAAATGCATAAGTTTTTATTTACACATGATATACACCAATCAGAACCTTATTCATTTGTGCCATTATATGAGCTAATAATGTCATATTGTTTTTGTGAGCTAATAAAATGGTCAATAAAATTAAAGAATTTCCAATGTCAACAAAACAATGGTTCTGTTAAATATGTTGATGTTCGATTTGGAAGGAGTTGACTTTCGTGGCTGTCTTAAAGCCAAATGCAATTATGAAGCTCGAATTTGCTTCAAAGTGAAATTAAGAGGTGGCTTTACAAAGCAGCAGCTAAAAGAGATGCAACTTCTTTGCTCGATATGACGTCATTCAACTGCACCATGTTAAGAATGAAACTCAAAAGAATTGACGATCCCACCAGCAAAAGCAATTGCAGGCAAATCACATAATCTAAATGACAGTTTTGTTTTGCTCTGAAAGCTATTGGATGATCAATCCATCAACATCATTGTTTTTGTTCACTTCAGTTAGGCATCGAGTGCCACGTTGGTCGACAAGCTGGCAATTCAACGGCATTCTCATCAACTAACCAAGATATACATATATCAATTGTCAGGGAATATATATGTATAGCCACGATGGTGCAATTGCTAATTAGGTGACATGGTCCCCGATTCATATTCAGAGCCTGAATTAATTACATTGCATCAATGCCAAAACAAGAACTGAAGCAACTAATATAAGAGGAAATGTTTCAAAAGCAAAATAGTGGCAACACCTTGCTAGCTCAATCAATAGTTTACCATTGAGAAACGGATGATCAGAAACAATTCTGGGAATCGATTAGTCAATGATCTGTATATAATGATTGATGAGGAATTCATGTCAACGTCCCTTAGCTACTAATATTTACATACACTCATGTGCGTACACAAAGTTCACTTCTCAAGAATCATAGAGACAAATTGCTATGGGCAGGCCTCAATAAATTGCTTTTAGGTTTCTTCAAATCGAGAAAAATAGCAAGCAGCCCTAGGTGAAAATTACCAAATAAGTCCTAAATCTATTGCATTTATACCAATTCAGTCATAAACCTTCTAATTGAGCCAATTTAATCCTAATCCTTTTGACAATTTGCCAATTAAGTTATTCCGATCAATTTTGGCTAGAAATTACTATAAATGTTGGTTATCCTACGCGGTATTACCAGCGCTGACATGAACAATTTTTGTAATTTTTTTGAATTTTTATTATGTTTCTTCCATATTCAACACTTTTACAAATTCACAGTCGACCAATCACATAACTGTTATGGTCTTCAATAATCATGACCAGTTTCTTGACCATCAACGGCTCATCGATAACAGAGTTGATACCGAAACTACATTGGCATTTTGTCAATTGTCAGTAATCAAAGTTCCCGTCAATAACTCATCGATCCCTTCTTTTTTTTGTCATAACTCATCGATACCTTGAACACCGAACTTCATATCGGTATCATGTCAATTAAGAATACTTAGGTCATTATTTGGATGTCAATAAGTAGATTAGGTGATAAGTCTACTAATGAAAGAACAAACACTTCTTTTATCAACAAACAAACTCTAGTTCCTAGTAAATGCTATTGTTAGTCTTTTCTTTTTTGCAATGTATTATATATATATCAGGCATAGAAAATATTCAGAAATTTGCGAACACCACATTAATAGTTGATGTGGCATAATTTTTGCTCCGAACCTTGACACATATGATTTAGATGAACAAAACAAAAAAAACCATCCACCGCACTATTCCGCCTCCATCTAGAGTTCCCACCGTTGGAGGAGTTGCGGGGCTCGTCCCCTTCCATCCACGCTTCCTCCTCCTCCTTCCGGTTCAAGTCAACCGCTTCCTCCTTAACCCTCACCGCCGTTGGAGTTGCCAATGCTGCATCTAAGGTGGCCACTGCTGGGCGTCCAACCCTCTCTGTCGTCTCTGTGGTGTTGATGGAGACGGAGTTGCAGATCTGAAGTCGACCACTGTCGCTCACAGCCATGGACAAACCCTTGTCGCTGGAGCCACGGTTGTAGATTTGGAAGTCCCGCCTCAGCCATGGACAAGCCAATAATCTGAAGGGAATTTTGCTTTCCTGTGTTCTGAGAAAAAGAAAATAAAGAAAAACTTCATGATTGGAAATCATGGCCGACCTTTTCCATGCCTGGAGGCTGTCATGGACAAACCTCTTCCTTTTCTCTGTTTTTTGATTGGCTGAACTTTTAAATATAGCTGATTCCTAAATTTTGACGACCCGCTTAATTATTTATCAATTGCATAAAAAATAGGAAATAAATTTTAATCCCTAATAAAAATCATTTTCACTGAATTGCATCACATATAGACTTTGGAACATCAACTTCACTACTATTTCCTATAAAAAAAAAAAAGGTCTGGCCAGGGCGGGGCCTGCCCGGCCTCCCTTCTTTTTTTCTACTTTTTCTTTTCCCCTCCCCACGCGGGCCTGGCCCGCTTTTATTTTTCCCTTTTCGGCCCGGCCCTGCCCTTCTTTCTCCTTCCCTCTTCACGCGTTCTGCGTTTGTGCAGAAAGGAGAAGAACGAGCAGAGCAGGTAAAGGTCAGAGCGGCAGAGGATCGGGGGAGGCAGCTCCAACGCGACCAGCGGGTCGAGGGCCAGGCCACTCGGCAAGCTGGCAAGACAGGTGCCATGTGCACTTGCTGGTGGCCATTAAAGGGAGGAAGAGAGACCGAGAGGGGGGGAGAGTTGAGCCGAGAGGGTTCTTTTTTCTCGGGTTTTGCAGGGCTGGTAGAGAGTTTAAGTGAGGGAGAGAGCAAACCAGAGAGGGAGAGTGAACTCAAGAGGGTGCTGGGTCGTCGTCAGAGGTCCGCCCGTCAGCCCCGTTCGCCGCAGCCCTCCACCCAAATCAGATAGGCCTTCCCACCGAAAATAAAATCGCTCTGTTTTTGCAGAGCGCCGGGCCGCGGCTCGTGACCGACCAGTTTGCCCGAGCTTCGGCCCCGGCGGCCTCCGTTGATGTTGATGCTCGTTCTGGTATGTTGGTCAGGAGTCTAGGCCCGTACTTGAATTCCGATCGAGTCGAGAACCTCCTGAAATGCTCGAATGCACTTCAGGTCCGTCTAGCGACTTATGGCCGAGATCTCATGTTGTTATTCAAGTTCATGTTAAACGCCAATTTTTTTTCTCCTGGGTTGATGTTGGATGTTTCTAGTATCTAGTATGTTTCCCTTGTCCGAACCTGAACCCTGAGCCTGCCTATATCTCTTCTTTCAGCCGATGCACTTTACCTGTTCGACAAAATGTCCCAGGGAGATCCGAAAAGTCAGTTCACGTTTTAACTCGGGATCGATCCTTGTCTGCGTCCATAGCCGCTGAATCATGTCTTATTTTTGTGTGGTTACTGTGTTTTTGCGTGTTTTTTGGCGAAATAGTCGTGTGTCGTTGGGAGAGCAAGGGCTCCCGTTGTTCCGGTGAATGGATTAACGGTCGCTGGAATAGGTGGCCGGCGGCGGCCTCCGCTGGTCGAGCTTTATGACCGACGGACGATGGTGGTCTGAGCTCTGGCGAACTTTCTTCGGAGATGGCGCTGGTTGGTGTTGGTTCGGTGAAGGAGGCAGTCGGAGAAGAGGGTGCAGGAACTTCGGGGGAAGAGGAAAACCAGGAAGGAAGGAAAGAAGAAGACCAAAAATAAAAATAATAAGGAAAAAAAAAGGAAGAAGATAAGAAGCCGAAATTAGAAAAATAGAAAATAAAGAATGGGCTTCGCTTTGGGCTTGTTTGTTCCGTGGGCTGGGATAAATTAGGCTGAGAGTAAGGAATGGAAGTGGGCTAGAGTTTGAGTAGGCTACCTTTTTAAAAACAATTTCATGGGCCAATTTAGTTAATTCCGAGTGGGCCCTAGGCCGACCCGTTCTTAGTCCAGCCCAGACCGATAGGGTCCGGGTCGGTTTAGTCGGGCCGGACCTCTCGACCCGGTCCGAATTTTCTTTTTTACTCCTAAATAATAAAAAATGTGTTAATTAAAAATCATTAAAAATCATTAAGAATATTAAAAAATTTTAAAAATTGAAAATTCATAAAATCATAAATATTAAGAATCCAGAAAAATTAGAAAAATTCAAAAATCAGAAAATTTTATGGAAAATTTAAAAAATTAGAAAAATAAAATTCCTTTTTAAAGAAAATTCAAAAAAATTAAAAATTCCTAAAAGTTTCTATAAAAAGAGAATTTCCAAAAAAAAAAAAAAAAATTCCTCGAAAAGCTTTTAATTTTTTTTTTTTTTAGGTAATTTTCTCTTAAAAAATGTGGGAACTTTTGATCTAACATTAAGCTCAAATTTGAATAAACCCTCGGGACTCTACCTTAGGGTTTCAGCTGTCTTTGAAGACAAATGTCCTTGTTTGCGCACTTTCGATATTATGATTAAGGCTTCCCCTTAATCTAGTTATTATTGGCATTTACTTGTCTTGTAATGCTGGCTGCCCATTTTCCCTTGCAATTTATTTAATGCTTTCTTTGGTCACTAATTATTATTTTAATGATTGCACATCCGCATGATCACATCACATTGATAGTTCTAAAATCAATCCAAACTACTTGACGAAAATCTTTTTCAAATGAATAAGATTAAGTATCCAAAGAGTACTAATTAATTAATTAATGTAATCAAGTTTTCAACCATAAATTCTCCGGTTATTTAGGAAGTGAGGTACACTCCCATATTTCACTTGATTTCTAATTGACCTCAACAAGCTAATGGTTACTCATCATTAAAAAGATTTTTTATGAACACCTTAATGTTACGCGAGGTATAAACTTAGGAGAGCTCATGTCAAATTGAGGATCCTAGATTCATCCTTTAGACAATTCCTCTAAACCTATATTTTTTTCCCCTCTAAATGGAAAAGATAGGTAGTGACAAATATCTAGAACTCATGGCCATAAACTCTTGGTCTGCACCCATGGCCAGGAGTAACGTTGGCCTGCTCCATGTCGGTGGCCATAGACAGCAAGATATGAAGAGGCGGCAAAAAAGACACCTAAACACGGCCCCAATGGCAATGGATGACGCTAGGTCCATAGGAAAAAAAGTGGGTGGAGAAGGAAGAAGAGAAAAGTTAGATTTTTATTTTATTTAGTCCAAGCCAGCAAACATTTCAATCAATGAACCACATGGTGTGTGAAAACTACTGAATATTTTCTGTTAGGGGTGAGCACATTGAACCAATCAAATCAAGAACTGTCGGACCGGATTGCCCAATTTGGTATGGTTCCTTTGGGCATCAATCTGGCTCATAGTTCCATAAAAATTGAATCGGTGATTTTTTGTCCGATTCCCAGTTCTGAGAGAATCGGACTAACTCTCTTTTTTTTTAAATAATGTCTTTAATTTCTTAAAATAATAATAAACCCCAAAATAGTAACAATTTTAGTACTTTTTTGAAATTTTTTTTGGCTTAATGATTGGTTCTATTGAGCTAGATCGGATTGGACTCAATTCCTACGAGATGAGCAATAGTTGTTTGGAGTGATTATTGATGATGAGTGAGTATATGAGGATAGATGTTAATGGGTAAATGCAAAATAAAATATAGAACACGATTGGAACTGAGGCATACAAGACGCGCCACCAGTCAAGATTAAGATCGGAATTGACAAAACTCACCACCAAAACTTATAGAATATATTAGCCAAGAATACAAGATTTTGGGATTGAAGAAGCTTACCACCAGAGCCTACAGGAAAACCACTAGCCAAGGATATAGTGCATTTTTGGCTTATCACTAAGGAATAATCTACTTTTCAAGGCTATAGAAACCAAGAGTAACCTATTCTCTAAAGATATTTGCACACATACAAAAAAAAATCTCAATAATTCATATACTCAAAATTCACCTTCTTACATTTGAGAATTTGCCTCATTATATAGAGGAAATATTATCTAGGAAATAAACTAAACATTGAAGACACAGAAATTGCCCAATATTAATGAGATAGAAACTAGAAAATACAATAAAAACCTAGGAACTAGAAAATGCAGAGACTAAAACTTTGACTATTTGAAAACTACAACACACGTAAAACTCACTAATGACACCTGATTAGATGCAAAGTAATTAAAATAAACTCTAAATTCATTTGTTTCCTTGGGCAGCCCAATGGTCATCTTCGAAGATCACCAAACAATAAAGGAAATTGTCCAAAACAACCTTCAATTGTTAAATAGTCTTTTATCAGTCTTGGATCGACAAGAAATTTATGTATTGATGTTTTGATAGCCGATTGGAAACCAAGAAAACAACAAGTTGTCCACTAGATAGACAACTCTCATGCAAAATCAACATCTTCATCTTGAATTGATTGACAAAGCCCGATGCTCCCGCATCAATCTCCCCAAGTTGTAGAAGATTTGTCCTTAAATATTGTCATGGCTTCAATTCTAGGACGGCCTCCCCAACGAATTAGATAATGCATATGCTTGAGCCCTATGAAATTTTTCAAAGCTGAAAGCATATCTTCAAGCATGCTCATTAAAGACACATTTCAAGGTGTAGCGAGCTCTCTTTCTCACTTGTTTTGTCTTTAATTGTAACTCTCTCAACTCGTGTTTTACTCAAGAAAAGGTTTTCCTTAATTGTGTTTCCTTTCCCAGGTTCAATTTTGTGAGTCATGAATAGATTTAATGGAACAAAGGTGATATGTTTATGGGCCTTGTCGAAGGAGTAGGCGTTATTAAATCCATCATGCATAACTTTCCTATCAAATTGCCAAGGTCTCTCAAGAAGCAAATGATAAACATTCATAGAAACGATATCACACCATACTTCATCATTATATTTTCCTCTAATGGAGAATTGAACAAGACATCTTTTATCAACCCTTATCTCATTTTCTTTGCAAAGCTGAGAGAGCTTGTAAGGTTGCGGGTGCTTTTCAGTCTTGAGGACAATTTATTCACCATTGTTATAGCCACTATATTCTCACAACTTCCTCCATCTATGATAAAATCACATACCTCTCCATGAGAAGTGCATTTAGTATGAAAAATATTGTTGCGTAACCATGTGCCTTCTTCATTAGGAGTAGCATTCAAGATCCAACGAAGGATTAGAGACTCTTCTTGATCAACATTGATAACTTCATGTTCATCTTTTGATCCTTCATCATAGTTAGGTGAGTCATCATGTTTCTCTTCTTCAAGCGCTTCTTCTAATAGATAGACAATTTTCTGATTTGGACAATTTGAGGCAATATGTCCAAACCCTTGGCACTTTAAACACTTGCGTAGACTGACAAGGTTAGGGGGATTAGAACTTAATGCTCCATCATTCTTAGGAGTCGAATTTGAAGCAGTTGCCCTAGTATTAGAAGTAAAAGCATTCTCACCTTTGGAGTAGCCTTCTTTGTTTTGGGAGCTACTACCACGTGCTTTTCTATGTTGTTGGCACCACCTAAGGTTTGGCTAATGGATTACTAAGCCTAAACTTAGTTTGGGCTCTCCCAAGCCCATACCAATTCGCGACTTAGAGTTTAAGTTTTTAGTATGTAAATGATTTTTACTTAGGAGTTGCCACTAATTTATTTTTGATGGGTTGATTAGAAACCCAAGTAAAGTAACGGGAGAATTACTTTCCTCCTGCGAACCAGAGACTATGGGATCGGGGACTTGATTACGTTAGATTTCTCTAACGCCCTTTCAGTATATTTTCTCTTTTATTTGAAAAAAATGATTTGCAAACAGCTTGTATTGATTTTAATTTACTCCCTAATATGCAATATGATCATACGAGTGCGCAATCATTATTTAATGTTCAATAAAGCAAAGCAATAAATAAATTGCAAGCACAGGGAAGAGATACTTACCTTGATGCAACGAAAGCATCTATAATGTTAGCTTAAAAAATCACTATTACTAATCCTAGATATGATTTCTAATTAATATGCAATCATTCAATTGTTTTTTAAGGTTTTAAATTATTTAAGGAGGCCTAAAAAACTAAGTGTAATGCATGCAATGACGTGCAAAAGTGTCTAACTATAATAACATGCAACGTGTAACCTAATATGCAAATTATATGTCACGTGACATTAATTATTTAACTTAATCTAATGCTAGAAAATATTTAATGCAACTATCCTAGCATGTCACGCATTCAAATGACCCTAAACATGCAATGACTAAATGACACATGGAAGATGTTCCAATTCTACATGACATGAGCATGGCAATTTTTATTTTTTATTTTTTTATAATCAAAATTAGAAATTAAAAATAACCCATAGTTAAACATGCAAACTATCCTAAAAATATTCTAACAAGAACCACATGCAAGTAAACTATATTTATTTTTTTTGGTTTTCTTTTATAAGCAAAATCAATTCGAGCAAATGTATCGAGAAAGCATGGCAACAAATCAGACAAGATATTATCCATGTCCATTTAATTTTGGAAACAAATAAAATCGACGAATCGTATCTCGGGCACGAGATCGGATTAGCTAATTTTTCAGAAAATCGCGAATCGTATCTCGGGCGTGAGATTGGATCGACGATTTTTTTGTGCGATTACGAGTCATATTTCGGGCATGAAATCGAACTGACAATCATACGCACATTGTGAACTGAGGAAAATTTCCTAGTTCACTAGGGGTCAGGAGAATCTTTTGGATATGGTAATATTGATCAATTATTCAACTAAGATTGCAATTCCACAAACTAGGCAATAAAATATTGTATTAATCAGGATTCTCACCAAGCTTTCGATATCGCACGAATAAAGTTTCCAATCGGGGCTCGTCGGACAACGGGATCGGCGAGTTGTGGTGGTGCTCGACTTAGGTAGTGATGGTTATTGATCCCATGACTAGATGTCCTGCAATGGAAAGATTGATTACGATGATAAAGAGCAAAGCTTGCTGGACGCCGATGAGGTGCAGTGGCGTGAGGAGCTACTGCAACGTCTTCAAGGAAGAGACACCGAATAGTCTCGAATTGGTCACCTTGCTGGCCCTTCGACCTCTTTGACCGAATCTGAGATTTTCCTTTGATTATCAAACTTTGACTCCCTCTAAAGAAAAACCAGCACTGCTGGAGTTTATCGCTACGAGGGTGTTGCAATAGCACGGCGGCTTTGTGCAACACGTGGCTGCTTTGTCGTTGATGCGGGGAGTCGTGGTGTAGGGACCTCTCGGCCACGGGTCAATAGGTTGTCGTCGGTACAACAAGGACCGTCACGGGTAAGAGACAGCAGCAACGTCGTCCCGCATTGATGCGGGAGATAGCGGCACGGATTGGAAGCAAACGTGTCTAGCTTGGGCCAGGCATGGGAAGAAGCTGAGCGAGGATCAACAAGCAGTATCTCGTCTTGGACAAGGCTTGGCGGTGACAATCAGAGCATCAGCACAGCGGAGCAGCAAACGTGGTCGTCATCAACCCGATTGGTGGATCACGAACAGCAATGACTCGGGCTTGCGGTGGTGGCGCAAGTAGTGGATCGGCAACAAGACTCAGCGGTGTGTCGTGGAGATGGAGGAGCACAATCGCGGTCGTCTATCTACTCTCTTTTCTGTGTTTATTTGTGTCTACCCCTTTAGTGTGTAGCCCTCTTTTATAGGTGAGAGGACTATGTTACTTAAGGAAATATGATAAATTTGTACGTTACCTATTTAGCTTTTATATCCTTCGTGCAATGTTTTTTCAATATTTCATTCGACACCTTCCCTGAATATTGAAAGAATAATGCAAATATTCTTGGAAACATTCTCATATTTTCGGGAATATTCTCATATTCCAACTTGTCACCCCTTAATGGGCCTAGCCAAATTCTCTTTCACCGTGAGTTTAGTCCAATTTGTTAAATTAAAGCTTAGAATCATCAATTGAAGCCTATCTGCCACATGTCTAATGTAAATGCAATAATAAATGCTCCTAAAACTATATGCTATGCAATATTTTTTGTTTAGGGGTTAAAATTAATCCCTAAATTTTTGTGCATTAAATTACGAATGATCAATCAAATTTAGGTGTCAACAGTTGTCATTTTACCGTAAGTGCAAGTTGACAAATATCATCGTAAGTCCAATAAGGTTAAAGTTGAACAACGTTACTGATTTCGGATCGAAGTCCACCAAGGTAGCAAGTAACGGTTTGCTATAATTCTAAAGCATCCTAAGGCATCATGAGGTGATTAAATTATGCTATATAGTCTTCCATCGACAATTCATTTTGTTCGAAATTGTGAAACTAGAGGAATGTATCTTGATGGTAAGAATTTCTTTTTCAATTCTTTCTTCATATTTTCCCACATAACAATATGGCTCCATCCTTCACAGACTCTTTGTTTCTTCAAGTGCTCTCACTGTAACGCCTCAACTCTTGAGTACATAACAACCCCTTCGCACTTTGGTCAAATGAATGCAATGTCCTAGAACACGTTATTGACCATTCTTTTTATCTTTCAAGTATGTACATGCGAAAATGATAAACGTAACACCCAGTCAATCAACCATAACAAGGATAGCAGAAAGAGCAATAACAACAATAGCAATGTCATTTTTATTTTTGCGCTGATTATCTTTAGGAAGTTTATATGCAAATCCTTCAATCAGGCGACTTTCTCAATAATCATCAAAAGGTACTAGGAAAAGTTAATCTACTTCCTTCAACCATCAGGCTGCCCTCAACAATATGTTCTAATACTACTAGATCCATGGCGATAGGGATACCTTTACCATGAACTTAAAAAATGGTTAACAATAAAAAGTGAGATATATATCTCCATGAGTTACAGTCTTAAACTTCAGTTAGGATATCAACTCGCATTGGGGTTCCTAAACATGCAACCACATATCGACGGCAAATCAATTGCAAAACGATCCCTACTTTGTCTTAACTATAAACGTGATCTTACCACTAAACCTTATAACAAACTTCACAACAAACACTCAACAGTCGATTCGATTTGCAAGCATTCTTATCTTGCCATTGCACATACCCTGCACGGTATAAACTCCCACAAGCCATAATCAATACAAACAAGTATTCACAATAACCAATTAGCAGTCGAATTAATACAAACTCATGCGTGCCATAATCGGTGCAAACATGCACATGCATAATCAAAACATATAATAATATATTTTCATGCACCCTATATTTACACGTATTCCAATTATTATATCAACATAAAGGCCACAACCGAACTTCCGCCAGTGTTTTTTAGCTTAGCCAAGCATCGTCTCAACCCGTCGGGCACGGCTACGTCTAGAACCCCTGCCCAAATGGTATTCTTGAAAGAGTATTGATCTGGCCTCAATCGCGACACAACATTCGAACTCCCATTGAGAATTCCCACAAATTGGACTTCATCCTTGAAGCTCTCGGTGGAGTGATAAGTTATTTTATGTGACCACACGAGCACACCACATCATTCAATTTCAATTCATTTTCATATATTAGCCATGCAAACATAGTACATGCTCAACATAACAAACTACTACATATTTTTTACATAAAAATGCAAGAAAATATTCATACGTTATCACATAAATATTAAAAATCCATCAATCTTTGCATGCCTTACTTTTTAAACATACCGGTCTCATTTAAATTACCAAACTTGACATATACACTCAGCGTTTTCCTTTTCTTTATCTATAAAAACCCTTATAAAAATTACTACTCTAGATTTCACATGAGGCAAATATTTTTCAAGGCAAAGCAAGTATCAAACCACATAGCACATGTAGGAATAACTTATAAAACTCAAGCTAAAATGTCAATTATTTCCCAATAACTGATCGCCTACTTGACGATAGCTGATCATTAAACTCTTAATAGCTTTTGAACTATCGAGACACGGCATTTAGACTTTCGTTGGGAATTTCGATAATTCGAACTTCGTCCCCCAAACTCTAGCTGGGGTGAAGGGTTACTCTATGTGATCACATGAGCACATTACATCATTCAATTCCAATTTATTTCCACACATTAGCTATGCAAATGTGGTATGCGCTCAACATAATAAGCCACTGCATATTTTTCACATAAAAATACAAGAAAATATTTGTATGTTATCACATAAATATTGAAAATCCATCAAACTTTGCATGTCTTACTTTTTAAACATATCGGCCTCATTTAAATTACCAAACTTGACATATACACTCGGGGTTTTCTTTTTATATGTCCAAAAAAAATGCTTATAAAAATTATTATCCCGGATTTCACATGAGGCAAATATTTTTCAAGGCAAAACAAGCATCAAACAACATGGCGCATGCATGAATAACTCATAAAACTCAAGCCAAAATAATATAACAAACAGTATTTATTGCCCTATTGCGATAGCTTATCAATTATTTCTCAATGACTTATTGTCTATTTAGTAATAGCTTATGATTAAACTCTTGATAGCTTATCACCCCTTTGGTGATAGTTTATCACTAAATCTCTAGATCGCTTATCGTTCTTTTAATGATAACTTATCACCTTTTTCAATTGCCTATTGCAATAACTTATCACCTTAATTATAATTAATTAACCTAAAAACATAATTAATTATAATTAATCCAAATTAATAAAATTAATTAACCTTAACCATGGTTAACTAAACTTAACCACATAACAACCATGATTAATTAACTAAACCTCACTAACCATAGTTAATTAACCTAACTGCCTATTAACCATGATTAATTAACTAACCACCTACAATCATGGTTACTTTAACTAACTATCTATTAACCATTGTTACTTAAACTAACCATAGTTCAACCATAGTTAATCATAACTAACCTCCTAATCAAGATTAACTATAATTTAAACTAACTATAAGTAAGTTTAACAAATTAATCAAAGGATTAGAACGCAAATTCACCCAACGACGATTCCGACAACATAGCTGTGATGGCGACGACGAGGACTTCACGTGGCTACCACTAGAACAGTGGGGGGTGCTAGTGAAAAATGGTTCTTGGCAGGGTGGTTTCGATGGGAATATCCGAGAGAGAGAGAGAGAGAGAGAGAGAGAGAGAGAGAGAGAGAGAGAGAGAGAGAGAGAGGATGGACGGTGGTTTAGGTGGCCTCAAGCGGGTAGCACCATTGTGGCATGGTAGTGATGACGGTGATAAGAACAGCAAGTGGTGGTGATGCGAATGGCAAAATGGGGTAGCAAGGGCAAGAAACAAGAGGAAAATGAAGAAGAAAGAGAGAAAAATGAGAGAAAGTTAGAGGGGGAGGGGCTGAATGCCCAAGGGGAAAGAGGGCAAGGAAAGAGAGAGAAAAGATGAAGAGATATTCCCCTTTTAAGGCTTCTTCAAGAAGCTTCATCAATTTCCCAAAAATTCATCATTTTAATTTTCTTTCCCTTTTATCCTCAAAAATTTAATGCAGCTTCTAGAAGGGGTAAAATGATAATTTCACAAAATATAGTATATTGTACTATACGAGTATATGGACCATAATTTTATACGGGCTTGCATAAATTTAGTTTGGGCTCAAAAGGATGAGAAATGGGCTTGCATGGGCCCACTTGAGCTTAGTGGTCTTGGTTAGGGCTTACTTGGCCGACTCACATTGGACGTGAGGCCCATTGGGCCTTTGATAGACTCAGCTCCTTTTTCGGCTCCAATTTTCTGTCCATTAATCCATTACCGACAATTTTTAAGCTTATCAATAAATTTAAGAATCAATGAGGTATTGTCCAACATTTTTAATCTTGACATTCTCAAAAGTTCGATACCCGAAATCAGATTGCAATTCATGATTAAAATCGATCAATTATGACTTTAGGATGACCTAATTATCAGGCAGTGTTTAGGGGTTTTCGCACGTTTGACCTGTAGTTGATAATTTTTCAATTCGCGATTGTACCTCTTGAAATCAAGGCGATCCTCAATTGTGTAATTATGAAAAATTGATTGTTCACTCTGAGTACAAAGTCGAAAGGAAATCAGCTTAACGTCGTTCGTAGTTAGTATTAAAGTTGTACGGAATCACTCACAATTCGACGTCATACCTACGCTGAATCGATTTATTTCTATTCACTAATTAGCTTGCAATAGCGTAGTATCATTCCTTTTTTATCCTTATGGTCGAACGGCTTATCTCTAATTGAATTCACTAGTCGTACGTGTATTAATCATTAATTGTTTTTTTTGAATAGTTAGTTAACTCATGAGTGGCTAGCTCAGAATAAACGTAACTAACAGCTCATTGATAAATTAATCATTTCATATATTTTGAGATGAATCAAAATTTAGGACATTACACTCACCAAATAGATGCATGCTTTTTGAGCTTGACGGCAACTAACTTCACCTTTTGATTATTTGGTATTTCTTGGTAATCGAAGACTTTTTCTACAATGTGCAACCAATCCATAAATTCTTCTGACTACATTTTTCCTTCGAATTTAGGAATTTAAATCTTCACATAAGAATCTTGTTGAATTCCTTGAGGTCTTCGATACTAATGTCGAGGAAGTCTTTATTCACTTGAAGCATGACTTCAATAACCAGCGATGGGATTAACATCTTATTCACCTAAGAGAGCATCTTTTGAATTATGATGCATAAGATCATGTTATTGAAGTTCAAAGTGTTACCAGCACTCTAGCAATTACTGCACTTGTTTCTTTAGATCATCTATCTCCACGTCTCATAGGTTTCTTTCATGTGCTGTTAGAGATTCAACAGTTGGTCCATGTTGACAACGACTAGCCATTTCTTCTTCCTTGTTATTTTTTTTTTGAATAGAAACATGAAATGATTTTCAAGAAACATAATAGAAAGAATCACTTAAAATGAGTTCAACCTTAATCTCTAATACCAATTTGATACCATTGCGGAATGGGTGATAGTTATTTTGAGTGATTATCGATGATGGATAAGCATATGATGATGGATATTGATGGGTAAATGCAAAATAAGAGATAGAATATGTCATGCCTTAACCCTTGATTACGCGACAACTCCTATTCTCTTACGATCATTCGAATGTAACGTCTTAGGACGCATCACTGGCCATTCTTTTTCTCTTTCGATTAAACGTATGCAGAAGTGATAAACAATCCTAGTTAACACAATAATAAGGATAGTCAGGAAAACTATAACAGTAACATCGTCATAGCACAACTTTGGTTTAATTACTAATTTACTCTAAAAAGTTTACATGTACAAGCCCTTACAACGGGCATTTTCTATCGAATCAAAAGAACTAGCAAGGTCGTGGTTAATATACTATTTCTAAAACACAGCAACGAATTACACCATTTGCCAGTTCTCCATTTAATGGATCTGAAAATAGTTAACGACAATGAATGAGATATAAATTTTAGTGAGTTAAAATCCTAAAATTTAGTTAAGAAGACCTCTTGCCTTGGGGGTGCCCTAACGTGCACCTTGTTATCAATGGTAGATTAATAGAAAAATGACCTACGCTTTGCTTTAACTATTAACGTACATAGGTCCTCAATCATAAATAGTAAATAACAGTCATCAAATGCAATCACAAGCATTCTCACATTGCCTTAGTACATGCACTCT
This sequence comes from Angophora floribunda, assembly GCA_014182895.1. Taxonomy (NCBI): domain Eukaryota; kingdom Viridiplantae; phylum Streptophyta; class Magnoliopsida; order Myrtales; family Myrtaceae; genus Angophora; species Angophora floribunda. Next base: position 33,069,689 of record CM024707.1, on the reverse strand, counting down.
GCACGATGCAAACTCATAAGTGCCAAAAATAATATAATCAGGCATTCACATAATCATGCAATACATTCACATATGTTTCGATTATTAGGACCCTTAGAACCCCATCACAACCCTAAGGTTAATCATTTTTCGACATAATTGGGCATTTATCATGGCCACTCAAGACACACTCATCTTGGACAACAGTATCATGACAATCACATAGGGCACACCCGCAATCATACATGGATGTTATCAATCCCACACAAGGTGCACCCGTAATCATACTCACAATTAAGCAAGAGTTTCATCACGACCATGAATGGCACATCCGTCCCCGAGAGGGTATTATCATGGCCACAATTGGCACGCCCGTATCATACAGGGGTAATGAGCTTTTATTAGGTGATCATGCAAGCACTTCAACCACTCAACTTCATTTCACTTCTCATCCTTAGCCAATGTAACCATAGTTCATCCTCACACAACATGTTTATCGCAATTTCATACATACAATGCAATAAGATAACTTTAAGCGGTCTTAATTTATACGTTTCCAATCACAACGACGTGCATAAAGTTTGTATGTAAACCAAGTAATTGTCACATAAATTATCCATTTATCGCTCTATTGCGATTCCCAAACAATTAATTCTAAGTAAGTAACAAACTCAAATTCGATTACAATTAATTAATACCATGATAATCAATTATTGGTAAATGAATTATCACAATTAATTATTCTCACAATAATTAATCAACACTAAAGAAAATAGTAGTAATTAATTATCACCACAATAATTAATTCATACTCAAAGAATTAATCACAATTAATTATCTCCACAATAATTAATTATTACCGAAGGGAATACTCATAAGTAATTATTTCTATACATGAATAATTCCACCAAATAATCAACCATAATTAATTATTTCCATAAATAATTAATTCTCACAAAAATAGATTATTCATAATTAATTACCTCAAAATAATCATAATTAATTATTTCCATAAATAACTAATTACCAAAAGATAAATCCTAATTAATTAATTTTCAAAAATTACATTATCATAATTAGTTGTTTTATAATTGTTGACACCCGAATTTTTGTTTATTTTGTTTTGAATGTCCATTTATTTTGCATATATAAATATATATTAATTTATAGAAAAGAAAAAAAATTTCGGTCGGTTGGGGGCATAGCCCAGCCGAAACTTTTAATTTCCCAAATTTCCGCCTTTTAATTTCTCAGCCCACTCGTTAACTTTTTAGCCCAGCCCATCTTCCTTCTATTTTCATTTCATTTGAGCCCATCACTTTGCCTGTTGGATTTTTCCCTTCTCGACCCATACATACAGGGAAAACAGGCACACGAGACACCACACGCCAGAACGCAGCAGCAACGAGCGACTAGGGGTGAGCATCGGTCCAGGGTCAACCTTGGACCAACCCTGGACCAACCCAACCCTGCTGGTCCCGGTCCGGTTCTCAGGGAGACTGGGTTGGTCCTTGGTCCTGAAATTCTGGGACCAGCATTGTGCGGGTTGGTCCTCGGTCCTAAGGGTTTAGGGTCGGTCCAACCCGGACCAACCCTGAATATATATAAATATATATTTATATTATATCTAAAATATCTTTTCCGTAGGGGCCTACCCCATTTTTCCTTTTTTCTCAGCCCGGCTCGCTCCATTTTCTTCTTCCTCCCTTCTTTTTGCCCACGCAAAACATCACCTACAGAAGAAGACTAAAAAACTGAGGTGCAGGTCAGAGGTAGAGGGATTATACGCGGCAGAAAATCGGGAGGGTTAGGTCGGCAAAGCAGAGGAGAGAGGGGGAACAAAAGGGAAATAAAAACAGAAGAGAAAGAGGAGCTCAAGGGGGAGAGTTTTGCGGGGTTTTCTCAAAAAAAAAGCAGAGAGGAAAACCGAGACCTTCTCTCGGCTTGACGCAGGGGAAAAAAATAGAGAAGAAGAGGGTGTTGGTCTTCTTCGAGCACCCCTTCCATGCTTGCAACTCTAGCCACATCGCGTCCGTCTTGATTATTTTTATGGTTTTTTTGCTTTTAACAAATATGAAATTTCTATTGTTGTCTTATTTTAAATTTGTTGAATATATAGTGGTATTTATAGTTTGGTCGTACAACGTTACATTGTCAATGGATATGTAATTTGAAATAGTAAATTTACCTTTTCAGGGAATGCAAAAAATGAAACAAAAAAAATTATTAATTGGTCCTGGGTTGACCCTGGAACCGGACCGAACCCATTGGGTCGGTCCGGTCCTTGGTCCCAAGCTCAATAGGGTCGGTCCTCGGTCCTAAAATTTGAGGACCAACACTGTGCGGGTTGGTCCTAGGGTTAGGGGGTGGCCCGGCCCAACCCGGACCATGATCACCCCTACGAGCGATGACGTCGTCCGGCCTTTGTAACATCCTGAAAATTGACTCCATTTAGTACGATTTTCAATCCGATTTTGGAACCGATTTCTCGATGATATCAGGACTAAATACTTGGACGTCGCCTCATTTATTTTGGGATTTTCCGTTGGACACGGAAGAGTTGGAAAAAGGAAGAATTGGACCGGGTTTCGGGCCCGCGAGTGGGCCGGCCCAAGACCGGCGGCCCAATGGGCCTTGCACCCATTCAGCCCAGCCCAAGAGGGCCCAAGTTGGCCCAAGTTCCCCTCCATTTCCAGCCCATGGGCTTCTCTCTTTTGGCCTTTTGCTTTTGTGCCCAAGTGGGCATTGTTTTTGCTTGTTTATTGCTTGTTTTTGATTGGTCCTTCAAGCAAGTGGCAAGCCCACTTGCCTTGGCTTCTCCTTCAAGTTTTCAGCCTCTTCTCTCTCCTCTTTCTCCCCCAAAATTCGTGCACCAGCCCAGCCCCCCTCTCTCTCCCTTTTTCTCTTCCTTTTCTCTTCCATTTCTAGTGTTCTTTGCTGTCCATACTGTTTTCCAGCCGGAAAACAGCCTTGCCGCCGTCACCGGAGCCTCCACAACCGTCTAAAGTGTAGTCCTGGAAGTTAGGAAGCCAGCCGCGCATCCCCGGTCACCGCTGGTCGTCGTTAGCCGCCCGTTTCGGCCTTTTCCGCACTGCTGGTCGGGCCTCATGAACAGTAACCAGCAGTGTTTTTGGCCCGTTTCGGCCATCGTTTGTCATCCGTTGCCGTCCCCAAGCTTACCCCTCGTCCCCCTCTACGCGCCGGTGTCGCCGGATTTCCGATCCAAGTAAGTTAACTTCCTAATCCTTGTTTAGGGGTTAATCTTGCTTAGGGGTTAATTAGTTTAATTTTTGTGCTTGGTTAATTATGGGTTAGTTTGTTAATGGTGGCTGAGTTAATTAAGGCTGACTAGGGTTAGTTAATTGACCATAGTTAGTATTAAAGTAACTAAGGTTAATTAATTAAAGTAACTAGGGTTAGTTTCTAAAGTAACTATGGTTAATTATTAATCATGGTTGAGTTAATTAACCCTAGTTAGGTTAAATTTAGTAACCATGGTTAATTTTAATATTATTCTATTAATTTCGGATTAGTTACTGTTCATATTTACTGTTCACGATTACTGTTCACGGCACTGTTCATACAGAAATAAATTTTGGTTTCAAATTGATATGTTATTGGTTGTTATGCTTTCTTGAAATGCCGATTGTTAATTATATGCGTGAATGATGATGAAATGCACGATTGAAGACCGAGTGGAAGTGAACGTGTTTGATTTATTGAGTTAGTCCCGAGAATTAGGGAATGTACATGATTGTTGATTGGTGGAATTTGGAATTTTGGAATTGTGGAGTGATACCGCATGACATATTACGTGGATTATCTGAAATGGCATGTCGCATGAGCATGAGTGCATGAGTGATGTTGCATTCACGACAGAGCAAAGAAAAGAATGGATTGTTTGATGATGTGTTGCATGGTCACATTAAGAGGAGAGCCGGCGCGCTGCTGACCGCCAACCCTTGGGGTTGTGCCGTGGCCTTTGGTCGTCCCGACTTCGGTCGGTTGCCGTCGACGGTGGTCGGGCGGGGCTGCGGCGGTGAGCGGGCCCCATGCTCCATAGGGAATGCCGTCGATGGGAGAGAGCCCGTGACGTCGCCGTGCCTCATGGGGGAGGACGATGCCTGGTCTTTGACTGGTAGACCGCCAACCATAAGGTTGTGCCGTGGCCCTAGTGGTCGTAATAATCGAAGCATATGTGGGTGTGAAATATGAGAAAGCTATGTGAGATGCTCTGATTATTCGCATGCCTCTTAATGTCGTGATGAATTAAATGACAGTTTCTGCAGGTCGCGTGTGCCAAGGCCAGGTAGGGTCGCCTGTGATTGCACCTGTTTATTAAACTGTCTTCTGTGGTTATCTCTTTGAGGTGGTATTGCATTGATTGTTGTATTAGGTTGTATGTTAAACTCCCGAGGCGAGCGAAGTTCCTAACCGGGGCTTAGGACTTTAACTTGTTGAGTTTATCTCAACCCGTCGTGGTTAACATTTTCAGGCCCTAGATGATGCAGTACCCGAGGATCGAAGAGAGCAATCCCTCTGAGGCCAGCGAGTAGACACTGGTACAATGTTAGGTTAGCCAGGCCGGTGTTGACACCTAAATTTTGATTGATCATTCGTAATTTAATGCACAAAAATTTAGGGATTAATTTTAACCCCTAAACAAAAAATATTAGGATTAAATTGCATAGCATATAGTTTTAGGAGCATCTATTATTGCATTCGCATTGGACATGTGACAAATGGGCTTCAATTGATGGTTCTAAGCTTTAATTTAACAAATTGGACTAAGCCCGCGGTGAAAGAGAATTTGGCCAGGCCCGTTAAGGGGTGATGAATTGGAATATGAGAATATTCCCGGGAATATGAGAATGTTCCCGAGAATATTCGCATTATTCTTTCAATATTCAAGGAAGTGTCAGATGAAATATTCCCGTTAAGGGGTGACGAGTTGGAATATGAGAATGTTCCCGAGAATATTCTCATTATTCTTTCAATATTCAAGGAAAGCGTCGAGATGAAATATTGGAAAAATATTGCACGTGGGATACAAGAGCTAAATAGACAACGTGCAGATTTATCATCTTTCCTTAAATAACATAGTCCTCTCACCTATAAAAAGGGGGCCACAAACACTGAAAAGACACACAAAAAAATACAGAAGAAAGAGAGCCATCGGTGAAAAAAAATTGAGAGAAAAGTGACGAGAGAAGAGAGAAAAAAGGAAGGGTGTTCAGAGGAGACGAGGAATCCACAGATCGAGGATGACTTCTCTGGTGGGCGCTTGAGGAAGAATTTGCTGTGTGTGAGTGGCTTCTTGAGTGGGTGAAAAAGAATAAAAAATATAGAGCCCATTGATCAGAAGAAGCTCACGGCCAAAAGACGTCCACGATACTGGACAACCGCAAAAGGAGATTGAAGGAGAATTCGGCAGCTACAACATATTATCTGGTCCCCCATCCAGCGAGGCCTTTTGGCACTCTCGCCGATATTCTCAGTTGGTTCCCGAACATCATCGTGGAAGCCATCGAGTGGAATCCTCACTGCGACGTCCTCTCCGAAACTGAGCTGCTGTCCCTGAAGTGAGCTGCTCCCGCGCTCTCGTGCTGTCCACAGAGCGCTGCTGCTGCCCCGACCAGTTTCGTTGATTGTGAGACCACAATCGAGTGTAACAAGCCACGCCACCGTGAATCGTCGATCGTAACCTTGCGATTCCCGCAATTCGTTTCCATCCGAATTTGGAAAAATAGACAAGGTAGGTAAAGTTCCTTTTTAAATTAATTCTTGAATATTTTGTTTCCTCGTTTGAAGTATTGCATACTTGATTGAATTTCGATTGGGGTCGTCGTGTTGTGTTAAAAAATCTCAATAATCAAAAATATTGAGCCGACGTCTTGGGGTCGTCGTGTCGTGTTAAAAAAATCTCAATAATCAAAAATATTGAGCCGCGAGACGTCGGATCAAGTTTTTGATTGTTTTGATTTTCTACCTTGGGTCGGGGCTAAAATTGTATGCTTTATATGATTCAGTTGCATTATGTGTTGATATGCCTTTGCTCGAATTGATTTGGCTTATTAAAGAAAACCCAAAAAAATATAGTTGAGTTAGGTGTGCTTCTTATCAGAATATTTTAGGATAGTTTTCATGTTTACATATAGGTTTTTTTATTTATTTCGAATTTTGATTATAAAAAAAGAAAACACAAAAATTGCCATGCTCATGTCATATTAGGTCATCTCCCGTGTGTCATCTAGTCATTGCATGTTTAGGGTCATTTGAATGCGTGACATGCTAGGGTAGTTGCATTAAATATTTTCTAGCATTAGATTAAGTTAAATAATTAATGTCGTGTGACATATAGTTTGCATATTAGGTTGCACGTTGCATGCTATTATAGTTAGACACTTTCGTATGTCATTACATGCATTGCACGTATTTTTAGGCTTCATTAAATAAGTGAAAACCTTAAAAAATATATTTAAATGAGTGCATGTTAATTAGAAATCATATCTAGGATCATTGATGTGATTTTTTAAGCTAACATTGCAGATGCTTTCGTTGCTTCGAGGTAAGTATCTCTTCCCTGTGCTTGCAATTTATTTATCGCTTTGCTTTATTGAGTGTTAAATAATGATTGCGCACTCGCATGATCACATTGCATGTTAGGGAGTAAATTAAAATCAATCCAAACTGCCTGCAAAATCATTTTCTTTAAATAAAAGAGAAAAGGTACCGAAAGGGCGTTAGAGAAATCTAACGTAATCAAGTCCCCGATCCCATAGTCTCTGGTTCGTTGGAGTGAAGTAACTCTCCCGTACTTTGCTTGGGTTTCTAATCGACTCACCAAAAATAGATTAGTGGCGACTCCTAAGTAAAAATCATTGGCATGTTAAAAAACTTAAACCCTAAATCGCGAATTGGTATGGGCTTGGGAGAGCCCGAATTAAGTTTAGGCTTAGTAATCCATTAGCCAAACCCTAGGTGGTGCACCCGAGGTGAGGTCGCGACAGCTTGGCGACTCCACTGGGGACTTGAGTTTAAACTCTTAGTGGACTTAGGCCAATTTTCTCTTTTTTTTTTTTTTAAAAAAAAAATTTGTTTGGCAGCGAGGATACCAGGTACGTCCCTAACCATTTGAGGTGTTAAATGTTTTTGCAGATGGGAGTTATAAGGGGTGGAGTGATTGTTAACCCCTTGTCTTGCAGGTTGGAGTTGTGAATGAATGTTTTGAATTTTTGAAGTGTTGTTGTGAATATAAACTGTTGTGTATGTCTATGCATTTACACTACACTCTTGCACACACAACCTGCCGTCGGACCTGGACCGCAATTAAGGATGTTAGGATGGTGTTGAGAAATGATCCAACCTTGAACGCGAGACTGCGATGTAGAGGTTGCCTTTCTCAACCCCGAAATTTCTTTCTCGGTGTCAAAATGTTTATCCTTGTCTGCGAAACCGCATGACTATAGGATTTTCTTTGACCAAGTCGGAGCTAAGAGGACCCGACCTTTGTACGCGAGACTGCGACTAGTCGGATCACTCCTCTTAACTCTAATTTGCTAAGCCCTATAGTTTAGGTGTCGAACCTCACGTCTCATGTGTGTGTCTATGTGATTGTCATGAAGTAAGTATTCTTACCTTACACTATGTAATTTATTTATTTATTTTATTTTTTTGGTCCATGACAAAAGGTCGATTACGAGTCTTAATCTATATACAATGGGGAGATCCGATGTTCAGTTCGTTCCAACTCCTAAGATTGAGCTCAAGGGATGGTGGAATAATCTAAATAAGGAAGGCCAAGACTATGTGGAGTCAATACTTGGTCAGCTCATACCCCTTCTGGACATTGGAATCCATAGTGGTGTCTTGCAAGCAATATCTCACTTCTGGTGCCCTGAGACTGCTACCTTCATCTTTGGTGGTAAGAATGAGCTAACTCCAACACTTGAAGAATATAGTGTTATCATGAGAATACCCCTCGGGATTGAACTTGTTAGGCCACCTCTCGGTTTAGAGCCCACATCAATTTTGTCCGAATTTTTAAGAATCAAAACTGATGAGGTTAAGAAAATTTTGAAAGCTAATTGTAATGCATGCCCTTTCTCATTTTTGGCTAATCACTTTTCAAATCAATCTTCAATGCGCCAAAAAGGTAAGATATTCATTTTAGCTTTCTTTGGATTTATAATTTTTCCTCATAGAAAGAATGCTATTAATCCTTTGATTGCATGGGTGGTTAGGCAAGCATGCGCTGGCATGAATTTTATAAACATGATTCTAGCTGAGACATTTCTATCCCTCAATCGTTTTAAACAAAATGAAGGAAAAATCATGAATGCATCTCCTGAACTTCTACAAATTTGGTTTCTTTCACACGTGAGGGAGTTTGGTCATTTCATGCGTCGAGGTGAAATAGAAGGTTCTAATCATCCAATAAAAAGGTTTTCAATCTTAGAAAAAAAGTATACTGGAAAGTCATATTCCAACTGGATAACTTTTCTAAAAGATCCAGATCCCGAGGGCTTCTTATGGTATGCTAAATGGTTTCATGTTGGTGACACTCATTTTTGTCATAAGAAAGATGATCTGGTTCCATTGTTGGGAATCACTGGTGCAATATCTTACTACCCTTGTAGGGTAGCCCGTCAATACCGTGTGCTCCAAGATATTCCACCTCCTCTTCGGATGGACCTATTTCGAACTCTCTTCACACGCAAGGATCATGAATACTTGGAAGAGATCAACTGTTTCGAAAGCGTATGGAAGGAATGCCAGCAAGAAAAGATAGTGGTGCCCAAAAGGTTGAAAGGAGAAGAGAAGATTTATCATGCCTCGGATTATTATATCCACCACCACAAAATTCCTACAGCTCTACTCCCTGTAATACCTGAGGTCACAGTGCAGCTCATTCGTAAAGCGCAAATTGAGCATCTCAAAGAAACGGTGGAAGCAAAAGAGGCTCACATCTATGAGTTGGTTCGACAGAACAAAAAGCTTCGAAGAACAGTGGTCTCCCAATTGTATATAGAGAAGAGTCACTAGTTTGTTTTTATGTTTAGGAGTTCAATTTCTCTAACTGATGTTTTAGGAATTTAATTCCCTAAGGGAGTCATTTTCAGTTCAATATCACTTAATAAAAGCGGCTAGATCTTTGTCATGGACCGGCATTTTCCATATGCGATGCTTATGTGTTTTCCTTTCTGCAAATCAGGTGATAACGGAGCCATCTCGTTCACCCATCATCACGAGATTGAAAGCACGAATGGCTGAGCAAGTTGAGCTGCGTGAACGTGTTAATAAAATGGAAGATCAAATGAATCAATGCTTTGCTGCAATACAACAAATGACAATTGAGTTTAAGGCGCTCCGAACAAGTTCAAGCTCAGAAGTCACACCTCTTGGAACTACAACACTTAAGCAGAAAGCTGATCATGGCCTATCCAATGAATTGGACGATGACATGCCCCCCTTAGAAGATGATGTCATTGTCGTGGAAGGAAAGGCCAAAATTCATAAGCTCTCTAAAACAAAGCAGGATGAACGCTTTGCAAAGCTTGAAGAGAAAGTGAAACAATTGCAGGGTTTGCAAAGTTCACTCCCGATTGATTTGTCTGTTTATGAGAAGGTCAACACGCCAAACAAATTTAAGATGCCAGAATTTGAGAAATATAATGGCACTTCTTGCCCGAAAGCTCACTTGCAGATGTACCATGTGAGGATGGCCCAACATATCAAGAATGAACCCCTTATGATCCAGTGGTTCCAAATGAGCTTGGGCGGGCCCGCGCTCACTTGGTATATCATGAAGAACATAAACCTCCTCGACACTTGGAGTGAGGTGGTCGATGCATTTCTTAAGCAGTACAAGTTCAACATGGACATTGCACCTTCCCGAGAAGACCTCGAGCGGATGGAAAAGAAGAAGAGTGAGTCATTTAAGGAGTATGCCATAAGATGGCGAAATTTGGCCTCCCAAATCACTCCCGAGCCCACTGACAAAGAATTGATGAAGCTATTTGTCAAGACCCTCCCTTTTGAGTTCCACAATCGGATGGTTGGCACATATGTTGAGAACTTTAATCAACTCATTCCAGTGGGCGAACAAATTGAGATGGGGTTGAAAGAGGGGTGGTTTAATGAACCGACATTTCCAAATAGGAGGTTTACCGCAAAGAAAGAAAAGAGCCAACCACTGAAGTAAATGTTGCATTTGCGCAACCGACCTCTAATAAGCCTCCGATCGTTCATGTCCCTAGGAATCAGCAAGGTGGAGGCCGCCCTTCCACGTCACGACCATTCACTAAGAGGCAGTTCTCTCCACTTCCTGGTCCTCTATCTCAAGTCTTGCCGATCTTGCAAAGGAATGGGCTGCTCTCCCATGAACCGAAGCGGCCCAATGCGGAGAAATTCTCTAACTACGACCCCTCCAAGAAATGCGAGTATCATATGGGAGAAGTGGGACATTCAACTGATGAATGCATGACCTTGAAGCACAAAGTTCAAAATTTATTGGACACTAATGCATTCTCGTTCCGCACCAGCCAACCGAATGTCAAGAGGAACCCACTGCCCGAGCACGAAGACAAGGTAAATGCCATATTTGGATTTGATGCCGGTCAAGTCAAGAATTTGAGAGTGCATGTTGCAGATGTCTATAATGGGCTAGTAAAGGCTGGATACTACCCGAGTCATGAGGCGGTTCCCTATCCTTGATGAAAGAGAGGGTTGCTATGATGGCAAAGGCCGGTAAGATTGTGTATGCTGACCATACTAGCATGGTCTCCACTATATCCCAAGTCGTTATTGATTGGGAGGAAGAATGGGCTGCGCTGAATGCTAGTAAGGATGAAATCGATGCGGAACCATCTACTGAGGTCCCGGTGCACAACGAAGGGATAGTGATTGAGATACCTCAACCCTATGAATATGCTGATAATAAGGCGGTTCCTTGGTCCTATGACTTGGATGTCGACTTGGTTACAAGGTCTGGTCGAGTTTACGCTCAAGCCAATACTCAACCTGCAAAGCCTATTACTGATGAAGAGGCTAAAGAATTTCTTGCTGTAATCAAAGCAAGTGAGTATAATGTGGTCGATCAATTACGGAAAATGCCTGCTCAAATCTCTTTGCTTGAGCTCTTGCAAACATCTCCCACACATCAAAAGTCTCTAATGAAGGTGTTGAGTGAAATTCATGTACCAGAGACAGTTGAGCCTAGCCAGCTCGAAGAATTTGTTGGGTCAATCCTTCTCAAGGATTTGATCGCTTTCTCTGACGAAGAATTTCCTGTTGAAGGGAGAGGACACAATAAACCACTATATATATCAATCAAACACAAAACTTTCCATGTGTCCCGCGTGCTTATTAATAATGGATCTGCTCTGAATATATGTCTGTTGGCCACTCTTCACCGCCTCAAGACAGATCTATCCCAGATACATGCTGCGAAGACTTGCGTGCGAGCTTTTGATGGAACTAGGAAGGAAGTGATTGGGGAGATCCACCTTGATGTGCAAATTGGGCCGAATCTTTAACATCCCCTTTCAAGTAATGGATATCCCCACCGCATTTAATTTTTTGTTGGGTCGTCCTTGGATACATACTGCTGGGGCTGTGCCATCAAGTCTCCATCAAAGTGTGAAATTCGTGATCAAGGGGAAGCTAGTCATTGTCCATGGCGAGGAAGACCACCGAATTTATCATGAAACCGCTATTCCTTATATCGAGCCAGATTCTGAACTTGGATTGAGTTACCACTCATTTGAGTTGGTATCCACCATACATGCTTCTCGAGGTTCCTCGCTACCCACTCCTGAAGTCTCAAATGCTGCTGCTATGGTAGGAAAAGTGATGATTGGAAATGGCTTTATTGCTGGCCATGGTCTTGTGAGGAGAGGTCAAGGTATTAGAAACCCTATTGAAGCCCCTCGGAGGTCCCGTTTTGCTGGATTAGGGTACCATGGAAGAGGTGGAGAAAGCTCTAGAGGGCAAAGGCAACAAAGGCGAAACTCACATGGACAAAAAAAGGAAAACTCGCTACCTCCTCATATTCACGAGACATTCCCTGGTCCCGCCAGAATGATGCAGGATAGTAGAGAGGTGATGGATACCCCGGGCAGCCGAGTGGCAAATTTGACTATTACGTGAAGTACTCAGCTCCCCCTAGTTTTTACATTGACCCACGTGACATTGTCCCGGATGGATGGGGTGGAATGGATGATCCGATACCTCCAGGAGAGGAGAACCCTGATGATGCATTGGAAGGAATCATTAACCTATTTGATGATTTCCTTATAGGTGCCATTGAAGAAGAATCTTCGGAGGAAGCGGGCACTAGCCCACAAGAGTAACTCGTTTATCATTTCCGCATATTCCCTTGCGTGGGAATTTTTACTGCATTTTAGGGATTTTTCTTTTCTTCTTTTTGCTTTCTTTTAGGGCTTGAATACCGCATTTTCCATTCAATAAGATGTAATTGATTGATGAATTTCAATAAAATTACAAGTTTTGTTTTTAGAGCATGATGGGGTACACCAAACCAGCCCGGTGATGATATCCAACCGATAAAAAATCCAAGGAGAATTCTGAGGCCTGGGCTTCATCATGCTTCCTCAAAAAAAATTCAAAAAAAAAAGGATATTTTAGCAAAAGAAGTCTAAAAGATGCTTTTGTAAAAAAAAAAATCTTAAAAAAAATGTCATTTAGCCCTATTTGTCTTTCTAAATTAGCCGCTTTGTGTTTCAGGTACAATCTTGCAGCAGTAAACAATGGCGATCTTAATGAGGACTCCATCGAGGTACAACGTGAATGGGAGCAGCATGAAAAAATCAAAGCTCTTACCTCTGACCAAACCATCACTATCAATTTGAGCAATGCCGGAGAAGCCAAGGAAGTAAAGATAGGGGCAAATCTCCCTGAAAAGGAGGCCGAACGCCTAACTCGGCTACTAAAGGATTATCAAGATATCTTTGCTTGGACGTATGCTGATATGCCAGGTTTGGATCCATCCATTGTGGAGCATTCCTTGCCTACTAATCTGGGTATGCACCCTAAAGCAAAAGCTGCGAAGAACTAAGCCCGAACTCTCGAAGAAGATAGAGGAAGAGGTAATGAAACTTCTAAAAGTGGGATTCATTGAAGTCTCACGATACCCTGAATGGGTAGCTAATATAGTGCCGGTGATGAAGAAAGATGGTCGAGTTCGGATTTATGTTGATTATCAAGACTTGAACAAGGCTAGCCCGAAGGATGATTTCCCGTTACCACATATAGATGTCCTCATGGATAGCACTGCTGGATTTGAGCTGTTCTCATTCATGGATGGATATTCTGGGTATAATCAAATAAAAATGAAGGAGAAAGACAAGGAGAAGACTGCATTTATCACCCCATGGGGGACCTTTCATTATAAGGTTATGCCCTTTGGACTCAAAAATGCAGGGGCTACTTATCAGCGAGCCATGGTGACACTATTCCATGACATGATGCATAAAGAGATTGAAGTTTATGTCGATGACATGATTGCAAAAACTCAACCTGGAAGAAGTCATGTTGAGACTCTAAAGAAGTTATTTGATCGGCTTCGTGAATTCAAGCTCCGCTTAAATCCTGCCAAATGCGTGTTCGGGGCTACGTCTGGTAAATTACTCGGGTTCATTGTGAGTAGTAAAGGCATCGAGATCGACCCATCTAAAGCTAAGGCCATATGCGAGTTGCGACCCCCGTCAACAACCAAAGAGGTTCGAAGTATTTTAGGGAGATTGAATTACATTGCCCGATTCATTTCCCAACTTTCTGAGACTGCCAAACCGTTCTTTAAGCTTCTGAGAAAAAATGCACTAGTCAACTGGAATGATGAATGTCAAGAAGTGTTTGAGAAGCTGAAGCAATACTTGATGAATCCGCCGATTCTTGTCCCACCATTACCAGGGCATCCTTTGATTCTCTACCTCACCATTCATAGTGAATCATTGGGTGCAATGTTGGCTCAAGAAAGTCCTGTCGATAAAAAAGAACGGGCCATTTACTACCTGAGCAAAAAATTCACTATCTCAGAGCTGAAATATTCTGACATCGAGAAGACTTGCACTGCATTAGTGTGGGTACTGCATAGACTACGACAATATACATTGCATTACTAGATATTTCTCGTGACTGAGAACAATCCCATCAAGTACTTACTTGATCAACCGGCTTTAGCTGGTAAGTTAGCAAAATGGCAGATTCTGATTTCAGAATTTGACGTTTAGTTTATGCCGCAAAAGTCAGTTAAAGGTCGAGTAATTGCTGACATATTGGCTGAAAGTCCCGGACTCTTGAATAATGATGATTGTTCCCTGGATGATCGCATCCTATATGTAAGTGAAGATTCATGGACCATGTTCTTTGATGGAGCTGTAAACTTATCTGGTTCTGGCACTGGGGCAGTTTTGATATCCCCAAATGGACAACACCATCCAGTAGCTGCAAAGCTTATGTTTCCATGCACTAACAACATAGCCGAGTATGAAGCTTGTATTCTCGGGCTCCAAGCCGCAATTGAGATGGAAGTGGCTAAATTGAAGGTGTTCGGAGACTCCGCATTAATCATACTACAGACGGTAGGTGAATGGAAGACTAGGGACTCTAAATTACTCCCATATCACGAGTATCTAGAAGAGCTGGTAAAAGAATTCGATGAAATTTCTTTTGAGTACTTGTCAAGGTCTCACAATCGCCCGCTGATGCACTCGCGACGCTGTCATCAATGTTGCAAGTTACCGATGGATTAGAAGTCGAACCGTTGAGAATAGAGGTTTTGGCAAAGCCGGCTTTTTGTATGGTCGTGAATAAAGAACATGATGGGAAACCATGGTATTGCGATATCATGAATTACATTCGGAAAACAGGAATTCCCCAAGGAAGTTCTCCAGTGATAGAAAATACATAATGAAGATGGCATCCAAGTTCTTTGTCAGCGGTAACAATTTATACAAGAGATCTTATGATTTAGTCTTGTTGCGATGTATAGACGAAGCCGAAGCCATGCAAATTATGCAAGAAGTGCATGAGGGAGTTTGTGGCCCGCATATGAATGGGCACATGCTAGCTAGGAAAATTTTGAGGTTGGGATACTATTGGCTGACATTAGAGAGTGACTACATCCAACGCGTTCGAAGTTGCCATCGTTGCCAAATCCATGAAGATAAGATAAATGTCCCCCAACTGAGCTACACCAGTTATCCGAGCTATGGCCTTTCTCAATGTGGGGCATCGATATGATTGGCCCGATAAACCCTAAAGTTTCAAATGGGCATCGATTCATTCTGGTGGCGATAGATTATTTCTCTAAGTGGATTGAAGCCGCATCTTATGTTAATGTCACTGCTCGAAACGTTGTGAAATTTATCAGGCGTGATATAATTGCCCGTTACGGAGTCCCTGAAGCAATTGTCACTGACAATGGGACAAACTTAAATAACAAGCTTGTGAATGGGCTCTTTACTGAGTTTAAAATCAAGCATCTGAATTCATCCCCTTACCGCCCGCAAATGAATGGAGCAGTTGAGGCGGCCAATAAAAACATCAAGAAGATCTTGGCAAAAACAGCCGAGAATTATCGAGATTGGCATGATAGGTTGCCTTTCGCACTAATGGCATATCGGACGTCAATTCGTACTTCTACCGGGACAACCCCATTCTCTCTAGTATATGGCATGGAAGCAGTCTTGCCTGTGGAGATGGAGATCCCCTCTCTCGAGTCTTATCCCGTGAAATTATCTCGAGGCGAGAATGGATGAAGCAAAGGTACGAGCGTTGAACCTAATTGATGAGAAAAAGCTGAAAGCTCTTTGCCATGGTCATCATACCAACAAAGAGTAGCCGTCCTTTAACCGGAAGGTACGTATGAGGCATTTCAAGGAAAATGATCTAGTCTTGAGGAGGCTATGGCCAATTTTTCCTAATCCTGGGGGAAAATTCGCTCCGAATTACAGTGGCCCATATGTGGTAAAGAAGGTACTCCCTGGAGGCGCTTTAATCCTTGAAGAAATGGATGGTCATGAGTTTTCTAGTCCAGTTAATTCTGATTCTGTCAAGAAGTATTACCCCTGAACCTGTTATTTTCCATAATGAATGAATCGCAAGTCGGTTTCTCCATTTTTTTTTGCAAATGTTGCATTATCATTTTCGGCGAAATAAATTGAATGTGTCAAATGGGATACATTGGAATGATGAAAGGCAAGCCTAGTCCTAAACACTTTCCCATACACTGATCACTAGTGAGTTGAGCGGAAAGATTCCATGCTTACAAGGCAAAGAGTTTTCTCGCGAAAGGTACGCCGACTGAAATGATGAGAGGCAATTCATTTCTCTATCCCAAACACTGCAAGAGATCCATTGCTTAACCCCTTTGAGCCTCATACACTTGTGGAGATTTCTTTCAAATTACCCCTGTCAAGAACCACCCCATATCGAGGCAAATTGGAGGTAAGTCAGCATCACGTGGCGAGAAAAATAGGTAGAAATTCTTTTGCTCTCACTTGCATCAATCTTTGGGTACCTTATTGCAGATGAACTCAAACAATAATCCAAGTGCCTTAGGATGATGAAGAGCATTTTTTTCTCTATCCTACACACGTATATCCGTTGCATAACCCTTTTGAGCCTAAAAATTCATTTCTTTGAACCTAGTTGGTGATCATCCCCCACACTGGGGCAAGCAAAAAAATAATCATTCAAGAAGCAGCAAGGTCTAGAGTGCTAACAAAATGTGAAGACCTTCAAAAGTCCAAATGAAAAATTGATACATCGTAAACAGTGTGTCAATGGTAAAATAGAACTAAGGGGCATGAAAAAGCAGTGTGCCTGGTAAAAGCAAGGCCGATGCCCATAGACATAAGAGTAAAAGAGGGGCAAGAAAAAGCAATATGCCTGGTAAAAGCAAGGCCAATGCCCATAAGAGAAAATGAAAAAGAGTTAAGATAGATGACTATCGATTGTGAAAAGCTGTCAAGTGCAAAACTTTTGCGATCAACAGAGCACATTTTGGAAATAATCCTTGATGGCAAAGATGAAGACTGGTGGTAATGTCAAGATGATCACGAACTCTCACCCATTTACACACATTTTGAGCCTAATAATCCTTTCATTTCTCAACCCGTGAACCTAGCCTACATTATGTCCCTCATAAAGTCTCTTTAGATTAGGGCACTTGAATTAATGTAGGTGTTCACATGTCTTAAGCATTGCTCGAAGAAGTGTGAGCAAGATTATTTCTATCTCATTTTGCAGGGTTCTTGACTTGTAAACCTGGAAATGATTGCAGAATTGTTCTTTCAATAGCCTTGACTCAAAGAGTCCCCTTGTTAAGCCATTGACCAAGCCCATATTATGGTCCATGTTAAAGACCTTTTAGATTGGTAAAGTCGTACCGATTGCGAGAATACTCAGACCCCTGTCTAGTATGATGATAGCGAAATAGAGTGATTCTCAAATTCCCACATCAATTATTAGGATAAAACAGCCTTTTTGTGAGGGTGAACGAAAAGTCCTTTCAGACCAAATGGGTCCTTTATTTGACACATCGATGACACCCGCATTCTGAATGGATTGTTCTTCAGAAATTATTGCCAATTCTGATTTGGTAATACGGGATTGATAAAATTGTGACACATGAACTGCACATGGATTGGAAATATCTGTTGTTGCTAACCATGTTTGACAGGTAAAGTTCTCATGATAATTGATGCTCGATTCGCTGTCCGAAGCATTAGGATGTGTTCAAACACTCCATGGTTCCCAAACCACTGCTAGCAAGCAACTTTGAGGCAAGCCAATCAAACCCTCAGGTAAGTATCTAATACATTTGAGTATCCAAAGCAAAATTTGGTAACTCTTCCCACAAGTTAACATCTCAGTTTGGATACGAATGTTATACAATATTCTTGTCGAACATTTCATTTTGGACATGAATGTTCTCTGAGCTTTTTCGTCATACCTTAGTATGGATCTAGGTATTTCGAATCATTTTAATCCAATATTTGACTCACCTAACATTGAGCATCTATTGGTCGAAGTTGTCTTAATCCAATATTCATCTCACCTAACATTGAGTGTTTATTGGTTAAGTTTCCCAATTCTTGACATTTTAGTCTGGATCTAAATGTCTGAATCTTTCCATCGAACATTTCATTTTGGATATGAATGTTCTTTGATTTTTCTTGTTATACTCTAGTCTAGATCTAAGTATTTCGAGTTATCTTAATCCAATATTTGACTCACCTAACATTGAGCATCTATTGGTTAAGTTTTCTTAATTCAATATTCATCTCACCTAACATTGAGTGTTTATTGATTAAGTTCCTCGATTCTTGACATTTCAGTATGGATCTAAATGTCTCGAATCTTTTTATCGAGCATTTCATTCTGAATATGAATGTTCTTTGATTTTTCTCGTTATACCTTAGTTTGGATCTAGGTATTTCGAGACATCTTGTTCCAATGGTCGTCTCACCTAACATTGAGCGTCTATTTGATTCGGTTGCCTCAGTCGGGATCTAGGCAATTCGATAAACATTAAACTCTTCAAGAAATCTGAAATCAAAGCCAGATGCTTGTGGAGTAGAAATTCATCACGTACCTCAGGATGCTCTACCGTATTGATTGGTAAGTAATTATAGGTACGCCTTTTTTTTTTTCTTTTCTTTTCTTTTCTTTTCTTTTCTTTCATACTTTGCATTAGCTTTTCCATGCATCATATTATATATCATTTTAAAATGGGATTCATTTTCCCACAAAAAAAAACATTATATTGCATATGCATGTCAAAATTTAGGTTTCAATTTATCTTTGAATGCAACCTCTGCGAGCTCACCTTCAAAGAGGGGCAGCTGTTGACACCTAAATTTTGATTGATCATTCGTAATTTAATGCACAAAAATTTAGGGATTAATTTTAACCCCTAAACAAAAAATATTAGGATTAAATTGCATAGCATATAGTTTTATGAGCATTTATTATTGCATTTGCATTGGACATGTGACAATGGGCTTCAATTGATGGTTCTAAGCTTTAATTTAACAAATTGGACTAAGCCCACGGTGAAAAGAGAATTTGGCTGGCCCGTTAAGGGGTGACAAGTTGAAATATGAGAATATTCCCGGGAATATGAGAATGTTCCCGAGAATATTCGCATTATTCTTTCAGTATTCAGGGAAGGTGTCGGATGAAATATTCTCGTTAAGAGGTGACGAGTTGGAATATGAGAATATTCCCGGGAATATGAGAATGTTCCCGAGAATATTCGCATTATTCTTTCAATATTCAAGGAAAGCGTCGAGATGAAATATTGGAAAAATATTGCACGTGGGATACAAGAGCTAAATAGACAACGCGCATATTTATCATCTTTCCTTAAATAACATAGTCCCTCACACCTATAAAAAGGGGGCCACAAACACTGAAAAGACACACAAAAATACGGAAGAAAGAGAGCCATCGGTGAAAAAAATCGAGAGAAAAGTGACGAGAGAAGAGAGAAAAAAAGGAAGGGTGTTCAGAGGAGACGAGGAATCCACAGATCGAGGATGACTTCTCTGGTGGGCGCTTGAGGAAGAATTTGCTGTGTGTGAGTGGCTTCTTGAGTGGGTGAAAAAGAATAAAAAATATAGAGCCCATTGATCAGAAGAAGCTCACGGCCAAAAGACGTCCACGATACTGGACAACCGCAAAAGGAGATTGAAGGAGAATTCGGCAGCTACAACATATTATCTGGTCCCCCATCCAGCGAGGCCTTTTGGCACTCTCGCCGATATTCTCAGTTGGTTCCCGAACATCATCGTGGAAGCCATCGAGTGGAATCCTCACTGCGACGTCCTCTCCGAAACTGAGCTGCTGTCCCTGAAGTGAGCTGCTCCCGCGCTCCCGTGCTGTCCACAGAGCGCTGCTGCTGCCCCGACCAGTTTCGTTGATTGTGAGACCACAATCGAGTGTAACAAGCCACGCCACCGTGAATCGTCGATCGTAACCTTGCGATTCCCGCAAAACCGTTTCCATCCGAATTTGGAAAAATAGACAAGGTAGGTAAAGTTCCTTTCTAAATTAATTCTTGAATATTTTGTTTCCTCGTTTGAATTGTATACTTGATTGAATTTCGATTGGGATTTCGTGTTAAAAAATCTCAATAATAAAAAATATTGAGCCGACGTCTTGGGGTCGTCGTGTCGTGTTAAAAAATCTCAATAATCAAAAATATTGAGCCGCGAGACGTCGGATCAAGTTTTTGATTGTTTTGATTTTCTACCTTGGGTCGGGGCTAAAATTGTATGCTTTATATGATTCAGTTGCATTATGTGTTGATATGCCTTTGCTCGAATTGATTTGGCTTATTAAAGAAAACCCAAAAAAAATATAGTTGAGTTAGGTGTGCTTCTTATCAGAATATTTTAGGATAGTTTTCATGTTTACATATAGGTTTTTTTTTATTTATTTCGAATTTTGATTATAAAAAAAAAACACAAAAATTGCCATGCTCATGTCATATTAGGTCATCTCCCGTGTGTCATCTAGTCATTGCATGTTTAGGGTCATTTGAATGCGTGACATGCTAGGGTAGTTGCATTAAATATTTTCTAGCATTAGATTAAGTTAAATAATTAATGTCGTGTGACATATAGTTTGCATATTAGGTTGCACGTTGCATGCTATTATAGTTAGACACTTTCGTATGTCATTACATACATTGCACGTATTTTTAGGCTTCATTAAATAAGTGAAAACCTTAAAAATATATTTAAATGAGTGCATGTTAATTAGAAATCATATCTAGGATCATTGATGTGATTTTTAAGCTAACATTGCAGATACTTTCGTTGCTTCGAGGTAAGTATCTCTTCCCCGTGCTTGCAATTTATTTATCGCTTTGCTTTATTGAGTGTTAAATAATGATTGCGCACTCGCATGATCACATTGCATGTTAGGGAGTAAATTAAAATCAATCCAAACTGCCTGCAAAATCATTTTCTTTAAATAAAAGAGAAAAGGTACCGAAAGGGCGTTAGAGAAATCTAACGTAATCAAGTCCCCGATCCCATAGTCTCTGGTTCGTAGGAGTGAAGTAACTCTCCCGTACTTTGCTTGGGTTTCTAATCGACCCACCAAAAATAGATTAGTGGCGACTCCTAAGTAAAAATCATTGGCATGTTAAAAAACTTAAACCCTAAATCGCGAATTGGTATGGGCTTGGGAGAGCCCGAATTAAGTTTAGGCTTAGTAATCCATTAGCCAAACCCTAGGTGGTGCACCCGAGGTGAGGTCGCGACAGCCGGTCTCTTTTTGAGTAGTCCTTAGCTTGTCGCCTATAGTAAGGCGTGTATGTATTTGCTGGTGTGCCGGCTAACCTTCAGATATATAAAATGGTGTTTGTCTTTCCTCTGCTGTTGTTGTTGCTATCCCTGTTGTTTGGTTTGGGAGTTGTTCGTTTCCGCATGTGCATAATTACAAGATAAAATGAATTGGTCGACGACAGTACCTGGGACGTCGTACAGATAGACCTCAAGTGAAATGGGGTTGCCGCGAGCTCGAGAGTCGGGGCGTGACAACCCCGTCGATTTTGGTATCAGAGCCTAGTTGGCTGATGGAGTGATAGGGTGCGATGAGTCTTGCGTTGGTGCGTGGGGATAGTTAGTAGGAAAGACAATTTTTTTGCTTGCATGTGATTTGCTACAGGATCCTTTGTGGTTCTTTGTTGTAGGGTTGTCTCATTTTCTAATTCCGTGTGGGGGGAATTGGAGCGCAGGTTAGGAGAGTCCTGCAAAATGAGCAATCCAGATCAGAGTACCCCTGGTTTGAGGACCCCAGGTCAGAGTGGTCAGAGGAGGAGGACAATCCAAGCAAGGAGCTACTATGGATTGTTGGGAGAAGAGAATCCGATTTAATCCGACTGGAGCTAGTAGTTTCCAATTTGTAGGGAGCCGAGGAGGGTCCTCGATTCCCTTGATTTCTTCTTTGGAAGCAACCAAGTTGTTGGGGTCAGAATGTCGAGGCTATTTGGCGTCTGTGAGTGATATGTTGAAAGAAGGACCGAACCTGGAGGATATCGCGGTAGTACGAGATTATCCTGATGTCTTTCCAAAGGAATTGCCAGGACTACCTCCAGCTAGAGAGACAGAGTTCGTAATCGAGTTGGCTCCTGGGACAGAACCAATCTCGAAAGCACCGTACAGGATGGCGTTGTCAGAGTTGAAGGAATTGAAGGTGCAGATGTAGGAATTATTGGACAAGGGCTTTATTTGCCCGAGTGCATCGCCTTGGGGAGCTCCAGTCCTGTTTGTCAAGAAAAAGGATGGTTCGTTGCGGTTATGTATTGACTATAGACAGCTTAATCAAGTGATGATTAAGAACAAGTACCCGCTGCCGAGGATTGACGACCTGTTTGACCAACTCCAAGGAGTGTCGATATTCTCTAAGATAGACCTAAGGACGGGCTATCATCAATTGAGGATCCGAAAGGAGGACATACCGAAGACAGCTTTCCGTACTCGTTATGGTCATTACGAGTTTACGGTAATGCCTTTTGGATTAACAAATGCCCCTGCTGCTTTCATGGATTTGATGAACCGGGTGTTTAAGAAGTATTTGGATCGGTTCGTGATCGTGTTTATTGACGACATTTTGGTGTATTCGAAGAGTCCGGATGAACACGAGCAACACCTAAGGACCGTGTTGCAAACCCTAAGAAATCACGAGCTGTATGCGAAATTTAGCAAGTGTGAATTTTGGTTGGCTCGAGTGGCATTTCTAGGCCACGTGATCTCAGGCGAAGGGATTTTTGTGGACCCAACCAAGATTGAAGCGGTCATAGATTGGCCGAGACCGACTTGATGGCGAGGTTCGTAGTTTTCTGGGATTGGCTAGTTATTACGACGGTTTGTGGAAAGATTCTCTTCAATAGCTATGCCATTGACGCAGTTGCTGAAAAAGGACAAGAAATACAAGTGGACGGATAAGTGCGAGCGTAGTTTCCAAGAGCTTAAGCATAAGCTGACTACCGCACCAATTTTGACTATTCCGTCAGGCTCGGGAGGATATGAAATTTTTAGCGACGCGTCATACAAGGGACTCGGTTGCGTTTTGATGCAACATGGTAAAGTGATAGCGTATGCTTCTAGGCAGTTGAGGCCTCACGAGCTGAATTATCCGACGCACGACTTAGAGTTGGCGGCCATCATATTTGCGTTGAAGATATGGAGACGTTATCTCTATGGAGAGAGATTTCAGATTTATACGGACCATCAAAGTTTGAAGTATCTGTTCTCCCAAAAGGAACTGAATATGAGACAGTGCAGATGGATGGAACTTCTTAAGGATTATGATTGTGATATTCTGTACCATCCGGGTAAGGCAAACAAAGTGGCAGACGCTTTGAGTCGCAAGTCATCGGTTGCTAGTATGATGGTTCAGGAGTGGATTCTGTTGGAGGGAATTCGCGATTCAGAATTCAGGCTCGAGGTATGCCATATTTCCAGTCTAATGGCTACCCTTAGGATTGAACCTGAAATTCAAGCCAAGATTAAGGCAATGCAACCTTTGGACGTTGAGATCCAAAAGATTCTGCAAATGGACGCGACTAAGAGAAAGTCAGATTTTCAAGTATCCGAGGATGGGATCTTGAAATTCCGTGGACAGTTATGTGTACCAAGCGACACCGAAATTAAGGAGAGGTTGTTATCCGAAGCGCATCGCAGCGACTATAGTGTGCACCCGGGCAATGACGAAGATGTATCGAATTTGCGACAGATTATTGGTGGAATGGCATGAAGCTAGACATTGCCAAGCATGTGGCGAAGTGTTTAACCTGCCAACAAGTGAAAGCGCAGTATTGCAAGCCAGGAGGGTTACTACAACCTCTTGAAATCCCCGAATGGAAATGGGAGCACATCACGATGGACTTCGTGACGGGATTACCAAGAAGTCAGCGGGGTAATGATGCAATTTGGGTTATAGTGGACCGATTGACGAAGTCAGCTCATTTCATCGCCGTACGCAAGGACTTCGCTTTGGAAAAGTATGCAGAATTGTACGTGCGACAGATTATTCGTTTGCATGGGGTGCCAATGACAATTACTTCAGATCGAGACCCCAAATTTACGGCTGCATTTTGGAAGAGTCTACAGACTTCAATGGGGACAAAACTGCAGTTCAGTACGGCCTACCATCCTCAGACAGACGGTCAATCAGAGAGAACAATTCAAACTTTGGAGGATATGCTGAGAGCCTGTGTATTGGATTTTAAAGGAAGTTGGGAGGAACAACTTCATCTCGTCGAGTTCGCATACAATAACAGTTATCAGCAGAGTATCAGAATGGCACCGTTCGAAGCTTTGTACGGCCGACATTACAGGGCCAGAGTTAGTGCAGCAATCTTTAGACGCCGTCAAGATGATTCGAGGAAGGTTAAAGACGGCTCAGAGCAGACAGAAGAGTTATGGGGATAGACGACGTAGGCCATTGGAATTTCAAGTGGGCGATCATGTGTTCCTTAAAGTATCGCCGATGCGAGGTACATCGCGATTTGGAAAGAAAGGAAAATTGAGCCCAAGGTACGTCGGACCGTTTGAGATTCTAGAAAGGATCGGGAATTTAGCCTATCGCCTTGCACTACCACCTCGACTTGCTCAAGTGCATGACGTATTCCACGTCTCAATGTTAAGGAAATACGAGCCGGACCCGACTCACGTGTTGAATTTTGAAGAGATAGAGGTGGACGACAGGGTGTCGTATGTAGAGAGACCGATTCGGATTGAGGACCGGAAAGAACAAGTGCTGAGAAGCAAGACGGTCTGCTTGGTCAAAGTCATTTGGGAGCATCATGGTACGGAGGGAGCTACGTGGGAAGCGAAGAAATCATGAGGCGTCGCACCCCTATCTTTTTGAGGATTAGCGTGTCGGTTCAAATTTCGAGGACGAAATTTCTGTAAGAGGAAGAGTTGTAACATCCTGAAAATTGACTCCATTTAGTACGATTTTTAATCCGATTTTGGAACCGATTTCTCGATGATATCAGAACTAAATACTTGGACGTCGCCTCATTTATTTTGGGATTTTCCGTTGGACACGGAAGAGTTGGAAAAAGGAAGAATTGGACCGGGTTTCGGGCCCGCGAGTGGGCCGGCCCAAGACCGGCGGCCCAATGGGCCTTGCACCCATTCAGCCCAGCCCAAGAGGGCCCAAGTTGGCCCAAGTTCCTCCATTTCCAGCCCATGGGCTTCTCTCTTTTGGCCTTTTGCTTTTGTGCCCAAGTGGGCATTGTTTTTGCTTGTTTATTCTTTTTTTTTGATTGGTCCTTCAAGCAAGTGGCAAGCCCACTTGCCTTGGCTTCTCCTTCAAGTTTTCAGCCTCTTCTCTCTCCTCTTTCTCCCCCAAAATTCGTGCACCAGCCCAGCCCCCCTCTCTCTCCCTTTTTCTCTTCCTTTTCTCTTCCATTTCTAGTGTTCTTTGCTGTCCATACTGTTTTCCAGCCGGAAAACAGCCTTGCCGCCGTCACCAGAGCCGTCGCAACCGTCCAAAGTGTAGTCCTGGAAGTTAGGAAGCCAGCCGCGCATCCCCGGTCACCGCTGGTCGCCGTTAGCCGCCCGTTTCGGCCTTTTCCGCACTGCTGGTCAGTTCCGCGTGAACAGTAACCAGCAGTGTTTTTGGCCCGTTTCGGCCATCGTTTGTCATCCGTTGCTGTCCCCAAGCTTACCCCTCGTCCCCTCTACGCGCCGGTGTCGCCGGATTTCCGATCCAAGTAAGTTAACTTCCTAATCCTTGTTTAGGGGTTAATCTTGCTTAGGGGTTAATTAGTTTAATTTTTGTGCTTGGTTAATTATGGGTTAGTTTGTTAGTGGTGGCTGAGTTAATTAAGGCTGACTAGGGTTAGTTAATTGACCATAGTTAGTATTAAAGTAACTAAGGTTAATTAATTAAAGTAACTAGGGTTAGTTTCTAAAGTAACTATGGTTAATTATTAATCATGGTTGAGTTAATTAACCCTAGTTAGGTTAAATTTAGTAACCATGGTTAATTTTAATATTATTCTATTAATTTCGGATTAGTTACTGTTCATATTTACTGTTCACAATCACTGTTCACGATTACTGTTCACGGCACTGTTCATATAGAAATAAATTTTGGTTTCAAATTGATATGTTATTGGTTGTTATGCTTTCTTGAAGTGCCGATTGTTAATTATATGCGTGAATGATGATGAAATGCACGATCGAAGACCGAGTGGAAGTGAACGTGTTTGATTTATTGAGTTAGTCCCGAGAATTAGGGAATGTACATGATTGTTGATTGGTGGAATTTGGAATTTTGGAATTGTGGAGTGATACCGCATGACATATTACGTGGATTATCTGAAATGGCATGTCGCATGAGCATGAGTGCATGAGTGATGTTGCATTCACGACAGCAAAAAGAAAAGAATGGATTGTTTGATGATGTGTTGCATGGTCACATTAAGAGGAGAGCCCGCGCCGCCGAGACCGCCAACCCGGGGTTGTGCCGTGGCCTTTGGTCGTCCCGACTTGATCGGTTGCTCGACGGTGGTCGGTTGGGGGCTGTGGCGGTGAGCGGGCCCCATGCTCCATAGGGAATGCCGTCGATGGGAGAGAGCCCGTGACGTCGCCGTGCCTCATGGGGGAGGACGATGCCTGGTCTTTGGCCCGGTAGACCGCCAACCATAAGGTTGTGCCGTGGCCCTAGTGGTCGTAATAATCGGAGCATGTGTGGGTGTGAAATATGAGAAAGCCGTGTGAGATGCTTCGATTATTCGCATGCCTCTTAATGTCGTAATGAATTAAATGACAGGTTTACAGTCGCGTGTGCAGGCCGAGGTAGGGTCGCCCGTGATTGCACCTCGTTTATTAAACTGCGTCTTCGTGGTTATCTCTTTGAGGTGGTATTGCATTGATTGCTGTATTAGGTTGTATGTTAAACTCCCGAGGCGAGCGAAGTTCCTAACCTAGGCTTAGGACTTTAACTTGCCGAGTTTATCTCAACCCGTCGTGGTTAACATTTTCAGGCCCTAGATGATGCAAAGTGCAGGATCGAAGAGAGCGATCCCTCTAAGGCCCGAGTAGACACTGGTACAAATAAGCAGGTTAGCCAGCCGGTCTCTTTTTGAGTAGGCCTTAGCTTGTCGCCTATAGTAAGGCGTGTATGTATTTGCTTCAGTGTGCCGGCTAACCTTCGAATATATAAAATGGTGTTTGTCTTTCCTCTACTTTTTGTTGTTCTTATCCCCTCGTTGTTTGGTTTGGGAGTTGTTCGTTTCCGCATGTGCATAATTACAAGATAAAATGAATTGGTCGGCAGACGATGCACGGGACGTCGTACAGATAGACCTCAAGTGAAATGGGGTTGTCGCGAGCTCGAGAGTCGGGGCGTGACAGCCTCCTCGGACCCTGACGTCAGCCGCGTGACGCCAGCAAGGGAATCTTCCCTTGCTGCACTGTCACGCGGCCATAGGGGAGAGGACAAAAACGGTTATGCAGGAGTAGGAGGATCGACGAGCGAGGAGGAGGACGGGGAGGAGAGAAGAAAAAAAAGACGAAAAAAAGAGAGGAGAGAATCTGAGGGGAAAAAGAGAGAAAACGAAGGAAGAGAGACGGCCGGCAGTCTCGCCTGACTCGCCGCCGACGATCCCCCACCGTACCTCAGCTCCGACGTCGGAGAACAGAGGAACCAAAGAAGCGGAAGCGAAACCAGCAAGAAAAAGAGTGGAGAGGGCGAACTAGGAGGGATCCAGGAACACCTAGCCGCTGCTAGAGGCTGTCCGCCCGCCGTCGTCTGCCGCGATTCGCTCCCAGAACCAGGTAGGTCTCTCCCCCGTCCGTTTCTGTTTTGCTTGGTGAAGTGGCGGGCCGGAGCTCGCGCCGACCGGCTTGCGCAAGCTCTGGCCCCTGTCTATCCCTTTTCTGGTTGTAGTGATGTCCTTTATGCCATGTCTCGTGAGCCCGATGCACGTTCAAGTCTCGATGGAGTCGGAAACCTTAGGACTTTATAATGCATATCACCAGTTTGAGGAAATGTCATGAAGCGCAGAATTTTTTATCATCGAATCTAGCCCAACAGCTTAGTTTAATGGTTATTTGTCCGTATATTGCGAATCTGCGTTTTATTTCATGCTTTTCCTTGGTGTTATGACGAACCTTATGAACGGTCCACGTCGGGTCAGAGTGGGTGTTCTCGGTTCCGGCGAGGGAGAAGGTCACGGGTCGCCGAAGGGGGGAGTGGTCGGCGGCGGCTGATGCCAATGGGGAGAGAGCGAGCACTAAAGGATGATATCTCAGCAAAAATATGAAAAGAAAAGAGAAAGAACGAGCTGCGGATTTCTGGGTTTTGCTGAAAATAGTCCACGGGAGGTTGAAGATGATGTGCAGAGGAGAACGAAGAAGAAGACCAAAAAAAGAAAGAAAAAAAAAAAAAAGGGCCGAAAATTAAGATAGGGGCTGGGCTGAACATTTTTCGACTGGGCTTAATTTGAAATTTGGGCCGATCGCTGGTGTGGGTTGAAGGCGACTGGACTGATTTTTTTTAAAATAGAAATGGGCTTTTTAATTGATTTTTGACTGACGGGCCATTTTAAGATTTTCGACTAGGCCGTTCGGCCAGCCCGGTCGTTGCTCCAGCCCGGACCGATAGGGTCCGGGTCGGTTTAGTAGGACCGGGTCAGGGGACCCGGTCCGAATAACCTTTTAATTAAAAAATTTAATAAAATCCAAAAATTCAAAAAATTAAAAATCTTTAAA
The DNA here is from genome assembly GCA_014182895.1 of Angophora floribunda. NCBI lineage: Eukaryota > Viridiplantae > Streptophyta > Magnoliopsida > Myrtales > Myrtaceae > Angophora > Angophora floribunda. The sequence continues at coordinate 33,040,935 of CM024707.1, read as the reverse complement.
AATCTTTAAAATTTTCGAAAAATCATCAAAAATAATTTTTTTTTAATATCAGAAAGGTTTTAAAATTTTTTTTTTTTTTTTTATTTCCTTTTTCGAATATTCAAACATTCCCAAAAAATCTAAAAAATAGAAAATTCCAAAAACATTAATAAATGCTTTATTTTAAAAAAAAATTTCAGAAAAGTCAAAAGATATCAAAAAAATCTGGAAATCTTGTTTTCTTTAATTTCGGAAAATTTGAAAATATTAAAAAATGTTAAAAATATAAAAAATATAAAAAATATAAAAAAATTCAGAAAAATTCAGAAAAATCAGAAAAAATTGCAAAAATTCAGAAAATTCCTTAGAAAAAAAGAAAAGGACCCAAATTGAATAAGCCTTTAGGGCTCTACAATAATTTTTCTTGGTTTACGATATTAGATTATTCTCGCACCTTGTTTTGCAATGATATTTTGGACACTATTTCCTTACCTTAGAATGGTTATGACAGACATTAGTTTTCTCGAATACATTGTAAAGATTTCACTAATGCATGATCAAGTTAGGTACCGAAAGGGCGTTAGTCTTATGACTAATGTAATCAAGTCCCCGACTCTAGACTCTCAAGTTGCGTAAAAAGTGAGACACGTTCACATGTCTCGCTTGGTTTCTAGCCGACCCCAATAAGCTAGTGGCGACTCCATTTTAGAAGATTTTCATTAATACTTAATGTTGCGCAGGGTATAGGCTTGGGAGAGACCGAGTTAATTAAGGGTCATCGGTCCAAAATTAGCAATACCCCTAAACTTATTGTTTTCAAAAATTTCAAGTCGCGACAATAATAATTAATTGTCACCAAATAATTTATCATAATTAATTAATTACCACAAAATAATCATAATTAATTATCACCATAATTAATTACCACCAACTAAATTAGTCATAATTAATTATTTCCAAAATGATTAATTACCACGAGATAATTTAATTATAATTAATATTTTCCATAAATAATTTAATTATAATAAAATAATGATAATTAACAATTAACTAATTAATTAGTATTAAACATAGTCAAACTAAAATTAATCCACGTTAAACATGATTAGTAATTCTAATTATCATTAAGTGCAATCTAACTATCACCATCCACTAATCAAGATTAATTCTAACCAATCTATCCCTAACTTGAGATTAACCCCCTAGTTAAAGGATTATGAAATTAACTTACCCACTCGACGATTCTAACAACATGGGTGTAACAACAGTGGTGAGGGCGATGCGCAGCTATGTTCGAAACGGCGCAGGTGGCTACTCAAAAAATGGGTCTTGATAGGGTGGCTTTGGCAAGAAAGACCGAGAGAGGCAACGGATTCACTCATAGACGGTGAATGGGTGACATGCGGTGGCTCCGACATGTAGGTGATGGTGGTGGTGGTGGTTCCGTGAAGAGAGAGAAGGGAGGGACCTCGGCTTGGGTGGCTTCGAACGGACGACGAAATGGTGACGACTCAATGACAAAATGGCGACGACGCAAGGACGACATGATGGTGATGTCTTGCGGCGGTGGGGGGCAGAATGGACATGAGAAAAGGGGAAGAGAGAGAAAGAGAGGGAGAGAGAGAAGAAAAGAAAATGTGGGGAGGAGGCCACCGAGAGGGGAAAAGTATGAGATAGAAAAATAACAAAATAAATAAATAAAATAAAATAAAACCCTTTTGTCTTGTCTTTCTTTTCTCTTTTGTGCATAATTGACAACAAGGGTCATATGGTAATTTCACTCATTTTGGACATAATTTTCCCAAATTGCCCTTGCGTAAAAAATGAAGACACGAGTCTAGGAATAGGGCTCAATGAATATTAATGACCTCGCAAAGTTGTCGGGATCAGAATGGGCTAGAATAGGAATTAGGTTCAGAAATAGACTTGTAAATTTGTTTTGTGCTTGATGGGCCCCACTTGGCCGACCATGATGGGTGTGGGACCTATTAGGCATTCGCCCAACTCGAGCTCCTTTCTCGGTTTCGAATTTCAATCCATTAATTCCTTTTTTGAATTTTCATGCTTACTAATAAATAGGTGGTTCAATGAGGCGACGTCAAATAATTTAGTCTTAACGTCCCTAAAAGTTCAATACCCGAAATTGGATTAAAATTCATAGCTAAATTCAACCAGCTGTAGTTTTAGTACATTTCAAACTAACGGACGACTTTTAGGAGTCACGTGTATTTGACTTGACACTAAAATAATATTAATTCATGTTTGACCCTCCTCGATTCAAGGATGACCTCGATTGTCATATAATTGCGAGGGATTGACTACTCAACCTTATTCAATCCTTATGGTCGAATCGTCATCTATGATCAAGTTCTCTGGTCGCTTGTGCATTTGAATCATTAGTAACATTTCCCCTTTAGTTAGTATATCATGAGTAGCCAGCTCTGAGTGAATGTAACTAACAGTGCATTGATAAAATAACTATTCCATATATTTTGAAATGGGTCAAAATTCAAGACATTATAAATCTTCCCTCCATGAAAAGATTTTCTCATCGAAATTTGTGGAATTATCCAAGATGAGGATATTGACGCCTCCTTGCATTTTTACTTTCCCAAATAACTCCCTCGGTACCATAATGCTAACAAATCACTTCCAATTCACTTTGGGTTCCCATAAGCTAAGCACTTTCCCTTTTTTGCAAAAGCAAGAGATGCGAAAAGTTTGTTTATTTATTTACAGGGCAAGATGCCGCTTTAGAGGGTCGAACCCTCCCGTGGCGTTCCAACCCTTCCACCAGGCCAAAGGCACTAGTACTGTCTATGGTTGCGTTCTTTTTCTATTTAAGGGCAAAGTCCTTATCCGTTTTAATTCTCGAAAGGTCCAATATATGTAGGGCTCAACTTTCCTTTCTTGGAAAATCGAGATATCTCTCTCATAGACAACACCTTAAGGAAAATTCCAAAAGCCATAGTCTTTTAATCACACAACCTTTTTAGCGGTTTTATGTTGTCGTTAACCAACATAAGGACCTCTAGAGTGCCAAAATTTGGCACGGGGGGACACTTAAGTGCCAAAATTTACAAAAAATACACTTAAGTGTCAAAATCGGAGCAAAAAGGATCAGTTAAGTACCAATGGCAAAAAATTTTGGCCAAATTGCCATGTGTCCATTTTCCAGTGAGTTTATTTTTTGAATGAGCATTTTTTTTTTATAAAAAATCCACGTGACAATTTTAATTAAAAAAATTGTCCATGTCAAATTAAAAAAATATTTAAAAATTGATTTTATAAAAAGCAAACAAAAAAAGAGAGGAAGGGGGGATACGGCAAGGGTTGTGCAACCCTCATCGCCGCCGCCCCACCTTCGTCGGGCCTTGGCCAACCGGCGGTGAGGGCCTATAGGTCGACCCTCGCCCATTGTCGCCGACCTTTCTCAGCGATGGTGGGGCGACGATGGCGGTGGTAGCAAGGCCTGCACAGCCTCGCCGATTTTATTAAAAAAAAAAAAGAAAGAAAGAGAGAGGAAGGGGAATCCGGTGAGGGTTGTGTAGCCCTCGCCACCGCTGCCATTACCACCCCACCATAGTCGGGAAAGGCCGGTGACGGTGGGCGAGGGTCGACCGGGGTCGTCGAGCCCCGATCAGTGGCCGACAATCTCGGCCGACCTATGGCAAGAGCCTGCGGGCCCTCCCCCAAATCTAGGGCGAGGATCACGACCTTCCCCCAAATCTAGTGAGGGCCGGTCAAGGTGTGCTAGATCTAGGGGAGGGTCGTGACTTTCGCCCCAAATCTGGACGAGGGCCTAGCCTTTGGCCTGGCTAGGCGAGGGCTTGATCTGGGGGAGGGTCGCAACCCTCGCCCCAAATCTGGCAAGGGTTGGTGACCCTTGCCAAATGGGGGAGGGTTGCGACCCTTGCCCCGATCCGGGTGACGCCCACCGTCGCCGGCCCTTCCCGGGGATGGTGACAACGGCGAAGGGTTGTGCAACCCTCGCTAATTTTATTAAAAAAAAAAAAAGAAGAAAAAAGAGAGAGGAAGGGGGATCCGGCAAGGGCAGTCCTCACCGCCCCTACTATCGCCGAGAAGGGTCAGCGACAGTGGGCGAGGGTCGGCTGAGGTCGTCGAGTCCTGGCCAGTGGTCGATAACCTCGGCCGACCTGCAGTGAAGGCTTGCGGGCCCTCGCCCAGATCTGGGGCGAGGGTCGCGACCCTCCCTTAGATCCGGCGAGGGTCACCGACCCTCACCCAGTCAGGCCAAGGTTCGCCGACCAACCCTTGCCCACCGTCGCTAGCCCTTCCCGGCGATGATGGGGCAGTGATAGCAGCGGCGGCAAGGGCTGCATAGCCCTCGCCGGATCCCCCTTCCTCTCTATTTTTTTTTTAATAAAATCGTTTTGAAATTCTTTTTAATCTGAAGTGGACAATTTTTATTTATTAAAATTGCCATGTGAATTTTTTATTTAAAAAAAAAAGCTCCATCAGCAAATAAACCGGCCGAAAAATGGACACGTGGCGGTTTGGCTGGAATTTTTCGCCGTTGGCACTTAACTGATCATTTTTGCTTTGATTTTGGCACTTCAGTGTACATTTTGTAACTTTTGGTACTTAAGTGTCCCACCTGTGCCAAGTTTTGGCACTTTGGCTGTACTTATGCCGTCGTTAACCTATCCCTGATAATCTTAATAGTATCCATTAACTGCCAGACACTCTCTAGACCAGTGATCCTTCTTCCTCTAACCTCATTTTAATAGATTGGAGTTCCGCGAGCTTGACCATACTCTTGCCACACCATTTTGACAACAACTTATCCTTGAAAGACTCTTCTTGGTCAGTGCATGGTTCAATTCATTACTATCCCCTTCGACCTCCTAGAAGCTTGCTAGAAGTAGTTCCTTGCTGAGGCCCTTTGGCCTCAGTGGTCACTATTTGCCCTCATTGGACCAAGTTGCTATAGGCATTCTCGAACCACACACCTACTAGAAAAAGGTCCCTTTATGATATAAGCTAACTCATAGAAGTATCATCCGTTTTAGCCCATTCCATATCGAGTTTCATGGTTTTAATCTCGTTTGAGCACTTCAAAGTGCATAAGCTTTCTCCAACTCGTCCATCCATGAGGTTGTTTCTTTGAAATCACCCATCAACACTCGAAATATAATTTACCAAATTTCCATCATATCACAATTTGAATTTTCACAAATCATTGATTTTCCCTTCAAGTTGTTGTTCACTTCAACTATGTATCTAGCCTAAGAGTACTACCTTAACCACTTGAAGATTCATGCAAATCAACTCTTACTTATTGTGCCAAAACTTTTGGGTAGTTATTCAAATCCTTACTAAATCCTCGAAAAGAAATCATTGACAACGCTATTTCAATATATGTCCATCTAGCACTATATGATAATTAATTCTTAATCTATCAAGAACAAAATTCATTTCTTCAAATCCCAGACTTAATTATTTCCCAAAATAGTTCACTCTAGTTCTTTACAAAATCCGGAACTTCCAAGCAATAACTTGTCCATCACAAGTCTTATCAAAGAATATCACCACTTAAGAGATCATCACTTATGATCAAATGCCCACAACTCTTCAAATCATTAAGACAAAGACTTATCTAGCTTCCATTACATCCAACAGCCTCAATTGTCGGGACGTGTAAGCAACCACTCTTCCATGTTGCATTAAAATGCAGTCTAATCCTTTATACGACGCATTATTATAAATGTCATAACCTCCAAAACCGAAAGGAATCATCAAACTAGTGCAATAGTCAACTTATGCTTAAGCCCTTGAAAACTATGCTCGTATTTATTTGTCTACTCGAACTTGTCGTCCTTCTTCTTTGCGAACCCAAGCTAGTGCTCCCCATGGCAACACGCTAGGACGAATAAATCCTTTGTCCAACAATTCTTGCATTTGCACCATTAATTCCATTAAAACAACATTAGAAAAATCTCGCACCATGATGATGTCTTCCATTTTTGGTTTCTCGACTAATGTATTAGTTACAGTTGTCAAATAACCTTAACAACCCTTATTCAATAACCACGTCACCTCAAGTGACGAAATCAAAGAAATCAAGGGTCATCTTCGATTTCTAATGAACTCATAACTAACTTCACCTAACGGGTTAAACTATATTACTTTCTGATAACAATCCATCATAGCTCATCACCTAGGGAGCCAATCCATTCCGATGATGATATTAAAGTCATATATCGCTAAGATCATCAACTCTATACTTTCCTCTCAACCACTAATGACCATCTTACAACCTGAATATCGTACCACAAATAATACCTCATCCTTTAACAAGGTAGAATTACTAGAACCATTTCTAAAGGTTTCTGTCTTAACCTTATTAACTTAGCAAGCTATTCAACTATAAACAAATGCATAATTCCTGAATCAACTAACGCATAAACAACATAGTCATGAAAAGAGATTGTACTTGTAACCATGACTTGCGAATCCTCCGCTTCCTTTTTGGTGACAGCATAAACCATTATTTGCACCAAAAGGCGCTTGAGGTTGTTCTACAGAGCATTCCCTACAGATTGTCCTCCCTGCCGTGGTAGCACTTGTACTCCTATGGGCCTACGTAGATAGTTCCTTAGTTGGTGACCATGTTGACCATATCCATAGCAAGCTCCCATCTTAAGAGAACACTAGGCATTTCCAGCCAATTGTCCTACTTGCAACTGTTAAGGTCGCTTCTTTGATTGTCAGGAGGACAATTCCTCGCAATGTGGCCTTGTTGGCCGCACTCAAAACATGCTCCACTTCTAGACGGGCATGGGGTTGTTCCATGTTTCTTCCCATAGAGTCGAGACTCGCCATTCGAGTTGTATGCTAATTTCCCAACACCATTCTTCTTGTTGGGTGGAATGGGGTATTTTCCTTCTATTATCGGCTTCTTCCCGAACCAATGATTATGCCTAAGAGACATAAACTACGATCCAGATGTGGTTGCTCATTTTGCCTCTTTCAATAAGCTAGGCTTTATAGTACAGTTCATCATAATCCTTCAAATTCAAGGGCCCCAGCTAATCCTTAATCACTAGTTTCAAACCATCACGGAATCTCTTTGCTCTTTCCACTAAGTCCTCAATCAACGTCAGTGTGTACTTAGACATCCCGGTGAATTTTGCCTCGTACTGATCAATAGACAAATGGTTCTGACGAAGATGCTGAAATTCAGCCATCTTTAGTTCTCGCGCACAATTCGAGAAATATTTGTTATTAAAAGCTTAGATGAAGGTAACCTACACCAAGGCCATACCTTCAGGAAAAATCTTTCATTAGGTAGATTCCTATCACGTGCTAGTGTTACCTTGTAGTTGGTACATAACCAGCGTTACCTTATTCTCTTCCAAGCACTTTAACAATGTGAAGACTTTCTCTAGTTCATTGATTAAGAAGGTTGTAGCCTCAAGATCACTTGCCCAAGTGAACTTTCGCGGCTTCAACTTCGGTAACTGTTTAACCAACTTATACATCGGTAGTTCACTATTCTCATTCCTAACCAATGGGACTTTATTAAGCGCAATGGCAGCAGTAGCAACAACTTGCTTCTTGGTCCTATTACCCAAGGCTTTTCATGCCTATAAGATTTCATCCAATCTAGGATCCCTAGTGTTCTACCCCTAGCACCAGCCTAACCTTCCACTACCCTTCTTCTAGGGGCTCTCTATTCAGGATTCTTCATCTTGTAGGATTCTCATAAAAACTATGAACAACCCCCTTATGGTAAGAAAATCAAATAAACAAGCACAAGCATAGAGTATTTTCCTAACTAATTATCCTAAAACCCATCACACCTTAGTACTCCAAGTATTGACTGGACTCTAATACCGAAATCAACGGGAATGTCACACCCCAACCCTCGAGCGACAACCCCTGTTTTCTTGTAGTTATTTAAATGTGACGTCTTAGGACATGTCACCGACCATTCTTTTTATCTTTCAATTGAACACATGTAGAAGCGATAAAAATCCCCAGTCAACAAAACAATAGGGATAGTCAAGAAAATCATAATAGTAACATCATCATAGCACAACTTTTGTTTAATTACTAGTTTATCCTAGGAAGTTTACACGTATAGACCCTTACGACAAGCATTTCCTACCAAATCAAAGCAACCAGCAGTATTAGGGTTAATCTATTCCTTTTAAAACACGGCAACAAATTTTATCACTTGTCGATTCTCCATACTATGGACTTGAAAATGATTAACAATAATGGGTGAGATATAAATTTTAGTAAATTAAAATCATAAGCCTTAGTTAGGAAGTCCTTTAGCCTCGGGATGCCCTAACGCGCACCCTTTTATCAATGGTAGATCAATAGCAAAACGACCTATACTGTACTTTAACTGTTAACGTGCATAGGTCCTTAATTATAAACAATACATGACGGCCCTTGAATGCAATCAAGGTATTCTCATCTTGTTTTGGCACAGGCACCCTGCATAATATAAACTCACATACCAGTAATCAAGTATTCACATAATCAGAACATAATTTATATTTTCTCATGCATAATGCACTCATGTGTGTTTCGATTATTATGACCCTTAGAGCCCCAACACAACCCGAAGGTTAGCCGTCTTCTAGTATAATTGGGCATTTATCACAGCTACTCAAGGCACGCCCATCTTGGACTGGGGTATCATCACGGCCATGCTGCACACACCATACGAGGGTGTTTTCATGGCCACGTAGGGCATGTGGCCATTCAAGGTACACCTATAGTCAGACGGAGTTTCATCATAGCCACGAATGGTACACCCGTCCTCGATGGGAGTATTATCATTGCCACAAATGGCACGCCTATATCATGCAGGGGTAATGGGTTTTTATTAGGTGATTATGCAAACACTTCAATCACTCAAATTCATTTCACTTTCCATCCTTAGCCAATGTAACCATAATTTGTGTTCACACAACATGTTTATCGCAATTTCATATGTACAATGCAATAAGATAACCTTAAGTGGTCACACAGACAAACTCAACTTATACATTTTTAATCACAACAATGTGCATAAACGTCAGTACATAAACCAAGTAATTGTCACCTAAATTATCCATTCATTGCCCTATTGCAATTACCGAATAATTAATAGTAAGTAACTAACATACTCAAATTCGATTATAATTAATTAATACCACAATAATCTATTATCGGTAAATGAATATTCACCATTAATTATTCCCACAATAATTAATCAACACTAAAGGAAATAGTAGCAATTAATTATCACCACAATAATTAATTAATACTCAAAGAACTAATCACAATTAATTATCTCCACAATAATTAATTATTACTTGAAAGGAATACTCATAAGTAACTATTTCTATAAATGATTAATTACCACCAAATAATCAGCCATAGATAGATTATTCATAATTAATTATTACTATAGAGAATTAATTACCACCAACTAATCATAATTAATTATGACTATAAATAATTAATCACCTCAAAATAATCATAGTTAATTATTTCCATAAATAATTAATTACCAGAAGATAAATCCTAATTAATTATTCCCATAAATAATTAATTGTCATAAATTACATGATCATAATTAATTATTTTTATAAAAATTAATTGTCACCAAATAATTTATCATAATTAATTAATTAACACAAAATAATAATAATTAATTATCTCCATAATTAATTACTACAAATAAATTAATCATAATTAATTATTACCAAATTTATTAATTACCACAAAATAATTTAATTCCATAAATAATTAATTATAATAAAATAATGCTAATTAACAATTAACTAATTAATTAACATCAAACACAGTCAAACTACAATTAATCCATGCTAAACAAGATTAGTAAGTCTAATTGTCATTAAATATAATCTAACTATAATCAACCACTAATCAAGATTAATTTTGACTAATCTACCCCTAATTTGAGATTAACCATCTAATTAAGGGATTATGAAATTAACTCAACCAGCGACAATTCTAACGACACAGGCACGACGGCGGCGGCGAGGGCGATGCGCGGCTACGTCCAAAACAGCAAGGGTGGCCTTGCGAAAAATGGGTATCAATGGGGTGGCTTTAGCGAGAAAGACAAAGAGAGGAAGAAAGAGGCGGCAGCTTGGCTCACATACGGCAAATGGGTGGCGTGAGGTGGCTCCGACGTGCGAGTGGCCGTGGTGGCGGTGGTTTCGTGAGGAGAGATAAGGGAGAGGTGGCGGCTTGGGTGACTTCGAATGGACAGCAAAACGGCAGCAGCTCAATGACGAAATGGTAACAACGCAAGGACGACATGGCGGCGACGACTTGTAGCGGTGGTGGACGAACGGATGAAAATGAGGGAGGCTTCGGTGGAGGGGGGAAATGGACATGAGAAAAGGGTGTGAGAGAGAGAGAAGAAAAGAAAACGTGGTGAGGGGGTTGCTTAGAGGGGAAAAGTAGAAGAGAGAAAAATAAAATCCTTTTGTCTTTTCTCTCTTTTGTCTTTTGTGCATAGTTGTCAAGAGGGCAATATCGTAATTCACCCATTTTGGACACAATTTTCCCAAATTACCCTTGGGTCTGAAATGAAGACGTGAGTCTAGGAATCGAGCTCAATGAATAGTAATGACCTCGCAAAGTTGTCGGGTTCAAAATGGCTAGAATTGGATTTAGGCTCGGAAATAGGCTTGTAAATTTGTTTTGGGCTTGGTGGGCCTTGCTTGGTTGACCATGATGGGTGTGAGGCCCATTGGGCGTTCGCCCAATTCGAGCTCCTTTTTTGGTTTTGAATCTTGGTCCGTTAATCCCTTTTCTGAATTTTCACGCTTACCAATAAATAAGTGGTTCAATGAGGCGATATCTAATAATTTAGTCTTAACGTCCTTGAAAATTCAATACCCAAAATCGGATTAAAATTCATAGCTAAATTGAACCAACTGAAGTTTCAGTACATTTCAAACTAATGTGTAGCTTTTAGAAGTCACACATATTTAACTTGTGACTAAAATAATATTAATCCACGCTTGAACCTCCTCAATCCAAGGATGACCTCCATTGTTATGTAATTGTGAAGAATCGACTATTCAACCCTCATCAATCCTTATAGTGGAATCGTCATCCATGGTTGAGTTGTCTACTTGCGTGTGCACTTGAATCCTTTGTAACCTTTTCCCTTTGTTTAGTATCTCATGAGTGGCCAGCTCCAAGTGAATGTAACTAATAATACATTGATAAAATAATAATTCCATATGTCTCATAATGGGTTGAAATTCAGGACGTCACAAAATACGATCGGAACTAAGGTGTATAGGATGTGCCACTAGCTAAGGATCAAGATCGGGATTGACGAAGCTCACCATCAAGACCTAAAGAATTCACCAGCCAAGGATATATGGTTTCAAGATTGAAGAAGCTCACTTCCAAGGCCTATAAGAAAATCACTAGCTGAGGGTACAATGCTCCTTTGGCTCACCACTGAGGAAGAATCCACTTTCCAATGATACAAAAACCATAAGTAATCTACTATCCAAAGATATTGCTCACACAAAGGAAAATTTCAATAATTCATATACTCAAAATTCACTTTCTTACATCTGAGAATTTGCCTCATTATATAGAGAAAATATTATATAGGAAATAGACTATACATTGAAGACACGGAAATTACCCAACATTTATGACATAGAAACTAGAAGACATAAAAAAAAACCTAGGAACTAGAAAATGCATTAAGATATATATAAACTTGAATTTTGACTCTTTGAAAACTACAACACACTTAAGACTCATTAATGACACTTGACTAGATGCAGATTAATTAAAATAGACTCTAAATTCGTTTGTCTCCTTGGCTAGCCTAATAGTCATCTTCAAAGATTGCCTAACAACAAAGAGCATTGTCCAAGCAGCTTTCGGTCGTTAGATAGTCTTTTAGTAGTCTTGGATTGATAAGAAACTTATATATTGATGTCTAGGTAGTCGATCGGCAACCATGTAATCGACAACTTGTTCACCGAATTGACAACTCTCTTGTATAATCCACATCTTCATCTTGAATCAATCAACAAAGCTTGATGCTCCTGCATTATCCGGTTCCTAATTGAGACCAGATCGGATCAAGAGCCGATCATTTCTATTTTCAATGAAGACACATATAGACTCACTTGACATTTCAAAGTTTTTTCGAAAGTGAATGATTTTATCAACTTAACCCAAAAAATTTGCTTGTGCTAACATGTCCAGATTCATCCAATCACAGCAAAACTCATCTCGAATTATTTGAACCCAAACAAAAGAAATAAAGGAAATAAAAAATCACTCTATCCATGAAAATCATACAGTGTCTTTTTATGGAGAACCAAGAATAAAGCAACCATCCACCAAAGTTCCCAACAAAATCATCACACATTCCATATACTACCCTGATTTTCCTGAGAAAAAATTGAAAAAATCCCGTTTTCCCGGGAAAGTCCACGAAAGCAAGAGACTCAGGAAAAGGGCAGAAAGGAAAAGGAGAAGATGTACTGAGTAGTCCCGTTGGCTGGCCCAAATTATTGCTCCTTGCAAACCAATGTCAATCCCTACCTCGACGAACAAATGAACAAATCCTGTTTTAGATGCTAGTTGCACCATCCGTTTCACTTGCTCATCACTCTCGATCTCTGAAGGCAAGTCACGGTTTTCACCAGGACACTTATACCACATCCTCTTCAAACGAAAGCCTAAATCATTCACATCAGCAAACAATCCTCTATGTGTCACTGAGTCAATGGTGACATCTCCTTTTTCCCACTTTATTACACTGACAAACTCAAACCCCACCCTAGACTTCTTCACTCCAAGGTGGAATTTGATTGTGAAGGGAAGTTCCGTCTGTGATGTAACAAGTTCAAAGTTAGAGCCAAAACAACATATGTATCGGATATATACTGAACCTGTTTGCATTTTTACCCAAAATCCAATAGGCAAAGACATCATTTAATAGTTAGAGACAGATGATTTTTCTTTCATTAACTAAGTTTGAACTTTTTAAATTTAAATTAAACATCAAATAAGTTAGATTATTATCTAACTTGGGGTACCAATTAGCCAGTGTAAACAAAACTTTCCGGTAGCGGTTATTTCCACTCTGTACTGTATCCACTCACTTTCTCATTAGCCATCAAATCAAGGTGTTAATTAATTCCTACTGATACACATAAACTAGCGTGTCTTCTACGCTTCAACCAAGGCTTTATCCATACCTTGATAGGTGTTGCTTCTAAAATTACTGTGTATTTCAATGTTTACCTTGCTAAAAACGAAAATTTGTAGTCAAGTAGTACAGTAAGTGAAATTTCCTAAACTGCCCGACACATAAGATAATCTTTTGCAATTTATTTTATAAAAGTTATTTGTAACTTAATAGATTGTACAATTGATGTCAAAAGCTGGTCTTTTGTGCATGAATGCTAGATTTAGTAAAGTAAGGTACTTATTTTTAGTTCGTTAATGCTAGTCTAGAGCTATTTCCTTTTCTTTATGATTCTATTTGTACATTACCTAACACGTAAGTCTTCCTTCCTATTGTAGTCATCTTCTAACCGCTTAGGAAAGCACCAAAAAAGCCCCATTTTTTATATTCACATATCCTTACAGTTACCAGCACCAATGAGTAAAAAGTTACTGACGATTTATTTACAGCTTGTTTCTTTTCATTATACCCAACCACTAGAGAAAATTACGCTGCTTCTTTCTCACTTATCCGTCCTTATCAATTGCTCTATTCGATTCCCATCCCTCTTCTATCCACATGTTGATAATTTTCTCATGTGAAAAATTCGCAATATATTGTTAAACAGTTTCGAACATTTATATTTGAATGCAAATTTATGATGTTTTGACACAAAAGAGAATCGTTAATCTTGTTTTTGGAAAAAGAAATGATTGTGCACATTTGCTTGTACGAAAATACGGAATTTCCTCAATAAGGGTTAATTTGAGAGCTTATTGTCAACTTAACTTTCGATGATAAATTTTTTTTTGTGATGTTAAAAAAATTGCATGCATTTTATTGAAAACATATAGTCATTAATATATTGTGTATTGCAGTAAATCTTTATCTAATTTTATGATTGACAATTAATCTCCTTATAAACTTTTCATGATGGTAGGTAATCATATCACTACTTCTAATACTTATTAAATATTTCTCCATACGATTCAAAGGACTACTTAGGGTGCGTTTGGTAATATTTCTACTCCTGGGAACAATTTCTTTTGAAAAATAGTTCTTTTTTATTTTTACTCCCCGAAACAATTTTTTGGTAAAATAAGGCGTTTGGTAACTACAAAAATTTCTTATTCTTGGAATAGAAAATGAATAGAAATGCGTTTGGAATCGACAAAAAGTTTTTATTTCTTTTTTCCCCGTTGGCGGCAAAGGTGACCGATGGGCAACGGGCGACGAGCGACGGCCGGTGGGTTGTGGGCGGTCACCGGCGACCGGCGGTGCGGCGGGTGACGCCGGTCGCCGGTGACCGCCCACGCCCCACCGGCCGCTACCGGGCCGCCGCCGCCGCCGGCCCCCCTCCAGTCATGTCGAGTCGCCGGTCGCCAAGCGAAGGCCGGGGACTGGCAATTAGTTGGTGGCGAGCGGGTGGGGGCAGCTGGCAGCCAACGACCGACGAGAAGGTTGAGGCGGCCGGTGACCGGTGACCTGCGGCCGACAGGTAGGGGGTGGTCGGCGGCGGCGGTAGCAGGCGGGCGATGGGCGGCAGTGGGCTGGTGGCGGCGTGTTATAGGCAGTGAGTAGTCTCTAAGAAATTGTTTCTAAAAATTGCTTACAAGAATAAGAAACTACTTTTTTTTACTTATTATTTCTGTTTTCAGGAACAACTTTCTATTCCCGGTAATAGAAAAATTAGTTTGCGTTAACAAACAGATTTCTATTCCTTTTCTATTCTAGGGAACAAAAGAACAGAAAAACAAAGAAATTGGAGTGTTACCAAACGGAACCTTAATATCATTTCATAAATGTCTATAATAATTTTTTTCCCAATACATGTTATCTTTGCTGATGTCAACATAAAATCTACATATAACCTCTGTTATATTTTCAGTTTAGTTGGAACGGTAAATACAAATTTAGTTTCTTATAATTTTTAAAACTTAGTGATGTAATTCTTTAAAAGCTAGTCAATGTTTTTGGACATTTCAATTTGCCTCAATATATAAAAAATTTGTTTATAGATATCTTGTTCTAATAGGGCAGTTTACTTCTAATCCTAGCAAATATGCACACATCATGTGTATGTTAAAAACTAATGTTTAAAAGAATTCACAGACTTGCCTTATTGTGAAACGTTTGAATTATTAATGAATTGAAAAAAGAAGAAGAAAATATTATCACCACAATATAAAGAGATTGGAGCATATATGTGGAAAAAGAAAAGCATTTTTAGATTTGAACCTATTTTGATAAGGTTGTTCATAAGATAGAAACATTCAAATTTTAAAATTGAAGTATGTAAGAGAGAAAATACAATACCTAGTAACAACTTTGTCCATTGCTTGAATATTTATAAAAAAAACTAATTAAGTACATTTTGGGAAAGCAAAAACGATTAGTGGAACTTTAAAAGTATTAGGTTTTCTTTACATTATGTAAAGATATAGGCAATTATTAATGGATATCTCCCATAAACTTTGCTTATTTAAAATGATTTTTTTGGCTCTCTTTAGCGCTCTGTCTCTTATCCTAGGAGGTCTTCCTCATGGCATATTTTTTCAAGTTCAGTTTCACAAAAAAGATAAGAAGATTTTAAAAACAATCTAAAGACCGAGTAATTAATTAGTCATGATATGATAATTGCATCATTTACATGTCAGCTCTAAATCTAAATTTTGGTAAAAATTTGCTTGAAATAATATGATAGAAAACAAAGTATGACTTGAAGGACATGATTAGGTGTGGATTTTTATGCCTGTTCAACCAAAGTGCAACTCGACGGACATAGTTAGTGGTGGATTCTTACACCTGCCCATTCTGTTATACAAATATTTGGAACACGTGCACTGCACATTGATCAGTATAATGCAAGTTTAATGGATGAATGGGTCTTAGTTAATTTTTGAATCGTTATTTGTTTGTCTGTACTCCATGCTCTATAGGCAATCCTTGGAAACATGAAACGAATGCAGTAATAGAGTAGAAATTTTTACTCTGATTGGTTAAAAAAGATAATCTAGATATAAAAAGGTTGAATCTACAAATCCAAAAATGTAAAGATATAAAACACAATGTTAGTCAGTACGAAAAGGTAAATTAACAGTCAAGATTTATAAGCATGATATGTTTAGCGTTGACCAAATATTGGAAGAGACGACAGTAGAGATGTGGGTTGATCTTCTATATAAACTCCTTGCGGCAACTATTCTAGGTGTCTTACGATTACTATAATTTACTTTGTCATATCTTATTACATAGACAAATAATGCTCTTTTACGTTATTAGATGCCTGACTCCTGAAGAATCTAAAATGCAAGATTATTAAAATTGATTAATAAGATTTAAGGGAAAACAAGTTCCAAATTTTTTGAAACTGTTTCATGACCTTTGAGAAAAAATTTAGATGTCAACGTATGTGGAAACATATCCAATGCTTTAAGAGCTCCACAGATTGCACAAATGGAAAGTATTTGAGCATTCCTTCCGATCTGGGGCTTTTCAAGAAAGAATTGTTCGCCTAAATCCTAGCTTGAGTTAGCATGAAACTTGAAGGGTGAAGGAAAAGTTACTGGTAAGAGCTAGGAAATGAGTACTTATTAAAGTAGTAGTGTAGGCACTACCGACCTATGCTATGTTAATATTTAAAATCTTAGACTTTATTTGCAGGGCAATTGAATGAAAATTCACATATTTTTCGTGGAAAAATTCTAAAATGGAACTAGAATATATCGGAGAAAAAGGAAGGGGAAATGAGGTTGAATATCTGTTGACCTTCAACAGAGCTATGCTTGCTAAGCAATCTAGAAGAATGACTTCTTGTCCTAATACTTAATATAGCGAAAAGGGCATCGAGCATGTTTAGAATGGCAAAGTCTTCTATGGGCAGAGATTACATTTCTCCCTTTGTTAGGTGGAGGGTGGAAATGGAAGGCAGATTCGAATCAAAGCAGACAGTGGGCTTCAGGGGGATCTTGTGAATGGACCAGTTAAGAAGGATGATCTTGAGTTTATTTCTGAGTTAGTTAATCAGGTGCAAAATACTTTTAAGGATGGTGTTGCAGCAAAAATAGTTGATATTCCTCTTAGTCAACATCAGATAAATGATACCTCAACTACATTCACTCACGGTTCAAATAGGAGGGCCTATAGATTTGTCCTTTTGCTGCCAAATCTGATCTGTTGAATGGCCAAGCGATCAATGGTTGAGATGGCACACGATGGACGTACACTTGTCCAGAATTGACCAATAAAAGCTAAGTACAGGGATTATTATTATTATTTCAGGTTAACTCAGCAATTAATTCCTATTAGATAGCAAAACCAACGGCGGTGGCATGTAAGAAAGATTTGGCCGGTGTTACATGTAAAATACTTTATTCAAGTCAAATCTCAAGGAATTTTTTCTCTTAATTGAGGGATATTCCTCTCTATTTCATTATAAATTAAGCATTTACAAAACTTAGGGCAATGATATTTTTGGGTCATTATAGGAAGAAGTTATTTTATTTTTTAGTGGAGAAAATGGTACTTTTATTATTTCATGGAGAGGGTTTATTCCGACAATTTAAAAAATGTTGGGAAAACCTCCCAATTGGAAACACTCGTGGAAGGGTAGATAGATTTGAACCTAAGCAAGTTTTTAAACTACTTAGCCTAAACTCTGGGATGTAACATTTGGAAGTATTCCCAAGTTAGAAGGGAAGGAAAATATACTCTTATCAATGAGGGGGTTAAAGCGTGCGGGTATTGACACGTTAAAATAAGGAACGCAGTCTAACTAGGTGCCCTTGCTAGAGGGATTACCGTAGGTGGTTCTTGTAGGTGACAACACTTTAGGAAGAGGATAGGCCGGTTGAGTGACTTTCAACTGCTTTTTATTGCATGCCCATAACCTTTTAACAGCCCTGAGTTGAAGGCCTAGAAATGAAGGTGCTCATAGCTCAACATGCTTTGTTCCAGTGCCACCTTTCGGTTTAGTTATTAGATTGACTTACTAATTTATTTTTAAGATTTATCATCAGTTGCACTAATTGTTCCACACCATCGAAGAAAAGGAAAATAATAAGTAAGAGCATCGCTATTCTATTCCGTGTCCAATTCCGTTTCTCTCTTTTTTTATGTTATTATTTTAGTAAACTTTTAGTACTTCATTATGTTTTCATTTTAATTAAATTAATCTGTTCTTTTTGGATAATTTTATCGTACTTCAGGTACTACTGTCTTTTAATTTTAATTATTTATTTCTATTATAATACTAACATAAAATAAACCATTTTTGTATTTTGGAACCAAAAAAGAGTTTTATTTTCTATTATTCAAATGAAAAAATCACAGCCATGGGATGCATTGTTTCAATTCAGTTTATTAAAGTCTGTGTGTTGTATTCTTTCTTGATCTAAAGTCATATGCTTCAACATTAATTAGCGTCTCTTTTCGTCATAAGTTGCACTTTTTAGAGAATAATATGATCACTTGTGTAGAAGTTGTATGTCGACATAATATGACTACTTATTCAAACAATATGTGCTTTACGTTTAAATGGACAAGTAGCATTAAAAGACGTGAATCCCTTGGTGGCAGTCTGCTATAGTACTAGAAACGCATAGTCAACTAGTCAAGTCCAAATCCGACCCCACAAAAAAATTAAAAAAGAACTACTCAAATCCAAACTAGTCAAGCCCATTACACATGCATGCACCGGCAAAGCAGCAAGTAAACGGGTAACACAACAATATATGCTTTACGTATTTAGATACTAACAATGTGCAATAATGCATCTTCTACTGCATTTGTACTGTTCATTAAAGAATTTTCTTTTTTAAAACAGTATTTATATAACTATTTCTAGCTCTTTGAAGACTTCGGAATGCTTAACATAAAATAATTCGGTTATCTATTACAAAGAGTGATGCGTAAAAAGATTTGAAGGAAGTTTGAATTAAACAAAGTCCTCATTTATCTAATTAATATCTGAACTATTATCTCTCACGGACAGTCTAATATTAGCCATTGTGGATAATTCCTTAAACCCCCTATAACTTTAGCCCCTTGCACAATAGCTCCACACTTTGAAAAATATCATATTACCTTCCTAAACTTTAGCACTGCTGCCAGTAGCATAGAAACTTTGAAAAGGTATAGATTACTAACCTCACTTTTATTTTTGTTTCAGCAATTACTTCTTCCGTTTGCAGGGCCATCTAATTTGACTAGAATAACATATTGTACATCGTTTATAGAGTTATGAAAATAGAAGCATGATTAACAAAATTAGTTGAGAAAATCAGTAAAGAAAAATGAGTCTGTCTATTTTTGGTACCCTTAACAGCTGCAGACTGAAAAGCTAATGGATGCAACGTAAATTAAAAGTTTTCTTGACGGGGGAGAAGAGGCGGTTGGGTATTGCGCAACAATGTAAAGTTTTTTTAGTTTTTTTGGTCGAACAATGCCAAAGTTCAAGAGGCAAATTATTGCTAAAGATATGACATCAATGTAAACACATATCATGTTACATAATATCGAACACTCAATTGTATAACAAATATTAAAATTTAAATTTATAATGCTTTTATTTGTATATTTGTTTAATTGATACAAACGATCATTTCGAATTAAAAAGAACATGTAGAAGGAATATATGTATATATGTATATACATATATAAATATATTTGAAATTATATAAATATCATTTCTAATAAATTTTCGTCATT
Source organism: Angophora floribunda (assembly GCA_014182895.1). Classification (NCBI taxonomy): domain Eukaryota; kingdom Viridiplantae; phylum Streptophyta; class Magnoliopsida; order Myrtales; family Myrtaceae; genus Angophora; species Angophora floribunda. The sequence goes on along the minus strand of CM024707.1, from coordinate 33,021,035 downwards.
TGATTAGCAAATATATTTTCATTTGTGTAAATTTGAAAATAATATTTAACTTTTTACAATTTGTGTTGTTTTATCGAATTACAGCATCGAACTGGGATTATAATCAATCAATTTTCAAATCCGTGCAATCATGCCCATCAACCGTAGATTGATTAAGAAGATTTCATACCTTTTTTAATTTATAAGTATTCCCTGGGCAATGCTCCCACGTCCTTCCACTCCAAGTTGGCACTCCGCGCTCCCACATTGAGACGTACTTAACACATGGTCTATCTGTGCAAGATGCATCGGAGATGCTTCTCGACCAGCATATGCAGTCTTTTAAGATTTGCAAAGACTCCAGCTCGTTTAGGCCCTCCACATCAGTAAGCAAATCGCACTTTGTGAAATTCAAGTTCTCCAGGTTCTTCAAATATGATAACCCGCCTATTTTTTCCAGAGATTTGCATCGAGAAACCATCAAGGACTTCAATGAATTCAAAAGACCCACAAATTGTATCTCAACTAGTGCCGGACATATTTCCACAATCACTTGCTGTAGCTTCCTTAATTCCAAAGGAATGGATAATCTTTGAAGGAGTGCAGAACCGCTAACTATTAAATTCTCCAGTCGTGGAAGTCCAAGTGGAATGTCTTCCATTTTACAACAATATAAATTTAAAGTCAACAAATTTCTCCAACTGGAGGACGGAAGCTGCCCGAGGGGTGTTAGATCTAGGCCATTCAACTCAAGCGCTTCCAGATCAGAAAGAGAAGCAAATTCTGGATGAGCAGGGGCATATAGCAGATTCAAATACAACCTCCTCAGTTTAGATAACTTCCCAATCCCCCTGAGATTGCATACTGTGCGAAGGTTTGATTCGTTTGTAAAAGTGGAGCCATCACTTAATTGTAGTTCAACCAAATTGGTAAGGTTTGACAAATAAGGGACTGAGAGCAATGATTTAGATCTAAGAGCAAGATACATCAGACTTGAGGGAAGCTCCGGCAACTCTTGAATCTCATTACAATTCCATAAATTGAGTGTTTGAAGGTCGTGAAGCTTGTCGATTGTCCTTGGAATTCCACAAGTAGAGCTATTTTGTAAATCTAGATTTCTTAAAGATGACAATTCTCCCATTTCAACAGGAAGTTCAACTTCAAATTCATCATACACAGAGCAATCCAGTTCAAGATTTTTCAACGTGCCAATGTCACCATGTAACCCCCAAACATCATAATGTAATCCCACTGACAAAAGCGGATATAGGTCACAGAGCATTCTACTTAATGTTTCCGAATTTCTAATGAAGTTGGGAGGTTCCCTTGTCCCCAGAATCTTTTCAAGATCTCTCTTCATCCATGATAAATACCGATGATGCGTTTTGTCTTTTGACAAACACAATACACATAATAATTTCAAATTTCCGATGGAGTTTGGAAGTTCGGCAATGTTTGTACCTGATAGGTATAACTCTGTCAAGGAGATTAAATTGCCAAGTGAGCTCGGAAGTTCTCTTAATCTTGCACATCCCCTCAAGGAGAAGTGCTTAAGCTTCTCTAGCACCCCAACTTCTTTAGGCAAATCTGTAAAATTATTGCACATTTCGATCTTTAACTCAATCAACGACTTTAGAATTCCAATGAAACTTTCAATTCTCCTCAGATTCCAGCAGTCTGCAATAGTCAACCTCTCTAAAGCCGAGCATCTAGAGATGTCTGGAATTGTCATTATGCGAGAACATGAAGTAATAGATAGAACTTTCAAATTCTGCGACCTCTGTGAAAGTCAATGACATGTCAAGTGTAAGAATCATTGCATAATATACCCGGGAACTATCAAATTATAATTAAAACATGTAATTTACCTTGATCAAGTCCCATGCTTTTGAATCATCGTTGAATTTAAGATCATGAAGTTTACAAACAACAAGATGATCAAAATACAAATTTTCTGCCTTAAAATCCATCACAATAGGAGAATGCCAAGAAAACCATCTCAAATTCGAACTACACCTTGTAAAGTCCCCGACATAAGTTCCTTGATTTAACTTGAGGCATCTTAGGTTTTGTAACCTTTCAAACTCTTGATTTGTGATCTCTATATTGCGAGGTGGTCTAACTATCTGTAGTGTTTGAACCTTGTCCTTCCTCTGCAAGTGAGATTTTGCAATGATGTGAAGAAATATGTTAATATCCAACCACTAAGTTTTACAACTCCGGATAGGAAAAACATGAAGAAGGTCCTAAACAAAAAAAGGAATTCTAAATCTCAGGATAAACAATTTTTATATGAAAAGAAGATGTTTCTTACTTACCTCCTTGGTTCTTATGATTTGGAGGGCCTCTTCTACAATCCACAACCTACTTTGCTTTTCAAGGCTATCTTCGCTTTTGTCGCGGACAATTTGCCTTCCCAGTGCTATTAGTTGATCATGCATCCAGAGCTCTTCACCCTCCAATATCTTTATTAAGCACCTCTCAGTAAGGACTTTAATTCCTCTCACGGGATAACAATCACAAATGTCCCAAACGTAACTTGCATCACTCTTCTTCTCATTGAAAAAGAAGCATGCTATATCGAGAAAAATTCCTTGTTGATATGGATCTAGTTTATCATAGCTAATCCTCAACTTTTCTACAATTGCTTCCTCAGGTACTTTCCTTAACCTAACCAAAGTCTCTTTCCAAAGTTCTTTGTCTTTTGTCTCCTTAAGTAATGAACTTACCACTTCAATGGCTAAAGGAAGCCCTCCCATAAATGAGACAATTTCACTTGAAAGCCCATGCAAATCATTCGAAGGGAAGTCTCTACCAAAGGCATGTCGACAAAAAAGTTGAAGTGCAAGGCTATCATCCATCTTTTGCATCTCATATCGCAGAATTTTACCTATAAATCCCTCAACTTGAAGAACAGTTGTGTCTCTTGTTGTAATGATTATCCTAGATCCTGAATGTAATTTGGAAATTCCTATTAACTTCTTAATGTGCTCTTTGTTATCAATATCATCTAGAACCACAAGGACCTTCTTGTCGAGAAGTGTTTCTCCAATCCTCTTTATTCCTTTTGCACTATCCTCAACCTTTTCCACAGATCCAAAGCCAATGTCGGATAGTAATTTTCTCTGTAACTTGACCATGCCCTCCTCAGTTGATGACCTTTCTCGAACATTTTCAAGGAAGCTACAAAACCTTCCAAAGTGGGAAGATAATTGATTGAAAACAAACTTGGCAACAGTTGTTTTTCCGATACCACCCATCCCAAAAATTCCAATTAGACGCACATCAGGATTGCTAACATCTAATGACTTTTTCAAGTGTTCTACCCGATCATCAAGTCCAAGTAAATGGTTGGTCACTGTTTCTTGTTTTGTTTCAAGCTTCTCCAAAACCTTTTCAACGACCGATTTGACAATTTCTGCTGGGCTGCCATGTGCAAAAGCACTTTCATTAGTTCATTATTTGACTAGATTAATTACATACTCACGCATCATTCATGGGATTGACAAAAATTTCACTTGAAATGATTGAAGTACTTCACGAAAGATATCTAAATACACTGAAAAATCAATATAGGCTAATTAAATAGAACTCACATGATATGTTTGCCATATATGATTACAAGAATTTCTGAGGACTATAGTATTTACACGACGGCCAGAGTTACCAAGTGGCAGCTTCCAAAGCAAAATTTCGGCATTTATAGCTAAGCATAGAAAAATTTTCAGCACTTGTAATAGGAGAATCATGAACTCAGATAAGGTAGACAAATACAACGTCATCTATTGAGCACTGCAGCTTTAATGAAGAAAAATAAAATTCTGAAACTTGTATCTATTTCCCAGTGCCTACATATTGCTGCCGTAACATTTCATTGCTTAACTTTTGCATGTAAGTCTTCTATGGATCTGATTATTTCGAGTACTTGGCGTTGAAAGACCCATGTCACATTAAGATTTGTTCAAAAATGAAAATAAAGAGACACAACTCCCATGGGGTTAAGTTGGGGTTAGGAATGAAGATAAAAGTGTGAATTAGACGCACGACACATGTTTGATTCTTCACACCATTAAGCGTAGACTTCCTTATTAAAATAAGCAAAATGGAGAGGCCCTGTCAGTTTGCTTTCCAAACACACCCATCTTTTGGTTAAAAAAAAAAAGTTCTCAAGCGGCCTCCATAACCCAAAAGCATGAGAGATTGCCAACCCTGAAAAATGGTGCGAAAACAGCTTATTTGCATTGGAGAAGCTAACGGGCGGCCACACGCTATGATATGCATACTAACCTAATGTTAGATTTAAGCTGACACCGGATGCGATCTTCTTTTTTTCCTTCTTTTCGCATCTTTTTACTCTAGATGGAAAATAGAAACTATATTCTTACCCGAGGGTAAATAGATTTTTTGGGTCAAAATTAGTGAGAATGCAGATCAATATGGGTGCAAAATCTGAAGTTGAGTTTGGCAATCATCCAAAATAATGAATGCTAATGGGTGGTCTTGAAATTTCGTAGCCTTACGAGATAGTGAAGAGTAAAAAATCCATGTCATTGAAGTTACTGAAAGAGAGCAATAATTGGAGGTAGTTTTCAATATTTTCCCCTATAAAATAATTAGGTAGGGATCTTAAAGAAGGTTTACCTTGATTTCACGTTGAATCCCTTGATTTTGGCTACATCTGCAAGAGCAATTCTCCATGCCTTGACTTCATCAGGAAATTTCTTTGCGTGTTTTCGTAAAGCATTTTCATATCGTGAAGTCTTAAGTTTAATATCGTCAGGTTCCATGTCGAAAAAAATAGGAAGGATGGTTTTTTTACCCTTTGACTTGGATACGTTGTCCATCATGCGCGCGAGCTCCCAAAGACACCATTTACTGGAAGCATAAGTCTGAGAGAAGATGGGAATGTAAATTTTGGAGCTGTTGATAGCACACAGAAGGTTCTCACCAATCACATCACCGGTGCGAAGTTCCTCATCATCCCTAAACACATGGACTCCAGCTTCTACCAAGTTGTGGTAGAGGAAATCTGTGAATCCACTACGGGTGTCAGGTCCTCTGAAACTCAAGAACACTTGATATTCGCTTCCTAATACTTGTGCAGCATCACTACTCATTCCCACATCTAAGTTTGCCATTGCTAGGAAGCTTATTACTTCCAAAAATCTCTCTCTTCCCTAAGAAAAAATGATTGGTGTGGCGTGGGGTAGCTAATAAACGATTGAGGTTTTGGATATGAACTAGGGCTATGAACGCCAATACCTTATATAATTGGCTGGCTTGTCTATTTCCCAGCTAATGCTCTGCGTTAGCAAGTAGACACGGGGAAGGTGTCCAAGATCTTTTAACAAGTTTTGAAATTTTTAAAGACTTAATAATGGGAGCCGTACGAGTCGATAGGAAGTTGTTTTTCTTTTTTTTCCTTCGGAATAAAGAATGGTGCAGAGAGAGAGAGAGAGAGAGAGAGAGAGAGAGAGAGCACGTGGGAACAGTGCAGCTGCATGAATAGTGCCGCATGTTTAGCACATTCACCGCAAACCGCGTGAACACGCCATGTCGTTTGGTTCCTCTAAAGCGAAAGGCTCGTGCCTTTCTTTTACAATTTAGTTTTCGATGGATGCAACAGGCCATGTGTATCAACGGCGAATAAGAAAAATATGTTCATGTGCTATTTTCGGGTGGTTCTTAATTTGGCTGTTGACAGTGTGAGACACCGAATGAAATATGACGCTGCTAAAATATAGTGGAATTGGTCTAATCAGATGATAATGTTACCAGAACAGTAGGAATCAACGGTTCTTTTCATCCAACAACCAAGTCGAGTTTCCAATAGGTCCTATCATGGTTTTTTTTTTTCCTTTCTGCAATGTATTAACACAATAGGCGATAAAGAAGGTCAATTGGCATTCCGAAATTTTATTTCAAATGTGAATGATTTCCTTGACTTAGGAAAAAAAATCGTCGTTGTGACCATGTCCAGGTTCATTCGATCACAACAAAACTCATCCCAAATTATTTAATTTAAATATTAAGATTTTTATGGAAAAAAAAAGAAGCAAATCACCATACAGTCCCCACAAATCATAAATTTACAGTTTAAGATAGTAGGAAAATCTCCACGATACTAGGGGTATGCAACTAAATTGGTTCTACCAGACAACTGGACTGGATCGCCTGAAAAGCAGGTTCGGAAACCGGTTTCAATGGGAATTGGTCAAGGAACAAGTTCCAAATTTTTGGAACTGGTTACAATCGTTTTGGAAATCGGATTGGACCACCCTATTTTGGAACCAATTTTGGATCTAATTTTATAAGCTAAAAAGCCATTACCCTAATTTCTTATTCTCGTTTGTCCTTCCTTGAAACTCGTCGCTGGTCTTTCCTCTTCTTCTAAATTTTTATGGATGAATAGAGAATTGAGTTTTATAATTTATGTTTTTATGTTATGCGTTTGAACTTTTTATCGTTTATAATTGTACATAACTATATATTCATTTTTTTAATTGTTATTTTTTATGAATAGGGATTTCCGTTATTCATAGTCTTATATGATTTTGTTGTAAAAATGAACTAAAAAAAGGAACAAAACAATAAAACACATCGGAAAAATAGAGTAGGGTCCAAAATTAGTTAAAAAAAAAGGGTAAGTTTCAGGATCTAAAAATACTGGGTAAGTTCTAGGTTTTTGCTTTGCTTTGGAACCTACCACTAAGGGACACATAGTTACGACCAAGTCAGAATCTTTTAAAAAGGAATAAGAGAGTTTTTCTGGTGTTGGTTTCAAGGAAGAAACAAAGCTGGCTGGCTCAGATTAAAATCAAATATAATTGTCTATTTCCCACCTAATGTTTTGCTTTAGCAAGTGGACACCTATCTAGTGCCAAGACTTTTTACCAAGTCTAGGAAATTTTTAAAGACTCCTTGGGAGACCATAATGGCCAATCAAAAGTTTTTTTTTTTTCTAAATCCCTTTGGGAAAAGGAATCCAATTCCTAAATTATTGTATAATGTTTAATCATTTCTCTCAATTTTTTGTTTTTTTGTAGAGTGAATTCTTAACATGTGTGCGTCTCTCTCTCTCTCTCTCTCTCTCTCTCTCTCTCTCTCTCTCTCTCTCTCTCTCTATTCTTTATTTTTCATTTTTTTTTGTTGCTCTCATTCAAATCTATACGAGGGGGCGGCCCTCGCTTAGATTTGAGGTGAGGGTTAGTGGCGTTAGTCGCTTCCACCTGCATGTTGATGTTTAAGATTTTTGTGCATATTTATTTCTTTTATTCGGTTGATATTTTATCTTTAATTCATTTGTTGTTATTATCTCTCGATATGGAGTGTTTCTCTTTTTCATGATGAGAAAAGCCAATGATTTGATGAAGAACTTAGTAAACAACTAATTTTACAGATGACTCATTGTTCCCATAAACCGCTATGTAGGATTTTCTAACGGTCGTCTGGGACGAAACTATGGCAGAGGATATATTTTAGATTTAGGAAATAAGAAAAATATGGTCGCACGCTTTATACCGTGACTTTGCAATGGAGAGTTATTTGTTCAAAGGATATTAGATTGTTGATACTATTAATCTGTTGACGCGTCAATTATGGAAGTTAGCTACGGATTAGAGGGGACTTACGTGATGCATGGCATCGTGTTGTCGGTGCATATAATCTGTAAAATCCTCAGACGGAAGGGTGAAAAAAAAACATTGGTGAATGAGTTGGACGGAGATGCTCCCGCGAATCTTTTATAGATCTAGGCACGCACGCTTCACATATTACATTCTAAGTATTATCCCTTAAAAGTTGAGATATTTCAACTCTCCTTGTTTTCTTTTTCTCTTTTCCCTCCTTTCATTCTTGACCTTCTCTGTGTGTATGTGGTAAAATCGAGCCGCCACATGAAAACTGAGGTCACTTGGAAGCGTGACCGTCGACCCTCCACATCCTAGGGTAGCCACATCAAGGGTTCAGCATCGGCTTGTGGGTGATCACAATTTTATTGGGTATTGTGAGGACTAGCGTAAAGTAAAATTGTGTTGCAATCTTGTAGACAAGAATGTTAAAAGGTCCGACCAAAAAATTTAAAGTTGATAGGTGATGAGAAATCACACACGCATATATATACTATAAAACCCATTATCAAGTAATGTGAAATAATATTTAAATAGAGATGGCATAAAAATCACTACATGAAATAGATATTCGAAAATTATTTTGCTCCCGAAATGATTCCATAAGAGTTAGATGCCGTTCTCTTGCAACTTTAGTTAAGTTTGATACGATACCATCGCAAGGAGAAATATTTCTATTTCCAGTAAAAAATTAACACGCTGTTTTTTTAATCGAACTGTGAAAAGGATGACTTCATCTCCGCCGTATCAGATTCGGCATAACTAGCACGCGTTTCTGGATTCAAAAGATGAAGAAGATGACTACACAGTGGCTGGTTCGAGGCATTTCCACACAAATATTTTATGTTAGTTTAGTGGAAAATGTGAATAACCAGTCAAGGAGTGATTATTGTCGTTATTCAGTTGTACTATGTCTATGTTAGAAGATAGTGCTCATCTGTTTAGCTCGATGGATGTTTAATTAAGGAACCATTTCCTAAGATGTTGTCTTAGACCATCATGAATGTCCGCCATCTCCTTTAGAATCGTTTTTGGTCGTAATCATCCGGCGTGCCGACTAATTCGCTAATAATTTATCATCCCATTTTAAGTTCATGTGTCAAATGCTAAAGTGGACCATATCAATTGATGAAGACCAATGATTACTTCAAATGAAGTGCCCTAGACTTTTCAACAAATTTAAACTTTTTCAGTTCTTTGGAAGAACACAAAGGCAAATCTCCTGCTTTTCAGATAATTTTTCAATTTTTTCTTCTTTTTTTGGCTTGATTAGATATATGCAACCCCGTAGATCCGAAGTTGCATTTCCTGGAAATGAATTAAGATCCCACCTTCTTAGAATTATGCACAACGTACTATATACATCTTTGTAGATAAATAACCTCCTAAGCAGCCACTATTGACTCTAGTATTTACAGAGGAGATGAAGGTGATAGAGGGACGGAAAACAAAAAATTAGACAACTGTTATATTATATTATCCTTGTTAATTTGAATACATAAAGTCATACAAACTCGACATTTTTTTTTGGTAGATTTAATTCTTAAGATAGCAAGATATCATTTGACGGTATTGTTTTAACGAATTATTATATTCCGCTTATGCTCATGATTAGCTGAGCAATAGATCGCGAGTTGCAACTAATTTCACACCCAATAATGGGCTAAAACTCCCCTTGATACTGTTGGAGCTATGTCTCAATGCCGCTGTTGATTTGCTGTCATTTTAGTTTTTCTTTGACTCAGTCAAGTTATTTGTTAAGTAGTTGGTTTATTAGCTATTTTCTAGGAAGTGGAACAAGTTTGTGGGCAGTTATGTGTTGCACGTTTGTGTGCAGTTCCAAAGTTGCTCTTATTTAGTTTTGTACAAGACAGTTTTTTAAGTCTGATGAAGATAATATGCTCTGTTTTTCTCCTTCTCTCTTTGTGCAACAAAGAAATTTTGCTGCTGTAAATTGTTACTTCAGCTATAACAGTGGTATCAGAGCCTCTGTGGGATCTTAAGGGACCGTGAAGTGAGGGTAAGTGAGCCAAAACTGCTTCCAATCTGCAAAGAAAAAGCTGATGGAGGCAGGATCGAGTGGATTCTCCACAATGGCTGCTCCAGTTTTTACTGGAGAAAATTATCAAGCTTGGGCTGTTAAGATAACAGCATTCTTGGAGGGTCATGATCTATGGGAGGCTGTTGAGAATGATTATGAGGTTGCTCCACTTCCAAACAATCCGACCTTGAATCAGATAAAGCACCATAAAGAGAGAATTACAAGGAAGGCCAAGGCAAAGTTTTGTCTGTATGCTGCTGTCTCATCCGCTATCTTCACAAGGATCATGAGATGTGATTCTGCAAAGGCAATATGGGATTTCTTGAAGGATGAATACGAGGGAGATGAGAAGATAAGGAGCATGAAGGTGCTGAATCTCTTGAGGGAGTTTGAGAGACAAAAAATGAAGGATTCGAGTCGGTGAAGGAATATTCGATAGGCTGATTGAAATAGCCGAAAAAATCAGAATCTTAGGGACTGACTTGAAGGATGAAATGCTGGTTCAGAAGATCCTTGTGTCTCTTCCAGAGAAGTTTGAAGCCACTATAGCTTCTCTGGAAAATACAAGAGACTTGGCTGACATAAAGCTTGCAGAATTGTTAAATGCCTTGCAGGCACAAGAGCATAGAAGACTGATGAGAAGAGAAGAGCCTGTAGATGGTGCACTGCAAGCTAAAGTGAAGTCCAATGATGGAGGCAAAGGGAAGAAATGGAACCAGTTCAAAGGAAATGCAGGTGACTCTAAGTTTGCAGCAAAAGAAGGGAGTTCTAGTGGGTCCGCGAGATGGAAGAAGAACAAGAAGCCTTGTCAACACCGTGGTGGAACTAATCATCGAGTCCTTTAGATGCTTTGGAGAAAGCCCGATGCTAAGTGCGAAGATGTCACAAGGTTGGTCACATGGAAGCGATCTGCAAAGAGAACAATTACCAGCAAGCAGGAGAAGCACAAATAGCAGTGAACGAAACTGAGGAAGAACACTTGTTTGTAACTTCCTTTTCTGGCTCCTCTATTGAGAATGATGCATGGCTGGTGGATAGTGGCTGTACCAATCATATGACTGGCAATTTGAAGTTGTTTAGGAGTCTAGACAAGTCAGTCAGGTCCAGAGTCAGAATCGGCAATGGACAGTATATTGAAGTGCAAGGGAAGGGTACAGTGGCTATTGAAGGAAATCAGGAGGTGAAGTTGATCAGTGATGTTCTCTTTGTGCCAAAAGTTGACCAGAATTTGTTAAGTGTTGGTCAATTAGTTGAGAAGGGCTATAAGGTGAAGTTTGAAGGGAAGGAATACCTTATTGATAATGCATACAGCAAAGAAGTGCTGAGAATGCCAATGAGGGACAAGAGCTTCATGTTCAAGCCACAAGAGATGCAACAAATGGCTTTAAAATGCAAAGAAGAAAATGCAGAACTTTGGCATAAAAGGCTTGGGCATGTTCATAGGAAGAACATGTTGTTTATGCATAAGAATAGCTTGGTAGATGATTTGCCAAGTTTGGAGGAGGAATTTCCACAGTGCAGAACTTGTCTTCTTGGCAAGCAAGCCAGATTTCCTTTCAAAGGAGGAGGTTGGAGAGCATGTGAGAAGCTGCAATTAGTTCACACAGACTTATGTGGACCTATGTCTAAGTCATCTCTCAATGGTAGCAGGTATTTCATTACTTTCACAGATGACATGACTAGGATGAGTTGGATTTATTTTCTGCAAGCCAAATCTGAAGTTACTGATGTGTTTGTAAAGTTTAAAGCCTTAGTTGAGAATCAGAGTAGGAAGAAAATTAAAATGCTTAGGTCTGACAATGGTTCTCGAGTATACTTTTGCTCACAAGTTTAAGTTGAATTGTGAGCAAGCGGGCACTTTTTCAGCAATTCACCGCTCCCTATTCACCTCAACGAATGGAGTTAGTGAGAGAAAAAAACAGAAGCATTATGGAGATGGCCGATGTATGATGCGGGAGAAGATGTTACCCAAGAAGTTCGGGCGGGCAAAGAAATACTGCGGTGTTCCTATTGAACAGTTGCCCACAAAAGCCTTAGAGAGGTCAACACCTTTCGAAGTCTGGTATGGTGTTAAACCTTCGTGAAGAATTTGAAGGTTTTTGGGTGTTTGTGTTACACTCATGTTCCTCAGGTTAAGAGGGATAAGCTGGATAAAAAGGCCGAACTTGGTGTCTTCATTGGGTATAGTCTCCAATCCAAAGCTTACAGGATTTTTCAGCCTATGACTGAAAAGGTGATTGTGAGCAGAGATGTTGTTTTTCTAGAGGAAGATGAGTGGAATTGGAAGGAAGAAAAGATTGCAAGACAACAACAATCTGCAAAACAACAACCTGCAACAATTGTAGAGGTTGATGAAGTTATGGATGGATTGGAAGATAGTATGGATAATCTGCCAGTAAGAGGCACAAGGTCACTTGCTGAAATCTATGAAAGAAGCAATGTGGCGGTGCTTGAACCATCTAACTTTGTGGAAGCTAAGGAGGATCAGAGGTGGATTATAGCAATGCAGGAGGAGTTTGCAATGATTCAGAAAAACCACACATGGGAGCTTGTTGACGGACCGTCGATAAGAATGTGATTGCGGTTAAGTGGGTGTTCGAACAAAACTTAATCCCGATGGTTCTCAATAAACACAAAGCTAGGCTGGTTGTGAAAGGCTATGCTCAAATATGGGGAGTAGACTATTCTCAAACATTTGCTTCGTTGCAAGGCTTGATATAATCAGCTACTATTAGTCATTGCGACGAGAGAAGGGGTGGCCTATATTTCGGTTAGATGTCAAGTCTGCATTTCGAATGGAGAGCTCGAGGAGGAGATTTTCGTTGAACAACCCGAAGGCTTCAGATCAAAGGGCAAGAAGAGAAGGTATACGGAAGAAAGCTCTATATGGACTGAAGCAGGCTCCAAGAGCTTGGTATGGGAAGATAGATCGATATTTGCAGGATTTTGGTTTTGTAAGAAACGTGAGTGAGTTCACTCTTTATGTTAAGAGGGTGATCCACAGTGTTGTAATTCTATCACTCTATGTAGATGATTTATTGGTGACAGGAAATGATGTGGAACCGATAGAGAGGGTGAAGCAAAGTCTCGTTTGCGCTTTTTTGAGATGTCGACTTAGGAAAAATGACTTATTTCTTGGGTCTGGAAGTCAAACAAGCTTCACATGAGATCTTTATCTCGTCAAAAAAATACATGAAGGAAATTCTGAAGAAGTTTCGGATGGAAGATTGTAGAAGTGTAAGCACTCCTATGGCTGCTAAGGAGAAGCAAAAGAAAAAGAATGATGGAACGGATGCGTAGATGCTTCTATGTATAGAAGCTTGATTGGATGTCTCATGTATCTTACAACAACCAGACCAGACATTCTATTTGCTTTGTAAGTGTTCTATCCAGGTTTATGAGTAGTCCTAGTCGGTTACATTTGGTTGCTGCAAAAGGGTCTTGAGATACCTCAAAGGAACATTGTTCTTTGGTGTGAAGTTTAGGAAAGGTCGAAGTTTAAGTTGCGGGGTTTTTCGATAGTGACTGGGCTGGCTCAGTGGATGACATGAAGAGTACATCTGGGTACTGCTTTACTCTTGGTTCTGCCTGTTTCTCTTGGTGTTCCAAAAAACAAGAGATTGTAGCTCAGTCCACTGCAGAGGCTGAATTTATAGCAGCTACTGCAGCTGCAAACCAGACTTTGTGGTTGAAGAAGATAATGAAGGATCTGTGGTTAAATTCTGGTGATTGCATTGAAGTTCATGTGGACAATCTGGCTGCATTAGCAATATCACAGAATCCAGTTTTCCATGGCAAAACCAAGCATTTTAAAGTAAAATTTTTCTTTCTACGTGAAGTGCAACAAAGTGGTGAAGTTAAGTTGGTATATTGTAGATCTGAAGATCAGCTTGCAGACATGTTCACAAAGCCACTACAAGCTGGAAGATTTGAGCTGTTAAGAGAGAAAATAGGAGTTTGTAGCAACAACTGATCCAAGGAGGAGTTTGTTGGAGCTGTGTCTCAATGCTGCTGTTGATTTGCTGTCATTTTAGTTTATGTGCTGTCATTTTAGTTTTTCTTTGACTCAGTCAAATTATTTGTTAAGTAGTTGGTTTGTTAGCTATTTTCTAGGAAGTGGAACAAGTTTGTGGGTAGTTATGTGTTGCACGTTTGTGTGCAGTTCCAAAGTTGCTCTTATTTAGTTTTGTACAAGACAGTTTTTTAAGTCTGATGAAGATAATATGCTCTATTTTTCTCCTTCTCTCTCTGTGCAACAAAGAAGTTTTGCTGCTGTAAATTGTTATTTCAGATATAACAGATACTCGATACTAATGGTCACCTATAATGGTCATGTTAGTGCGAGACTCTTTCTCAGAAAAATAGAAGAGATTTTTTCTCTAGTTTGTCAAAGGAAGAAACAAAGTTTCAAAATCTTACTGAACTTTGATAATTACGTGAAGAGTTTATCTCTATATGCGCTTCAACCATTTCGTGCCTTTGCACGTGTTAGCGAGATTTTGCACTGTGTTGGAATTGCGGTTCACATTATCTTCGGTTCCGCTGCGTCACTCATTTGATCTCTTTATTGGAACTCATTTGACCTCTTTATTGGAAGAGGTCATAATTAAAAAAAACTTGATTGGTTACTTAGTACCGACGAAATTGACCCGGTACCGGCATGGGTCACTCTGACTCAATCACGCAAGCAATGGACTATTTGCAAGTTTATAATTATCATTAGACAGAGCATATTCGAATATACCAAGACCGCACTCGATGGTGGCTGGCTAGTGGTCCGGTTTCCGAGAACTTTCAAAGCCAGTCCACCTTACGAATACAGAAACAAAAATAAGGAACCTGAATTTCATGACTCACGGAAAGATATCCAAGGCTAGTGGATAGGGTCCGCAGAGAGTGTTTCTTTCCTGGCCAACCCGAATTGACATTTTCTGTGAAATAGACCCGGTCCTGATAGTTCAAAATTCATGTGCAGGTGGCTGTCGATCCGCCAAGCCAATTCTTTTGATTCAGTAATCCATAATAAGTGCCGGTCTCTCTGTTTTAGCTACAGGTGAAGCATGACGAAAATAGTATCAACTCATCTAATCTGAAACCTTATGAAATTAATTCTCATACTTATAAGCACACACAACTGATGTTGGATCCAAAAATCAAGCCACAAACTGTGTATAGATCAGCATAAAAAAAAGTAATTCAATGGCGCAAAGAACGTATTATCTCTATCAAATCACTTTGCCATCACTAACAAGATTGTTAGCACTCTCTCTATCATATGCTCTATGTATAACTTTATCTCTATTTCTCTTATCTCGGGATGTCTTCAACTCAATAAAAGAGTTGCTAATTGTTAAATTGACAAACAAAAATATAGAAGTTAGTCTCAGGATATAATGAGTATGTTGGAAATCTTGAAGAAAGCACTTTTAAACCTCTCATCTCGAATGAATTCAAAGTATGCCATGGCTTTCTTTGTTTGATTGTCATTAGATGTTTTCATCATATTTCCATATCTTTTCACGGTCAGGTGACCGCATTTAACCAATTGCAATAATTGCAGGAATAGATTTACTTTCTCTCATTTTGTCCGTGGTAAAGTGGTTCTGTTTCACTTTTTGAGAAGCAAAACTTATACTTGTATATTTGTTTATTCTCCCACTCACTCCCCTAAAGAAAAAGGTGGATGTGGCATAGCTTTAGCTAACAACGGAGCAGAAGTTTTCAGTTTGAACTAGCCAACCAAGATCCTTGAACATGGTTGGCTCACTTTACGATCAAAAGTTCACTGTTTTTTTCTAGCTAATGCTCTGTATTAGCAAAGGTGCAACCGGTGAAGGCTGTTATCCTTCAAACCATATACTAAGTCTATTTTACTAAGATCGAGGATGACTTTGAATGAAGTGTCTGACACTTTTCAACAAGTTCAAATTTTTTAGACTCCAAGACCATAAAGGCAAATGTGCAAATAAATAATGGACCATCGCATGTGACTTCTCTAAAAAATGTGCTAGGTTCCAGATATAAAATACACGGTCCATAAATCAGACAAAAAATGTTTAAGGTGTATAATTTTTGGTTTTCAGTTGAATTCTCCCTTTATATTATCTTCGATGTCAATGTCAAGGATTTTTTTTACTCATTCACCATTGGATTTGCGACACATGCATTTAAAGATGGTTGTGTAATTGAATTTATTCATAAATCTCCTATGTAAAGAAAAAGATGTAAAAGAATTAATATCTACGGTGGACGTGACTATTACCAATTTTAATTGGCAAATTGGCAACTTTTTAGCTGGCCATGTGCGTGCATCGCACATATTTTATTCTTTTCGTCTTCTTCCTCCTCGTGGGCAATGCTGGCCGCGAATCTTAGCACATGCACCGCCGCATTTGACGCCATATTTGAACATGCAATTTTTTAGACTTTTCAATTATCTTTTTCTTTTTTGGCTTGATAAGGTACGTGAAACCCCACATGTTCAGAGTTGCATTGCCTGGAAATGAACCGAGATCCCACCTTAAAATTTTATGTAGCATTCTATAAACGTCTCTATAGTTAAACAACCTCAGAGACAGCTACTGTTGACTCTAGTATTTAGCATATGCTTCAAGAGGTCATAAAGGTGCTAGTTGGAAGGAAAAAGAAATTAGACGTCTACTTTAGTTAACTATGATACTTAAAATTAAACCAGTATCGATATGGGTCGCACTCCATCACGCAGGCAATGGAGAATTCATAAGTTCAAAAATTGTCTTGGTCGATTACTGCGGGCCAACCCCAATTGATATTGTCTGTTTAATGGATCCGCCTTCGATAGTTCAAAATTCATGCGAAAGCCTGAACCTAGGAGAGTACGAACATGTCTATTGGGCCTGTCGAGCCGCCAAGCCAATTCTTTGACCCAACAATCCACAGAAAGTGGCTCTCTATTTGCCACGGACGAAGCATGACAGTTGATGAAATAACATCTATTTATCTACTTCGAAACCTATAAGAATTAATTCTCATGCTTACAAGTACACACAACTGATGTCGGATCACCAAGCTGCGAACCACACTTAAATCAGCACATACATAACTTTTAAACACGGTATTGTTACCAATGACGGACCTCAACATTAAGCTAAAAGACATGTTCTTGGCATTGCAGAAACTTATACATCCATACCAAGCCACAAGTGGTGTACAAATCAGTATATACATAACTTTTAAAAGTATATATTTTCACCGGTAAAAGCAGGTCAGTGGACTAAAATGGATAAGCTTTTATCTATGCATGATGTACACCAATCAAAACCACATTTAATTGTGCCGATATATGAATCAATCGTGTCGTATTGTTGTTTTGGGCTGATGACTCTCAGCAAATTTATAAAACTTCCATCAAACAAATAGAAGGATTCTGTTGAGACGTTGATGTTCGATTGAGAAGGAGTTGACTTTCGCAGCCATCTTCAAGCCAAAACGCTACAAGCAGAACGTACTTATGAAGCTCTGATTCATTCTGGAGTGAAAATGGAGAGGAGGCTCTACAAAACAGCAGCTTCAGGAAATGCCACTCGTTTGCTTGGTTGACGATCCACTGATTCTAGATAGACGTAAGGTGTGGTCTTACCACGAGACTCCATTACATATGGCACCAATGCTTGGACGGGAGCAATTCGTTGAAAGGTTCTGGATCGAAAATCCGAGCTTGCTAGTGAGCTGGATTCTTATCAAGCCTGCAACTCGTGACAGCTAAAGGTTGTCTTGGAGTAGTGAAGAAATCGTTGAGCGTTTATGCAGCTATGTGCTACACTGGATCTTTTAAGCTTTCTCTAGTGGACCACCATCTTAAACCCAAGGAAACAATTCAATAACCAGAAGTAGAAGGTTCCGCCCAACAAAAAAGAAAAAAGTAGAAGGGTTTTAGACTTCGTCTTCTTCTCCAAGTGACCAATAGCGATTTTTTGGGTGAATTTTCAAATTTGTGTTTCCTTTTAAATTTTTATTATCTATAAAGACTATGCAGAATTTTTTTTTTTTTTTAATTTTCCTCTCATTTTGCATTGATACATTTTCGCTGATTTTGTCCATTTTAAATTTCTAGGTCGTGGGGTTGTACCGACAGTTGGATTGGTGTTCGAGAGTGAACAAGATGCCTAAGATTTGTACGATACACACGCTGAAGAAGTCGGCTGCGATGAGACTTTGTTCATACAATGCTTGCCATTTTTCTAAGTTTTCTGAATTTGGTTCAAATGAGCTGATTTTGGCCATTTTTCTATTTGGCGAAATGCTATTGATGACCAAAAACTCTGATATGAAGTTGTTGCTAAAAAATGGCGGAAGCGTGAAACAAGCACAATCAAGGAAGAAACCATCATAGAAAACAAATTTGACATAGAGGATTTACATTGTTTGATTTAGTGTGACTACTTTACGGAAAGATCCACGAGATGTTTTACTATAATCAACAAAAGGAAATTACATTCACTCAAAATATACAACTCCCAAAAGTTTTCCAATTCCCAGTTATACTCAAAAAGTCTCACATAGTCAAATCAAAGAGATACATAGTGTTTCCTTACACACTCACATTCCTTGACAGCTCCCTGAGCTCTCTCTTAAGTCAGGCTTGATATTAGTGCAAAATTAGATCAAAACCCGCATTTGGTATAAATCCCACGTTTGGACATCTGAAATCTTCTGGGGAAATTCAGTCCGGTTTAGACATCTGGCCATAGCTTGGCAGGACACTCGGAAGTTGCTCACCATTGCTGGCTGTCCATGGTCGACCATCCGGCGAGTCTTGCCCAATTGTCCAATCTTGCCTCTAGACATCCAAAATCCGGAATTCGGACTCATCTTGATTAGAGGTGTCAAAATGGGTCATAAACCCATATTATGACTCACTTTTAGTTAAATGGATCAAATATAGATCAAGTGAAAGTTAAATATGGGTCAAATATGGGTCAAGTGAAAATTAAATATGGGTCAAATATGGATTGAATGAGTTATTAGGTAGACCCATCATCTCTTTCCTTCCATCCCCCTCCTCTATGCGTTCTCGACCTCCGTTGCCGATCCCACTATTACGCCACCATCACCATCACCAATTTTTTTTTTTAAGTAATTAAAAACTTGATTTAAAAAAAAAAAAATATTTTCCAAAAACTATTTCAATTTAGAGGTATCCACATTTTTTATATTTACTAATTTTTTATTATTTAATTTACTTTATAAATTTGATATGAAATTTTTATTCAAATAATTTATATGTGAAAAGTTTAAAGTGGACTAAATAAGTGGGAGTAGATTTTCTTAAATTAAGTTAAATATTAATATGTGTTGGTAATATGGGTCGGGTATGGGTCGGGTCGGGTCGGGTATGGGTCATCAAATTTATATTGCATGAAAATGGGTTAAAACGGGTTAAATGGGTCAATGTGAGTCAGACCATTTTCGATCCGACCCAAACCCAACCCGACCCACTTATTTGACACCCCTAGTCTTGAATCACCACTTACTTCGACGTCCACTACTTGATTAGTACATCTGAAATATCCTCACGCACTCCGAACCTTTTCGCTTGCTTCGGGTGTCTTGGGCTTCAATCTCGAGTCATTCAAATCAAAATAGGGTCAAATTTCGAGCCACATTTCAACAGATAACATAATTCATTATTCTGGAAAGAGAAGTTTTTTGTTATTCACTAGCAACTCATCTGTATATCTTTAATTTAGATTATTTGAAGAAAAATTTGGTGCCAAATGAATGCATACCTCTTCCATTTAAAACTTAGTTCGTTTTTCATTAATGAAATTCGCTTAAGTTTCAATAAAAATCAATGGCATTATCTCCTATTTAAAAAATAAGGGCAATTTTACTTCGAAATTCTACTGGGAATTTGATGTATTATTTTTGTTTTCTAAAATTATTTGTTGTCTTTTTTAGTTCTGATTGGTCCACATGTTTCAGCTACATACCTACAGGTGAAAGGTATGCCTAGAGGAATAAAAGGAAAATTAGCACTTAAAATTGCCTAACATTGCCCGTAATATCTACGTTTAATGAACATTTATGATCAATATTTTCAAAGGGTCAATTCCAAAAAAAACCCCAAACTTTAGGTCTAGTCCCAAATATACCCTGAACTTTTTTTTGTCTCAAGAAAAACCCCAAACTTTAGGTTTAGTCCCAAATCTGCCCTGAACTTTTCTTTGTCTCAGAAAAAACCCCAAACTTTAGGTTTAGTCCTAAATCTACCCCAAACTTTTCTTTTGTCTCAGAAAAAACCCCAAACTCTTAGTTCATTCCCAAATCTATCCCAATTTTTTTGTCAAAAAGAAAATCATCAAATTTTACTCTAATCCTAAATTTGTCGTCGTTAGCCTTTGTCCAAAAGCCATATTAGTAATCCCTAATTTTTTATGTCCTAAAATGGTTTTATTTTGAAAATAATTTTCTATGACATCTTGCTTATGTGGAATTACTATCTATGTGGAAATGCTATGTTAAGTTGGGACTGGACCATGAGGTATATTTGAGAATAGATAAAAAATTGGTGATTTTTTTAGTACAAACGGAGGGTAAAACCCCAAATTAGTATACCCGTCAATTGCGACGTGTTATTTAATTTAACAATTTGACAATAAAATTTAACAGAAACTAATATATGGTAATTTGTTTTGGTGGTCAAAAAATTAATTTTGGGTAAATTTGTCATATGTGTACCAATTTGGGATTTTTCATGATATTGACTCTTTTTTTTAGACAAAACAAAATTCGGGGTAGATTTGGGACTAAAATTAAAGTTTAGGGTTTTTTCTGAGACAAAAGAAAAGTTCGGGGCAGATTTGGGACTGAACCTAAAGTTTGGGGTTTTTCTTGAGACAAAAAAAAGTTCGGGGTATATTTGGGATTAGACCTAAAGTTTGGGGTTTTTTTTGGAATTGATCCTATTTTCAAATACTATTTTGCTCAAGAAACACTTAGAAAATAAAAACAACGTTAGTCGACTTTCTAAATGAATCATCCGACACCTAAATTTGTCTGAATGTATCCCAGTGAATAACGTAATCCTGAGAACTTGTCTTTCATTTTGGTCCTCCAATAAAAAGAAGAAAGCAAAAAAAAGAACACCCAACTTCCACTTTCATGCGAGCAGGTTTATATGGTCTTTCCATATCTTATGCATCTGGATTGATCACATAGTGACTCGGGACAGCGATGCAGTTTTTAGGCCAATGGTCTTCCAAATTGCTTTAGTCATCTGTGGGATACGCATGCTAAAGTACGAAGATACGACAGCAAAAGCCAAAATGGACTTGTGAAGTCGAGTCCTAGACGGAGAGGGACGAGAGTTAGGCTGTGACTTACGAAGAAAAACGACAGGCTTGTTTCATTGTATCAGCCATGTGTTACTGAGAAAACCGAAAGAGATGCTGGTATAATATTGGGTCTCCCCCTCCTCCTGACACCGGAAACTCCGCATCTCTGACTTAAGGGGCTAATTAGCCATTTCGGAGACTACCCGGAAACTCTGCATCTTGGTTCAATCTAATCCCTCTTTTTGTGCTATTCCTGCTCCTAGGGCCGGAAGAAGATAAGAAAACGTGAAGCGTTCTCTTGGTTTCCCATGCAAACAATGAGTATGCATGATTCCGCAGGTGATTTAATCCAAGTCTCGCTTGACTTCCTCATATAGCAAATTCGGCCTCCATTCTGAATGTACCATTGAAATTATTTTACGTTATAGTCTTATGCTTCCATGAAGCAGCTCGTGCAGAATTTAAAAGAAGATTACTTAACTCATGCAGGTCCGAGAATCACGGGCTAAAGAACGGCAACTCATTAATCAATAATGACTTTTAGTGTTCAACAAATTTGATGAATTTCCGATGTCAATAGAATGATCTTTTTTATGAAGGGAGCTGATATTTAATTTCGGAATCAGGAGTTAACTTTCACTGCCATCTTGTAGTCTTATAATGAAGCTCAGGTCTATCTCCAGATCGAAAATGGAGAGAAGACTTTGAGCAGGAGGTTAAAGGAGATACAGCTTCCTTTCTGGCCTTGCTAAGAGATGATCCACTGATCCTTGATCGGTTCATGGTGGGGGTCTTTATCTTATCGTGGCGAGACTCCTCCGTAGATGGCAGAGATGCCTGGGCACTTGAAATTCTCGACGAGATTCTTGATAACCTGAACTTGCTAAAGAGCAGTTAAAGGGTGCTTCCGCACTGTGAAGAAAATGTTCGAGTGTCAGAGGTGGATATGAGCTACAGTTGGGACCGGTACGGTAGAAATCCTCTTCATCCGGCGGCTGTGGAAAGGCCTATCTGACATTTTACGGAGCTGGTTTGAGCAAAGACCGAGCGCAACGCGCGATAGGGCTGAAAACGGCAACGCCATTCTTCATCTGTAGATCATGACATCACATGAGTTTGCGAATTCAGAGCACGGTGAGGGTCATACCATACCATATTGCACCGGGCTTTTCTCAATAAATGAGGAACAAATAAAAGCACCATGGGATAAACTTGGCCAATCGTTAGCCTATCAAAACACTGATCTTTTTCATCACTTTTTTACTCTCCGCAGCCACAAATATTTACAGAATTGCCATGAAAAGTATATTTTCTTCGAAAGGACCAAGATCCTTTCCTTATTTTTTGTCCGCCATTATATAATTTTAGGGAATTTTGAGTATTGAATATAACAAGTCATAAACAAACAATAATTAGCATTAGTCTTGTCACATCTGATTATAACCAAGTCACGAAACCCATGTAAGTCCCATTCATGAGGTTAAAAGTTGTGTTAGGACTAGACAAGGTCATAAATTCTTGACATATAATAGATAAAACACGACAAGAATGATATTAGGAATTTGTTTGAAGGCAAGTAATCAGTCAAAAGCGGACCCCCCTTACAAAAAAAAAAAGCGACAACTCAAATCCTAGATTTTCGAAATGAGAAAGATAAAAAAAAAATCTCATATCATTTCCCGTGTCTTCATCCATAGGATTCCAAGTACTTGGGATCAATCAAAAGTAATCGCAACAACCCAATTGCAAGAGTAGAGCTCTACAAACTAAGCTATATCCCCCTAAATCATATTTATTCCATGCGTAAGTTCCCTTTCAAAGAAATACATGCAAAATAAGTTTAAGAAATATGAGAATATAACAATAAAATATGTTGAAAAAAGTTTAGAAAATTGAAATATACCACAAACGAATTGATTTACATCGGGTATATAAAAAAGAAGAAGAAGAGGAACCTTTGAGTATATAGATTATGCAATTAAGGTCGCTTGAAAATCGATTTGAGTAATTGAAAGTGATGGGACTTTTCAATTATTTCCAAAAGGGGTGTAGAAATAAATCAAAAGAAAGTAAATCCGAAATTCTTCTATTGGTTTCTGCGTAGAGTAAAACAAGGAAGTATAAATAACATAAGAAAATCATTGTATAACTTACATTATGCCATATGGAGAACTCTAAAGATCAATGGTGCATTCGGTTTAACTTTGCAAATGAGTTTTGAGTGTAATGTAAATGTTGAAAGCTCAAAGCTACTTAGGGAAATACAAATTGTGTTTGGTAAAACTTATTTACAAATGGGCTTTGAGTTGAATGTGTGTTTGGTAAAAAAACTTTTGCAATGGGCTTTGGGTTTCTTAATCTAATAGTTCGTATCATGCTACTCTCATTGGCGCTCTTGATTATTTTTTAGCTCTTGTCGGTGGCCAATGTTTATGGCCTAGATGTTCAGGAGCAATTCAATTATGAGTTAGGGGAACAGAGCGAAGTATAAGGAGTTAAAGTTATACTGAGCCAAACTTTGATATGGAGCTTATCCAGTTGAACGTCACTTGAAAGTTGTGTGACCTTGTCAATCAGAGTAAGGAAATGATTCCACAACCTGTTTCAGTTAAGCTGGAATGATTAAAACAGTCATTGCAGGACACATGATTGACTAGGTGTTACTGAATCATGGAAGGTTGGAGCGGGTGGGAGGGGGATCACGTATGAATTTCAATAACCGTTGAAGGAAATCCCACGAGTATAAATAGAAAGGACACATGGAAAAGACACAGGCATGGGGCTGGAACTTCAGGCACGGTCAAAAAGAATAATTGAATCGCCGGTAGCCAGATAGATGCGCTACCATCACAACGAGGTCGTGCTGTTGTCCGCATCGCTGACCAGGCCGTGAGTCGACTCATCTCTTGCAGCGTTTGCTGCCCAGTGCACCTACTACGGCAATACCAACTCTTCGCTGCCACACGCTAATTTTCTAGACCAGCCACCACGACGGTGGTGGTGGTCACGACCCTGTTGCAGCAACTCGGTCGTCACCAGTTGGATTGCCTTCTTGGGCTTATCTCATTTTAAGGACTCTGGCTCCAATCAATGAGCTGAGTCGAGCACTGCCCTATTTTGTTTGATCAAGTGCGATTTCACCTTGTTTCCAATTTGTTAATGCTTCATGTTCAGATTAAGCTCGTCACTAACCTTCTCAAAGGTTTGTCTAGAGCTGCGCTGTTGCCAAGTCGAGTTGATCAAGAAGTTGCTCACCGTCGCTACTGATTTTCCCAAACTCTCACTCAAAAGTTGATTGGAGGTGATCAAGATATGAAAATTCAAGAGCAGGTGATGGTCCACCATTCTTTATAAGTCACCAATACATGCGTTTTCGCTAAAAGAAATAGAGGAAAAGAAGAATTAAACAAATTAAAACGAAAATTTAGTGAAAGAGTTCGTGTGCAAATTTTGCAGTACAGGCCCACCTCAGAAGAGGTCACCGCTTGGATCTCAAAATGAAGGGGCGCCCATCAAAAACTTTGAAGACACGTGTCAGCGTCCCTGTTCTCGAAGACAACAAATTGGCCCCTGGAACAGCTGAGCCGCGTCCCATAACCTCCCATGTCTCTGTTATATTAACTTAGATCTTCCGCTTGCTACGGTGCTTGTTCGTGCTTACCTTATTGCTCTTGGCATGACCATTTTGGTCGTGTCTTATCTTGAACTTGAATCTCTATTCCTTCCTAATCTCCAAGTCGTGCCCTCTCATGAACTCATAGTCGTGCCTTTTCCTGAAGTCGAACCTCTGCCCCTTTCTGTACTTGAAGTCATGCTGTTTCTCGAACTTGAAGCCATGCTTCTTCCTGAATTTTTCATATCGTGCCATCTCCTGAAGTAGAAGCCGCATCCCCACCCGACCTCAAACCTCTGCTGTTTCTTGAGCTAGAAGCTGTACCGCTTCTAGCCTCAGTATGCAGGATCCCTTCCCGGATTTGAGGCACATCTCGTCCCACTTCGTCCTCTTATTTTGGCATGTACTCGCTCAGTCTCCCCAGTCATATCCCTCTTCACCTAGACCACATTGAAATTCCAGATATGTTTTAAGGACTGCACAATTAAGAATACGCAAATATTCACTATTTACAGAAGAGAGGTCTCTTTGATCTTCAACTGCAGTTGTAGCTTTACAGGATCTCTCACGATGCTTAACTCCTTCGCACCCTTTGGCAACTCAAGCACAGAACATCATTTTGGTTGGCAGGTTCCCCAATGTCATCCTTGTCCTTCTTCTTATCTTCCATGCTCGCCGTTTTCCCTCCATTGACCTGCCATAGTGCCCCAATCCTTCCGTCCTTCATTTGCTTCCTATTTCCCTTGGCCTCAAAACATTCAGAATTGCCCGGCTCATTGTCAACCTCTCCCACGACGTACAAATGAATAAATCCCTTTTAGATGCTAGTTGGAGCATTCCCTTCACTTGCTCATCACTCATGATCTCCATGAGCAGCTCCTCACCAAAGATCCTCGAATCACATTCTCTTCGAAAGAAAGTCAAAACCTTTCATGTCGGCAATCAATCCTTCATACATCACTGTATGAAATGCTAGAAATATAGGAGTTCATTTAATCTGGTGATAATTTTACCAATAATGAAGGAATCAGCATTTCTTTTTATCCAGCAAACAAACTCCACTTTCTAGTAGATGCTATCATAAAGTCTTTTCCTTTTTGGCAATATATCAAATTAGATGCTAATGAGACTCACTGGGCATAACAAAGTTTTTGAACTGGAATGATTTTCCCAACTTAAAAAAAATTAAAAATGGTCCGTGTAACCACATCCAGGTTCATCCAATCACAACAAAACTCATCCCAAATTATTTAAACGCAAAGAAAAGCAATAATTGAAGAACAAAAATCACCAAAGAGTCCTCCCAAAGACTGAACCTGCGCATCCCAGCAAATTGCCTGATTTTCCTGGGAAAATCCAACTTTCCCCGCGAAAGCGAGAGAAACAGGAAAAAGGCAGCACAGAAAAGGAAAACAATAAAGTGCACGGGGCAGCCCCATTGGCTGGCCCTGATTATTGCTCCTTCCAAAGAAATGTCAACCTCTCCCTCGACGATCAAACGAATCGATCCTCTGTTAGATGCTAGCTGCACCATTTCCTTCATTTGCTCATCGGTCTCGATCTCTACGAGCAACTCATGATCTTCACTAGGAATCTTGTACTCAATTCTCTTCAAAACAAAGCCGAAACCTTTAACGTCAGCAATCAATCCTTCATATGTCACTGAATCTGGGGCGACATCCTTCTTTTTCCACCATTTTATAGGAATCACACGATTGAACTGCTTTATCTTCAGGAAGAAATCGATTGTGAAGGGAGGTTTGATCTGTTATGTAACAAGTTCAACGTGAGAGCCAACAACATACGTATTGGATATATATTAAATCTATTTGCATATTTAATAAATTAGTTAAGGAAATTCAGTCATTAAAACTGAGTCCATCCATTTAAGGAGACACTCAACAACTATGCAGGCTTAAAAAAGTAACGCACGCAACATAAATGAACGTTTGCGGGCTATTGCGTGACAGTGTCAAAGTTCAAGAGAGCAATTATTGCAAAACATTAAGACATCAAAATAAGCACATATGTTATTACATACTAGCCAGCAATCAATCATATAACAAGAAAATTTAATATTTCAATTTATAACACCTGTGTTTGTATATTTGTTTAATTTACACCAAATAACATTTCAATTTAAAAAGGACATGGTGAAGGAACACTAATGCATTTAAAATTATTTAAAGATCTATCTGATTCATTTTCATCTTTGGATTAAAAAATATATTTTCATCCGTGTAAATTTCAAAATAATATTTGACTTTTTACAATTTGTGTTGCTTTACTGAATTATAGCATCAAATTTTAGCTAGAACAAATCAATTCACACACATCTATTGTATATTGATAAAGAAGATGTGGCACCTTGTTTGATGTATCTAGAAGAATCTCTTGTATGTATTGCTGCAAACAGATTCCGGATGGATATTTCCAATGAGAATTGATAAACTCTCCGCAGCTCAATATATTGACAAGGCAATCATCTGGTATATTTGCACAAGATGCATCAATCAACATTCCCAGTGACTTGCACACTATGACCTTCAAGGATTTCAGAGACTCCAATTTGTTTATGCCCTCAACAGTATTAAGTGCATTGCAAGATCCGATTTCCAATTTCTCCAGGTTCTTTAAGTATGATAACCCGCCTATACTTGTCAATGATTCGCACCTATAAACAAAGAAGGATTCCAATGATTTCGAAAGGCCTGCAATTTGTATCTCAACTAGCTCTGGACAAGATGACACACTCGCTTGCCGTAGCTTCCTTAATTTCGAAGGAATGGATAATCTCTGAAGCAGTTTACAACGATAAACAGTTAAGTTCTCCAGCTGCGGAAGTTCATCGAGTGGAATATCTTCCACTTCCACTTCGCTATAACCGAACAATAGAGTGGTCAACTCTGCCCACCTAATGCTACAGAATTGTAATTCCAAACTCAGCAGAGAGGAGGGAAGCTGCCCTAGGGTTTTTAGGTCTAGGTCACCCAAAATAAGCTCTTCCAGATGAGAAAGAGAAGCCAATTCTGGAGGTGCACAAACATTTAGCAGATCCAATTCTAACTTTTTCAGTCTAGATAACCTCCCAATCCAACTTAAATTGCATCCTGTCACCCAGTTTGATTCTTTTGTAAAAGAAGAGCCATCACTTAGTCCCAATTCAACCAAACTAGTAAGGTTTGATAGATTAGGGAATGATCGTAGAAAATTAGATTTAACACGTAGACAGGTCAAACTTGAGGGAAGCTCGGGCAACTCTTTGATCTCATGACAATCCAATAAATTGAGTGTTTGGAGGCAACAAAGCTTGTTGATTGTACTTGGAATTCCAGAAATGTGGGTTCCCTCTAAATTTAGGATTCTTAAAAATGACAATTCTCCAATTCCAACAGGAATTTCACCTTTCATTTCATCACGCTTAGAGAGATGCAGCTCTTCAAGATTTTTCAACATGTTGATGCCATCAGGAAATTGCCAACAATATAAGCCATCTGCAGAACATGATTCGTCTTTTGATAAACCCAATATGCGTAATGATTTTAACTTTCCAATGAAGTTTGGAAGTTCCCTTATCATTGTGTCTGTCAAAAGTAAAGACTCAAGTTTCACTAATCCTTTGATGGAGTTTGGAAGTTCATCAATGCCCGTACCCGATAACTGCATCAATGAAGTTAAATTTCCAAGTGAATCCGGAAGTTCTCTCAACTTAGGACATCCTCGTAATAAGAAGCGCTCAAGCTTCACTAGTGCCCCTACCTCTTTAGGCAACTTTGTAAGACACGGGCACCATTCAATCTCTAGCTTAATCAACATCTTCAGATTTCCAATGAAACTTTCAATTCTCTTTAGCATGTTGCACCTTTGAAGAGTCAAGATCTCTAAACCCAGGCATTTAGAGAAGTCTGGGTTAGTTGTTATGCCATCACAGTCAGCAAGAGACAAAACTTTCAAATTTTGTGCCCTCTGTAAAAATGGATGGCATGTTAAGTGAGAACCAGTGCATAGTACAAATTGGAACCATTAGACTAGAATTAAAACATTTACTTTACCTTGATTAAGTCCCATGCTTTTGAATCGTCCGTGAAGTCATTCTTGTCGAGTTTAAAAACAGCAAGATGATCCAAATTCATATTGTTTGCCCTAAACTCCCGAAATGGGGGCTGCCAAGAAATCCATCTCAAATTCAAACGACACTTTCTAAAGTCCCCAGCAAAAGTTCCATTACGTAACTTGAGGAATCTCAGGTTTTGTAGCTTTTCAAACTCTTCATTTGTAATCTCTATGGGGTCATCCGATCCATTTATTTGAAGGGCTCGAACCTTGTCCTTTTTCTGCAAGTGAAATTTTTGGAATGATGTCAACTTCTAACTACCATGTTTTACAACTTGAATGGATAGGAAAAAAATGATAAAATATCTTAAACGAAAAGGATAAGGACAACAATGATAAAAGATCTCAAACCAAAATGACAATATAAGTGTCATAACTTATATACATAGCTCATTTACCTTTCCGGTTGTTATGATTTCAAGGTCTTCTTGTGCAATTTGCAACCTCCTTTGCTTTCCAGGGTCACTTGGACTTTCTTCATGGACAATTTGCCATCCCAGGTCTATTAGTTGATCATGCATCCAAAACTTATCATTGTCCATTATCTTTATCAAGCATCTATCGATAAGGGCTTCAATTCCTCTTTTGGGATAAAATTTGGTCCATATGTAATTTGCTTCAGTCCTACTTTCATTGAAAAAGAAGCAAGCTATATCGAGAAAAATTTGTTTCTGATGTTTATCTAGATCATCATAGCTAATCTTCAACTTCTCTTGAATCTCTTTCTCAGGTTCTTTTGTTAACTTGACCAACGTCTCTTTCCAAAATTCTTTGTCCTTCCCCTTTAGTAACGAACCAATCACTTTAATTGCCAAAGGAAGCCCTCCTGCATGCGAGACAATTTCACTTGAAAGCCGACGATAATCACCTGAAGGAATGTCTCCACCTAAGGCATGCTGATAAAAAAGCTTAAGCGCAAGATGATCATCCATCTTTAGCATCTCATACTTTTGAATGTCAAAGCCCTCAACTTCTAGAGTTGTTCGGTTTCTTGTTGTAATGATTATTCTTGATCCTGAATACAATGAAATATTTCCTATTAATTCTTTAATGTGCTCTTTTTCATTGACATCATCCAGAACCACGAGGACCATCTTATTGCCAAGTGTTTCTCCAATTCTCCTCATTCCTTGTTCACTATCGTCATTTTCCGATAGATCCAGAGCAAACAATGTCACATAGTAATTTCTTTTGCAACTCGACTATGCCCTCTTTGGCCGATCTTTCTCGAACACCCTCAAGGAAGCTACAACACTTTCCAAAGTGGGAAGATAGTTGATTGAAAATGACCTTGGCAATGGTTGTTTTTCCAATACCACCCATTCCGTAAATTCCAATGAGCCGCACATCATCTTGCTTGACATCTAGGTACATTGTCAATTCTTTTACTTGATCATTAAATCCAACTAAATGTTGAATCACTAGTTTTTGTTTTAGCTTCCGCTCCTCCAGAACCTTGTCAACAACCAATTTGACAATTGTTGCTTGGCTGCCATTACAAAGGGCATTCATTAGCTGATTAGATTAATTACATACCCACATATCACCCATAGGATTGTCAAAATCCTAATTTGAAAAGATTGAAGTACATTACGAACATATCTAAATACACTAGGTAATCAGTACAGGCTTTAATAGAATTCACATCATATTTTGTCGTATATAATTAAAGAAATTTTTTAAGACACGATGGCCAAAGTTACCAAGCGGCTATTATAACATGCATAAGCAAAATTTTGTAATTTATAGCTAAGCCTAGAAAAAATTTCAGCACTTGTTATAGAAGAATTTTGAACAAAGATAATGTAGACAAATGCAACGTCATCCGTTGAATATTGGGGTTGAGTGAAGAAAAATATAATCCCAAAACCTATAACTATTTTCGAGCTCCAGCAGTATAGTTGTTCTAACATATATATGGCCTAACTTATGCATGCAAGTCTTCTATGGGTCTGATTATGTCATGTATAAAGGCATTTGCATTGGAGAAGCCAATGAGTGCCCAAATACTATGATAAAGCATACTAGGTGTTAGTTTTCTTTTGGTCAGATACTAGGTGTTAATTCACCATATATTAGATTCAGATTTATCAAGTGACAGCTAAATTATTTGTTGTTATTGATGAATGATGATAAAGCATATTAAGTTGTTGATATAAATGCCATGGGGGGCCACATCACCGCCAGCATGGGCCTTAACCCATCAAGCCGTGCTGCCCCGAATACATTTCTATACTTTATTACTTTGGATAAGATTAGATGGGTGATTACTATATCAAGACTTTTTAGTTTGCCTAAGACAACCCTCAAGAAAGTCGAAAAGGAAAATAATAAGGACAAATTGTGAATATCATTTTTCACACATATCAAATTGCATCCGTCACCCTAATTATTAGTCCAATTGCCATTTGCTTATCAAAATTACTCTCACCAATCTCCTCAACCTATTGCCATCGACCTTCAGCCGCCGCCTGTCCTTGGCCGCTGTCTCTGTCTGGCCCACTGCTCATACTGATGAGAAGTTTTGGCACCCCCTGCAGCGTGTCCTCTCTCTCTCTCTCTCTCTCTCTCTCTCTCTCTCTCTCTCTATCTCTCTATGCGCATAGCCACACCATTCGGAGCCTCCGTGCCATCGTCAACCTCAGATCGGAGGTCGGCAGGGGTTGTCGCCTCCAGCCCAGTCTAGATCAAGGTTGGCCAGCCTCGATTTGGACCTCCCGGTAGCTCTGCAGAACTTGAGGCCCCGAGATGACCGCCCTCCCATTCTTTAAAAGTTCTCAAAATGGCCTCGCCTTTAATGAATATTTAGACCCGAGAATCTTAATTTCCTTGGGTAATTGGTGTTTCTTAAGGAGGCACTTCGACACGGGTAAAAATGATGTTGGCAATAGATTCGGACTCTGATTTTTCTTTCCTCTCTTTTCCTCGTAAATGGTAAACGGCAGCTGATCTTCTTATCATGAGGGTAAATAAATTTATCGTGTCGAAGGAGTATGCAAATCAATATGGATGCAAAATCTGTTGTTGAATATGGTAATCATCCCAAATAATAATTGCAAATGGGTGCTCTGGAATTTCTTAGCCTTACTAGCCAGTTAAGGGGAAAAAATGGTCAATAGCAATATGTACGTCCATATTCATTGAAGTTACTCATACCGCAGGGAAAAATTTCAGGGAATATGTTAAAAGCAGAGGACGTAAAGTTGAATGAGAACAGCAAATTGGAGGGTATTTTCAATATATTCGTTAAAGAAAAAGGATAAAGGAAAACATTTGACAGGGCAAAGTTGCATCTACTAAAACAGGAAAAGAGAAAAAAAAAAAAAAAAAAAGCGGGTATATTCCTATGTTTGGGCCACCTACCTACACTTTGGCTTGCGTCTTACCTAGCCATAGAGTCAGTAGCATTAGTCATAGTTTTGCAATTAATCTATCTAAGGTGGACTTCTTTGTCAATATTGAAACAAAATGGAGAGGCCCTGTCTATTTGCTTTGCAATAACTCCATCTTTTGGTTAAGAATCCGGAATTATCAAGCAGCATTTTGGACACATTGACTACGTAATCCCAAAAGCATAAGAGATTGCGCACTCTAAAACATTGTGCAAAAACAGCTCATTTACTTTGGAGAAGCTAATGGGCGCCCACATGCTATAAAAGCACGCAATTGGTTTGCTAATATAAAGTACATGTTAGATTTAAATTTATCAATTAACAGCCAAATTATGTGTTTTTATTGATGAATTCTAGTAAGTTGTTAACATAAAGGCCATGGAATGACCCCAAAAATAAGATGCAAATGACACTCTGAGCCCAACTCATCAATAGCTCATGTTCGAGCCAAGTGGCCCATTATGTATTTCCACCTTATGTTCCTTTGGATTAGTTTAGATGGGTGACTACTATTTCAAGGCTTTTTAGTTTGCCTGATACAACCCTCAAGAAAGGTGAAAGGGAAATAATAATAAATCCCTAGAACCATTTTCCACACACGTCAACTTGCATCTCCATATTTCACAGTATGCAAACTAAATCCCCAATTTTTATTTTTATTTTTTTATAAATAGCATCTTTTTCCCTAAATTTCTTATGAAAAGGACCCTCACCACTCTCCTTGACCTACATCGACCTTCAGCTGCCACCGGCCTCGACCGCTGCCTACTAGTTCGCTGCTCATACTGGCACGAAGTTGCAGCACCTCCTACACCGTGTGTTCCTTCCCCTCACCCCCCCTCCCCCTCCCTATCTCACATTAGAGGTCGGCAATGATTGTTGCCTCCGGCCTGTCCAAATTGAGGTTGCCCAACCTCAATTTGGACCTCCCATGAGCTCTGCAAAGCCCGAGGCCCCTAGATGATGGC
Source organism: Angophora floribunda (assembly GCA_014182895.1). Lineage (NCBI taxonomy): Eukaryota > Viridiplantae > Streptophyta > Magnoliopsida > Myrtales > Myrtaceae > Angophora > Angophora floribunda. Next base: position 32,987,986 of record CM024707.1, on the reverse strand, counting down.
CCTGTCATTCTTTACATGTTCTTAAGAGACTCGCTTTTATTGTATATTTAAAGAAGATTTTTCTTCATCGAATCTTAGTTTCCTTGTGTAATCGGTGTTTCTCGAGTTGCATCCACAAATGTATACATTAAAGTTGACAACAAACGCCATCTCCGATTTTTTCCATCTTTTTTATGTAGATGGAAAATGGAATTTGATATTCTTATGATAAGGGTAATTGGATTTTTTGGGTTGAAAATTGTGAATTGTGATAAATGAGGTGGTAGATAAATATAAATGTAAAATTCGATGGGTAATTTTCCCAAATAATAATTGCATACAGGTGTTCTTGAATATTTTGTAGCCTTAGGAGACAGCGAAGAGGGGAAAAATGATTAGTAAAAGGAGTATGGAGGTCCATGTCATTGAAGTTATTGACATAGGAGGGGAAAATTTAAGGTAAGATGTGAAGAGCAGGGGAAGTAAAGTTGAACGAGAGCAGCAATTGGAGGTAGTTTTCAATATTTTCCAGAAAAAAAAAAAAGAATAAACGAAATCATTTGACCGGGCAATGTTGTATCCCCTAGAACATTGGAAAAAGAAATAGTTAGGGAAAGAGTTATTACCTTGTGTTCTTTTCCACAACCCATCCCTTGTGTTCATCTACCTTTCCAAGAGCTGTTTTCCACGCCTAGACTTCGAGGGGAAAATTCTTCTCCTGCTCCTCGAAAGCAGCTTTATAGGGTGCATCGGTATCAGGTCGAGTCTTTAGTTTAAGATCGTCAGGCTTCACAAGGAAAAAAATTGGAAAGATACATTTTTCACCCTCTGAGTTGGACACATTATCCATTATGAGCTTGAGTTCACGGAGGCACCATTTACTGAAAGCATAATTTCGAGAAAAGATAGGTATGTAGAGTTTGGAATTGTTGATAGCACTTTCAAGTCTATCACTGATAACATCACCGATAGGGAGCTTTTCTTCGTCCCTGAATGTGTGGACTCCAGCATCTACCAGGTGGTCGTATAGAAGGCGGTGAAATCATGGCGAGTATCCTCTCCTCTAAAATTCAAGAACACATCGTACTTACATCCTGATGCTCCTGCAGCATCACCACTCGTTCCAGCCTTCCAGTTCGCCATAGCTAGGAAGCTTGTTACTTACAGATATCTCTCTCTCCCCAAAAAGAGAAAAAAGGGTTGGTGGGGCGTGGCCTAGCAAAGAAGTGAGCTGAGGTCTTCGATATGAGCGTGGCAAGTGAGTGCCGATATCTTAAATACTTGGCCGGCTCACTTTAAAAATCAAGTTTAATTGCCTACTTCCTCCTAACACTCTGCACAAGTCAAGCCCGACCTCAGACCCGTCGCCATTGCCTCTGGCGCGTCGCCTCCATCCTTGCCCGCTTCTTCTCCGACCTCCAGTGCCGCCGCCTCCTGTTCAAATCGTCCCCCACCCGCGTCCGCCAGGAGGTCGAGGCTCTATGCCGCGTCGACGAAGCACGCCGCCTCCTCCGTTGCCTAAGCCGACCCTGGTCGACTCAAATTAATCCGGATTCGAGGTTGAGCTGAGCTCTCGATCACAAATCTAGGGCTCGCTCGACGATGGACCGGCGAACTGAAACAGCAGTGAGATGGTGGACTGAGCAGCGGTGAGGTGGTGGTGGTGGTGGTGGTGGCGGAAGGGGACGTACGGCCGTTGTCTTCCCCGTCGGAGTGAGAGGAAGAAGAAGATAAAAGAACAAAGAATAGGAAAAAAGGAGAGGGGGAGAAGGGAGGGGCGAGACGATGAGGGAGGAACAGTGGGAGATAAAGACTGAAAGGTGGGCCCGCGTAGTACAGGTGTCGCAATTTGAATGAACTTGTTTTTTTTTTTGAATTGGCCTCTGAGCCCTTAATATTTTCGCAATTCAAAAAGGTGACAAGACTTTTTAACAAGTTTAGGAAATTTTTTAAAGACTCCTTGGGGGACCATAAAGGGCAATTAGACATTAATTTTCCTTTGGAATAAAGGAGTCTCTCAACTTGTTTTTCTTTTTTTGCATGCTTCTTGTTCGGGTCGTCCTTCCCGTATTAGTATAAATGGAGATGTGATGTCTCCACAGCCCTCACTCGGCCTTGCCGTCACCTCACTTGTGGCAGGGGACATCAGTTGGCCGGCAACAAGAAGGAAGAAGAAAAAAAAGAAAATAAAAATTCAGAAAAAATTAAGAATGACATTAAAATTTATTCATCAATATTGGTCATTTTATATTGACATTAGACATCCAAAATTAACAAAGTGATTAGATATTCAATTGACAAAAATTAAAAATATTTATAACTGATTAAAAAATTAAAAAATTTATAACTAGATTAATAAAAGTATATAAGTTTAAATTTTTTGGATAATTTTCCTCACAAAACATAGGAACCTTATTATGTCTTCAAGTAGAGAGCAAATACAAACCAACCATCCCCAAAAATCCCAACAAGATGAACGCGCATTCAATCCAATCACCAAATATTCTCGTAAAAATCCATTTTTGCAAAATTTAATTGTTTATTTCCCACCTAACGTTCTGCATTAGCAAGAGACATCGGTTGAAGGTGTCCAACACTTTATAACAAGTTAGAAAATTTTTAAAAACTTCTCGAGAGACCGTATAGGCTAATCGGTTCTTCTTTTCCCCCCTTCAGTCATTCAATTATTGCAAAATATTTAATCAAGTCTCTCCACCTATTTTTTTGTGCAGCTGGCTTTCTAAAGTGTATTGTTATACTATAAATGTTGTAGCTTTCATACAATGCACTTTGATATCAAAATCTTTAATCAGATCACTTAAAGTGTCATTTCTTAAAAATAAGTGATCACTTAAGTACCAACTCCGAAAATATATTTTGAGTAATTTGGAAAATATGGCGGCATGGGATTTGTAACTATGTCTAAATTACGGGTGTAAAATTATTAGATGTTTTCTCTTTAAACTGCTGCTGCCGGGCTAGACTACCAATTAAGAAACGGAAGTATCATCCTGTTTGTAATTTCTGGGCATCTAAGGAGCTGATGTCTTGGGTTATAATTCATTACTTATCAATGATAAACCTCTCATCTGAAATAAATTCAAAATATGTCAAGGCTTTCTTTGTTTGATTGTCATTTGGTGTTCTCATCATATTTACATATCTTTTCGCAATCTTGTGACACATTTCTTTTCTTTTTCTTCCCCGTATTAGCAAGTAGCAACCGGTGAAGGTTGTTGTCTTTCAAACTATACAGGTCTATTTAACTAAGATCGATGACGACTTTGAATGAAGCGTCCAAGACTTTCAACAAGTTGAAATTTTGTAGATTCCTTGGAAGACTAAAAGGAAGTGAGAAGCAGAAGAAGACAGGATATGGAGAGAAAAAATATTGTTTCTGTTGTATTATGAATCAATGTACATTTGTCGCATATTATAGTACAAGATGTGTACAAAGAGAAGGAAATAAAATATACAATAAATCAAATCCAATTTTGAAATGATCTTGACTTATTTTGTGTATCAATTTCATTCCTAATTGGATATTGAACAATCCATGCATATCTTCCAACACTCCCCCTCAAGCTGGTGGCTTGTAGATATCTAATACACCTAACTTGCTTAATAGATATGCGTGCTGTCTCTGACAAAGAGGCTTGGTGAAGACATCTACAAGCTATTCTGTAGTCCCAACTCCTCTTGTCTCAATTATCCCTTCTTGAATTTTTTCTCCAGTAAAATGGCAATCCACTTATATATGTTTCATCCTTTCATGCACTATGGGATTAGATACAAGTTTGAGCACTGCATCGTTATCATAGAATAACTTGGTTGGCCCCTTTATTTTCATCCCAAGATCTTGAAGCAAGCCTCGTAACCATACTATCTTGGAGGTGGTGCTCGATATTCTGCCTCTACTGAAGATAATGAGATTGTTGGTTGTTTCTTTGTCTTCCATGAGAGTAGGGATTCTCCCAATTTAATACAGAAATCTATAATGAACCTTTTGCTCATTGGACATGTCGCATAATCTGCATCGTTGTAAGCTACCATTTCCATATTACACTTTCTAGAAAGGAGTATTCCGAGTCCCGAGCATTTCTTCAGATACTTCACAATATTTAGAGCAGCATTCATATGCAATTGCTTTGGCTTATGCATAAAGCGACCGACTTTTGTTTTCTTTGCATAACATATATCCATCTGTCACGGTTAAATATATGAGTTTTCCAACGAGCCTTTGATATTATGACGGATCTCTGAGCATGGGTCTTCATCTTGAGATTTCATTGCATCATAATCTATCGTAGTTAGTTTGATATTTTGCTTGATTGGAATAACAGCCAGTTTGCAACTTGATAAACCTGTCTCTGATATGATCTCTAATATAAATTTTCGTTGGCTGAGAGAAATCCCTTGCTCGGATTAGGCAATTTTGATTCCTAGAAAATATTTGGATGATCCCAGGTCCTTTATGTGGAAGGTGGAGTACATATATTCTTTAAGGCCTTTTATGGCTTTTTCATCATTTCCCATGAGTATATCATCAACATATATCATCAAATAGATAGATGACATGGTGGCTTACATAGACGACGGCAGGCCACCCAATAAAATCACGTTTTAACTTTATTAAAGTCAAGCCGGATCCACATTAGTTCCGTTCGCCAAACGTTGTCCTCATAAGTCATCGCGCACGATTCTTAAGGCCCTCTTCGATGAAGCTGTGGGAAAGGGTATTTATGATATCGATACATGTTTCTGAATTTTCGTGTTATAGAAAAAAATCAGATATTAAAATCATATTAGGTATAATTTAATATTATTGGTGGAATTCTTTTTTATTATATTCGATGTCAATGTAGAGGTTTTTTATACGTTCACCATTAATGTATGACATATGTATTTAGAGATAGTTTTCTAACGTATTCACTCATCTACTACCCATCTAAAGATGGAAATGTAAAAAAAGTTCTATATTGACGATGGACGTCACAATTATTCATTTTAAATGGCCCAATAGACAACTTTTTAGCCGGCCCTTACTTACTCATTGCACGTGATTTATCCTCAATTCATCTTTTTCTTCCTCATGCGCAAGGATGGCGTGGATCTTAGCGCATGCACCACAACATTTGATACCATATGTGCACATGCAATTTTTTACACTTATTCATGTTTTTCTCTTTTTGGCTTGATAAGATACGTGCAAACCCATGAGCCCGGGGTTAAATTTCCTAGAAATGAATTGAGATTCCACCTTCTAGGAATTATATGTAGAGTTCTATAAATTTCTATAACTATATAAATAAAGAACCTCATAGGCAGCTGTTGTTAACTCTAGTGTGCGGAATATGTTCGGAGAGGACATTTATGGCAATAATTGGAAGCAAAATAAGAAATTAAACGTCAATAACATTGCATTATCCTAGTTAACTATATATATAAAGTCACACAAACTTAACTCTTATTTTTTAAAATTGCAGAAAAATCCCCGTGATACTAAGGGACACACAGTTATGGTCAAGTCAGAATCTTTTAAAAGAGGATTAGAGAGTTTTCTAGTGTGGTTTCGAGGAAGAAACAAAGTCGGCCGGCTCACATTAAAATCAAATAAACTGCATTAGCAAGTGGACACCATTAAAGGTGCCAAGACGTTTTAACAAGTTTTGGAAATAATTAAAGACTCCTTAGGAGACCATAATAGCCAATCAAAAGTCTTTTTTTGTTTTTTTTTTGGGTCTCTTTGAGATATAGGAATCTAATCCCCAAATTATTGCAAAATGTTCTATAGATCCCTCAATTTTGTTTTTGTACAATTGGGTTCTTAACATGTATGTTTTTTTTCTCGCTCTTTTATCTATGAGAGGGGGTGGCCCTTGTTTAGATTTGAGGCGAGCATCAGTGGCCTTAATCGCTTAAGATTCTTGGGCATTTTTATTTTTTTATTCGGTTGATATTTTGTCAATTATTATTATTATTATCTTTATATGAAGTGTTGCTCTTTTTAATGATGACAAAAGCCAATGTTTGGACGAATGACTCTGTAATTAACTAATTTTAGAAATGACTTGTTGCCCACGTAAGTCGCTAGATATGATTTTTAATGGTCATTTTGGACAAAACTGTGGCAAAGATACATTTTTAAATTCGGGAACAAAGAAAAATGTGATCGCACACTTTATACCGTGACTTTTCAATTGGAGAAATATTTGTTTAGTAGATATAAGATTGTTGGTACTATTAATCTTTTCTTGCGTCAATTACAGAAGTTAGATACATAGTAGAGGGGCCATGCGTGTCATCAGCAATGTCTTCACAATTGACAGCTCAAAACGTTCTCCTTGCCTTGTGATGCATGTCATCGTCTCGTCCGTGCACATAGTATAATCTGTAAAATCCTCAGATGGAATGGTGACAAAATCATCACTGAATGAGCTTTGGACGTAGTTGATCTTCTTCCAAATAATAAATTTGACGATTCTTGTTGGATGCGAATCCGTTGTCCCTCAGCCCTCTTGCATTTGCTATCGCGTCCGCAAAATGATAAATTTAGGCTGGCACGCTTCGCATATTCAGATAATTATAAAATTACGGCATAAATTTACATTTAAAATACATCTCTTAAAATATTGATATATTTCAACTCTCCCTATTTTCTTTTCTTTTCTTTTTTCCCTCTTTTCATTCTCGATCTTTCCTGCGCGTGCGTATGTGGTAAATCGAGCCGTGACATGAAAATCGAGGTCGTCTGGAAGCACGACCTTCGACTCTCCACATCTAGGGGTAGCCACATCGACAGCTCAATTGAAGTGGTGGAGACACCAAGCTGTCTATGTGGTTGTGGAATTGGCTTGTGGGTGGTCACAATTTCATTGGGTATTGTAAGGATTAAAGTAAAATTATATTGAAATCTTGTTAACGAGACTGTTAAAAATTCGGACAAAAAAAAAAAAAAACCTAGGATGATAGGTAGATGAAATAGATGTTCAAAAGCCATTTTGCTCCCAAAATGATTCATAAGATTTAGAAGCCATTCTTTTCCTGCTTTGCTCAAGTTTGATATGGCACCATCGCAAGGAGAAACATTTCTATCTCCAGTGAAAAATTAACACGCTATTTCTATTAAACCGTGAAAACGTCAACTTCATCTTCGCCGTCCCATGATCCGGCATACCTAACACGGGTTTCTGGATTCGAAAGATGAAGAAAATGACAACACCGTGGCTGGTTCGACTCGAACCGTTCAAGGCACTTCCACGAAAATATTATATGTTAGTTTAGCGGAAATGGGAAGAACCAGTCCAGAAATGATTATTGTCGTTATTTAGATGTACCATACCTATGTTAAAAGATAGTGCTTATCCGTTTAGCTCGATGGACATTTAATTAAGGAACAATTTTCTAAGGCGTTGTTGGCTTGGACTGTCATGAATGTCCTCTATCTCCTTTAAAATCTTTTTTTGTTGTAATCATCCGACGTGTCAACTAATCCACTAACAATTTATCATCTTATTTTAAGTTCCCACGCAGCATGCCAGAGGAGACTTACCACTCGACCAAGACAGACGATTTACTTTTAATGAAGTGTCCCAGACTTTTCTACAAATCCAAATTTTTTAGGCTCTTTGGGAAACCATAAAGGCAAATCCCTTGCCATTCAAATAATTTTTCAATTGTTTCTCTTTTGGCTTGATTAAATATATGCTACCCCACATATCCATGTTGCATTTCCTAGAAATGAATCGATGTCCCACTTTGTAAATAAATAACCTCATAAGTAGTCACTATTGATCCCACTTTTTCCAGAGGACGTCAAGGTCATAGACGGAAGGAAAATAAAAAATTAGACAACTATCATATTGTATACTAATAAAGCGAAATATTTTTTGTAGGTTTAATTTTTAAGATAGCGGGATATCAATTAAAGGAATTGTTTTATTGAATTAATATAAATTTTTTATGCACATGATTAGCTAAGCCAAATAGATTACAGGTTGCAACTAATTTCACACCTAATGATGAGCTAAAAATCCCGTCGATACCGATAGCCATGGGCAGCCTAGGATGGTCATTTTAGTGCTAGAATCTTTATGAGAAAATTAAATAAGATTTTTTGTGGTCTGGTCTAGGGAAGAGACAACATTTAAAGCCTTATTTAACTTTCATAATAGTGTGAAGAGTTTATCTCTATACGCGCTTCAACCATGTCATGCCTTTGCACGTGTTAGCGAGCTTTGCACTATGTTGGAATTGCGATTCGCGTTATCTTCATTTGCGTTCGGTTGCTCGTTTTAATTCTTCATCGAAAGAGGTCAAAAAAAAAAAAAAACTGATTGGCTACTTAGGATTGATGAAATTGACCCGGTACCAGCATGGGCCACACTCAATCACGCAAGCAGTGGATTATTTGCAAGTTTATTATTGTCATTTGACAGAGCATATTCGAATATACTGATATGGGGCTTGATGGGGACTGGCTAGTGGTCTAGTTTCTTAGAATTGTCGAGGCCAGTCCGCCTAACGAATACACGAAAAAGAGTGTTTTCTTTTTCTTGGGCCAACCCGAATTGATATTTTCCATTAAATGGACCTGGCCCGATGGTTCAAAATTCATGCACAGGCCCGATCCTCGGAGAGCATGGACATATCTATAGGGCCTGTCGATCGCCAAGCCAATTCTTTTGATCCAATAATATGTGCCAGGTGGCTCTCTTTTAGTCACAGAAGAAGCATGCCAGAAGCGAAAATACCATCAACTTATCTAATCCGAAACCTTACGATATTAATTCTCATGCTTATAAGCGCACGCAACCAATGTCGGATCTGGAAACCAAGCTGCAAACCGCATATAAATCAACATATACACATCTTTTAAACACGGTTGGTATTGTTGACGATAATGGGACAAGACTTTGGGCTAAAAGCCGTGTTGCATGCATTATAGAACAACACGCACAACTCAAGCACAGCACACTCACTTCACCGCCCGAAAGGCCGATGAGCACTCGAAGCAACGAAGCAGGAACAACAAATACCCAGTTTCTTTACATTCGATATTCTCTCCCATGAGCTAAAAGCGGGTAATCGGATCCTTAATTTCAAGGACAAGAACCAAAGAGCGAAAAAGAGGAGCAACACGCAGGATCTTTCATGGAGGATCGGAATGAGTGCGACCCATTAGTGCCCTACGAATCCAGAAACGAAGACAACGCCAAATTGCATCAATCTCTCTCGAAAACAGAACAAACAAACGAGCAAATGGTCGCGAAAAAACTGCGCCGTCATTGGGGGGGGGGGGGATGCATAAAGGCATAAATCCCGAGAAGCGAAGCCAGATCGGAAGCGAAACAAGAAAGCGCATGCCTGAGCTGGATTTGGGCAAGAATTTAGTCTCTAAAGCAGAGAGGGCCACCTGGAGGGAGAGGCGAGCCGCGGCCGAGATGAAGGAGGGGCGACCGGTAGAGGACGACCGGCAGGGGGCGCGACTGACCTGCATGCACGAGCTAGCGAGCGAGAGAGAGACCAAGGCAGATCGAGTCAGAGAGACAGAGGTGAGAGATGAAAACAATTTTTGCTTTTTTGCATTTTAAGGACGGTTCAGCTCGGTTAACCAAATCAAATATGATAAAATCTGAACCGAGAAAAATAAATTTGGTTTTTTTGGGTTACCTAACCCGAAACCGAACTGAACAAAAAATGCACAAAATTTTGGTTCGGTTCAATTTGATTCAATTTTGATTTCGGTTTGATTTTTGATTGAATTCTTGACACCTTTATAAATTCATACCAAGCCAAAATTTGTGTATAAATCAGTGCATACATAACTTTTAAGAGTAAATATTTTCACCGGTAACTGCACGCTGGTATGCATGATGTAGACCAAATAAAACCATATTCATTGGTGCCGACGTATTAATAAATCATGCCATACTATTTTTTGGGCGCATGACTCGATCAATAAATTTATAGAAATTTTCAAATGTCCACGAAAAGATGGTGGCTCCTTGCGAGGAGGCTAATGTTGGATTCACAAGGAGTTGACTTTCGCGGCCATCTTAAAGGCAAACGCTGAAAGCAAAACGGAACTGTGAAAGCCCGAATCCGTTTCGGACTGAAAAGGGAGAGGAGGCTTTATAAAGTAGCGCGCGAAGGAAATGCAACTTTTGTTATATTACATTGGTTCGTTCGTCTTGATGTGATGTGATTGAGAAGGTACCCTTTAAAATGTTATGAGTAATTATCTTTTAAGGAAAATATAAAAGGAATAATTTCAAAAGATAACCGCTAGACGATCATAGAACATTTCAGAAAAGTACTCTCTCTCCCCATCAAAGACAAACAAATAAAAGGTTTATGTTAACTACTTTAAAAAGACAATTGGCATTGAATACTTTTCTTGTAATTATATTTGGACCATCATGGAGTCGTAGATTCGTCTATCGTTCACTGGTGGTTCAATATACATTCCTGGGTAATTTGTTTGTTGTGCATCAAAAGGTAAGTCGATTCTTCCCGACACTTTTATCCAACAACATCTTTGCTCGATTTGCTCAAAGAAGATCCACTAATTCTTGGTAGTACTTATGTTGTGGTTTGACAATGAGACTCCATTACATATAGCAGCAATTTCTTGGACACGTGAAATTCGTTGACGAGATTCTGGAACAAGAATCGGAGCTTGTAGGAAAGTCGGATTCTCAGAAATTATCAACCCTGCATCTCGCGACAGCTAAAATTTATCTTGGATATGTGAAGAAACCGTTGAGCGTTCATGCGGACATGTGCTACGCTGGTGACAAACATGTGGACTTTAATGAATTTTTTACGGCTTATGTTTTAACCTTTCTGTAGTGGCCCAATATCTTAATAACAAGGAAGCAAGTATATAAACAGAAGCAGGTTACTATTCATTTGGATGAGTATGTACAAGCATAAATTCTTGATTCGTCTGTCATTTTTCATTGATATATTCTGGAAATGTAATTCAACTGGGCTGGTTTGACCCTTTTAAATTTCTAGGTCATGTAGAAGTGCGGTTGCCGTGGTGTTCAAGAGTAAGGAAGATACCTACGACTTGTACATACGGTTTGATGAGATTTATTCATAAACCAATGACAATTCTATCAAACTCATATGGGCGGGCTTAACAGATTTACTTCTTAATGCACCTCATATTAAAATTAATTTTACTAGTAAATTTCTTGAACTCAAATTTCAAAGATGCGGTAGCGAAATTGTAGATAAATATATCTAGAACAATCAATGTCATCAATAACCTAAAACTCTAATACGAGTTTGTTACGTAAAATGCTAGCTATGTGAAACAAGCACAATCAAGCAAGAAACTATCATAGAAAATAAATTTGACTAAGAGGATTTACATTGTTTAGCCTAGTGTGTTGCCTCATAAGAAGAGATTCGATGAGATGTTTTACTATAATCAAAAAGAGGAAATTATACTCAGTCGAAACACACAACTCTCCATTATTTTCCAGTTTCCAACATAATTAAAAAGGCCTCACAAAGTCAAATCTAAGCGATACAAAGTGTTTATTCACACGTTCACATTCCTTGACAGTTCCCTGAGCTCTCTCTCGAGTCAAGCTTGACATAAGTGCAAAATTAGGTCAAAACCAGCATTTCGTATAAATCCCGCGTTCGGACATCTGAAATCTTCTAGGGAAATTCGGTCCAGTTTAGACATCTGGCCATAGCTTGGTTGGACATTCGAAGTTGCTCACCCTTGCTGGCTGTCCATGGTCGAACATCCGGCGAGTCTTGCCCAAATCTTGCCCCAAGACAACCAAAATCCACAATTCGGACTCATAGTAGCCTCGTCTTAACTCACCACTTATTTTGGATGTCCGCCTCTTGATTTGGGACATCTGAAATATCCTCACGCATTCCTAACCTTTTCGCTTGCTTCGGATGTCTCGGGCTTCAATCTCGAGTCACGTTCAAATCAAAACAGGGTCAAATTTTGAGCCACATTTCAAATTTTTTGTTATTCCCAATCAACTTATCTGTATATCTTTAATTTTTATTATTTGAGGAAAATTTGGTGCCAAACGAATGCATAACTCTTCCATTTAAAACCTCATTCGTCTTTCATTAATGAAATTTGCTAAGGTCCAATAAATATCAATGGCATTGTCTCCTATTTAAAAAATAAGGGCAATTTTACTTCGAAATCCTACTGGGAAACTAATGTACCGCTTTTGTTTTCTAACATTATTTGTTGTCTTTTTTAGTTCTAACTTGTCCATATGTTTCAACTACATACCTACAAGTGAAAGGTATGCCTAGCGGAACAAAAGAATAATTAGCACTGAAAATCGTCTTAACTGTATGTAATATCTACCTTTAATGAACATTTATGTTTCGATGTATTCAAATACTATTTTGCTCAAGAAACACTTGGAAGATAAAAACAACGTTAGTCGACTTTCAAACAGCTAAATTTGTCTGAATGTATCCTGAGTAAATAACACGGTCCTGAGAACTCGTCTTCCATTTTGGCCCCCCAGTAGAAAGAAGAATGGAAAAAAAGAACGTCAACTTCCACTTTCATGCGAGCAGGTTTATATAGTCTTTCCATATCTTATGAATCTGGTTTGATCACATAGTGAATCTGTTGACACTCGAATTTTTCGGTTCATTTTGTTTTAAATGCCTATTTATTTTGCATATATAAATATATATTAATTTATAGAAAAGATAAAAAAAAAAATTGAAAAAAAATCGACAAAAAAAAGAAGTTGAGGTGGGCTAGCTTAGCCCAGCCCACTCTTTTTCTCTCCCTCTTATTTCCTCTTCTCTTTGACCCAGCTCACCTCCCTCTTATTCTCAGCCCAGCCCACTTCCCCCTTCTATTTTCCTTCTCCCCCACACGTACGCACATGGACACGCACGGCAGCAACAACGCTCGACGACGTCGTCTCTTTGGATGTTGCCCCCGGCTAACGTGAGCCGCATGACGCCAGCAAGGGATTCCCTCGCTGCGCTGTCACGCGGTCAAAGGGGCAGGACAGAATTCGGTTAGAGAGCAGAGCATGATCAACAGAGGAGCGGGCGGCGATTTTCAGAGAAAAAATGGGAGGAAAACAGGAGAATAGGCAGGGGTAGCGACTCTGGTCAGGGGGCAGAAGGAGAAAAACCAGCGACGAAGAAAAAGGAGGGGCAGCGGGCCTGTTTCTGGTTTTCTTTTGAGGGAGAGCGAGCGATTCTGAAGAGGAGCGAGCAGAAAGGAGACGGTTTTTCAGAGAGGAAAAAGGAAAACCGGGTACTGGTTTTCAGACAAGACGCAAAAAAAAGAAAGAGAAGAAAGACGCTGGCCGGAGATTGAAAGATAGAGGCCGACAGTTCCAGACAGAGGAGAACCAGAAACAAAAAAAAGGGGCAGAAGCGAAAAAAACAAAAACAGGAGAAGAGAAGGGTAGAGGGAGGCTGTTTTCGGCTTTGAGAAGGGAGTGAACCAGAAGCTCGGAGGAAGCTTGAAGGCTCGGCTAGCCATCGCCGGAGGTCCGCTTATCCGCTGCCTTCCTCTCCCAACTCTAACCCGAACCAGGTAGGTTCCTCTCCTCGCGTTTTCTGTTCAGCTTGGTGAGAAGGCGGGCCGGAGCTCGCGTTGACCAGTTCGCGCGAGCCCCGGCCCTTACCCCTTTTTATCTTACTTCTGCTTCCTTTGAAGCTGTGTCCGAAGACCCTAGAGTGCATCCTAAGCTTGGTTGAGCCGAAAACTCCCATTTCAATAGTGCCCAGTAGGTGTTCGACGAAATGCATCAATGAGATCCGAAATTTGTGTCCCTCGGTAATCTGGTTTTTATGAATGTTTGATCATTTATTGTCTATTCTCGTGTTTCCCTTGGTATTATAGCTATTTTCGTGAAGTTTCCACGCATTTTTGGGTCGAAAAGAGACATTTTTGGTTTTCCGGCGACGGCGAGCTTCCGGGATCGCCGGAAGTCATCGCCGGCGACGTCTGGCGCCGGCCGGATAGAACAGCCGACGCCCGAAGACACGACGATCCGTTTTAAACCGGTGAGGACCTGCGGCGGTGTCGGCGGTGGTGCGAGAGGGAGATGCTAGGTTTCCGGCGAGCGGGGGCATGCCGCATGAAGAAGACGAAGACAAAAAAATAATAATAAAAAGAAAAGAATGAAAAGAAAAAGAAAAAACAAAAGGGGCCGAAATTTCGAGCTGGGGCTGGGCCGAGTTTATTGTTTTCGGATGGGCTTAGAATAGGTTTGGGCTGGAATTTTTAGAATTAGAAATGGACTTTTCTTTTCTTTTTTTTTTTTTAATTTTGCTAATGGGCCATTTTAAATATTTCGACCGGGCCGTTCGGCCAGCCCGGTCATTGCTCCGGCCCGGACCATTAGGGTCCGGGTCGGTCTAGTAGGGCCGGGTCACCCGACCCGGTCCGAATCAATTTTTTAACAAAAATTTTAAAAAAATCAATCTAAAAAAATCAAAAAATTTCAGAAAAATCTTAAAAAATCTTAAAATTTTCGAAAAAATCATTAAAAATTAAAAAATGTTTTTATTTAATTTTCAGAAAGTTTTTAAAATTTTATTTTAATTTTAATTTTCTTTTTTTCGAATATTTAAAAATTCAAAAAATTAGAAAAAAATAGAAAATCCCAAAAAAAAAACAGTAATAAATGTTCTTCTTTAAAATTTTCAGAAAAGCCAAAAAAAATACAAAAATTTTTGAAAGTTTGTTTTCTTTAATTTCAGAAAATTCGAAAATATTAAAAATATATAAAAAAAAAAAAAAAAATCAGAAAAATCAGGAAAAAAATGGAAAAAATTCAGAAAACCCTTAAAAAAACAAAAAAACCAAAATTGAATAAGCCTTTAGCGCTTTTTACAATAGGTTTTTATCTTATGTTATATTCCTGCACCGTATTTTGTCGCAATTTTTAGACGTTATTTCCTTACCTTAGAACGGTTAGGACAGACCTTAGATTTCTCGAATAGGTTGCCATGACATTTTGAAACACACGATTAAGTTAGATACCGAAAGGGCGTTAGTCACGTGACTAACGTAATCAAGTCCCCGACCCTAAATTCTTTGGTTACGTAAAAAGTGAGACACGCTCCCATGTCTCGCTCGGTTCCTAGTCGACCCCAATAAACTAGTGGCGACTCCTTATTTGAAATTTTTTACGAATATCCATGTCGCGTGGGATATGAGCTTAGGAGAGCCCGAGTTAATTAAGGGTCGTCGGCCCAAAATTAACAATACCCCTAAACCTATTATTTCGAAAAATTTAGGTCGCGATAGACTCAAGACAGCGATGCAGTTTTTAGGCCAATGGTCTTCCAAATTGCTCGTCATCTGTGGGATGCGCTTGCTGAAGTACGAAGATACGACAGCAAAAGCCAAAATGGACTTGTGAAGTCGAGTCCTAGACGGAGAGGGACGAGAATTAGGCTGTGACTTATAAAAAAAAAAAAAAAAAAAAAAAAAACGACAGGCTTGTTCCTTGCATCAGCCAAGTGTTTCTGAGAAATTATCCAAACAATGACTATGCATGAGTTCTGCCGGTAGTTTAATCCAAGTCTCGGTTGACTTCCTCAGATAGCAAATTCTGCCTCCATTCAGAATGTACCATTGAAATTATTTCACGTACTAGTCTTATGCTACTATGAAGTGGCTCGTGTAGAATTCAAAAGAAGATTACTTAACTCATGCAGCTCCAAAAGTCATGAACATACGAACGGCAACTCATTAATCAATAATGACTTTTAGTATTCAACAAATTTTATGAATTTCCAATGTCAATAGAATGATCTTTTTTATAAAGGGAGCTGACATTTAATTTCGGAATCAGGAGTTGACTTTCACTGCCATCTTATAGCAAGATACATTAGTCTTATAATGAAGCTCAGGTCTGTCTCCAGATCGAAAGTGGAGAGGAGACTTTGAGTAGGAGGTTAAAGGAGACACAGCTTCCTTGCTAGCCTTGCTAAGAGATGATCCACTGATCCTTGATCGGTTCATGGTGGGGGTCTTCATCTTATCGGGGCGAGACTCCTCCGTAGATGGCAGAGATGCCTGGGCACTTGAAATTCTCGACGAGATTCTTGATAACCTGAACTTGCTAAAGAGCAGTTAAAGGGTACTCCCGCACTGTGAAGAGAATGTCCGAGTGTCAGAGGCGGATATGAGCTACAGTTGGGACCGGTACGAAAGAAATCCTCTTCATCCAGCGGCTGTGGAAAGGCCGATCTGACATTTCACGAAGCTGGTTTGAGCAAAGACCGAGCGCAACGCGCAATAGGGCTGAAAACGGCGACACCATTCTTCATCCGTAGATCATGACATGACATGAGTTTGCGAATTCAGAGCACGGTGAGGGTCATACCATACCACATTGCACCGGGCTTTTCTCAATAAATGAGGGACAAATAAAAGCACCAAACTCTTGCAGTTGGGATAAACTTGGCCAATCGTTAGCCTATCAAAGCACTGATCTTTTTCATCACTTTTTTACCCTCCGCAGCTATGAATATTTACAGAATTGCCATGAAAAGTATATTTTCTTCGAAAGGACCAACACCCTTTCCTTATTTTTTGTCCGCCAGGAATCTCGAGTATTGAATATAACAAGTCATAAACAAACAATAATTAGCATTAGTCTTGTCACATCTGATTATCACCAAGTCGCGTAACCCATGTAAGTCCCTATCATGAGGTTAAAAGTTGTGTTAGGACTAGACAAGGTCGTAAATTCTTGACATATAATAAATAATACACGACAAGAATGATATTAGGAATTTGTTTGAAGGCAAGTAATCAGTCAAAAACGGAGCGCCCCCCTCCTCACAAAAAAGAAGAAGCGTCAACTCAAATCCTGGATTTTCGAATTGAGAAAGATAAAAAAAAAATATTGTGCTATTTCTTGTGTCTTCATCCATAGGATTCCAAGTACTCGGGATTATTCAAATGTAATCGCAACGACCCAATTGCAAGAGTGGAACTATACAAACTGAGCTATATCCCCCTGAGCCATATTTATTCCATACGTAAGTTCCCTTTCGAAGAAATATATGCAAAATAAGTTTAAGAAATATGAGAATCTAACAATAAAATATGTTGAAAAAAGTTTAGAAAATTGAAATATACCACAAACGAATAGATTTACATCGGGTATATAAAAAAAATAAAAAAAGAGGAACCTTTAAATAAATAGATTAAGAAATTAAGATGGCTGGAAAATCAATATGAGTAATTGAAAATGATGGAACTTTTCAATTATTTCCAAAAGGGGTGTTGAAATAAACCAAAAGAAAGTAAATCCGAAATTCTTCAATTGGTTTCTACGTAGAGTAAAACAAGGAAGTATAAATAAAATAATAAAATCATTATATAACTTACATTATAGCATATGGAGAACTCCAAAGATTAAGAGTGCATTTCATTCAGCTTTGAGCTTTGAATGTAATGCAAATGTTGAAAGCCCAAAGCTACTTAGGGAAATGCAAATTGTATTTGATAAAACTTCTTTACAAATGGGCTTTGAGTTGAATGTGTGTTTGATAAAAAAACTTTTGCAATGGGCTTTGAGGTATGTGTGTATATATATATTTTTAAAATGAACTAAACCCTTCGCCAGTTTGGCAAAGGGCTACGGCCACGGGCCAGCCAAATCTAGAGTCGGCGGCTATCGATTGAGGTCACCCAAGGTCAGGAGACCTCCAATGAGAGTTGCGCAACCCAGCTGAGGGCCGTCGGAGGTCACATGACCTCGGGCGAATGCTGCTTGGGTCTCGCGGCCTCAAGCGGCCCTCACCCGGGTCTCGCCAGCTTCGTGCAACCGCTAGCCATCTTCCTACAACCTTCGCGAGACCTAGGCGGGCGGCGATCGCTTGGGTTGCGCAGTGCCTGGGTTGAACAACCCTCACTGAGGGTTGCTTGAGGTCATGCGACCTCCAGTGGCCCTCGACTGGGTTGTGCAACTCTCATTGGAGGTTGCTCGACCTCAAGCGACCTCAACTGACAGTCGTCAGTGGCCATAGCCCTTCGCCGAACAGGTAAAGGGCTGTCTCCTTTTTTAATAATAAAAAAAAAGTCTAACCAAGGGAAAAATTGGAAATATGAGGAATTGCTAATGATAGTTTTGGAAGGGAAAAATTAATTTGAGCATTTGGCCAAATGCTGAAAGCTCAAAGCTAGTCCCTACTAGCATTGGGCTTTTAGCATCTTTGAGCTTTCAGCATTCCCAAGGCTGGTTTTCAGTTGAAAGCCACTTCCAAATTGTTACCAAATGGTCCAGTATTTTCCCAAAGGGCTTTCAAGCCTAAAAGCCCCTTGGAATGCTGAACCAAACGCACCCCAAATGGAGAACTCCAAAGATCAATCATTCTCCTTTGGTTGGATTAAAATTAGGAGAGAACACTAAAGCATTACCATAAATGGTGAGTGGTGAGAAAGAAGAATGGAGTTAACCTGTGATTTTAGAAGAAGTGAATGTAGTGGGAAAACAAGGTAATCAAAGTAATTTGTTCTTGCAGTCATTAGATGAACAACTTAACGAAATGGAAACCAAACTAAGAAAGAGGCCAGGAAAGAAGGACCGGAAACACCTGTAACTGAATTGAGACAACATATTGGCTCGTGGAAAGAGCAGATGATCACATCCATGACCACTTGGTTTTAGGTAGGACAAGCCGAAGAAAATTTTTACATTGACATATTGGTCTGGAGTCTCCTCCGAAAGGTAGTGCTTGAAATGGATGAACTTTAGAGTCATAGAGAGGCAGAGAGAATAGTAACATTGTTTATGGTGCCTTGACCTCAATTAGGAGTGTGAAATATGTATTTATAAGAGTAGCTATTTACAGTCAAGGAATAATTAGGAATGTAATTACAGAATGACCCCATAATACTAACCTTGCATTGCCTGTGGCGTGCGCACACACAGAATGAAGAACACGCATATCTACTAGATATATCATAGTAGCTTAGATCTTCCGCTTGCTTCGATGCTTGTTCATGTTTGAGGCTCAGCCTTGGCCGAACTTGAAGAGCCGATCCTTTGTCCGTCAAACTTGCGCCCATTTTAGTTCTGCCCCTTCTTGAACTTGTACCTCTACTGTAGAGGCTCTACCCCACCCTACACTCAAAGTCGTGCCCCTTTGTTGAACTCCCAAGTTGTGCCCTTTCTTGAAGTTGAAGCTATGCTCTTTCCTGTATTCGATGCCTTGCCCTTTCCTGAACTAGAAACTGCGTGCCTACCTCACCTCATACCTTCGCTGTTTCATGAACTTGAAGCTACACCCCTTGCTTTGCCTCTTTTCGAAGGATCCCTTCCTAGGTTTAAAGCACATCAGGTCTTACTTCCTCTGCTTCCCGCAGAAGATACATATCATCAGGACTTACAAAAGGAAGGTCTCTTTGATCCTCAGCTTCCGTTGTAGCTTTGCAGGATCTCTCGTAATTTTCAAGTTCATGAGTCCTCATTCTCCACGACTCTCTTAACATTTCATCAGGATCTAAATCGCCCCACTCATACCCTTCCCTATGACTCTTCATTTTAATTAACTCTCCAACCATAAAGCTGTCATCCTCTTCCTCCCACTTCCAGTTAACGTCCCCTACAATGACTTCCAATTGAATGAATCGACTTTTAGATGCTAGTTGTACCATTTCCTTCACTTGCTCATCACTCTTGATCTCCATACGCCTGTTGTCGTCTTTACAGCGATTCTTGTACCACATTCTCTTCACAAAATAGCCAAAATCTTTCACGTAAGCAGTCAATCCTTTATATGTCACTGAATCAGGGGCGACATCATGCTTTTCCACATATTGCGCAACCAACGGAAAACCGGTCGGGATAAAAAGTTGGAACATGATTGTGAAGGGATATTCCATCTGTGATCCAATAGGTCCAACGTGAGAGTCAGACAACATAAGTATTAAATATACATCAAACCTTTTTGCATATTTACCCAGGCACAAACATCATTCATTAGTTAGAGACAAATCTAGGGTTAAATACTCGGATATCAAGTAGGACATCAGTTACACTTATTTGGATTGTCTTTTATTAACTGAGTATGATCAAGTAATAAATATGTGATGTAAATTTAAATTAAACATCAAATGAGTTAGACAATTATCTACCTAGGAGCACTATCTGATGAGAGATTAAAAGAAAAAAAAAGTATTAGTGGGGTAGATAGATAGGATAAAGGCACTCTTAGCTCAACGTGCTTTCTTGCACTACAATCTTGATGGTTTAATTATTAGATCGATTCACTTATTTTATTTCTTCAAAATTTATCATCACTTTCACTATTTATTTCATACGCACCAAGTAAAGTAAAAAAGAAAAAAGAAAAAGTGAAGAGTCTTGTTATTCTAATTCCATATCTATTCCGTTTCTCTTTCTATATTTTATCTTATTACTTTAGTGAATTATTTTCACTTTATTTACATTATACTATGCTTTTGGATAATTTTATTATAATTCATGTGCTACTATCTTTTAATGATAATTGTTAATCTCACTTACATTGATTTGCATTTTTGGAACTAAAAAAGATTTTACTTTTTCCGCTTTTCAAATGAAAAATCCACAGCCATTTAGACATTGTTTCCAATAAGGAAAGTCAGTATGTTATTGTATTTTTTCTTAATCTAAAGTAATATGCTTAAAAATTAATTTCTATCTCTTTCATTATAAGACGCACTTTTTAGTGAAATATGTCGCCTCTTGTAAAGTTATATTGTGTCATAACATAGGACTATATGTTCAAGCAATACATGCTTTAATTTACTTTCAAATAGTCATGTTTATTGAAAAGACTTGAATCCCGCGAGATGGCAATCTGCTAAAGTAGTGAAAAGGCACAGTCAACTAGTCAAGCTAGCCAAAAATGAAAAACTAGTCAAACCCCACTATATTTGCATGCACCGCCAAAATAACAAATAAATACGTAACATAGTTATTGCATAAACATTCTAGCAAATTATTAGAGAACGAGGCAAACCAAACATCTATTTAGGGCTAATATGATTAAAAATCCCAAATTGATATATTCATGACATATTTGCTTTAAATTAATTTTTGTGTCACAAAAGCTTCCAAACTAATACACTCGTGCAACATTTACCTCTAATTTTTGTGTCACAAAAAATCCCAATCTAGTACACGCACACCACATTTACCCTAAATCGATATACCCATATCACATTACCCTAAATTATTGTAAATTAGGGAATTTTTGGGGGTTAAAAGTGGCACAGGTGCACCAGGTTAGAATAAATGTGGTACAAATATGCTAATTTGGGATAAATGTGACACAAATGTATCAGTTTGAGATTTTTTACGTCATAAAAATTTGTTTGTGGTAATGTGACACGAGTGTATCGATCTGAGAGTTTTTATGACGTAAAAATTATTTTATGGTAAATATGGTGCAAGTGTATTATTTGGAGTTTTTTGTGGTATTGACCCTTATATTTATATTAACTCAAGAGGCTAACAATAAATTCATAGGAAATGAAATATCATTATATCGAACATATATACCACAATTTAATTGCCCCATGTTCATCATTCATTTTCCCATGTGGCGACACGTGAGAGAAACTAATGAGTTCAGTTTTTTCATTTGGAGGCTATGATCATATCATTTGGCATTAATTTCTTCATAGCACACTAATGTGGTAATTATATGACATTAATTTGTTCATTAATTATGCATATCGCAAATAGAAGATTATTAGACAAAGAGATCATATGATGTTTTTGAAATCTATAATGTGCAATTTAGTACCTAATATCTTATCTATGAAAGCTATTCTTGAATTAATATTAGAAGAATAATTAAATGAGTTTATTGGCAACATTAAAGAACCAAAACTATCGAACACCAGAAAGGCAAGTAGACATAAAAGAAAAATAGAAAAAAATATGCAACCTAGGTAATTAAAGTACAACATAAAATGGGAACCTCAAAATAGGGAGGAAAAAGTGCTTTAGGAATTGAAATATCCAATGCCAAAAAAAGAGGGAAAATTGTCCAAAAAATCTTAAACCTATTACACTTTTGCCAATTCAGTTCTAAACTTTTCAATTTTGTCAATTGAGTTTTAAACATTTTAAAATTTTACCAATTAAGTTCATCCAGCCAATTTTGGCCGGAATTTGCTGATGTGGATGTCGGCCATCTTATGTGGCATGGCCGGCACTGATGTGGATAATATTTATTAATTTTAAATATTTTTCAAATTTGTTAATTATTTTTATGTTTTTAATTTATTTTTTCTCGCCTAGCCTCCAACTACTGGCCAGAGGCCACAACTGACGATGGTCAACCTCACCGGCCTTAGGCACTGACTATCCTATGATCTATATTTTATATATGTTATTCTAATTCCATATTTGTTCCGTTTCTCTTTCTATATTTTATGTTATTACTTTAGTGAATTTTAATTCTTCATCTTATTTTCACTTTATCTACATTAAAATATGCTTTTTCGATAATCTTATTGTAATTCACGCACCACTATCTTTTAATGGTAATTGTTTATCTCAATACATCGATTTGCGTTTTGGAACAAAAAAAGAGTTTATTTTTTCGCTTTTTGAATGAAAAATTCATAAGCATCGAGACACTGTTTCCGATAAGGAAAGTCTGGATGT
This sequence comes from Angophora floribunda, assembly GCA_014182895.1. Lineage (NCBI taxonomy): Eukaryota > Viridiplantae > Streptophyta > Magnoliopsida > Myrtales > Myrtaceae > Angophora > Angophora floribunda. Next base: position 32,965,340 of record CM024707.1, on the reverse strand, counting down.
TGTTGTATTGTTTCTTAATCTAAAGTAATATGCTTCAAAATTAATTTCTCTCTTTTTATTATAAGTCGCACTTTTTAGTGCAATATGTCAGCTCTTATAAAGTTATACTGTGTCGTAACATAGGACTATTTGTTCAAGCAATACATGCTTTAATTTACTTTGAAATAGTCATGTTCTTTGGAAAGACTTGAATGTCGCAAGATGGCAATCTGCTATAGTAATGAAAATGCAGAGTCAGCTACTCAAGCCTGTTGGTGGCCAAAAATGGACAACTAGTCAACCCCACTATATTTGCATGCACTGGCAACACATAAATACGTGAGACAGTTATTGCATAAACATTCTGACAAACTATTAGAGAACGAGCAAACCAAACTTTCTTTTTAGGACTAATACTATTAAAAGTCCCAAATTGATATATCGGTACCACATTTACTTCAAATTTATTTTTGTATCACAAAAGCTTCCAAACTAGCATACCCATGCAACATTTTCCTCAAACCAATTTTTGTCTCACAAAACATCCCAAACTAGTACACTCGTGCTATATTTATCCCAAATTGATATACTAATACTATATTTGCCCTAAATAATGATAAATTTGAGACTTTTGGAGGATAGATGTGGCATTAGAGTAAATGTGGTACAAATGGACTAGTTTAAGATAAATGTGACACATGTACTAATTTAAGTTTTCTTATGGCTTAAAATTTAGTTTGTGATAAATGTGGCATGGGTGTATCAATTCGGGAGTTTTTATGACATAAAAATTATTTTAGGGTAAATGTGATGCGGATGTATTAGTTTGGAATTTTTTGTGGTATTGACTCTTGTATTAAGGCCAACAATAAATTTATTGGAGATGAATCATCGTAATATCAAACATATATCATCATTCATTTTTCCATGTGGTGACACGTGGCAGAATCTAATGAGTTCCTTTTTTTTCTTTTGTAGGCTATGATCATATCATTTGGCATTAATTTCTCCATAGCTCACTAATAGAATAATCCTATGACATTAATTTGTTCATTAATTATGCATATTGCAAATAAAATATTATTAGACAGAGATAATATGATGTTTTTGAAATCTATAATCTGCAATTTAATACCTAATATCTTATCTATGAAAGCTATTCTTGAATTATTATTAAAAGAATAATTAAATGAGTTTATTGGCGACATTGAAGAACCAAAATTGTACAACACCAGAAAGGCAAGTAGAAATAAATGACTAAATTAGAGGAAGTATGCAACCTACGTAATTAAAGTACAACATAAAATGGGAACCTCAAAACAGGGAGGAAAAAGTGCTCTAGGAAACGAAAATATCCAACACCAAAAAAGGAAGCAAAGCTTCCTCTAATGTACAAGGCTTTCTTTTAAATTTTATCTTTCCTTTACTAGCACAAGACTACATATTCATATTCCACTCATGTTTATTGTACGTATTATTATATTTAGATTCTAACATAACACAAGAATGCGTATTCGACATAGGCAAATGCATTTTTACTGTTCATTAAGAATTTTATTTTTTTAGAAATTATTTAAGTAACTATTTCTAGCTCTTTGAAGACTTTGGTGTGCTTTACAGAAGATATTAGGTTACCCACTACTAAAAGTAATAGGTAAACATATTTGATGGCAGCTCAGAATTAAACAAAGTCCTTAATTAACTAATTAATATCTGGACTATTAAATCCTATGGTCGGCCTTATCGTAACCACTAAGGTAATTGCTCAAAACCCCCCTTTAACTTTAGCTCCCTTGCACCAGAGATCGCACTTTGTAAATATCATCTTGCCCTCCTAAACTTTGGCAATGTTGCTCAGTAGCATGCAAACACTTTAAAAAAGTTATACATTACTTCCCAAACTTTCAATTTTGTCTCAGCCATAACTTTTTCCATTTATATGACCGTGACATGTTAACTGAACATGGACTGACTCATTTTAAATAGAGTAACATCTAGTATATGGTTCATGAAATTAAGAAAGTAGAGAATGATTCATGGTTGATAAAATTATTTAAGAAAGTTCGGTCGGGAAAAATGAGTCACCATTTTAGGCAGCGCTTAAGTGCTACACAGACTGAAAAGCTAATGGATGTAACATGAATCATAGCCTTTTGGGTGAGCCTTGAGGGAGGGAGGGGGGGTGGTGTTGGTGGTTTAGTCTTTAACTTTTCAAAGTTCGGGAGCTATTGTGCGGTGCCGAACTTCAAGAGGGCAATCATTTCTAAACATCATGACATCAAAATAAACACATATCCTATTACATAGTACCCAATACTCGACTATATAACGAGAAATAGATTCAAATACTACGATTTATAACACTTTTATTTGCGCATGTTTTTACACAAAACAACATTTCAAATAAAAAAGAACTAACACTCATGTATTTGAAATTACGGAAGGATCATCTCTGATAAATTTTCATCATTCGATTAACAGAATATATTTTTGTTCATGTAAAATTCAGAAAAATATTTAACTTTTTTACAATATGTTTAGTTTTACCGAATTAGAGCATTTACTAAAATGAGAACAAATCAATTTTCAAATCCGTGCATACATGCACGTCTGAAGTATATTGATAAAGAAGACATCGCACCTTGTATGATGTATCCAAAAAAATCTCCACCTTGTAACGCTTCAAAGAGATTTTAGGTGGGTAGATCCAAGCACAATTGATGAAGTCTCCACACCCTTGAATTTCAATGAGGCAATCATCTGGTATATTTGTGTAAGATGCATGAATCAACCTCCTCAATGACGTGCACTGTGTGACCTTCAAGAATTTCAGAGACTCTAGCTTGTTCAGGCCCTCAACATTAGTAAGTACATCGCAGCTTGCAATATTTAATTCCTTCAAGTTCTTCAAGTAAGATAACCCACCTATTCTTCTCAAGGATCTGCACTCATCAACGTGGAAGTATTCCAATGATTTCAAAAGACCCATAACTTGTATCTCAACTAGCTCTGGACAAGATAACACCACCGCAGTTTGTAGCTTTGTTAATTTCAAAGGAATGGATAATCTCTGAAATAGTTTACAACAGCTAACAAGTAAGTGCTCCAGTTGGGGAAGTCCATCAAGTGGAATGTCATCCACTTCACAATTCTCAAAGTGTAAATTCAACAAATTTCTCAATCTCAAGCAGGAGGAAAGTAGCACCGTTCGCTTGATGCTAAAGCATTCTAAATTTAATGACGTCAAAGAGGACGGAAGCTGCCTCAGGTTTTCTAGGTCTAGGCAACACAAAGTGAGCACTTCTAGATGAGAGAGAGAAGCTAACTCTGAAGGTGCAGGGATGTTTAGCAGTTGTAAATGTAAATTTTTCAATCTAAATAACCTCCCAATCTGCCTTAAGTTGTTTCCTGCGATTAAGTTTGACTTCCCTCTACCCTTGGAGCCATCACTCAGTAGCAATTCAACCAAATTAGCAAGATTAGACAAATTAGGGACCGAGAGCAAAGATTTAGATTCAAGATGTAGACAAGTCAAACTTGTGGGAAGTTCCGGCAACCTATAAATCTCATGACAACCTGATAACTCTAGTGTTTGAAGGTGATGAAGACTGTTGATTGCCCTTGGAATTCTGTAGATACCCGTGTGTGCTAAATTTAGGACTTTTAAAGACAATATTTCTCCAATTCCATAAGGAATTTCACCTTCCAATTCATTACACCCAGAGAGATCCACCTCTTCAAGATTTTCCAACATGTTGATGCTACTAGGTAATTGCCAAACATCATCACTCTTCCTAAGAGAAAACACTTTTGGAAAACGCAATATGCGTAATGATTTTAACTTTCCAATGGAGTTGGGAAGTTTCCTCATATGGATTTCACTTAGAAGAAAAGACTCCAGTTTCACTAGTCCTTCGATGGATTGTGGAAGTTTGACAATGCCTGTATAAGATAAGTCTAATTCTACCAATGAGGTTAAATTCCCAAGTGAAGTTGGTAGTTGTCTCAAATTAGTACATCCCTGCAATGAGAAGTGCTTAAGTTTCACTAGAGCCCCCACTTCTTCGGGCAAATCGATAAGATGACTAGACCATTTAATCTCTAAATGAACCAACAAGTGTAGATCTCCAATGAACCTTTCAATTCTCTTTAGCCTGTAGCAGCGTGCAAGAGTCAACCTCTCCAAACCCAAACATTTAGAGAAGTCTGGAATTGTTGTTATGTGACTACATCCGGTAAGAGATAGAACTTTCAAATTTTGTGACTTCTGAAAAAATGGATGGCAAGCGTAAGAACCATTGCATTGTGCACACTAGGATTCTGGTACAACTAGACTAGAATCAAAACATGTAATTTACCTTGATCAAGTCCCATGCTTTTGAATCATCTGTGAAGACATTCTTGCCAAGTTTAAAAACAACTAGATGATCCAAATGCATATTGTGTGCCCTAAAATCCATTAAAATAGGCCGCCAAGAAATCCATCTTAACTTTGAACGAGACTTTTGAAAGTCCCCAGCAAAAGTTCCATTACGTAACTTGAGGATTCTTAGGTTTTGCAACCTTTCGAACTCTTCATTTGTTATCTCAATGGAGCCATCAAGATCATTTATCTCAAGCGCTTGAACCTTATCGTTCCTCTACAAGTAAAAAATGTAAAGAAACTTGTCAACTTCAACCACTATGTCTTACAACTTGAATGGGTAGGGAAAAAATGATAAAGATCCTAAACGAAAAAGGAATCCTTAAACAACAAGATATACCATATCTATTTAAAAATGGAACATTTCTTACTTACCTCTTCGGTTCTTATGATTTCGAGGGCCTCTTTTGCAATCCACAACCTACTTTGCCTTCCAAGGTCACTGGGACTTTCTTGACGGACAATTTGCCTTCCTAGATCTATAAGCTGATCATGCATCCAGAACTTATCATTGTCCAATATCTTTATCAAGCACCTACTAGTAAGGACATCAATTCCTCTTTCAGGATAAAAATGACAACTGGCCCACATGTAAATTACATTAGTCTTCTTCTCATTGAAAAAGAAGCATGCTATATCGAGAAAAATTTGTTTCTGATATTCATCTAGGCCATCATAGCTAATCCTCAACTTCTTTAGAATCTCTTCCTCAGGTATATTCCTTAACCTGACCAAAGTCTCTTCCCAAAATGCTTTATTTTTCCGATTCAGTAATGAACCTATCACTTCGATGGCCAAAGGAAGCCCTCCCATTCTTGAGACTATTTCATTTGAAAGCCCATGATAATCATCCAAAGGAAGGTCTCTACCAAAGGCAAGCCGACAAAAAAGATGACATGCAACACCATAATCCATCTTTAACATTTCATACGGTAGAATTTCACCTTTGAATCCCTCAACTTGCAAAACAGTTTTGTTTCTCGTTGTAATAATTAGCCTAGATCCCAAATGTAGTGAAAATTTTCCTGTTAGTTTCTTAATGTGCTCTTTATTATCAATATCATCTAGAACTAGAAGGACTTTCTTAGTGCTTAGTATTTCTCCAATCCTCTTCGTTCCTTGTTCACTATCCTTGACTTTATTTGCAGATGAAGAACCAACAATATCAATTAGTAATTTTTTCTGCAACTGGACTATGCCCTCCTTAGTCAACGAGCTTTCTCGAACATCTTCAAGGAAGCTACAACACTTTCCGAATTGGCAAGATAGTTGATTGAAGATGACCTTGGTAATAGTTGTTTTACCGATACCACCCATTCCATAAATTCCGATGAGCCGCACATCACGATGGTTGATATCTAATAACGCTGTCAAGTCTTTTATCCGATCATCAAGTCCAAGTAAATGTTCAGTTACTGATTTTTGTTTTGTCTGCAGCTTCTCCAAAACCTTTTCTACAACCAATTTAACAATTACTGCTTGACTGCCATGTACAAAGGAGTTCATTAGTCTACTGGATTAATTTCATAACCTTGCATCACACATGGAATTGTCAAAATCTTAACTTGAAAAGATTGAAGTACATAATGAACAATGTTTAAAAACACTGAATAATTTATGTAGGCTAATTTAGTGGAATTCAGGTGGTTTGTTTTTCATCTATGATCATAGAAATTTCTAAAGGCTATAGTGTTAGTTTATACAATGGCCAAATTTACCATGTGGCTACTACACCAAGCATATTTCGACATTTATAGCTAGGTCTAGAAAAAATACCAGCAGTTGTCATGGGAAATTTTTTTTTTTAATCAAGATAATGTAGACAGTGCAATGACGTCCTTTGAAAACTGCAGTTTGATGAAGAAAAATATAATCCCAAAATCTGCCACTATTTGCCAGGGCTAGCAGTATAGCATTGTAGGTCTTCTACGGATCTGATTATATCTGGCACTAAAAGAGCTATGTCACATTACGATTTGTTCAAAATTGAAAATCAAGTAACCTGACTCCCATGGGTTAACTTGCTGGTTTAGGAGTGAAGAAATGTGTGTGGATTAGGTGCAAAACACGGACTTAATTCTCCACATCACCAGGTGGAAACATTCCTATTCTTGGCCCACCTATCTGGGTTTTGGCTTGCGACTTCCCTGGTCCATAAAGTAAGTCACGGTTTTGGAATTTACTCTTTTTAGGTGGACTTCCTTGTCAATAGAAAAACACAATGGAGAGGCCCTGTCATTTTGCTTTCCTATAACTCTTATCTTTTGGTCAAAAATCCAAGATTCTCAAGCGGCATGTTGACCCACATGCCATCATAACGCATAGTAGGTGTTAATTCACCGTATGCTAGATATACAAATATCAATTGACCGCCAAATTATGCGTTGTTATTGATGAATGATGATAAACATATCAAGTTGTTAGTATAAATGCATGTGGTGATCTCCAAAACAAGATACATATTCCATGCGGGGCCACGTGACTGCTACTTTGCTCCCCAACTTATCCATAGCTTATTTTGCGACCAATGCAGCCCAATATTCATTTCCACCTTTATTACTTATGATTAGATTAGATGGGTGATTACTATATGAATGTTTTTTTAGTTTGTCTAAGATAACCCTGAAGAAATGTGAAAGGGAAAATAATGAGAAATTGTAAAAACCATTTTTCACGCATATCAACTTGCATCTCCACATTTCATAATTGAGTCCTCGATTTTTTTTTTTTTGATGATCCAGGGAACCCCGCACCCCGCCGACAGCCGGGGGAGTAAACTCTGGGGGCCACACGTGCTAGCCACCACACACGTGAAACCAGTTAAGTCACTTTATGACGAAACTGGGATTCGAACTCTCGACCTTTTGCGAGAGGAAGAGAGCGCGAACCAGCAACGCCACCCAAGTGGGTGGTTCCGATTTTCGTATTTGTTATTTCAAATTATTAATGAAATTGCCATTTTCTCATCAAAATTACCCTCAGCACTCTACCTGTCCGGTGCTTGTACCGGCACGAAGTTCCAGCTCCTCCTACACTATGCGTCCCTTCTCTCTGTTTCTCATTCAGAGGCCTACGCACTCTGGCCAGGCCAGATTGAGCTTGCTCGGCCTCGATTTGGACCTCCCACGAGCTCTATAGAGCTCAAGGCCCCAAGATGACGGCCCTGTCATTCTTTATGTTCTCCAGATGCTCTCGCTTCTATTAAATATCTAGACATGATTTTATTCACTGAATCTTAGTTTTCTTGTGTAATTTGTGCTTCTCGAGGATAAAAATGTATATTTTGGTGAATTTTTTGTCTGAAGATGTAAACTGTATATTTTGATTAGTGAGCAAGCAGATCAATTGAAGTGATTGATATCGTAGTAGAAAATTTTAGGAAAGATGTTAAAGCAGAGGATGTAAAGTTAGAGGAGAGCAGCAATTGCATGTAGTTTTCAATATTTTCCGTTAAAAAGTTGAGAGAAATCATTTGACATGGCGACGTTGTATCCCCTAAACAAAAAAAAAGAAGAAGAAATAAGTAGGGATCCTAAAAGAGTTTACCTTTGGTCCTTCTTCACGTTCCAACCCTTTATATCATCTACCTCTTCAAGAGCCTTTCTCCAGTCCTTGACTTCATCAGGAAACTTGTTCGCGTGTTCCAACAAGGCAGCACCATATAATGGAGTCTTAAGTTTAACATCCTCGGGTTCCACGTCAAGAAAAATGGGAAGGATACTTTTTTTACCCTCTGAGTTAAGCACGTTGTCTACTATGCGCGAAAGTTCTCGAAGACACCATTTACTGGAAGCATAAGTTCGAGAGAAGATGGGTATGTAGACTATGGAGTTGTTGATAGCATGGAGAAGGTTCCCACCAATCACTTCGCCAACACGAAGTTCATCTTCATCCCTGAATACAGAGATGCCGGCATCTACCAAGCCATGGTAGAGAAAGTCGGTGAAACCATAACGAGTGTCGGGTCCTCTGAAACTCAGGAACACTTGATAGTCCCCTCCCAATGCTCGTGCAGCATTGCTGCTCATTCTGGCCTCTAGGTTTGCCATCGCTAGGAAGATTCTTCCAGATCTCTCTCTCTCTCTCTCTCAAGGAAAAGGTTAGTTGTGTGGCTTTAGCTAAGAACTGAGCTTGGGTTTTTCAATATGATCTGGCCAAGTGAATGAGCCAACCCACACTAGCCAAAAAAGGTGAAGACGACCGAGACTAACTTGGTCTTTGTTGGTATGCTCACTATACAATCAAAGTAGCTTTATCAATCGTGTGATGCACGGCATGAAAATGATAAAATAATTCTCTCTCTATATATAAAGGTAAAAAGGTTAGTTGTGTGGCTTTAGCTAAGAAATGAGCTTGGGTTTTTCAATATGAACTGGCCAAGTGGATGAGCCAACCCACACTAGCAAAAAAAGGTAAAGACAAGCAAGACTAACTTGGTCTTTGTTGGTCTGCTCACTATACAATCAAAGTAGCTTTATCAATCGTGTGATGCACGGCATGAAAATGACAAAATAATTCTCTCTCTCTATATATATAAAGAAAAAGGTTAGTTGTGTGGCTTTAGCTAAGAACTAAGCTTGGGTTTTTCAATATGAACTGGCCAAGTGAATGAGCCAACCCACACTAGCAAAAAAAGTGAAGACGACCAAGACAAACTTGGTCTTTGTTGGTCTGCACACTATACAATCAAAGTAGCTTTATCAATTGCGCGTGATGCACAGCATGAAAATGATAAAATAATTTTTTCAGTGGAAGTATGACATGAAATGTAATATGATAAAGTAATAGTAAAACGAGAGAAAATAATAGTTCGTATCATGCTACTCTCATTGACGCTCTTGATTATTTTTTAGCTCTTGTTGGTGGCGAACGTTTATGGCCTAGATGTTCAGGAGCCATTCAATTATGAGTTAGGGGAACAGAGCGAAGTATAAGGAGTTAAGTTATACTGAGCCAAACTTTGATATGGAGCTTATCCAGTTGAACTTCACCCGAAAGTTGTGTGATCATTTCAATCAGAGTAAGGAAATGATTCCACAACCTGTTTGAGTTAAGCTGGAACGATTAAAACAGTCATCGCAAGACACATGATTGACTAGGAGTTACTGAAATCATGGAAGGGTGGAGCGGGTGAGAGGGGGATCACGTATGAATTTCAATAGCCGTTGAAGGAAATCCCACGAGTATAAATAGAAAGGACACATAGAAAGGGGCGACGCTCAAGCTTGTGTCAAAATCCTGCCAAATTTCCTCCCAAGCATTTTCTTTTGACCAAACCAAACGTTTTTCGATTTCATTTTTCGTTTTAAAATATTATTCTTCATGGGCATTGTGAATAGTATTGTAGCTTTCTCTTCAATGTTTCCATTTAAGTATCAAAGAATCTGTAACTTCTGTTGGCCAACTAAATTTTTGCTCAAAATTTTTTCATTCATTTCTTAAGAATTAGAGATCGATTCCACCTACAATGACGAGATATGACCTCTAAACAAAAATATCCATGCTACATGGTACAGCACTCTCATTCTTTATTGTATATTTTCGCATTTAGATATTAGAGACATTTTTGTTTGGGAATAATGAGTCCGTGCCAAACCTCTACTTAGGCAACTTCGCCATTTTTTTGTGAACCAGCCGAATGCGCGAGCTATACCTTGAAAAAATCGGCCGAATAATAAAAAGGAACTGGAGAAGTGAGTGGAGCTGTCGAACTTTAGCTGAATTGACGGCCGAATGTGAGCTAGAATGGCTCGGTCAAGGGAGAATGTAAAAAGGATATGGGCAAGTTCGAGGCATGGAATGAACAAAGAGAAGAGCAAAGTTATTGGAAAATATAAAGGTTTATGCTTCATTATTACTTGCGGGCGTCGCGGCCGCCAAGAGAGACCAAGTACCGGAGTTTTAACTTTTGCTTTTCTGGGACGTTTCTCTAATTGGCTGCAAAATTTCTTTTGGCGAGACACGGGATGAACAAGAGATTCCGTAGAGATTTGTGGTAAAAAGTAGGGCAAGAGGAGGAGGAAGAGGCAGAAAAGAAGGGGCAATTAACGCGGGGGAAACGCTGGCGTGTAGAACGTAAGAAAACAGAGAGAAAAAACAGGGGATGGGCCCCATTATTACTTGCGGGCATCGCGGCCGCCAAGAGAGACCAAGTGCCGGAGTTTTAACTTTTGCTTTTCTGGGACGTTTCTCTAATTGGCTGCAAAATTTCTTTTGGCTAGGCACGGGATGAACAAGAGATTCCGTAGAGATTTGTGGTAAAAAGTAAGCCAAGTGGAGCAGGAAAAGGCAGAAAAAAAGGGGCAATTAACGCGGGGGAAACGCTGGCGTGTGGAACGTAAGAAAACAGAGAGAAAAAACAGGGGATGGGCATGGGGCCTGGAAAAGACAGAGGCATGGGGCTGGAGCTTCAGGCACGGTCAAAAAGAATAATTGAATCGCCGGTAGCCAGATAGATGCGCTACCATCACGACGAGGTCGTGTTGTCGTCCGCGTCGCTAACCAGGCCGTGAGTCAACTCATCTCTTGCAGCGTTTGCTGCCCAGTGCACCTACTACGGCAATACCAACTCATCACTGCCACACGCTAATTTTCTAGACCAGCCACCACGACTGTGGTGGTGGTCACGACCCTGTTGCAGCAACTTGGTCGTCACCAGTTGGATCGCCTTCTTGGGCTCATCTCATTTTAAGGACTCCGGTTCCAATCAATGAGTTGAGTCGAGCACTGCCCTATTTTATTTCATTAAGTTCGATTTCTCTTTGTTTCCAATTTGTTAATGCTTCATGTTCAGATTGAGCTTGTCTCTAACCTTCTTAAAGGTTGGTCTAGGGCTGCGCTGTTGCCAAGTCGAGTTGAATTGAGAAGTTGCTCACCGTCGCTGTTGATTTTCCCAAACTCTCACTCAAAAGTTGATTGGACGCGATCAAGATATGAAACAGCAGGTGATGGTCCACTATTTTTTAAGTCACCGAGACATGCGTTTACGCTAAAACAAATAGAGGAAAAAAATAATTAAACAAATTAAAACGAAAATTTAGTGAAAGAATTCGTGGGAAAATTTTGCAGTCCAGGCCCACCTCAGAAGAGGTCACTGCTGGGATCACAAAATGAAGGGGCAGCCATTAAAAACTTAGAAGACACGTGTCAGCGTTCCATGTCTTGAAGACAACAAATTTGCCCATGGAAAGTAGACAGCTGATCCGCGTCCCATAACCTCCCATGTCTCCGTAATATTAACTTAGATCTTCCGCTTGCTACAGTGATTGTTCATGCTTACCTTATTGCTCTTGTCATGACCATTCTTGAACTTGAATCTTTATTCCTTCCTAATCTCCAAGTCGTGCCCTCTCGTGAACTCATAGTCGTGCCTTTTCCTGAAGTTGAACCTCTGCCCCTTTCTGTACTCGAAGTTATGCTGCTTCTCGAACTTGAAGCCATGCTTCCTCCTGAATTTTTCATGTCGTGCCATCTCCTGAAGTAGAAGCCGCATCCCAACCCGACCTCAAACCTTTGCTGTTTTTTTAGCTTGAAGCTGGACCGCTTCTAGCCTCAGAATGCAGGATCCCTTCCCGGATTCGAAGCACATCTCGCCCCACTTCGTCCTCTTATTTTGTCATGTACTCGCTCAGTCTCCCCAGTCATATCCCTCTTCACCTGGACCACGTTGAAATTCCAGATATGTTTTAAGGACTGCACAATTAAGATTATGCAAATATTCACTATTTACAGAAGAAAGGTCTCTTGGATCTTCAACCTCAGTTGTAGCTTTACGGGATCTCTCACAATGCTTAACTCCTTCGCACCCTTTGGCAACTCAAGCACAGAACATCATTTTGGTTGGCTGGTTCCCCAATGTCATCCTTGTCCTTCTTCCTATCTTCCACGCTCGCCGTTTTCCCTTCATTGACCCTGCCATGGTGCCCCCATCCTTCCGTCCTTCATTTGCTCCCTATTTCCCATGGCCTCAAAACATTCAGAATTGCGCAGCTCACTATCAACCTCTCCCACGACGTACAAATGGATGCTAGTTGGAGCATTCCCTTCACTTGCTCATCACTCATGATCTCTATTAGCAGCTCCAAGTATTCACCAAGGTCCTTGTATCACATTTTTCGAAAGAAAGTCGAAACCTTTCATGTTGGCAATCAATCCTTCATATGTCACTGATTTGAAATGCTAAAAATATAGGACTTGGTTTAATCAGGTGATAATCTTACGAATAACGAAGGAATTGACACTTCTTTTTATCCAGCAAACAAACTCTAGTTTCTAGTAGATGCTATCATAAAGTCTATTCCTTTTTCGCAATGTATGAAATTAGGCGCTAATGAGACTCACTTGGCATTCCAAAGAAAATTTTGAACTTAATGATTTTCCCAACTAACGAAAAAAGAAAAAATTGGTCTGTGTGACCTTGTACATGTTTATGCAATCACGACAAAAATCATCCCGCTTGCCTCGAGTCTCCAGCCTTCTCAATATTGATTTTCACTTGAAGACTCATTGGGAATGGTTGTCAAACACCTCAAATTTTCTCCAAGGGACTTTCAAAATGCTGATGCACCCTTAAACTGAAAGAAAAGAAATAAATGAAAAAACAAAAAACCACCGTAAAGTCCTTAAAGAAACTGAACCAGCGCATTTTCAATAGGCTCGTGCAGAAATGAATAAAGTGTTCCACAAATTTAATAGATTTCCAACGTCAACTTAATAAGATTTCTTACGAAGGGTGCTGATATTTAATTTCGAAATCAGAAGATGACTTTTATGGCCATCTTCTAGCAAGATATGTTAGTCTCGTGATGAAGCTCAGGTATGTATCAAGATCGAAAATGGAAAGGAGACTTCCTTGCTGTCCTTGCTAATAGATGATCCACTGATTCTCAATCGATTCCTGGTGGGGTCTTAATCTTATTATGGCGAGACTCCTCTGTAGAGAGCAGCGATGCTTGGACACATGAAATTCTCGACGTGGCTCTTGATCGGAAACCCAAACTCGCTAAAGAGAAGTTAAAGGGTTCTCACAAACTGTGAAGAAACTGTTGACTGTTGAGGCGGATATGTGCCGCAGTAGTGACGGTATGGTAGAAATCCTCTTCATCATGTGAATGTGAAAGGCCAGTCTCGGTTGTTGAAGTTGATTTGGGGCAATATTATAGGGTTCTTCCTGCTCTCTCTCTCTCTCTCTCTCTCAGAAAAGCTCCATTCGATTGCCAAAGCCTGATTCGTTCAAACTCATCACCGAGCTTGGAGCTCTCGCATTTCCTCAGAAAAAGCATTAAAGACAAACTCTGACCTTCACAGATTCATGTTTGAGCTCTCGCACTCCCTCTGGTAGGCTTTTGACAGATCAGCTACTTCCCTGTCCATTATCTTGCGTATGTTTTTCTGTAACCTTCAATGAGCCTTCGTATGTTTTTCTGTTACCTTTGATCAGAAGCCCTCAACCTTCTCTGCTCCGAACCATAGGGCTTATGGTTAATCTCTTAATTCTGTGGAAAGAAGGGACTTCGTTGGGTGATCCTATCACCATATTTATCTGTTATGGCCATTGAGCTGCTTTTGCTAGATTGCTGGATGTTGCTGCTGCTTCTGGTGCATTTGAATTCTATCCTTTGTGTGAAAAAAACTCACCTTGCTCAGTACTAATCACAGTTATCTGGTGAAGCTTTTTCCTGAAGATTTTGCTTTGCGAAGTTACTCAGTTCCCAGATGATATTTGTTTGCAAGTATTTGGGAGTACTGGTTCCTGTGAAATGCCCTTAGTGATGAGTCCAAGATGAAGTATGCCGATGCTCTAATCTTATTTCTTTCTTTTTGTAATCTCTTTGTAGCACAGAGATAAGAAGGAAGGACTCGGAATGGCAGCCACTGCAAAGATTAATGGAACGACATGTGATGGCTGCTCTGCGATGGATGTGCTGGATCATTAGAGTTGGTTGTAATTTCCTCCTCTCTCTTTTTTTTCTGAACCATATACCAACTTGGTAGCTAATGTCAGTTGTTTAAGTTGGGTTGTAAATTTCCTCTTTTTTCTATCCATGTTCTAAATGAAGAGAGGTTTTTAGACCTTAAATTGCATATAATCATTAGGAGTATGGTTCATTTAAATGCGTATTTGTCGGATCAGTGGCGGAGGACTCGAGTTAGTGATTCTAAACCTATAAAATAAAAAAAAATAAAAATCAAGTTCAGGCCATTATCTCTTAAGTGGCCGAAGATTGGTGATAGCAGTGCATATTTTGAAAAATCCATCTGACAGGAAAATTGGCTATTATTAAAAGAAGATTTTGGATGGAAGCATATGCTTGGGAAAGAAGTATCATACATGAGGAATATTTGATTCTTTGAGCGATATATCTTTGTTTTAAAACAAGAAACAAGGCAAAAAATGAATATCTTTACCATATATTTTGGTCAGCATGAGGACCAGAAATTGACTTGAGCGATTGGAGGTCTGTGCACGTGATTATCGGTGACCATGAACAACATAGGAAGTCAAGATTATTTGATGATTACTTTTTGATATTTGAGTGCCCACTTTTATCGTGTACCGAGCCTAAACAGGAAAGCAAAGAGAGAATTGAGCGATCCGGAGGATTGCTATGTTCTTTTTACTGTATTCATGCAAGTAAAAGGAGAAAAGATAATGCCTCTGAAACGGAAAAGAGGATTTTGTTTCTTTGAGAGCCCCAGCTGCACCACCACTACAAAAAGCAAGACATGTGCCCAGAGAGTGGAGCCACACGATTGAGGGAATATACGGCCACAATACACTTGAGACGAGAGAGTAGAGAAAAGAGAGGTTGCGGCCGACTCCCTCCACTTGCAAATCTAATTTTCTATAAGACGGGTATTACCTGTGTCAAATAACTAAATAATAAATTACATCCTTATCTAACGGCTTAAACTTTTAGAATAATCGATAATGATTTTACAAAATTTCATATGATATCAAAACTAAAGATTCTGAGTTTGAATTTTTCCGGATCTCATTTGTATTCCCAATTAAATTTCCACCCTTAGGACTAGGCAAAAGACCAGACTAAGTGTGACGGGAATGTTGGAATATATAAATAATAAACTATGCATTTTATCCAACAGTTTAAGATTTTAGAATAGTCAACAGTGATCTCACAAAATCTTATTACTTGAGCCATAAAACAATAATTGCACGTATCATGTTCCAATTTACTCAAATTTTATTTTATCAACTTCAAAATCTATTAGAAGGTTTTCTCAACAATAACAGCTGCCTCTCTCTTGGATCTCCATCCTGACACTTCCTTCGTTTCCCCCAAATCATCTTCCTAAACATTTGCATTCAACAATTGCTCCAACTCATCCAGTTCCATTGACCACCTCAGAGCTTCAGACACAGTTCTTGCCTCGGAATATCTGTCTGCTTCTAGTGAATCTGACGACATTGTCGAAACCATTGCAACTCGAGCACTCTCCTCATCTCTAGGTTCTCCATTAGGCTCCACCTGTTTTTGGACACCGTCCATATCTTTCTCCGCAATTGATCCTGTAGCCTCAAAACATTTAGCACTGCCCGACTTTAATTCGAAATCATCACTGAATGAGGTGCCATGAGTTTCGCTTTTACCCACGGATGTAGAGTCCAAGTCTTCCTCCTCATCAGAATACAAGTCATCCTCCCTTATCCATTCATCTCTTAACATTTGCATCATCTCGTCATGGTATTCCCTCTCCCACTCAACATCAACCCCTCCCTTGACGTACAGATGAATGAGTCCTTTACCACATGCTAGTGGCACCATTTTCTTCACTTGCTCATCACCCTGGATCTCTATCAGCGAATTGCGGAATGCAAAAGAAGTCTGGTACCACATTTTCTTTAAATGAAAGCCGAAATTTTCCACGTCAGCAATCAATCGTTCATATGTCACTGAATCAGGGGTGACATATTTATTTTCTCTCTTTAGTCCACCGACAAACCCAGGCTCCGTTATGGACTTCTTTACTCCAAGGTGGAATCGGATTGTGAAGGAAATCTATAAGGTAACAAGTTCAACGGGAGAGACAAACAATTAATTGGATGTATACTAAACTTTTTGCATATTTACCCAAAATCCAATCAGCACAAATATATGTATGTGATGTAAATTTAAATTAAACATCAAATAAGTTAGATAATTATCTACCTAGGAGTACTAACTCATTATAAATTCATTTTTTTAATAAGAAAAAAAAAAGAAATATTAGAAAGCCCTTGTAGATAAAATTTGCCAGTATCGGTTTTCCAGCTCTTTATTTGAAGATGTACTACTATTTTTTATGATAGGTATTTTTTCAATTATAATACTAATATAAATTCAATTGTTTTGCATTTTAGAACTAAAAAAGAGTTTTATTTTCTGCTTTTCATATATAAAATTCATAACCGTGGGGCAAACTGTTTTAAACCAGTCTACGAAGGTTTGTATGTCGTTGTGTTCTTTTTAAATCTAAAGTAATGTGTTTCAAATTCAATTAGTGTCTCTTTTAATCCATAAGTTAGCACTTTTTAGTGAAATAATATATCTACTTATATAAAAGTTACATGCCGACATAATATATGACTATTCGTTCAAGGAATATGTGCTTTAATTTACTTTGAAATAATTATGTACAATAAAAAGACGCCAATCCTGCGGGTCGGCAATTTGCCATGGTGGTAAAAATGCATTGTCAACTATTCAAGCCCGTAACCAACCAAAAATAAAAAAATAAAAAAATTTTCAAGCCCATTGGTGGCCAAAGAAACAAAGCTAGTCAAGCCCACCATATATGCATGCACCGGCGAAGCAGCAGTTATTACCTAATTTACAAGTGCATAGATTAGCTCTGAATTAAATTGCATAAACATTCTAACAAAATTATTAAAGAAAGAGGCAAAACAAACATCCTAAGTATCTTTACTCAAGAGGCCAATAACAAATTCATATGAGATGGATCATCATAACATCAAACATATACACCATGAATCAAGTGCCCCTTGCTCATCATTCATTTTTCCATGTAGCAACGCGTGGCAAAATCTAATGAGTTCTTTTGTATAGCTATAATCGAATCATTTGACACAAATTTCTTCACTACTCATTAGTGCAATAATCAAATCATATAATCAATAAGTATATAAAGCATTAATTTTGTGAATTAATTATGCCTTTTGCAAAATAATAATGAAAATTAGTAGACGAGAAAATATCATATGATGCTTTTGAATGGTGATCTTTAATCTAATTTCTTGTCTATGAAAGCAATTTTGATGATCAATAAATAAACTATGATTAAATTAGTTTACTGACAATCTTAAAGAACCAAAACTATCCAACACCAAAAAGGCAAGTAGAGATAGATGACTTAAAATTGGAAGGAAAGATTGCTTTAGGAACAGCAAATATCCAACACCAGAAATAGCCACCAAAAAAATTATTGTGCAACCAAAAAATGGAAACTTGAAAAGGGCGAATATTGTTTCGCTAAAGAATGGAGGATATTTGGCTTAAGAAGGAATTTAAAAAAAGTCCCACACATTAATGAAGAAGTTGTCGCACCTTGTTTGATGTATCCAGAAGAATCTTCTCTATGTAACACTTCAAAGACATTTCCCCTCTAGAGTCTTTGATAGAGTATGCACAACACATTATATTGACAATGCAATCATTTGGTATAATTGTGCAAGATGCATCAATCAACTTTCTCAATGACGTGCACTCCCAGACATGCAAGAATTTCAGAGACTCTAGCTCGTTTAGGCCCTCAACATTAGTAAGCACATTGCAGTTCATGATTCTCAAAGTCTTCAGATTCTTCAGGTATGATAACTCACTTATTCTTGTCAAATGTTCACACCCATTAACGCTCAAGTATTCCAATGATTTCGAAAGACCAACAATTTGTATCTCAACTAGCTCTGGACATCCTGACACAAGCACTTCCTGCAGCTTCCTTAATTTCATGGAAACGTATAATGTCTGAAGCCGTTTACAACCATTAATAGTTAATTTTTCCAGTCGTGGAAGTTCCTCGTGCGGAATGTCTTCCACTTCACACCAATAGAACTCTAAAGTCAACAAATTTCTCCAATTCCAATCAGAGGACGAAAGTTGCACGAGGGGTTTTAAGTCTAGGTATCTCAAAACAAGCTCTTCCAAATGAGAGAGGGAAGCCAACTTTGGATGTATAGGAACATTTAACAGTACAACTTTAACTTTTTCAGTTTAGATAACCTCCCAATCCAACTTAAGTCACATCTTATGAGTTGTTTTGGTTTCTCTTCAATAAAACCATAATTACTTAGTAGCAGCTCAACCAAACTAGTAAGGTTTGATAGATTAGCTATTGAGAGCAATGATTTAGATTCAAGACGTAGACAAGTCAAACTTGCGGGAAGCTTTGGCAATTCTTGAATCTCATGACAATCCGATAAATTGAGTGTTTGCAGGTGATGAAGCATGTTGATTTTCCTTGGAACTGCACAAACATGGGTGGATGATAAATTTAGGATTCTTAAAGATGACATTTGTCCAATCCCAATAGGAATTTCACCTTTCAATTTAGTTTGCCCATGAAGATTTAGCTCTTTAAGATTTACCAAATTGGTGATGCAACTAGGTAACTGCCAATCATGATTCTTCCAAAAAATATATGAAGTGAGCGGAAAACGCAAGATGCATAATGATTTTAACTTTCCAATGGAGTTGGGAAGTTTCTTTATTTGTGTTCCTGTCAAAAGAAAAATCCTCAAGTTTCAAATTGCAAATATTTGGATTTTAGTTTTCCAATGGAGTTTGCAGTTTGGTAGTGCACATACCTATTAAGTCTAATTCCGTCAATGACGTTAAATTACCAAATGAGTTTGGAAGTCCTCTCAACTTGCCACACCTCAACAATGAAAAGTACTTAAGCTTCACTAGTGCCCCTATCTCTTCAGGCAAATCGATAAGACGTGAGCACTCTTTGATCTTTAAATCAATCAATGAACTCAAATTTCCAATGAAACTTTCGATTGTCTTTAGGTTGTGGCAGTCTACAAGAGCCAACCTCTCTAAACTCAAGCATTTAGAGATGTCTGGGATTGTCGTTATGCCATCACACCTATTAATAGATAGAACTTTCAAATCTTGTGCCCTCTGTAAGAATATATGACATGTCAGATGTAAGAACCATTGCATTATACAATGTCAGACTATAATTTAAGCATGTAATTTACCTTGATCAAGTGCCATGCTTTTGAATCATCCTTGAAGTCAATAGAGTAGAGTTTGCAAACAACAAGATGATCCAAATACAACTTGTCCGCCCTAAAATCCCAAGGAGAATACCAAGAAAACCATTTCAAATTTGAATGACACCTTGCAAAGTCTCCCACATAAGTTCCTCCTTTTAATTTGAGGAATCTTAGGTTTGGTAACCTTTCCAAGTCTTCATTTGTGATCTTCGGGCTACCAAATTTAGATGTGACAAGTGCTTGAACCTCACTCTTCCTCTGGAAGGAAAATTTTGCAATGAAGTGAAGAAGTTTGTCAACTTTCAACCACTATGTTTTAGAACTTGAATGGGTAGGAAAAAATTGATTAAATTCCTAAACAAAAATAAATTCTTACTTACCTTTTCGGTTTTTATGATTTGGAGGTGCTCTTCTCCAATCCACAACCTACTCTGCTTTGTAAGGTCACCTAGACTTTCTTCATAGACAATTTGCCTTCCCAATGCTTTTAGTTGATCATGCATCCAAAACTTATTATTATCCAATATCTTTACCAAGCACCTCTTCGTAAGGACTTCAATCCCTCTTTGGGGTTTGAGTTGACAACTAGCCCACATGTAAATTGCATTGTTCTTCTTTTTATTGAAGAAGAAGCATGCAATATCAAGAAAAATTTGTTTCTGATTTTTGTCTAGGCTATCATAGCTAATTTTCAATTTCTTATGAATCTTTTCATCACATACATTCTTTAAACCAACCAACGTCTCATCCCAAATTGCTTTGTCTCTCCTTTTAAGTGATGAACCTATCACTTCAATGGCTAATGGTAGGCCTCCCATAATTGAGACAATTTCACATGAGAGCCAATGATAATCATTTGAAGGAGAGTCTCTACCAAAGGCATGCCGACAAAAAGCTGAAGTGCAATAGCAGCATTCATCTTTAGCATCTCATACCATTGAATTTCACCTTAAATCCATCATCTGATGGAGAATAGTTCTATCTCGCGTGGTAATGATTATGCGAGATCCTGAATGTAATGAATAGTTTCCTATGAGATTCTCAATTTGTTGTTCTTCTGCAACATCATCCAAAACCACAAGGACTTTGTTTGTGTGGAGTGCTTCTCCAATCCTCCTCAATCCTTGTTCTCTATCCTTGACTTGTTCTGCTAATCTCAAATCAAGCATGTCAAATAGTAATTTCTTCTGCAATTGGACCATACCCTCTTTGGTTGATGAGCTTTCTCGAACATCCTCAAGGAAGCTACAACACTTTCCAAAGTGGGAAGATATTTGATTGAAGATGACCTTGGCAATAGTCGTTTTACCAATCCCTCCCATTCCATAAATTGTAATGAGTCGCACATCACAATCATTGACATCTAATAACTCTATCAAGTCTTCTACTCGACCATCAAGTCCAACTAAATTTTTAGTCACTGATTTTTGTTTTATCTCCATCTTCTCCAATACTTTCTCAACAACTATCTTGACAATCTTTGCTTGGCTGCCATGTAGAAAAGCACTTTCATTAATTGACTCAATTAATTGCATACCCACACATTACACGTGGGATTATCAACATTTTCACATGAATATATTGTAGTACATATGACAGATATATAATTACACTGAACAATTAGTATGGGCTAATTTAGTAGAATCCACTTGATATGTTGTGCATTTCTTATTATAGAAATTTCTGAAGACTATACTAATGGCTTACCTGGCCAAAAGTTACCAAATGGGTACATTATCCATTTAACGCTACAGTTTTGTGAGGAAAATATTATCCCGAAAAAAGAGAGCACAAAACATTTGTATTGGCTTAACTTATGCAAATAAGTCTTCTATGGATATGATTATGCCGAGTGTAATGGCATTTAAAGGCCCTTGTTACATTAATATTGGTTCAAAATTGAATATCAAGAGACTTAACTCCTATGAGTTAATTTAGTGGTTAAGGAATGAAGATGCATGTACGTCCGATTCTCCAAACCATCAAGTGGATACATTCCTATGTTCATCTACTTGGACTTTGGTTAGCACCTTAATAGGTGCAAAGAACTTGTAAGATAAATTATAGTTTTGGAGTCTATCTATTTAAGTTGGACTTCCTTGTCAATATAAAAACAAAATAGAGAGGCCTCTCATTTTGCTTTCCTAGAATTCCATCTTCAGGTTGAAAATAAAAATCCAAGATTCTCAATAGCATATTGCTCACATGGATGCATTACCCAAAAGCATTAGAGATTGCCAAATCAAATAAATTATGCAAAAACAGCTCATTCGACTAAAATTTATCAACTGATAGTCGAATTACTTGTTGTTACTGATGAATGATGATGAGCAAATTGAGTTGCTAATGTAAATGCCATGCGATGACCCCCAAAACATGATACAAATGCACTCCCATGTTGTGCCCCAACTCATAGGCATCTCATGTTAGAGCCATGTGGCTCCCTATCCATTTTTACTTTCATTACTTTGGATTAAATTAGACGGGTGATTACTATATCGAGGCTTTTTAGTTGCCAAAGAGTTAAGACAACGCTCAAGAAAGGTCAAATGGACAACGCTATGGAGATATTGCAAAAACCATACTCAACAGGCATCAACTTCCATCTCCACATTTTATTATATACAACTTGACTCCCCAGTTTTCACATTTTTTTCAAATGGCATCTGTTGCCGTAACTTATTAATCCAATTGCCATTTTCTTATCAAATTTACCCTCACCACTCTCCTCAATCTGTGACAATTGATCTTTAACCGCTGCCTGTCGGCCGCTGTCTACTCGTCCGGTGCTTGTACCAGCGTGAAGTTTCGGCACCCCCTACACTGTCTATCACTTACTCGTCCGGTGCTTGTACCAGCGTGAAGTTTCGGCACCCCCTCTCTCTCTCTCTCTCTCTCTCTCTCTCTCTCTCTCACTCACACATCGTCGCCAACCTCTGATCAGAGGTCGACATGGGTTGTCGCGTCTGGCCCACTCCACATCGAGTTTGCCGGCCTTGATTTGGACCTCCAGCGATCTCTACAGAGCTCAAGGCCCAGAGATGACCGCCATGTCATTCGTTACATGTTCTCGGGATGTATTGACACATGATTTTTCTTCACTGAATCTTAGTTTCCTCGTGTAATTGGTTTTTCTTGGGGAGCAATCAGAAATGTGTAAAATAAAGTTGGCATTATTCTCTGATTTTTTTTTATCTATGCCCCCAAATGGAATATGGAAACTGATATTCTTATCATGAGGGTAAATATATTTTTTGGATCTGAATTAGTGAGAATATAGATCAATATGGATGCAAAATCTGTAGTTGATTTTGGTATTCATCCCACATAATAAA
The DNA here is from genome assembly GCA_014182895.1 of Angophora floribunda. Taxonomy (NCBI): domain Eukaryota; kingdom Viridiplantae; phylum Streptophyta; class Magnoliopsida; order Myrtales; family Myrtaceae; genus Angophora; species Angophora floribunda. Next base: position 32,942,362 of record CM024707.1, on the reverse strand, counting down.
TGCAAATGGGTGCTCTTGAATATTTCGTAGCCTTGCAACACAGTGAAGAGGAAAAAAACGGTTAAAGTAAACATGCAGGTCCATGTCATGGAGGTCACTGACGTCGTGGGAAAAAAATTGGACGTCGTTTTAAATATTTTCCGTTGAAAAAAAAGAAAAAGAAGAAATCATTTGATAGTGTAACGTTGTATCCCCTACAACAACAAAAAAAGAAATAGGCAGGGACCTCAAAGAGTGTTACCTTTGGTTCTTTTGCACGTTCCATCCTTTGATTTCATCTACCTCTTTAAGAGCCTTTCTCCAATCCTCGACTTCATTGGGAAAGTTCTTCTCATGATCCAAGAAAGCAGTGTTATATAGCGGAGTCTTAAGTTTTACATCCTCTGGTTCCACATTGAGAAAGATGGGAAAAATACGTTTTTTATCGTCTGACTTAGATACATTATCAACTATGAGTGCAAGCTCACGTAGGCACCACTTACTGGAAGCATAGTTTTGAGAGAAGATGGGTATGTAAAGTATAGAGTTGTTGATAGCATGAAGAAGGTTTTCACCAATCACTTTACCTTCCTGGAGTTCATCTTCGTCCCTGAATACGCAGACTCCAGCATTTATCAAGTTGTGGTAGAGGAAGTCAGTGAAATTATAACGGGTGTCGAGTCCTCTAAAACTCAGGAACACCTGGTATTCACCTTCAAATGTTTGTGTAGCATTACTACTCATTCTGGCCTCTGAGTTTGCCATGGCTAGGAAGATTCTTCCAGATCTCTCTCTCTAAAGAAAAGGAATGTTGTATGTCTCTTTAGCTAATGACTGAGCTGAGGTTTTTAATATGAACTAACCAAGTGAATGCGTCTCCTCACCAGCGAAAAAGTGAAGACGACTTAGACTAACTTGGTCTTCGTCAATCAACCCTGTAAAATCCAGGCAACTTCGTCATAAAGAGAGACAGATTTCGGTCAAAAATTTATCCCTCGGAAACCGGATGACTTATATAACGGGTTGCAAAAAAGATTGGGGCTTTGCGGCTATGACCTTTGATGAAACGCATATTAGTACCAAAAAGAGGATCAAAGATCAAAAAGATGAAAAGAGAAAAAAAAACATAAATTTAAAATAACCGGTTATATATCAATATAATTTTCATAATCTTTTCCTTAAAAAAGGGCTAGGATGATGTTGTGACCAACGTTGTTCTGCTGTAATCCTGATAATATGTCAATTGAAATATTTGCACCTTTAATAAGTATTTTACTGTGTATTTATTGTTATGTAGTTCATATTGCGATTATGGTTTTGTCAACTTTGAACCTTTGTAATCCTAGTGGATGAATTTTAATACTCAAATTGAATGTTATCGATGCAGGAGACTTATGGTAATCCCATGAATGGCACTTGCACTAGTCTTTGTTCCCATTCTTTTATCCATAAAAAGAAATCAAATAAGTATCTCCTTCGATAGATATGTTATTTTTCGAAACAACAAGCATATAATATAAAGTTCAAATTAATTTAAAATTCTACCTCAATTTGTGCCAATTGTGCCACAGCAAGCATATTTTATATGATATGAAATGCAGTAAGATAAAGTATTAGTAAAAGGAGGATGAGAATGATAGTTCTTTATCATATCACCCTCATGGTGCTCTTAATTTTTCATCACTGCCTCTTTTATAGATTTTCATGACATTATTCAGTTGCTGGTGAAAAATCATGGCCCATATGTGGAGGAGAGATTAAATTATTAGTACGATCTAAGGAGCTGAGCCAAGTGCAAGAAGTGAAGTTATAGAAAGCCCAAATTTGATCTGGAGCTTATCCGGTTTAACTTCACCTGGAAGTCATGTGACTTGATTTCTATGTGAGGTGTGTCGGTGACCATTTCGATCGGAGTAATGAAAGGATACCTCCGTCTGGAGTTAAGAGCTGGAACTGTCACAGAATTAAATTAAATCATGAATAAAGAGGCGGTTATTGCAGGACACACGATTGTTTTTGGAGTTATTAAAATTATGGAAGTAAAGGAAATCACCGAAACGGCACGCGTTTGCAGTTCATAGGTGGATGACAATCTTTTTGTAGGTGTGAGTCAATAGAGAGCATTCCAATTCTTTGAGTGTGATGATTAGTGCGTACGTTAAATTCATCATATTATAAATAAATATGACGTTTTTTTTTCTAGTAAAAAGCACTAAAAAGGATGAGAAAAAGTCAATAAAATTGTCCGTCAATAACGCGTTTATTTTGAAAAGAATGTCATGATAAAAGAAAATATTTACGGCGTCAATAAGGACAAACCAGATAAAACAAGAAGCATTCTCACACCATGGGCTGTGTGTAAATAACCCGATAACCAGATAGTGGTTACTATGCCATAATGCACTATCAACCAATGAGAACCTGTTTCGGCGCAAAATTGTACCTGACCCGATGTGCCCGCTGTGCCGGAGGTATCCCGAATCTACAGAACACCTCTGTTTCCTTTGCCCCTGGACATATTTCGTATGGGGTCACCAACACATCAAAGATCAGTTCCCAAGACTCGGCCAGGTCAAAATTGAAGAGTGGGTTGCTCTTCTAGCGCGAAAGGAAGGCTTACCTGCTGTTGCGAGCGCCGCAACAATTATGTGGGAAATCTGGAAAGCAAGGAACTCTGCTGTCTTCCAACGCTGGACACCGTGTGCTGATGCGTTGCTGGAATTAGCTGTAACCATGATCCGTAGCTTCACTGCCTGGACAAATTCAGACAGAAACTTCACAAATCGACCCCACCCGCATCTCTGCTGGAAACCTCCGCCAATCCACAGCTTCAAGGTCAATACAGATGGGGCTTACCTCATAGGTGATGCTGCTGGCTCAGCGGCATGAATCTGCCGCGACTCCGCCGGCCAGTTGTTGCATGGAGGCGCACGCACGGTTCTGGCTTCGTCTCCCCTGCTGGTGGAGGCATGGGCAATTTGTGATGCCCTAGAGTTCTGCGTTGCCCGAATGCTCTCTCCCCCAGCTACGGGCCAAATATCTCCTCCCCTCCAAAATGATAGCGTTTTCTTGGAGACTAATTGCCAACCTTTAGTTGAAGACCTCACCAATCAATGAACGACATCGTGGGAAGCGCAGGTCCCTATCCAGAAATGCAAGGAATTTCTGTCGCATTTGCCAAATTTTCGGGTTGTCTATTCTCCACGCGAGACCAACAACACTACCGATTGGGTTGCTAAAAATCATCGGAGAAATTGTTTACCGTTAGATTGGGTTCGCATCCGCCCTTTCTTTAGAACTTATTGTGTACTGATGCCCAACCCTCGGGACCTCCCGATTTGGGTTAATTTTTAATGAAAGCGATCTACTTTGACCAAAAAATAAAATAAAATAAAAAAAACAACCCGATAGTGATGGTTGGCGGTGGGTTGGCGTCAAAAGAGGATAGAGACAAGACACTATGCGGCTGACGAAGAAAGATTTGTGAATAACTCTAAGTAGGCGTATGACGACAATTACTTTACGATCCAGAGAAGTTGTCTCTACAAAAATGTATCGTCCTTACCATGAGATTGTTGGCACTCTCTCAGTCACGCTCTCTATCTCTGTTTCTCTTATTTATGGATGTGGTCAACTCAGTCAACGCGTTGCTAATTTTTACACTGACAAACGAAGGTCAAAAAGTTAGTCCCAGAATGTAAATAGTAATTTGGAAAATACGGTGGGATGGGATCTGTAATTATGTCTACATTACAGGGTGCAAATTATTAATTTTCTCCATCAATTTTAATATGTTTCCCAGCTTGATTAGTAAGTTTTTTCTCTTTTCAATGCTGCAGGGCTTGACGACCATTTAAGAAATGGCGTTTTTCGTAGTCTTTTCGCAGTCTAGCGACCGCATTTCTTTTCTCTTTTCTTTATTCCAATAAGCGATTGCATTATTGTAGGAATTGATTGTCTTTCTCTCATTTTGTCTGTGGAAAGTGAAAGTAGTTCTTATTTATGTATTTTTTTAGCAGTCTTGGGAGAGAACGAAGAATAAGGGAATGGTAAAAATGGCTCTGGTTCGCTTTTTTTCAAAAGCAACCTAAAGAAGAAGGTTGATGTGGTGTGGCTTTAGCGAAGAACTCAACTAAGGTTTTCTATATGAACTAATCAAGTGAATGAATCCTCGTCGGCAGAAAAATGAAGACGACCAAGACTAACTTGATCTTTGTTGGTCGGCTCACTTTAAGATCAAAAGTAGCTCCATCAATTGTGTGATGCACAACATCAAGACGATGAAATAATTTCTTTAGTGGAAGTATGATATGGAATGCCAATCAAGACGATGAAATCATTTAGATTGAGGTAACATTTTCCGCGTCATATTTTGCCCTTAAAAGCTGGCACGCTTTTTAAACGCACAATCACCCTCCATCCATCTTGAAAAATTTGTTTTGTCGAAGTTTGATCACTTTGTAGTCGAGCTAAATCAGAGAACAAGTTTTGGTTTGTTTTCCATATCACCAGTTTGTTACATTGATTTAAATGCAACAGCTTCGAAATAGGCTTATATCAACATTTCAAATATTACAAAATGGCATGCGGTTGATAAAAAGCGTCACTTGGTTAATTGTCATCATCCATCAACAATACTAAATAGTCGAGTAAATTACTTTTAACTACCCCATAGCATTTTAGGGTGCGTTTGATAATATTTATATTCCTAGGAATAATTTCTTTTAAGAAATAATTCTTTTCTATTTCTACTTCCTAGAACAATTTTTGAATAAAATAAGGTGTTTGGTAACTATAAAAATTTCTTATTCTCGAAATAGAAAAAGAATAGAAATGTGTTTCGTACCAACGTAAAATTTTTATTTCTTTTTTCCTTGATGGTGGTAGCGACTGGCGGCGATTATTGGTTGTCGATCACTGGCCACCCTCACCCATTGGCCGCCGCCGCCGGTCGCCAGTCATTAGTCACTAGTCGCTAGTCGTCGCCCGTCGATCATCATCAGTTGCTAATTGCCACTGTCGCACTGGGTCGCCAGTCGCCACCCGTGGCATTGGGTTGCTAGTTGCCACCGTCAATTGCGCCAGGTCGTCGGTCGCTGCCCATTGTGCTAGGTCGCCAATCACACCTAGTCACTAGTCACGTCGAGTCGCAGGTCATGCCGGGTCATTGGCCGCAAGGTGAAGGGCGATGGTGAGAGGTTGGCAACCAACCTCGGTCGACTGCAATAGGCTGGCGACCAACCTCGGCCGGCTACGACCGGGGCAGCCGGCGACTGACGGCGATGGTCGACAACCGGGGGCAAGCAATGGGTGACAGTGGGTGGGCGGCGATGTGCTATGAGTAGCGAGTAATCTCCAAGAAATAAGTTTCTAGAAATTTTTCCTAACAAGAAGCTATTTTTTTTTTCTACTTCTCATTTCTACTCCAAATCTATTTCTGTGAACAACTTTATATTTCGGGGAATAGAAAAATCAGTTGACGTTACCAAATGAATTTCTATTTGTTTTTCTATTCCGTGAAATAAAAGAATAGAGAAATTGAGAATAAAAATGTTACCATGCACCCCTTAGTGACTTATTGGCTTAAGTTAATTCAAAAATGAAAAAGTATCCAATAGAATATCCAAATAAAAATGAAGAAGGAAACTTATATTTTTCTATGTCTCTTATATTTCGAAAGGAAATCTCTAGATGCACATATTATCGGAAACAAGACATTTGTATAGGTATTGAAAAAAAATCAAAATTATTATTGATCTGGGCAATATTCCTATTGATCGGTGGTGGGAGGAAGGGATGTGTGGTCGATCCAACCCAGTGAACGGTGGTGGTGGTGGTAACCATCATGACTAGGGGTGAGCATTGGTCCAGGGTTGACCCTGGACCGACCCTGGACCGGCCCAACCCTGCCGGTCCTAGTCTAGTTCCCAAGGGGATTGGGTCGGTTCTTGGTCCTAAAATCCTTGGACCGGTACTGTGCGGGTTGGTCCTCGGTCCTAGGAGTTTCGGGTTGGTCCAACCCGGACCAACCCTGGCATTATATATTATATTATATATAATATATTTTTATTTATGCTAAAGAGTAAACCTTAATTCAAATGGCGTCCTCCTCCAATACTCTTGTTCTCTTCTTTCTACTTTATCCTCTTAGTATTCAATTTGCCAAGTAAAATCGAAAGAAACAACTTCACTTGTGAGCAATCTTGCCCCGCTTGCCACTTGACACTCGCCTCGCTCACTTTTGGTCACTCACCACTCGACACTCACCCCACTTGCTATGCTCACCTCACTTGTTGCTTGACACTTGCGCCGCTTACCTCTATTTGCTAACCTTGCTCGTTCGAGTAAATCATAAGGAAATAAAGTCCTAATTAGAAATTCTTTTTGCTCGTGAGCAACGCTCGTCTTGCGGCTCTATAAGAAATCTTAATTTTTTTATAGTTTCTTACTTTTAGCAAGTGTGAAATTTTTATTATTACCTTATTTTAAATTTGTTGAATATTTATTAGTACTTATAGTTTAGTTAAAATCACAATATCGACAAATACGTAATTTGAAATAATTTGTTTAATTTTTTAGAAATACAAAAAAAAAAATGAACAAAATTAATGATTGGTCTGGGTTAACCACAGGCCGGACCGAACCCATTGGGTCGGTCCGGTCCTCGGTCCTAAGCTCAATAGGGTCGGTCCTCGGTCCTAAAAATTGAGGACCAACACTGTGCGGGTTGGTCCTAGGGTTAGGGGATGGACCGGCCCAACCCGGATCATGCTCACCCCTAATCATGACTTCAAGCCATCATGACTTTGACGGTGGGAAATGACTTCAACTTATCCTGACTTCGACAGCGGGTTGGCATCCCACTGACGAACGAAAGTTTTGGAATCTTGAAGTAACCACTTTTAAACCTCTCATCTCAAATGAATTCAAAGTATGTTGTGGCTTTCTTTGATTGATTGTCATTACATGTTTTCATATTATTTCCATATCTTTCGACAGTCAAAGTGACCGCATTTCTTTTTCCGGTAATTAATTGCAATTATCGCAGGAATTGATTTACTTTCTCTTGTTTGTGGTAAAGGGGTTCTGTTTCACTTTTTTTAGGAGGAAACATATACTTATATATTCGTTAATTCTTTCTCTCTCCCCGCTAAATAAAAAGGTGGATGTGGGCCGGCTTTAGCTAAGAATGGAGCTGCAGTTTTCAGTATGAACTAGCCAATCAATACCCATGAACATTGTTGGCACAATTTATAATCAAAAGTTTATTGTTTTTTTTTTCTAGGTAATGGTCTTCATTAGCAAAGGAACGACCGATGAAGTTCTCATCGTTCAAACCCTATAGGTTTATTTAGCTAAGATCGAGGATTACTTTGAATGAAAGTGCCCGACACCTTTCAACAAATTCAAAATCTTTAAACTCCTTGGAAGACCTTAGAGGCAAATGCGCAAATAAATAATAGATCATCACGTGAAACTTTTCTAAAGAACGTGTTGTCTTCTTCATATACAATACATGTCCATAAATCAAATAGAAAAAGTTCCAGATATATAACTTGGGGTTTTCATTCGTATTTTCCTTTTATATATCTTCAATGTCAATGTAAAGAATATATTCTACATATCCACCCCTGGATGTGATATATATTTATTTAGATATAATTGTGTGATATAATTTATTTATTATCCCCTATGTGACGATGAAGGTGTATCGACCAAACAAGGAAAGATGAAGATGTTGGAAAAAGAATTATATTTACGGTGGACGTGATGATTACCAATTTTAAATTGGCAAATTAACAACAGTTTAGCCAGCCCAGACGCGCGCATCGCGCACCTTCTACTCTCAATTTGTCTTCTTCCTCCTCGTCAACAATGCTGGCCGCCAATCTTAGCAAATGCGCCGCCACATTTGACAACACTTTTTTTTTAGTCAGACATTTGGCCATACTTGAAAATGTAACATTTTGGGCTACTCAAAAAAAAAAAAAAAAAGTCTAGATAAGGTACGAGCAGCCCTTGTCGTTCGGGGTTGCATTTCCTCGAAATGAACTGAGGTCCCACTTTCTTAGAATTATTATTTTTTTTTTTTTCTAGGGAAGAAAGAATATTCATTTTTTCTTATATTTGAGAAAGTGAGAATATATTATTGTATACGTACTGGATGTTGTCATTTGACCAAGCATATTGTCCATTAAATGGACCCAGCCTCGATAGTGCAAAATTCATGTGAAAGCCCAATCCTCGGAGGGCATGGACATGTCCATTAGCCACGGACGAAGCACGACGCTAGACGTAATAACATTAATTTATCAACTCCGAAACCTTACATGACTAATTCTCATGAGTACAAACGACCGATTTCGGATTTAGAAACCAAGCCACAAACCGCATATAAATCAGCATAGGCATAACTTTTAAACACACATGGTATTGTTACCAATAACAGACCATGACATTAGGCTAAAAGACATATTCTATAAATTGTAGAAGCTTATGCACAGGCACAAGCGGCATAAAAATCAGTACATGCATAACTTTTAAAAGTATGTATTTTCATTTGTAACAGCACGCCAATAGGCATGATATATGTTGAGGAAACTCCTAGTTTTGATGTTTACAAAATATTTTATGAATGAGATTCTTACTAAACTCTTGAAGGAAAAGGATTCAGAAAGACTTAGGCTTTAAAGTCTGCTTGTAGCAGAAGATAAAGCTTGGGGTGCCTTAGAGTCTGCTCGTACCAGACGGAAGAGTCTATCAGACTGAGAATTTAAGTCTGACCGTACTGCATCGAGAATTTAAGTCTCGACCGTACTGCATCGAAATTCTAGGCATTCTCGAACTTAAAGTCCGTCGGACTTAAGATGTATCTACAAGATAAGATCACCAACGGTAGAGTATTTCACTTACCTTATTCATGTTGATTCTGTTATGTTAATATGATTTACAGGATCAATTAGTGGACAACTTCTAAAGAAGAATAGAGCACTTATGGAAGCCCAGATTCTGATTGTATGGGCGAACAGAATCTAAGGGGATCTGATCTACCCTCAACGGTCAAAAAGACTTGCCTTATAAAGTCTGTCCAGGGAAAGGAAAGACGGAACTCTCACGGAAAGAGCCAACGGTCGAATGTGGCTTAGAGAGTATTTAAGGATAGGTTGAGACTTAGGGGGTAGAGTAGATGAACATTATTTCGAAGCTGATTCCGTTCTTCAATTGTTGTTCATAGTGCGTATTTGAGTGATCTCGGTGTATTACAAAAGAGAGTGACTTAGTGAGACTGATTATCACCAAGTATAAACACTCGAGAGTGTGTAATCACCGTTGATCATATAGTGAAATACAGCCGATTGGCTGGTCACCCGAGAGTGGACGTAGGCTTGTCTAAAGCCGAACCACTATAAACAAAGGTGTTTGCAATCTTCTCTAACTCTCTCTATTTACTTTCGTTTGTGGATTGCAATAAACTGATATTATTTGCGCGTAAACTTCCTCAACACCTATTCACCCCCCTCTAGGTGTTTATACTAGTCACATCAATTGGTATCAGAGCCTCGTGCTCAAGTTTTTGAAGTGTTTGTTACTTCTGAGTTAAAGATCCTCTATGGCTAGTATTCTTGCACCAGTTTAATTGAAGGGCAGAGCAACACTCGTCCACCATACTTCGATGGCAAGGATTACAATATCTGGAAGAATAAAATGAAAGCTTTCCTCGGTCGAAAGATCCACCGGAATGGGATGTGGTTGAGAGGGGAATCGAGCCCACCGATAACATCGAAAGACTTCAAAGAGTACCGATGAGAAAGAAACGAGAATCATCGCCACTCTCTCTCCGGAAGAGATAACAAAGAGACAAACTATTGATGCAAAGGCTATTTACTCCCTATATTGTGCTTTATCACCTAATGAATATAATCGTATATCTTCTTGTGATACAAATGAAGGAAGTATGGGATAGACTACATGTGACATATGAAGGAACTGATCGTGTCAAGGAGACCAAAGTAAATATTTTACTTGGTCAATACGAGTCCTTCAAGATGAAGCGGGGAGAGTCAATAGGAGATATGTTCGATCGCTTTTTACGAAATTGTAAACGGTTTGGCATATCAAGGACAGCTGTTCTGGACCAATGAAAGTCAACAAACTTCTGAGAGGATTGTCAAAAGAATGGAACAATGTGAAGACATCTATCAGAGAAACTCTGCGGATTTCACCACTAATAGTTGATGAGCTTGTAGGCACTCTGCAGTCCCATGAGAGCGCGAACAAATGAACGATGAAGTGGAATCCGAGGTAAAATGTCTATTGCTCTTAAGTCTAATACCGATTCGATGATTGATTCTCAGAAGAAGCTGGATGATGAGGAACTAGCACCGCCGATCAAAAAGGTAAAGAAACTAAACAGAAAAGGCAGGAAATTCAACAACGAAAACAAAGCGGATGCATACCGACAACGCAGTCGATGACGATGATGATTATGCCAAAGAGGTAATTTGTTTTGAGTGTAAGAAAAAGGGCACATTAAACGAGAATTGTCCCGCACTCAAAAAGAACAAAGGAAAATTTGAAAAATACAAGAAGGCTCTCAAAGCTGAAACATGGAGCGATACGAAGTTGAGGATAGTGAAGACGAATATGGAAATATTTGTCTTATGGCACATTCATTCGATTCTAAAACAGATTCGAGCTCGGACTCGGACGAGAAATCGAGGTAAATCATTCGATATTCCTTTAGAAGTTTCAGATTATATAAATGAGTTTTGTTCTAATCTAAAAACTACTTTGAAAAGGATCTCTACACTAAAAGAGGAAAATTATAAGTTGATTAAACAGAACGTTTTTTTAAAGGAAAATTTGGATGATTTCAAAAAGGAATTTTTGGAAATAAAGGAAAATCGAGAGGTTCTTTTAAATGAAAATGAATCTATCAAAAAGGATCTTTTGAAAACAAAGGAAAATCAAGATTCTTTGCAAAAAGAGAATGATTCTTTCGAAAGGAATTTTTAGATATTACCACAAAGTTTTCAAAAGGATCAAAAACCCTTCAGCATATTCTTTCTATTCAAATTCCTTATTATGACAAGTCGGGACTTGGTTTTTATAAAGAAAATGATTCCCCGATTGATTTTCCTAAAGTCAAGGAAAGAATAAGACAAAGACCTCCTCGACAAGCTTACAAAAATCATTTCAAAAGTAATTTTGTTAAACCTATTGGTAAAAATAATCTTAAATGTTCTAATTGTGGAGAAAAAGAGCATTTTGAAAACAAATGTCCTAAAGTCTCGGAGACCTGTTCAAAAGAATTGGATAGAAAAAGCTTATACTACTAACTATAATGGACCCAAGAAAATTTGGGTACCAAAGAAAAAAATGAGTACTTGTAAACTTTGCAGGTAAGCTTCAAAAGAAAGAAGAAATGGTACTTGGACAGTGGATGCTCGAGACACATGACTGGAGATTCAAAGATGTTCATTGAATTTGAGAAAAACAAGGGAGGAACAGTTTCTTTTGGAGGAAACACGAAAGGAAACATTATAGGACTGGGAACTGTCAAGATTGGCAGCCTAATCATCAACAATGTTTCTCTAGTCAAAGAATTAAACTACAATCTTCTGAGCATTAGCCAACTATGTGATGCTGGTTTCAGAATAAACTTCAAAGAGAACTTATGTTCTCGAACAATCATTGACTCTTCACGACTTTTTACCGGACGAAGACATGGGAACATTTATCTTACGGATATAAATGTAGACACTACAAAATGTCTATTATCAGTCCAAGATGAAGCAGATATGTGGCACCGCAGCATGAAACAAATTACCAAGCTTGCCAATAAAAGGCTTGTTCGTGGCTTACCTTCACTAAATTACAAGAAAACAGAACTTTGCTCTGCATGCACATTGGGAAAACAGGTAAGAAGTTCTTTTAAATCTATAAAGCATATTTCTACTAACCGTGTGTTACAGCTTCTTCACATGGATTTGTTTAGACCTACTAGAACTTATAACATCGGAGGTAAGAAGTATTGTCTTGTAATTGTAGACGATTACTCTCGATTTACATGGGTATTTTTTTCTTGCCAATAAAGGAGATACATTTTCATATTTCTCAACATTTACAAAGAAGGTTCAAAATGAAAAATGATACTCTATTTCTAGTATCAAAACAGATCATGGGAGAGAATTTGAGAATCAAGACTTTTCAGACTTTTGTGATAAAATGGTATACAGCATACTTTTTCATCTTCTTACACTCCAGAACAAAATGGAGTTGTGGAGAGAAAGAATAGATCTCTGCAGGAAATGGCCAGAATATTGCTTATAGAAAGCAAGGTGGCAACTCGGTTACTCGGCGTAAGCGGTTTCTTTACTTCTTATCATATTATTAATAGAACTTTTCTTAGACCTATACTTGAGAAAACTCCCTATGAGATTTTGAAAGAAAGAAAACCTATTGTTTCATACTTTCGAGTTTTTGGTTGTCCTTGTTATATTCTTAAGAATATTAATCGTCAACCTAGTAAGTTTGAAGAAATGTCGATGAAGGTATTTTCTGGGCTATTCAAACTCTAGCAAAGCATATAGAGTGTTCAATAAAAACACTCGGACAAAGGGAAGAATCCATGAATGTAAAGTTTCGGAGACGAAGTTCCAAAACAAAGTATTGGAGTGCATGAAGAATCGAACCGATGCCGTACACGAAAGATCATGTTTCAACAAAGCGTAATCTTCTCGAAATAGTCAAAGAAGGAATTCATGAAGAAGAATCAACTCAGCCTAATATTTCTGCATCCACGAAGATTCTGATAATGCTGAAGTTCGAACAAAACTGGAAGCATAAGTCTAGTCATTCCAAAGAGCTTGTGATCGGAAACATCAACGAAGGGATTCAAACCAGATCAAGGAACAAAAAGGACACGGTATTGTTGCACTTATTTCTGAAATTGAACCCAAAGGTATTAATGAAGCTCTGAAAATGAAAGCTGGATAGAAGCAATGCAAGAGGAGCTTTAACAGTTCAAGAGAAATGATGTATGGGAATTAGTCCCTAAACCAAAAGGACGGACAATTATTGGTACCAAATGGGTCTTCGAAACAAAGTAAATGAACTTGGAAAAGTCACCAGAAATAAGGCAAGACTTGTGGCAAAAGGTTATTCCCAATCTGAGGGAATAGATTATGATGAAACCTATGCTCCGCTTGCAAGATTAGAAGCAATCGACTATTACTTGCCTATGCTTGTTATCGAAATTTCAAACTATTTCAAATAAATGTAAAGAGCGCCTTTCTAAATGGGTTCATCAAGGAAGAAGTCTATGTGGAACAACCACCCGGGTTTGAGGAAACAAGAAAGCCGATCATGTTTTCGACTGAAAAAGGCTCGTATGGATTGAAACAAGCGCCTCGAGCCCGGTATGAACGACTCAAAGTAAGTTTTTATTAGACAACAACTTCAAGAAAGGTATGGTTGATACAACTTTATTTATCAAGAAAGCAGGTAAGGACATCCTTTTAGTACAAATTTATGTAGATGATATTATTTTTGGTTCTTCTAATGAAAGTTTGTGCAAGAACTTCTCAAAGTCTATGCGGGAGGAATTCGAGATGAGTATGATGGGAGAACTTACTTTCTTCCTAGGACTTCAGATCAACCAATCAAAACAAGGAACATTTATTCATCAAGAGAAATATTCCAAAGATTTGGTTAAGAAGTTTGGGATGGAAAACTACAAGAAGACCGAAACTCCAATGTCAACTTCCATTAAACTCGATCAGGATGTATCGGGAAAGAAAGTTGATCGAAATCTTATAGAAGCATAATTATGTCTCTTCTCTATCTTACCGCATCTAGACCGGACATTATATACGGTGTGTGTGTATGTGCTCGTTTTCAAGCAGATCCAAGATAATCTCATCTTACAGCAGTAAAGCGCATTATTAAGTACATAGCAACTTATCTATCTCTGGATCTGTGGTTCCCTAAAGAAACAGACTTTACTCTCATTGGTTACTCGATGCTTTTTAGCAGGATGTAAAGTAGACAGGGAAGAGTACATCCGGAACATGCCGCTTACTTGGACAAATGTTGGTATCATGGTCTTCTAAAAAGCGAGAACACCGTGGCTCTATCAACTGCAGAGCGAAATATGTTGCTCTTGGAAGTTGCTTTGTTCACGATTTTATGGATGAAACAACAACTATTGGATTATGGAAAGGAAGAAGCTTGCACTGAAATAAGATGTGATAATACGAGTGCTATAAACCTCACCAAGAATCCAATTCTACATTCCAGAGCAAAGCACATTGAAATCAAACATCACTTTATTAGAGATCATGTGCAAAATGGAGATATATATGTGGAATTTATTGATTTTAAGAATCAATTAGCAGATATCTTCACAAAGCCGCTGGACAAAGGTACATTCGATTCAATATGTGGGAGATTAAATATTATTAACCCTTTTTTATAAATTCTATGAGAACAGGACAAAGTCTCGAGAAAAAGGAATCGTGCCTGGACAGACTATTGAAAAAGGAAATAATGGTATTTTGGGAAGGTATGTTATTTCCTTAATTCAATCTGTCAATCTTTGGTAAGTGCCTTTAATCTCGCATGATTGATTTGTATATTTTTGGCATATGTTTATTGAATATTTTTAAGTTTAAGATAACTGCCATTTTAATTTGTTTTGAATTGCGACTGTTCATTTGTTCTTTTAACGGGGGGGTATAAAAACGTCTAAGAGTCGGGATTTCTTTTAACCCTTCAGAACGTTTTGAAAACCCTAACAGAGAAAAACTCTTTCTAAATGAATCTCAATCTTCTTCAAAACCAAATCTCTTCGAACATGGCCTCGAGATCCTCCGTATCCAGATCAAGATCTTCATCTCCAAGAAGGAGATCAAACAGATTGCTAGGCAAGGAGGAGGAAGAAGAGTCGACAGAGACGACGCATTTCGATCTCACACGTACTTCCGAAGATACTCAAGGACATTCTCCAAGAGTTTCTTCTCAAAATGATCCCGAAGAATCTCCAAGAGCCATCATATCACAATCCAAGAAAGACATTTCTCACGAAGAGGTACGTCCGGATTAACTCTACCCACACCGATTGAAAAGCCCTCATGTAGTAATGAGGAGATATGAGAAATTAGTCCAGAGAAATGTTAGGGATGATGTCAAATTGTTCTTCTTGAGAGAGGAAGGATATGCGAATGAACTCCGTCTCATTCAAGCAAGATGCCACGAGACTCACCATCCACTCGCATGCAACAAGTGAGTGATAAAGGGAGAAGCAAAGATAGTATGAAGGATGATGATGAGAACATATACAGAAATTTTGAAGTTAGAATGGGAATAGCTGCTATAGTTCGAAACACAACCGGGAAAATATTTCGATCTAGAGAACATAAAACCTTCTTCAACAGACTGATGGATCGAGGAGTCATGAACCACGAGAATTGTGGATTTTGATTATTTGGATGCTTTCTGAAGTAAATTTGGGAATGCTTTGAAAAATTGCGAGATGGACCAATTTTGCACCGATTCTCGCTGTTTTTATCCCGAATTAACAAAGATATTTTTACTCGAATTTGACATTTCTCTCTCCGTATAGAATGCAATTCGGTGTGAATGACAGGTTCTATGATGTTAGTACGGACACTCGGCGACATTATAAAAGTTGAAAGATGAGCATTCAAAGCCAATAGACGTTTCCTATGAAACAGTTTGCAAGTTTCTTACAAAGTCCGTAAGGGCTACTATCACTTATCCTCTTCTAACTTCTACAAGAACTATTTTGCATAAGATTATTATCACCGTATTCGTCCAAAAGCCTCATCAAAGACTGATGTATCTAAATTTGAGGCCAAATTAATGTGGGTTATTGAAAAGGGAGTATTGTTCTCACTGCCTCACACAATAATACTGCATATGTATCGGACGGTGTCGAAGGAGAAAGGACAGCTACCCTATGGAGCTTTAGTGACAAGGATTTTTGAGCATCTTAAAATAGACATACCCAGAAGATTCAGTACTAAAACTCTTCCCACAATGGCTATTGACATGAAGATGATCAATAAGATGAGATTGAAGGATGTTGCAGAGACTTGGAGACGAAAAGAAAAGGAATTGGCTAGAGCAGAGACAGCAAAAAGAAAAGGCAAAGAGTTAGCTGCTGAGCCAAGTTCTAAAAGGAGAAGACAACTTCTACTGGTAGATGAAGAAGAAGAAGAAGAAAGCATCTCCGCAATTCTGCAAATATGCGTCAAACTTCTCGAGAATGTCGAACCGTAAGCGAGAAACAAATGCGAAAAACATTCTCAACACGAACATGAGAAGAATGATGTATCTCAATTGGCGGAAGATCCGGAAGAAGATCCAAGAAGAAGATCAAGAAGAAGAGGAAACAAAAGAAGGAGAAGAAGAAGGAGATAAAGAGAGGGGAAAAGGAAGGGCAACAAGGACAGAATGAAGCATCAATTCGGGGGAGCATCTTTCAAAAATATTGAAATTCAAATACCTAAAGCTTCATCTGGGAATGCTGATTATCAGAAGATCTTGGCACTTCTAACTGAGATCAAGGATCGGCAGATAGAAATGGAAACCTCCTTCACAAACAGACTGGAAACTCTTGAGAAGACGGTCAATAAATGTATTGACAGAATTGAAAAGTCTGCATCGGATATGGAGGATTTCACCCTTGTTCGGACCCCAAACAAGAAAACTTCTTAAAAACATCTTCTGCTTTAGAAACTGGTTTGTTTTCGTTTGAACTGACTAATTCTTTTTGAGGTTGACAAAAAGGGGGAGAGTAATATGGCTGCTTTTGACTTTTGATGGTGATTTCTAAACTTTTTAACTGTTGATGATTTGATAGTTGGATGCATAACACAATTGGCTTCATTATGTAAATGCATGATACTATAATGTCTAATGATATTTTCTTATATGCTTATTCACTGATGAAATGTGGTTATGTTGCTGCTGTATTGTCTATACAGGGTTGATATGAGCTATTCTTATAAGTTGTGCAGAATAGTTGGAAGTAAGCTCTATCTAACCATTTTTTGCAGGAACATTAAGCCATATGAATGAAATGTTTTGTCATCATCAAAAAGGGGGAGATTGTTGAGGAAACTTCTAGTTTTGATGTTTACAAAACATTTTATGAATGAGATTCTTACTAAACTCTTGAAGGAAAAAGACTCGAAAAAGACTTAGGCTTTAAAGTCTCGCTTGCAGCGTAAGATAAAGCTTGGGGTGCCTTAGAGTCCGCCCGTACCGGATGGAAGAGTCTATCGGGCGAGAATTTAAGTCCGACCGTACCGGAGCGAGAATTTAAGTCCGGCCGTACTGATCGAAATTCTAAGACTAACTTAAAGTTTGTCAGACTTAAGATGTATCTACAAGATAAGATCACCAACGGTAGAGTATTTCACTTACCTTATTCATGTTGATTCTGTTATGTTAATATGATTTACAGGATCAATTAGTGGACAACTTCTAAAGAAGAATAGAGCACTTATGGAAGCCCAGATTCTGATTGTATGGGCGAACAGAATCTAAGGGGATCTGATCTACCCTCAACGATCAAAAAGACTTGCCTTATAAAGTCTGTCCAAGAAAGGGAAGACGGAACTCTCACGGAAAGAGCCAACGGTCGAATGTGGCTTGGAGAGTATTTAAGGATAGGTTGAGACTTAGGGGGTAGAGTAGATGAACATTATTCCAAAGCTGATTCCGTTCTTCAATTGTTGTTCATAGTGCGTATTTGAGTGATCTCAGTGTATTACAAAAGAGAGTGACTTAGTGAGACTGATTATCACCAAGTATAAACACTCGAAAGTGTGTAATCACCATTGATCATATAGTGAAATACAGCCGATTGACTGGTCACTTGGAGAGTGGACGTAGGCTTGTCTAAAGCCGAACCACTATAAACAGTGTTTGCAATCTTCTCTAACTCTCTCTATTTACTTTCTGTTTGTGGATTGCAATAAATTGATATTATTTGCGCGTAAACTTCCTCAACACCTATTCACCCCCTCTCTAGGTGTTTATACTAGTCACATCAATATACACCAATTAAAACCACATTTATCTGTGCTGGCATATGAGTAAATCATGTCATATTATTTTTTTGGGCTAATAACTAGGTCGATAAATTTAAAGAATATTTCAAATGTGAACAAAAAAGGTGGTTCTTGGTGAGGTTGTTGATCGATTTACGAGGAGTTGATTTTCACGGCCGTCTTAAAGCCAAATGCTAAAAGAAAAGGTGGAATTATGAATCGCAAATTCGTTTCGGAGTGAAAATAGAGAGGAGGCTCTATGGAGCAGCAGCCAAAGGAAATGCGCCTTCTTTGCTCGATTTGCTCAAAGAGGATCTACTAATTCTTGATAGCATTTATGGCCATTGAGACTCCATTACATATAGCAGCAATGTCTGGACTCGTGAAATTCGTTGACGAGATTCTGGAACGAGAATTCGAGCTTGTAGGAAAGCCGGATTCTCAGAAATTATCAACCCTGCATCTCGCGACAACTAAAATTTAGCTCGGATTCGTCAAGAAATTGTTTTGCGTTCATGCGGACAGGTGGTGCGCTCGGGACAAACATGTGGGCTTTAATGAATTCTTTAGGCCTTATGTTTTAACCTTTCTCTAGTGGCCCAATATCTTACTAACCAAGGAACAAAGTCAATAAACTGAGGTAGATTTCTAGTCATTTGGATGGGTATGTGCGAGTACAACTTCTCGATTTTTTTCTCATTTTTCATCGATATATTCTGGAAATGTGATTTAATTGGGCTGATTTGACCCTTTTAAATCTCTAGGTCATTTAGAAGTGCAATTGCCGTGGTATTCAAGAGTGAGCAAAATGCTTATGACTTGTTTAATAAATACGTTAATGAATTTGTTTCATTAGTTTTTATATTGGATTTGGTGTTCCATTCAATAAAACTTAATTATATTGCATATTGGATCATAAATCGAAGAGATTGTGCTTTTGAAACAAGAAACTAAATTTGATTGGAGGTGATCAAGAAATGAAATTCAAGGGCAAGTGATGGTCCTCTGTTTTTCAGGTCCCCAGTACATCCGTTTCCACTGGAAAATATATAAATATATATGGAAGATAGAATGAAATTAGAATGAACAGTCACCAAGAGTCACGCATTTTCAGTCTAGATCCAGTAGGTTAGGCTCACCATAGAAAAGGTTGCCACTTTTTATTTTCAGAATGAAAACTCTGAAAACTCGTGTCACCTTCCCCTTTCTTGAAGACAAGCTGATTACCCATGGAAAGGAGACGACTGATCCGTGTCCCGATAACCACTCATTAGTTTTGAGTCTCCTTGAGAAAAAACTGTAGAAAAATTCAAGGAAATTAGAATTTACCTTGACAAATTGGTCTTGAGTCACTTCCGAAAAGCAGAGTATCTAACTTTGCATTGCCTGTGGCATGGGCACCCATATATAATGAAGGTTAGTCGGACGCTGAAGAATGTAGCTTAGATCTTCTGCTTGCTTCGGCGCCTGTTTGAGTTTGCGTTACTCTTCTTTTCATGTCCTTGATGGTCGAGGCTCCGAACCTTGGCCGAGCTTGAACCTTTGTCCGTCCTGGATCTTAAACCTGCGCCCATTTTAGTTGTTCCTCTTTTCTGAAGTTGAACCCTGCCCACCTTCCCGAGCTCCAAGTTGCGCTGCTTTGTGAACTCGAAGCTATGCCCCTTCCTGAATTTGATGGCTTGCCCTTTTCCTGAAGTAATCTACATTTACTTAATATGTTGTATTAGCTTAGATCTCAGAGATCTTCTGCCTGCTTCGGTGCCCGTTCGAGTTTGCCTTACCGGTCTTATCATGACCTTGACGGTGGAGGCTCCGCACCTTGGCTGAGCTTGAACCTTTGTCTGTCCGTGATCTTAAACCTGCGCCCATTTAGTTGTTCCTCTTTCTTGAAGTCGAACCTCTACCCACCTTCCCGAACTCAAAGTAGCTCCGCACTTTGAAAATATCATATTACCCTCGCAAGTGTTGGCACTACTACATGGTAGCAGGAATATAGATTACTTCCCAAACTTTCATTTTTTGTTTCAGCATTATTGTTCCCATTTGTATGGCCATTAAATGTTAACTGAAACTAGACAAACTCATTTCGAATCTACTTCATGGTTTAAGAAGTTAGAAAATAAAGAATGACGCATGGTTAATAAATTTAGTTAAGAAAATTTGGTCAAGAAAAATGAGTTGTCCATTTTAGGCAACCCTTAGCGGGAGTGCTAAAGTTCTTCAAGAGGGCACATTAATACATCAAAATAAGCACAAACAGCAATACATAATGTCCATCACTCAAATATATTACGAGGAATTAATAAAAACTTTCATTTTCTAGCATTTTTATTTGTGTAATTATTTAATCTGTACAAAACAAAATTTCGAATTGAAAAGGACACGTTGAAGGATTACTTAAAGGTCATCTCTCACAAATTTTCGTTGTTGGATTGAAATATTTATTTTTGTCCATGTAAATTTGAGAATAAAATTTAACTTGTTACAATTTGTGTAGTTTTACGGAATTATAGCATCAAACTGAAATTAGATCAAACCAATTTTCAAACCCATCCATTCACACACATCTATTTATGAAGAAGATGTTGCACCTTGTTTGATGTATTTAAAAGAATCTCCTCTCTGTAACGCTTCCAAGAGATTCCAAATAGGTAGCTTCGACTAGAATCTTTGATGAAGGCTCCACATCCTTGTATTTGGATGAGGCAATCATCCGGTATATTTGTGTAAGATGCATCAATCAACCTTATTAATGACATGCATCCTCTAACATTCAAGGATTTCAGAGACTCTAGCTCACGGAGGCCCTCAACGGTGGTAAGTGCATCGCAACGTTGGATTACCAATTCCTCCAAGTTCTTCAAGTATGATAACCCACCTATTCTTCTCAAAGATTTGCACCCAATAGCGCAGAATGATTCCAATGATTTTGAAAGACCCCCAACTTGTATCTCAACTAGCTCTGGACAATCTGACACATATGTTTGCCGTAGTGTCCTCAATTCCAAAGGAATAAATAATCTCTGAAGCAGTTTACAACCGTCTGAAGCAGTTTACAACCGTCAATAGTTAAGCTCTCTAGTCGTGGAAGTCCATCGAGTGGAATGTCTTCCACTTCACCACGATAGAACTCTAGAGTTGACAAATTTCTCAAGTTCAAGTAGGAGGGAAGCAACTCTGCCCACTTGATGCTAAAGAGTGGTATGTTCAATCTCAGCAGAGACGGCGGAAGGTGCATTAGGTTTTCTAGGTCTAGACGAGACAAAGTAAGCTCTTCTAGATTAGAAAGAGAAGCCAACTCTGGAGGTGCAGGGACATTGACCAGATGTAAATCTAACTTTTTCAGTCTAGATATCCTTCCAATCCACCTTAAGTTGCAATTTATGATTAGGTTGGATTTGTCGATATTGCCAGAGCCATCACTTATTAGTAGTTCAACCAAATTAGTAAGGTTTGACAAATTAGGTACTGAGAGCAATGATTCAGATTCAAGTAGTAAACAGGTCAAACTTGTGGGAAGATCCGGCAATACTTGAATCATATGACAACCTCTTAGGTCTAGTGTTTGGAGGTGATAAAGCTTGTTGATTGTACTTGGAATTCCGCAAATACAGGTGTCCTTTAAATTTAGGATTCTTAAAGATGACAACTCCCCAATTCCAACAGGAATGTCTCCTTTCATTTCAAAACGCCCCGAGAGATCTAGCTCTTCAAGATTTTCTAACATGAAGATCCCACTCGGTAATTGCCAAACATGATTCATCGTAGAATGTGATCCTTTTCTTGATAAATGCAATACACGTAATGATTTTAACTCTCCAATGAAGTTGGGAAGTTCCCTTATCCTTGTATGTGTTAAAAGAAAAGACTCAAGTTTCACTAGTCCTCTGATGGAGTTTGGAAGTTTGGCAATGCCCGTATGTGATAAGTTTAACTCTATCAATGAGTTTAAATTCCCAAGCGAGTCTGGAAGTTCTCTCAACCCTGAACATCCACCCAATGAGAAGCGTTTGAGCTTCACTAGTGACCCCACTTCTTTAGGCAAATCTAGAAGATCCATGCACCCTTCAATCTCTAATACAATCAATGATTGTAGGTCTCCAATGAAGTTTTCAATTCTCTTCAGGCTATAGCAGTGTGCAAGAGTCAAACTCTCTAAACCCAAGCATTTAGAGAAGTTTGGGGTTGTCGTTATGCCTAAACACCAAGTAAGAGATAGAACTTTCAAATTTTGTGCCCGCTGTTAAAATAGATGGCATGTTAGATGTAAGAACCATTGCATTATACACACTAAGATTGTCATACTAGAAATGAAACATGTAATTTACCTTGATTAAGTCCCATGCTTTCGAATCATCTGTGAAGTTATTATCTTCAAGTTTGAAAACAAGAAGATGATTGAGATACATATTGTTCGCCCTAAAATCATCATGAGGAGAATACCAAGAAATCCATCTCAACTTTGAACGGTAGCTTGCAAAATCCCCAACAAAAGTTCCAACGCCTAACTTGAGGAATCTTAGATTTTTTAACCTTTCAAACTCCTCATTTGTGATCTCTATGTAATCTTCTAGTCCATCTATCTCAAGTGCTTGAACCTTGTCCTTCCTCTACAAGTGAAATTTCTCGATGATGTGAAAAAGTTTGTCAACTTCCAACCACTATTTTTAACAACTCGAAATGGGCATAAAAAAGAAGAAGAAGATAAAGATCCTAAATAAAAAAAAGGAATCCTAAATGCCAAGATATGCATTTTCTATTTGAAAACGAGACATTTCTTACTTACCTCTTCACTTCTTATGATTTCATAGGCCTCTTTTGCTATCCACAACCTACTCCGCTTTCCAAGGTCACTTGGACTTTCTTGACGAACAATTTGCCTTCCCAAGTCTATAAGTTGACCATGCATCCAGAACTTATCATTGTCTAATATCTTTATCAAGCACCTACAAGTAAGGACATCAATTGATCTCTTGGGGTAAAATTGACAATCGTCCCACATGTAAATTGCATTGGTTTTGTTCTCATTGAAAAAGAAGCATGCTATATCAAGAAAAATTTGTTGTTGATACTCATCTAGGTCATCATAGCTAATCTTCAGCTTCTTTAGAATCTCTTCCTCTGGTACACTTCTTAACCTGACCAATGTCTCTTCCCAAAATGCTTTGTTTTTCCCATTAAGTAATGAACCTATCACTTCAATAGCTAGAGGAAGTCCTCCTGTACTTGAGACAATTTCACTTGAAAGCCCATGATAATCATTGGAAGGAGAGTCTCTACCAAAGGCATGCCGACAAAAAAGCTGAAGTGCAAGACCATAATCCATCTTTAGCATCTCATATCGTAGAATTTCACCTTTAAATCCCTCAACTTGTAGAGTCATTGTGTTTCTCGTTGTAATGATTATTCTAGATCCTGAATGTAAAGAATCATTCCCTATCAGTTTCTTAATGTGCTCTTTATTATCAACATCATCCAAAACCACAAGGACTTTACTGAGGAGTGTTTCTCCAATCCTCCGCATTCCTTGTTCACTATCCTCGAATTTTTCTATAGATCCGGAACCAACAATGTCGGATAGTAATTTCTTTTGCAATCGGACCATACCCTCCTTGGTCAATGAGCTTTCTCGAACGTCCTCAAGGAAGCTACAACACTTTCCAAAGTGGGAAGATAGTTGATTGAAGATGATCTTGGCAATAGTTGTTTTACCGATACCACCCATTCCATAAATACCAATGAGCTGTACGTCGGGCTGGTGAACATCTAATAATTTTTTCAATTCTTTTATCCGATCATCAAAACTAACTAAATGTTCCGGGACAGATTTGTGCTTTATCTCCAACTTCTCCAAAACCTTTTCAACGACCAATTTGACAATTGTTGCTTGACTGCCATGTTCATAAGCACTTTCATTAGTTGACTAGATTACTTTCATACCCATGCATCACACATGGGATTGTCAAAATTTCAATTAGAAAAGATCGATGTACACCACGAACGATATCTAAATAAATTGAATAATTTGTATAGGCTATTTTAATAGAATTTATTGGATATGTTTTTCATATATGATTATAGAGATTTTTGAAGACTACAGTGTTCACTTAACTGATGGCTAAAGTTACCGAGCGGCGACTGTGTTGTGCAGAAGAAAAGTTTCGGCATTTATAGCAAAGCCTAGAAATAATTTGCAGCACTCATGATGAATCATGAACCGAGATAATGTAAACAAATGCAACTGTCATACATTGTACACTCTGCAGTTTCGTGAAGAAAAATATAATCCCCAAACCTGTAACCCGTAACTCTTCAACGAATCAAATCATGTCAAGTATAATTGCATTTAAAGAGTTATGTCATATTAAGATTTGTGCAAAATTGAAAATCGAGAGACCTAACTCCCATGGTGTTAACTTGATAATAAGGAATGAAAACATATATGTAGATTAGGCGCACGATATATGTTTGATTCTGTACACCATTATGTGAAAACATTTGTACCAGCACAAAGTTCGGCACACCCTACACCTTCTTTCTCTCTGCCCACTTGTGGCCACACATCTCGAAGCCCTCTGCACTGTTGTCGACCTCACAACAGAGGTGGGCAATGGCTGTCGCCTCCGGCCCGGTCTAGATCAAGGTTGCTTGGCCTCGTTTCAGACCTCCGACGAGCTCTACAGAGCTTGAGGCCCCAAGATGATGGCCCAGACATTCTTTACATGTTCTCAAGATGCTCTCGCTTCTATTAAAAATTTAGACCTGATTTTTCTTAGCCAATCTTAGTTTCCTCGTGTAATTGGTGTTTATTGAGGATGCAAAATTTTCGGTTCAAATTTTTGTCTGAGGATGCAAATTTTATAATTCGATAAGCGAGACTACATATTGACATGGGTGCAAAATTTGAAGTTGATTTCAAAAGAAGAAATAGGTAGGGATCTTAAAAGAGTATTACCTTTGGTCCTTTTTCACATTCCATCCCTTGATCTCATCTATCTCTGAAAGAGCTCTTTTCCACTCCTCGACTTCATTAGGAAACTCCTTCTCATGCTTCAAGAAGGCTTTCCTATATCGTCGAGTCTTAAGCTTAATATCCTCTGGTTCCACATCGAGAAATATGGGAAGGATACTCTTTTTACCCATTGACTTAGATACATTGTCTACTATGTGTGCAAGCTCACGAAGGCACCATTTACTAGAGGCATAACTCTGAGAGAAGATGGGAATGTAGATTATAGAGTTGTTGATGGCATGTAAAAGGTTCTCACCAATCACTTCACCGACACAAAGGTCATCTTCATCCGTGAATACACGGACTCCAGCATTTACCAAACCATGATAAAGGAAGTCTGTGAATCCATGACGAGTGTCGGGTCCTCTAAAACTCAGGAATACTTGGTACTTACCCCCTGCTGCTTGCGTAGCATCATTACTCGGTCTGCCCTGTGAGTTTTCCATGGCTAGGAAGCTTATTTCTTCCAGATCTGTCTCTCTTCCCTAAAGAGGAAAAAATAGGTTATCAGAAATGAGCTGAGATTTTGTATATGAACAAGGCAAGCGAGCGCCACGACCTTACAATCTTGGATGGCTCACTTTAAACTCAAACTCAATTGTCCATTTCCCACCTAACGTTGTGCATAAGCAAGTAGAATCGGTCCATTTCCCACCTAACGTTCTGCATAAGCTAGTGGACACGGTGAAGGTGTCCAAGACTTTTTATCCAGTTCGGAAATTTTTAAAGACTCCTTGGAAGAGCAGAAAGGTCAATCTCAATTTCTTTTTCACTCCCTCCAGGATAAAGGCAATTTCAAAATATTCAATGAGCTCCTTCAATCTTTTTCGTGCAACTGACCTAAACTGTATATTTGTTATTTGTGTTGGTCTTTCTATTAAAATTATAAAAGAAGATGTAACATGGCCATTATATGCTGACATTGCACCTTACAAGGCAATTTTACTATAAAAATTAATTTCAGAATTTAAAAAAGTAAATATCAGGAAGAAAGCAGAAATTATGAAGAAAAGAAACATCAAGACGATAAGGGTAAGGATACTAGAGTCGGGCGACAAGAGGGTGGCCCTTGCCCAAATCTGAGGTCAGTGGCCCTCATTGATTCCACCTGCATGTTCAAGAAGATCGAAGAGGGCAATCTTCCGCTTCTCCAAAAGCTTCGTGAGCTAAGTAGAGAGGACCGAGATGAGCCAAGAATGCGATTGTCTAAAAGGACACAAATGCATTTCTCATGATTTTCGTGAATTAGTATTACACATTGAATTTGGCTTAGACTAAACTAATGCAATACAGAATGCAGCGCAAAACTATTTTTAGATGGAGACACATGCATTGCTCCGACATGATTTTTTGTTAAATTTTTTTTCTTTTTTTTCGATATTTTCATTATTTTCCAAATTTTTATCTTTAAAGTTTTGAAACATATTTTATATTATAATTACCACATCAGCAGTTAACGGCCGCGCCAACATCTCCCTCTGTATTTTTAATGAATTTACCAACTCGAACCAAGCAAGTATATAGTTTAGAATCCAATCGCAAAAAAAAATAAAAATATTTAAGGGACCTTATTAAACATTTTGTAATAGTTCAATAACTCTCGATACCTTGATCCTTCTTTCTTTATGCATATAATGAGGCTTGTCAATCAGCTTACACAAGATCAATAGCCCGTACGATGCACGAGATTATCAAGAACTCTTTCGGGAATTAAGTTTTGCATTAAAAAAATTTAAAAATATTTTGTCAAAAATTGTAGTGACAAGATATTAATAACACTTCATTGATAAGAAAATTTTCAAACGATTTTGGCAAAACATTTCTTAAATGAACATAAAAATATAAACTTATTTTGTCAAAAATTGCACTGATAAGATATTGATAAAACTTCATTGATAAGAAAAATTTCAAACTATTTTGGCAAAAAAAATTTAAATGCAACATAAACTTTTTGGAAAAAGTGACCTAGTAGCAATAGTAGCAATGGTAAAATTATCATAAGAGTCATAAATTAATTGTATGAATATCAATTTAATTCTAAACTTTTTTAGCAATTTATCAATTTAGTTATTCCAACAAATTTTAGTTGGAAATCATTGATGTTGACGCTGATCATGTCATATAGGATGGTTGGGCACTGATTTGGACAATTTTTCAAAATTTTAAAACAAAAATTAACTTTTTATTGTTCTTTAATATTTTTTTTTTTTTGTATTCTTTTTTTTTTTTCTCATTGTCACTGGTGACCCTTACTAGTCCCTTAGGTGAGAGCCTACAAGCCCTCTCCTACCCATCGCCCACAAATGACCCTCACTAGCAACAAGGAAGAAAAAAAGAAAAATATAATATTTAAAAAACTTCAGAATTTTTTTAAACGTTTAAAAATTATTAACATGTCAACACCAATGTGCCACATAAGTTGATTAGCCTCCACGTCAATTATATTCGGACTAAAGTGACTAGAAGGACTACATTAACAAATTGTTAAAAGGTTTTAAATCGACCAAATTAAAAAAATTTGGATTGAAATGGCATCCATAACAGGTTTGATACTTTCTTCGTAATTATCCCTCTCGTAGCAATGCTAATAATAATTAATTGGCCAATTCTTTGTGTTGTTCTCTGGGTCTCATAGAAATTGTTTTCTTGCAAAACCAATTGCCTATCTTGGTTCTCTAGTTTTTTTTTCTTTTTTTCTTTTTTACCGGGAAGTTGATTTTTGTAAGAAGCTTGCTCTATCATGGTTCTCTAGTTTTTTTCTTCCTTTTTTTTTTTCATTTTAAGTTTTTATTACACATATAATTGGCCGTGGATCCTAGCGTGAGCAAGTCAAGGTCAAGCACTGAAACGCAGATGACATGCATGGCTTGCGAACCCCTCCTTTATTCTTTTACTTCCGAGGGTCCACCTCATCCTTCACGCGTTTTCAGGGTCGGCTCTCTCATCGGCAAGTGATGTTAGCTACACCAACACAGACATGCGACTTCTACATGCCTATGCACAGATCGGGAGTAAATGTCGAATCAATTCTTAATAGAGCCATCATTCAACAATAGAGCTTTCAAAGTAATCGATTTGATCAATCAAATCATTTTAGTATTTTTACAGCAGTTGAGTTGCATCTTCAAGTCGTTTCAATTTCGTGAGTTATCTGCTCCACAATTGTCGATAGCCCCACAAAAAGATATTGATGTTCATTGGGTTTTGAAATAATTGAGAAATGGACCACATGTATTCATTAGGTTTGGAAAAATTGGAAATCTATTATATCCAAAATGATAAAGATAAACCACAAATTTCACAAACGAATACGAACATACATAATGGATGAATTGTTTTGAGGACCATAAATGAAAGCAGGATTGACAAGCAACGAGCAAGTATTTCATGTAGCTAATGCGTCAACTAACCTCTCTTGGGCTGTTAAAACTGTTGAGTGACATCTATATGGAATCCAATACTTTCAAAATCAAAATTCAATTTATATATATAAGGGTAACAATGGTTTG
This sequence comes from Angophora floribunda, assembly GCA_014182895.1. Classification (NCBI taxonomy): domain Eukaryota; kingdom Viridiplantae; phylum Streptophyta; class Magnoliopsida; order Myrtales; family Myrtaceae; genus Angophora; species Angophora floribunda. Next base: position 32,913,779 of record CM024707.1, on the reverse strand, counting down.
GTTTAGCTCGATTTTCTAAAAAAACCAAACCATCATGATAAATGGCTGACCTAAATGAACGCGACTTGAATCGAATATGAATCCAACCAAAATTCCAAATCCATTCAATTTGGATTTTTGGTTTTCACTTCTTTTTTTCCGGCTGAACCGAACCAAATTCTTCCCTCACCGTCGCTGGGCGCAAAAACAGACTTCACGCTCACAGAATTTCCTCATCTTCCTTGGGAGCTTCGGCATATTCTCGCCTGATGCTGGCCCGGTGTCGGACTGGTCCTCCTTGCTCTTCTAGTTCTTCATCTCCAGCCAGGTCAACTTGTTCTTCCTCCTCAGCTTGGGCACTCTTTCTGGCTCCAGGGGTTGCTGAGAGATGTGATGGGTCGGTGAAAAGCTGTTTTGGGACCCGTACCTGTAGAGTTTGAAGGACTTGAGCCTGTCCAGTATCGAAGGAGATCCGGTCAAGAAATGCGTCTCCTTTTTGCTTTCCCCCTCTTGTTCTGGCGCAAGCTCGGGACTTTGCTGCAAGAACCCATATTGGTCTCTACTTCAGGGGTTTTGCCAAAATGGGCGTTGCGCTCTTGGTATCTGTAGCTGTACAAGCCAATGGACTTGAGCCTCTGCAGCATTGATGGAGATCTGGTGAGGTGTTGGGGTCTTGCTGCGGTTCCTGTTCTTCTTACTTGGGCTTGTGGGTGCTGAGGCTCGAGGTGATGAAAATGGTGCCAATCATGAGGTCGAGGAGCACGATGAAAACTCTGGGCGTGAACCTAGTCGCCGGCACCAACGCCATTCATGGTCGCTCGATTTGTGATTTTGGGCCCGAAACCTAGTCGTCGGCAGCGATGCCATTGCGGCAGTAGGGGACCTGCTGGTGTTGCTTCAAAGAGATCGATGCAACTCCATTCGTCTTGGACTCGAGCAGGAGAAGGAGAGAGAGTATAGTCTATAAGCGTGATTCTATATATTATCAATTCGTTTCATTTAACCAAATCAATAAAAAGAAATATGATTTTTACCATTATCCAAATCGAAAATTTCAAATCGATTTGGTTTTCGATTTTTCAATTTCAGTTTGGACATCTCCATATATTACAAGCACCAATAATCCACGAGCTAACGGATGCTAGAAAACTCAAAATAATTTATCATGATATTCGATCTAAGTACGTTTCGCATCATGCATATATTTTTTAGTGTTGATCAATAGCCATTGGAAATCATACGGAATCTTTTTCGTCATGTGAAAGGGGTCACGCGCTGTTGTAGTCATTAATTGGGGGATGGTTCTTAATTTGGCCACTGACGGTGTGAGACACGGAATGAAATATGAAGTTGCTGAAATAATAAGAACGGGTTTAGTTAGGTCATATTTTTCCAATAACGAAGAAATCAACACTTTATTTTTATCCAACAAACAAGCTCTAGTTTCCAATGTTAAAGTATTAGGCGTTATGGAGACTTACTAGTCACTCCGATCGCAACAAAACTCATCCCAACAAAATCACCATGGATTCCACATAGTCACTGATTTTCCCCATGAGAGAGAAACAGGAAAAGGGCAAAAATAAAAATAAAAAGATGTGCAGGGCAGCCCATTGGTTGGCCCTAATTGTTTCTCCTTCAAATCAACCTCTTTCTCCTCCTCCATGCCTCATTCCTGCTCTGTTAAGGTCATCCCATAGAGCCCCTGACTGCGTCGTGGTCGGCAGCGGCTCCTAGTTTGTTCGATTGTTGCATTGACGATACCTGAAGGCCTAATTAAACATTTTGTAATAGTTCAGGAACTCCAATATCTTTATCTTTTTATTATGTATATCTATATGATAAGGTTCGTCGATCAACTTATATAAGGTCAATAGCCTAAGCGATGCATGATATTACCAACAATTATTTTAAAAAAGTAGAGATACACACGGCCCAACCTGGAAGAATTGAAACAAGAACAGCTAATGGATTTAGATGATGTCGTCAACAAGAACAAGAACAAAAGTTCATATACTTGGGTACGTGATTGCCCTTAGAATTTATTACAAGGTCGTGTCGGCAACCATCGGTCAAGAACACATGAGTTAGATTTAGATGATGGAGAAACCATTTCGCAGTGCTACGTGCAAATACAGAGGCTACAAACGTAGTAGTGCAGAAAACATTTAGATGGAATGAAATTCAACTTAAAATGAAATTTTCAATTAATAAAATTTCAAAGACCTATAAGAAATCAAGAAGTTGAAAAGATTATTGAATATGAATATGGAGAAACAGAAATTAAGTTTCACAAGATTAGACCGATGAAATTTGAACATTGGAGAACTAAACGAAGAAAAACTCTACAAGAATTTCATGTGAAGTACCTTCTAGGTCATCATGCTTCCTTACCCCAAAAACAGAGCATGAGAGGATAGTTTGCGATTGAATTAGAGAAACAGAAGACCACGTAACAGCCTACTTGTAGATTGATCCTCTATTGCTAGAAAAAAGAGTCTACGACTATTCATCCTAGCAAATGTAGGGTACCCCGAGGCCAAGCTCGCTTCCGTTTCCAGATTGCCAAAATTAACACTTCCTTTGAAATAGTCCACAAAAGATTAAAAGAAGATTTCTTTAGAGAAAAGAAATAAAGGCAAAAGACTAAAGTTTGCAGAAATATACACTTCAAGATAAAGAAAGGTCCTTCGAGAAGAATGATATGTAGAAATAAACAGAGAGAAAGTAAATTCGAAACTCTTCAATTAATTTCTACATAAAGTGAAACATGCAAATGTAAATAACATAGAAAATCATTATACAACTTATATTATGGCATAGTTTATACCCCAAAGAATCACATAAAAGGTGAGTGGCGAGAAAGAAGAATGGACTAAACCTGCCACTTTAGAAGAAGTGAATACTGTAACGGGACAACATATTATTGCGGTTATTAGGAAAACAACTTAACAGATTGGGAATAAAACTAGGAAGAGGGCAGAAAAGAAGGGGCGGAAACACCTATAACAGAATGGAGACAACAGATTGGCTCATCAAAATAGACAGATGATCCGCTTCCAATAACCACTTGTGGGTTTTTAGTCTCCTTAAGAAAAATGTTGGTAAATTCAAGGAAATTAAATTTTATTTCGACATTTGGTTTTGAGTCTCCTCCGAAAAGTAGAGTCTGTAATCTTGCATTGCTTGTGGCATGCGCATGCACAAAGAATAAATGTTGGTTGGACGCCAAAGAACATGCATTTCTACTATATATGTCATTTACCTTAGATCTTCCGCTTACTGCAGTGCTTGTTCTTGCTTGCCTAATGTTCTTTTCATGACCTCGATGCTTGAGGCTCAGCCTTGGGGCTCAGCCTTGGCCGAGCTTGAACCTTCGATCATTCCTGATCTAAAAATTGCGCCAATTTAGTTGTGTCCATTCCTGAACTCAAGGCCATACTGCTTGGTGAACTTGAAGCTATGCCCCTTCAAAAATTTGATGCCATGCCCTTTCCGAAAGTAGAACCTGCATCCCTACCTGACCTCAAAGCTTTGTTGTTTCTTAAACTTGAAGCTATACCCTTTGCAATACCCTTTTTTGCTGGATCCTTCCTGGTTTGAAGCACATAAGGTGTCACTTCCTTTGCCTCTTTCTGCAAGTACTTGGTCACTCCCTTGTTTTATCCCTCTCCACCAGGACCACGTTGAAATTTCATTTAAATTTTAAGAACTGCAAATTTAAGACAATGCAAATCATCAGTACTTACAGAAGAAAGGGCTCTTGGATCCTCAACTTCAGTTGTAGCTTTGCAGGATTTCTCAGTGTTCAACTCCTTCGCACCTTAGACAACTCAATTGGACAACGTTATATTGGTCCGCAGGTTTCCCAATCTCATCCTTGTCTTCTTCTTATTTTCCATACTCACTGTTCTCCCTCCATCGACACTGCCATAGCGCCCAATCCTTCTATCCCTCATTTGCCTCCTATTTCCCATGGCCTCAAGACATTCAGCATTGCCCATCTCTGATCAGAAATCATCAGTGGAGGAGGTGCCATCGATTGCTTTCACCGACAGATGCAGAATCTGAGTCTTCATCAAGATCCGCTCTTGAACTTCTGCTCGTGTTAGATGTTCCCCTTCTTGAACTTGAACCTCTACCTGTTCTTATACTCACAGTTGTGCCCCTTCCTGAACTCAAAGTGGTGCCCTTTCCTGAACCTCTGCCCCTTCCTGAACTCAAAGTGGTGCCCTTTCCTGAACTCTGCCCCTTCCTATACTCAAAGTTGTGCTGCTTCTTGAACTTGAAGCTATGCCCCTTCCAAAATTTGATGTTGTGTCCTTTGCTGAAGTAGAATTTGCGTCCCTACCCAACCTTGGAGTTTTGCTGTCTCTTGAACTTTAAGCTATGCCCCTTGCTCTGCCTCTCTTTGCAGGATCCCTTCTTGTGTTTGAAGCACATTTACGGTCCCACTTTCTTTGCCTGCTTTGCCAAGTACTCGAGCAGTCTCTACAGTTTTACCCCCTTCACCTAGACCACGTTTAAATTCAAACATAAGTTTTTAGGACTGCACAATTAAGACAATGCAAATCTCCAGTATTTACGGAATAAAAGTCCCTTTGATGCAGTATCTCATGGTGTTCAACTTCTTCGCTTGTTTGGCAACTCGACGTAACAACATCAATTGGCGTGGCAGGTTCCACAATCTCATCCTTGTCCTTCCTATTTTGCATACTCGCCATTTTCCCCCAATCGACACTGTCATAGCACCTGATCCTTCCATCTCTCATTTGCCTCCTATTTCCCATGGCCTCAAAACGTTCGGTATTGCCCAGTTCTGACTGGAAATCATCAATGGAGGAGGTTCCATCAGTTTTGCTTTCCCCCGAAGACGCAGAGTCCGACACTTCATTAGAACCTATAAGGTCAAACTCGCTCTATTTCCAATCTCAAGATTGGACTATATATATACACACACACACCATGAAGGGGCTATGAAGGAGACCATAAATGCCCGAGGCAAGTATGCTACCCCACCAGTACAGCTGCTCAGCCTTTCACCAGGGACTGCCTTTTAGCTTCCAGACACCATGAATCTACTCCATAAAACTTATGTTCTTCTTTTCTTCGCTGAGGGCAATTTTTTGGCAAAATGCCCCTTGCGTCCACAGATAAAACATCTATCTTCTTCCCGCCACTGCTGTGGGGACATCATGGTTGTGCTTGCATTCGTAAGTCGTGATCACAATCCGCATATCGTGAGATGCTCGCTCGACGTACTTCCGCACAGGGCATCCAGCGTATGTGCATTTATAGTAGCTCCTTGGATTGGGGTTTCCCTTCACCACTTTCTGTCCATACTTTCTCCATCTATATCCATCATCTAAAAGATCAGTGTCACTCATCGTGTGAGTCACAAATCTAGGCTCTCTCACAGTCCTATTGCCAGAAGTTGAATTGCTCTCATTTTCATTCTCTCCTCTCAATCGCTTCGCTTTAGGTTCGCCTCCATCATCATCGCTTGCGGAGTTACTCGTCCGAGAGTCCTCTTGGAAATCCTCATCCCCCATTGAGGCCGAAGAGTCCTGCCGCCCCTTTTCAGAGCACGCCACCAAAGCCGATTGATCGGGATTCTCCAAATCTGAGATGCAAGGAGATGGAGGCTGAGTCGATTGGGAAGATGATCTGCTGGTGGGAAGTGGCTTGGGGTGGGTGTGAGTTCCCTTGTACACAATCTCGATAATGTTTCCATCCAAAGATCTCTCGACCTGCTTCTTCGTCGGACAACCCGGGTATTTGCACTGGTAGTAGCTGCGCAAGTTGTTACTCTGTTTCGCTTCCTTCTGACCGTACTTCCACCAGTTATACCCATCATCGGGTTTCCTCCGTTCTCTGATGAAGTGGGATGGCTGCGGGCTAGTATTCCCACCGGCCTGAAATGTTTTCAGAAGGCGGTGTTAGGCTTTGTGTGCTTTGTTTGGCTCGCGGGCATGGCCGAGTTCTGAATTGGGGCAAACTCAGACGTTTCGCGTCCTTTCTTCTCTAGCGACACATCGGTTCGACACCTCCACGTAACCTTGATGGTTTGAATTATTAGATTAATTTACTAATTTTGTTTCTTTAATATTTATCATTTCACTAATTATTCCTTCCCACCCTCCCTAAACCCCCCAAAGAAAGAGAGTAAAGAGTCTTCCTATTCTAATTCCGTATTATGTTCCGGTTCTGTTCCTAACTTCAATGTCATTATTTTAGCGAACTTAATCCTTCATCTTATTTTCACTTTAATTAGAATAATCTACTCTTTTTGGATAATTTTATGCACATGTACTACTACCTTTTAATGTTAGCTATTTATTTCAATTATAATACTAATATAGATTCAATTGTTTTGCATTTTGGAACTAAAAAGGAGTTTTATTTTATACTTTTCATATGGAAAAATCCATAACCGTGGGACACATTGTTTTAAATCAGTCTATGAAAGTCTGTACGTTGTTGTATTCTTTATCAAACTAAAGTTATATGCCTCAAAATCAATTAGTGTCGCCTTCCCTACGTAAGTTGCACTCTTTATTGAAAAAATATGTTCACTCATATAAAAGTTACATCCTCACATAATATTTGACTATTTATTCAAGCAATATGTAGTTTAATTTACTTTGAAATAGTCATGTACTATAAAAAGATGTAAATCCTGCATGTTGGCAATTTGCAATGGTACTAAAAATGCATTGTCAACTAGTCAAGCCCATTGGAGGCAAAAAATACAAAGCTAGTCAAGCCCACTATATATGCATGCACTGGAAAAGCAGCAAAGAAACGTGACACCCAGTTATTGCTTAATGGAAGTGGATAGATTAACTCTGAATTAAATAGCATAAACATTCTAACAAAATTATTAAAGAAAAGAGGCAAAACAAATATTCTAAGTATCTTTACTCAAGCGGCCAACAACAAATTCTTAGGAGATGGATCATCATAATGTCAAGCATATATACCCCGAATCAACTGTGATATGATGGCATCATTTGACATTAATTTCCCCACGCCTCAGTAATGCAATAATCAAATCAACTAAGTGTGATTATTATATAAGACATTAAGTTTCCGTGTTAATTATGCCTATTGCAAAATGAAAAAAAAAAAATAGCAGACAAAAAACTTTGTATGATGTTTTATTTATAAATTATAATCTATCATCTAATATATTATCTAATATGAGATTAATTTTTATGAATTGATATTTAAAGAATGATTAAATGAGTTTAATGCAGTATCAAGAACCAAACCATCCAACAAAAAGTCAATGAGAGATAAGTGACTAAAATATATTAAAAAAAAAATGCAACGGAAGTACTTAAACTCCAATGACAACCTCAAAAGAGAAGGAAAGATTGTTTTAGCAGCTGCAAATATCAAAAACTAAATAGTAGTAGAGATAAGTAAGTAATGCAAGGATAAAAAGCAGCAATCTAAGAGAAGAAATTTGAGAATCGAATCACAATCGTCTCAACTAAACTCTCACCTCTTCCATTTCCTGGTTGCGAGATTCTTTGCTCGTCCACCAAGCTGTGGCATTTTCCCCGCCTTTGGTCTTTGTCCATAAAGAGTGAGTAAAGTAATTAAGGTACAACAAAAAATGACTTAAGTAACAAAATACAAGAATGGGTGTTTTATATACATTTTAACTGTTCAAGATGAATATCTTGTTTTTGTAAGGTTCTTAAGTAACTAATGAGTTCTTTTTTTTTCCTTTGTGCAACTACGATCAAATCATTTTATATTGATCACTCAATGGCTCATTAATGCAATAATCAAATCAAATAATCCATAAAATCACACTTATATTTAAAATATTAAACTTGTGCATTAATTGCGCATATTGGAAAAAAAAAATTAGATGAAGACATTGTGTGACGCCTTTGAAATCTATAATTTGTAATCTATCATATAATATCTTATCTACCAAAGCAATTTTTATGAATTGATATTTAAAGAATGATTAAATGAGTTTAGTGGCAATATTGAAGAACCAAAACTATCAAATACCAAAAAGTCAAGGAGAGATAAGTGACTAGAATAGGAAAAAAAATGCAACCCAAGTACTTAAAGACCAACACAAGATGGCAACCTCAAAAGAGGAAGGAAAGATTGCTTTAGGAATCGCCAACATCCAAAAAATACAAACGGTAGCAGAAATGACTAATAAATAAAAATAAAAAGCAGCAATCTAAGAGAGAAAAACAAGAGAATCGGATCAAAATCGTCTCAATTAATCACTCACCTCTTCCATTTCCTGTTTGCAAGATTCTTTGCTTGTCCACCAAGCCGTGCCCTTTTCCCCGCCTTCGGTCTTTGTCTGTAAAGTGACAGTGAGTGAATGAGTATAGTAATTAAGGTGCAACAAAAAATGGCTTAAGCAATAAAATACAAGAACGCGTATTCCACATAGATATTAACTAATCATTATGATCTTTTTTTTTTTTGGAAAGGGTCTTAAGTAACTATTGAGTTTTTTTTTTTTTTCCTTTTGTGCAACTATGACCAAAACATTTGATATGAATTTCTCCATGGCTCATTAATGCAATAATCAAAATCAAATAATCCATAAAATAATATTATATTTAAAATATTAATTTTATGCATTAATTATGCATATTGGAAAAAATATTAGACAAAGACATCTTATGATGCCTTTGAAATCCATCATTTGTAATCTATCATCTAATATCTTATCTACAAAAGGAATTTTTATGAATTGATATTTAAAGAATGATTAAATGAGTTTAGTGGCAATATTGAAGAACCAAAACTATACAACACCAAAAAATCAAGGAGAGCTAAGTGACTAAAACAAAATAAAATAAAAATATGCAACCCAAGTATTTAAAGTCCAACACAAGATGGCAACCTCAAAAGAGGAAGGAAAGATTGCTTTAGGGATGACAAATATCCAAAACCAAATGGTAGTAGAGATAAGCAAGGAAAAGGATAAAAAGCAGCAATTTAAGAGAAGACACAAGAGAATTGGATCACAATCGTCTCAACTAATTCTTACCTGTTCCATTTCCTGTTTGTAAGATTCTTTGCTCGTCCGCCAAGCTGTGGCCTTTTCCCCGTCGTCAATCTTTGTCCATAAAGTGAGAGTGCGTCAATGAGTAAAGTAATTAAGATGCAACAAAAAATGGCTTAAGTAACGTAATTAGGAATGCGCATTCCACATATATTTTAACTATTCATTATGAATTTTTTTTTCTTTTTTGTAAGGATGTTTAGTAACTAATGAGATCTTTTTTTCTTATGTGGAACTATGATCAAAGCATTTTATAATAATTTCTCCACGGATCATTAATGCAATAATCAAAATAAATAATCCATAAAACCATACTTATGTTTAAAATATTAAATTTATGCATTAATTATGCATATTGGTTAAAAGATATAAGACGAAGACATTTTAAGATGCCTTTGAAATATATAATTCATAATGTATCATCAAATATCTTTTCTATGAAATAAATTTTATGAATTAATAATTAAAGAATGATTAAATGAGTTTGGTGGCAAGATTGAAGAAGCAAAACTATCCAACACCAAAAAGTCAAGGAGCGATAATTGACTAAAAAAAAAAAGAAGCAACCCAAGCAGTTAAAGTCCAGCACAAGATAGCAACCTTAAAAGAGGAAGGAAAGATTGCTTTAGGAGCCACAAATTTCTAAAACCAAAAGGTAGTAGAAATAGGTGAGTAATGCAAGAATAAAAAGCAGCAATCTAAGAGAAGAAACAAGACACTCCGACCACAATTGTCTCAACTAATCACTAACCTGTTCCATTTCCTTTTTGCAAGATTCTTTGCTCGTCGACCAATCTGTGGCCTTTTCACTGCCCTCACTCTTTGTCTGTAGAGTGAGAGTGAGTGAGTGAGTTAGTAAGGTAATTATAAGGTGCAAAAAAAAATGGCTTAAGTAACAAAATACAAGAATGTGCATTCCACATACATTTTAATTGTTCATTATGAATTTTCTTTTTCTTTTTTGTAAGGGTCTTAAGTAACTAATGAGTTCTTTTTTTTTTCTTTTGTGCAACTATGATCAAATTATTTTATATTAATTTCTCCATGGCTCATTAATGCAATAATCAAATCAAATAATCCATAAAATCATACTTATATTTCAAATATTTAAATATTTGCATTAATGATGCATTTTGGAAAAAAAAAACGAAGACATCTATGATGCCTTGAAATCTATAATTTATAATCTATCATTTAATATCTTAACTAAGAAGGCAATTTTTATGAGTTGATATTTAAAGAATGACTAAATGAGTTGAATGGCTATATTGAATAACCAAAACTATCCAAGACCAAAAAGTCAATGAGAGATAAGTGGGGAAAAAAATGCAACCCAAGTAGTTAAAGTTGAGCACAATATGGCAACCTCGAGAGAAGAAGGAAAGATTGCTTTAGGAACCGCAAATGTCAAAAGCAAACAGGAGTAGAGATAAATAAGTGATCAAGTATAAAAAGCAGTAATTTAAGAGAAGAAACAAGATAATCGAATTACAATCGCCTCAACTATTGACTCACCTGTTCTATTTCATGTTTGCAAGATTCTTTGCTCGTACACCAAGATTTGGCCTTTTCCCCGCCTTTCATCTTTGTCTGTAAAGTGAGATTGAGTGGGTGAGTAAAATAATTAAAATGCAATAAACATGGTTTAAATAAAAGAATACAAGAATTTGGATTCACATACATTTTAACTGTTCATTTTGAATTTTTTTTAAATTTTTTGTAAGGGTCTTATGTAACTAATGAGTTTTTTTTTTCTTTTGTGCAACTATGAACAAATATTTTTATAGTAATTTCTCCACAGCTCATTAATGCAATAATGAAAGAAAATAAACCATAAAATCATACTTATATTAAAAATATTCAATTTGTGCATTCATTATGCACAATGGAAATTTTTTTTGACGAAGACATCATATGATGCCTTTGAAATCTATAATTTGTAATTTATCTTCTAATATCTTATTGAAGGAAGCAATTTTTATGAATTGATATTTAAAGAATGATTAAAGAACTTTAGTGGCAATATTGAAGAACCATAACTATCCAACACCAAAAAGTCAAGTAGAGCTAAGTGACTAAAATAGAGAAGTATATAGCACCTAAGTAGTTAAAGTCCAACACAAGATGGCCACCTCAAAAGAGTAAGGAAAGATCGCTTTAGGAACCACAAATATCCAAAACCAAACGATAGTAGAGATAAGCGAGTAATTTAAGGATAAAAAGCAGCAATCTAAAAGAAGAAACAAGAGAATCGGGTCACATGTCAATTAATCACTCACCTCTTCCATTTCCTGTTTGCAAAATTCTTTGCTCTTCCACCACGCTGTGGCCTTTTCGCCGCCTTCGGTCTTTGTCCATGAAGTGAGAGTAAGTGAGGTATAATAATTAAGGTGCAACAAAAAATGGCTTTGGTAACAAAATGCAAGAATGCGCATTCCGCATATATTTTAACTGTTCATTATGAATTTTCTTTTATATTTTTGTAACGGTTTTAAGTAACTAATGAGTTCTATTTTTTTTTTCTTTTATGCAACTATGATCAAATCATTTCATATTAATTACTCCACAGCTCATTAGTGCAATAATCAAATAAAATAATCGATAAAACTATACTCATATTTACAATATGAAATTTGTGCATTAATTACAAATATTGGAAAAATACGAAGACATTATTAGATGGAGACATGCCTTTGAAATCCATAATTTGTAATCTATCATCTAATATCTTGTCTATGAAACAATTTTTATGAATTGATATTTAAAGAATGATTAAATGAGTTTAGTGGTAATTGGAAGAAACATAATAAAGTCAGGAGAGACAATTGACTAAAATAGAAAAAATGTGCAGCCTAAGTAGCTAAAGTCAAAACACAAGATGGCAACCTCAAAAGACAAAGGAATGATTGCCTTAGGAACCGCAAATATCCAAAACCAAAAGGTAGCAGAGCTTAGTGATTAGTGCAAGGATAAAAAGTACCAATATAAGAGGAAAAACAAGAGAACTGGATCACAATTGTCTCAACTAATCACTCACATGTTCCATTTCCTGTTTACAAGATTCTTTGCTCGGCCAAGAAGCTGTAGTCTTTTCCCCGCCTTCCGTCTTTGTCTGTAAAATGAGAGCGACTTAGTGAAGTAATCAAGGTGCAACAAAAAATTAACTTAAGTGACAAAACACAAGAATGTGTATTCCACATATATTTCAACTTCTCATTATGAATGTTCTTTTCATTTTTTGTAGGGGTTTCAAGTAACTAAGGAGTTCTTTTTTTCTTTTGTGCAACTTTGATCAAATTCTTCACGGCTCATTAATGCAATAATCGAATTAAATAATCCATAAAACTATACTTATATTTAAAATTTAAAATTTGCGCATCACTTATGCATATTGGAATAAAAAATTAGACAAAGACATTATTAAACGGAGACATCATATGATGCCTTCAAAATCTATAATTTGTTATCTATAATTTAATATCTAATCTATGAAATGCAATTTTTATGGATTGATATTTAAAGAATGAATAAATGAGTTTAGTGCAATATCGGGGAACCATAACTAACCAGCACCAAAAAGTCAAGGAGAGATAAGTGACTAAAATAGAAAAAAAAAAATACGCAACCTAAGTAGTTAAACTCCAACACAAAATGGCAACCTCCAAAGAGGAAGGAAAATATGCTTTAGGAACCGCAAATATCCAAAACCAAATGCTAGTAGAGATAAGTAATTAATGCACGGATAAAAAGTAGCAATATGAGAGAAGAAACAAGAGAGTCGGATCACAATCGTCCTAATTAATGACTCACCATATCCATTTCCTGTTTGAAAAATTCTTTGCTCTGCCACCGAGCTTTGGCCTTTTCCTTGCCTTCGGTCTTTGTCCATAGAGTAAGAGTAATTGAGTGAGTAAAAAAATTAAGGTGCAACGAAAAATGACTTAAGTAACAAAATACAAGAATGTGCACCACATATATCTTTAACTGTTCATTATGAAATTTCTTTTTATCTTTTGTAAGGGTTTTAAGTAACTAATTAGTTCTTTTTTTTTTTTTTGTGCAACTGTGAACAAATCATTTTATATTAATTTATCCACAGCTCATTAATGCAATAATCAAATCAAATAATCGATATAGCTATACTTATATTTAAAAATATTAAATTTGTGCATTAATTATGAATATTGGAAAAAATATTATACGAAAACATTATTAGATGAAGACATCGTATGATGCCTTTAAAATCTATAATTTGTAATCTATCACTTAATATATTATCCATGAAAATATTTATGAAGATATTTAAAGAATGATTAAATGAGCTTAGTGGCAATACTAAAGAAGCACAACTATCCAACACAGAAAAGTCAAGGAGAGATAAGTGACTGAAACAAAAAAAAAAAAAATGCAACCTAAGTAGTTAAACTACAACACAAGATGGCAATCTCAAAAGAGGAAGGAGAGATTGCTTTAGGAACTTCAAATATCCAAAACCAAGTGGTAGTAGAGATAAGCGAGTAATGCAAGGATAAAAAAGGGTATTATAAGAGAAGAAACAAGAGAATCGGAGCACAATCGTTTCAACTGATGACTTCACCTGTTCCATTTCCGGTTTGCAAGATTCTTTGCTCGTCCACCAAGCTATGGCCTTTTCACTGCCTCCGGTCTTTGTCCGTAAAGTGAGAGTGAGTGAGTGGGTAAAGTAATTAAGGTGCAACAAAAAATGGCTTGGGTAACAAAATACAAGAATGCTTATTCCACGTATATTTTAACTGTTCATTATGAATTTTCTCTATATTTTCTAAGGGTTTTAAGTAACTAATGAGTTCTTTTTTTTTTTGTGCAACCATGATCAAATCATTTTATGTTAATTTCTCCACGACTCATTGATGCAATAATCAAATCAAATATTCCATAAAACTATGCTTATATTTAAAATATCTAATTCGTGCATTAATTATGCTTATTAAAAAAATATATTAGACAACAAGTAAGTATGATGCCTTTGAAATCTTTAATTTGTAATCTATCATCTAATATCTACAAAAGCAATTTTTATTGATATTTAAACAATGATTAAATGAGTTTAGTGGCAATATCACTGAAAAGTCAAGGAGTGATAAATGACTAAATTAAATAAAAAAAAAATGCAACCTAGCTAAAGGCCAACACCAAGATCCTCAAAAGAGGAAGGAAAGATTACTTTAGGAACTGCAAATCCAAAACCAAACAGTAGTAGAGATAAGTAAGTAATGCAAGGAGAAAAAGAAGCAATCACATAATTTTTTAACTTTTCATTATTTAATTTTCTTTTCATTTTTTAAGAGCTTAATTAACTATTTCTCGCTTTTTGAAGACTTTGGAAGGCTTAACAGAATATATCAGGTCATCCATTACTTAAAGTAATGGATAATGATATTTAATGAAAGTTTTGAACTAAACAAACTCGTTGTATGCACAGTGGCTCCGCACTTTGAAAATATCATATTACCCTTCTACACTTTGGCACTTGCTATACCACACAAACTTTGAAAAATAATAGATTACTTTCCAAACTTTCATTTTTGTTTCAGCCGTTACTTTTTCCGTTTGTTTGACCGGGACATGTTAACTGAAAATGCACTAACTCATTTAGAGCGCAATAACATCTATTCCATGTTTTATGAAGTTAAGAAAATACAAAATAATGCATAGCTGATAAAATTAGTTAAGAAAATTCTTGAGTCTGCCCATTTTAGGTAACGCTTAATGGTTATGCAAATTCAAAAACTAATGGATGCAACAGTAAATCTAAGCTTTATTTTCTTTTTTTTTTTTTTTTGTGGGGGGGAGGGGTTTGTGTTTGGTAATCTATAATTTTTCAAAGTTTGCAAACTATTGTGCAACAATATTAAAGTCCAAGAGGGCAATTTTTGCTAAACATTGTGACATCAAAATAAACACAAATAATATTACATAATATAGAACACTCAGTTACATAAACAAAATAAACTTAAAAATTACAGTTTATATTACTTCTATATGTGTATTTACTTAATTTATACCAAACGACATTTCAAATTATAAAGAACATGTCCGAAGAACTCTTATGCATTGGAAATCGTTTAGAGATCTCTCTAATGGTTTTTTTGTCGTTGGATTAAAAAAATATTTTTCATGAATGTAAATTTCAGAATAATGTTTGACTTTTTGCAGTTTGTGTTGTTTTACCAAAGCATAGCATCGAACGGAAACTAAAACAAATCAATTCACGCACATCTACTGTATATTGATGAAGAAAATGCCACACCTTGTCTGACTTGGATTCAAAGTTAGATGTATCCAGAGGAATCTCCTGTACATAGCGCAACAAAGGCATTCCAGGAATGCTGGTACCTGATAAGTTCAACTCTATTAATGATGTTAAATTTCCAAGTGAACCTGGAAGTTCTGTCAACCCTCTACATCCCGACAACGAAAAGTGCTTAAGCTTCACCAATGCCCCAATTCTTTAGGCAATTTTGTAAGACCCCTGCACTCTTCGATCTTCAACTCAATCAACGACACTAGATCTCCAATGAAGCTTTCAATTCTCTCTAGACTGAAACAGTTTGCAAGAGCCAACCTCTCTAAATGCGAGCATTTGGAGAAATCTGGGATTGTTGTTATGCTAGAGCACCGAGTAATAGATAGAACTTTCAAATTTTGTGCCCTCTGTAAAAATAGATGGCATTTTAATTGTAAGAACATCATATAGGACACATGGGAACTGTCGAACTAGAATGAAAATGCGTAATTTACCTTAATCAAGTCCCATGCTTTTGAATCGTCCTTGAAGTCAATAGTGTCAAGTTTACAAACAACAAGATGATCCAAATACATATTGTCTGCCCTAAAATCTCGAGGAGAATGCCAAGTAAACCATCTCAAATTTGAATGACACCTTGCAAAGTCCCCAACATAAGTTCCCCAGTGTAGCTCGAGGAATCTTAAGTTTTGTAACCTTTCAAACTCTTCATTTGTAATTTCTATGGAGTCGGTAGATCTAAATATCTTAAGCGCTTGAATCTCGTCCTTCCTCTGAAAGTGAAATTTTTGAAATAGAAGTTTGTCAACTTCCAACACCTATGTTTTACAACTCAAATGAACAAGAGATAAATTATAAAGATCTAAACAAAAAGGGAATCTTTCAAGTCCAAAATATACGATTTCTATTTGAAAATGGGACATTTCTTACTTACCTTTTTGGTTCTTATGATTTCAAGGGCTTCTTGTGCAATCCACAACCTACTACGCTTTCCTAGATTGAAAGGACTTTCTTTGCGGACGAACAATACGCCTTCCCAATTCTATAAGTTGATCATGCATCCAAATCTTATCATTGTCCAATATCTTTATCAAGCACCTATCAGTAAGTACTTTTAGTCCTCTTATGGGATAAAATTGACAATCGGTCCACATGTAAATTGCATCAGTCTTATTCTCATTGAACAAGAAGCACGCTATATCGAGAAAAATTTGTTGCTGATATTTGTCTAGGTTATCATAGCTAATCCTCAACGTCTCCATGATGTCTTCATCAGGTACTTCCCTTAACTTGACCAACGTCTCTTTCCAAAATGCTTCATCTTTCCCATTAAGTAAAGAACCTATTACTTCTATAGCCAAAGGGAGCCCTCCCAAAACTGAGACAATTTTACTTGAAAGCCCATGATAAATATCAGAAGGAAATTCTCTACCAAAGGCATGCTGACAAAAAAGCTTAAGTGCTGGAGCACTATCCATCTTTAGCATCTCATAGCAAAGAATTTCACCTTTAAGTCCCTTAACATTCAGAACAATTTTGTTTCTTGTTGTAATGATTATCCTAGACCCCGAATGTAATGAATAACCTCCTATTAGTTTCTTAATGTGCTCTTTTTATCAACATCATCCAAAACTACAAGGACATTCTTAGTGCCGAGTGTTTCTCCAATACTTCTCATTGCTTGCTCACTATCCATTAATTGTTCTGCAGATCCAGAACCAACAACGTCTGATAGTAATTTACTTTGCAACTGGACTATGCCCTCCTTGGTCAAGAAGCTTTCTCGAATGTTCTCAAGGAAGCTACAACGCTTTCCAAAGTGGGAAGATAGTTTATTGAAGATGACCTTGGCAATCGCTGTTTTACCAATACCACCCTTTCCATAAATTCCAATGACCCGCACATCCTGATGGCTGACATCTAATAACTCTGTCAAGTGTTTTACCTGATCATCAAGTCCAATTAAATCTTCAGTCACTGACCTTCGTTTTATCTCCAGCTTCCCCAAAACCTTTTCAACGACTAATTTGACAATCGCCGCTTGGCTGTCATGCATACAAGCACTTTCATTAGTTGACTAGATTAATTTCTTATACACGCATCCCACGTGATTTTTCTTCCCATAATCCTAGTTTCTTTGTGTAATTGATGTTTCTTGAGGGAAACTCACAAATTTATACAGAATAAAGTCGGCACCATATGGGATCTCTGATGTTTTTGGTCTTTTCTCCGTAAATAGAAAATGGAAACTGATACTCTTATCACATGGGTGGAGGTGGGGTTGAAATCTCTGTCTGAAGATACAGATTGTTTATTTTAATATGTGAGAATGCAGATCAAATTGAAGTTATTGACATTGCAGGGGAAAATTTTGGGGAAGAAATTAAAAGTAGAGGATGTAAGGTTGAATGAGAGCAGCAATTGCAGGTCGTTTTCAATATTTTCCTTTAAAAATAAATAAGAGAAATCATTTCACAGGGCAACTTGTATCCCCTAAAACAGAAAAAGAAGAAATAGGTAGGGATCTTGAATGAGTTTTACCTTTGACCCTTTTCACATCCCATCCCTTGATTTCATCAACTTCTGCAAGAGCCTTTCTCCAAGCCTCTACTTCCTTAGGAAAGTCCTCCTTGTGTTTCTCAAAGGCAGTGCTATAAAGTGGAGTCCTAAGTTTAACATCCTCAGGTTCCACATCAAGAAAAATGGGAAGAATACTTTTTTGGTCCTTGGACTTAGAGACATTGTCTACTATGAGTGCAAGCTCTTGAAGGCACTGTTTACTGGAAGCATAAGTCCGAGAGAAGATGGGTATGTAAAGTATGGAGTTGTTGATAGCATGTAGGAGGTTCTCACCAATCACTTTGTCAACAAGGAGTTCATCATCCTCCTTGTATACACGGACTCCGGCATCTACCAAGCCGTGGTAGAGGAAATCTGTGAATGCATGACGAGTGTCGGAACCTTTGAAATTCAAGAACACTTGGTACTCACCTCCTGATGCTCGCGTAACATCACAACTCATTCCGGCCTCTGAGTTTGCCATAGGTAGGAAGCTTAATATTTCCAGAAGTCTCTCTCTCACCTGAAGAGAAAAAAGGTTGGTGTGGTGTGGCCTAGCTAAGACATGAGCTGAGGTTTTGGAGATGATCGAGGCAAGAGAATAGCAATACCTAAAAAGCAATAGGGTACCAATACCTAAAAGCTTGGCCGGCTCACTTTAAAGTCAAGTTTAGTTGTCTATTTCTCACCTAACGTTCTGCATTAGCAGGGAGACAATAGGATGCCTTAGACTTTTTAACAACTTTGGAAATTTTTAAAGATTCCTTGGGAGACCATGAAGGCCAATCAGTAGTCATTCTACTTGAAAAAAACAAAAATCTAAATAAATAAAAAAATCAATAGAAGGGGACAGATAGTGGAGTCAGGCGGCACATGGGAAGGGCCCATGCGTAGAGAGAGAGAGAGAGAGAGAGAGAGAGAGATTTGAGTTTGGACGCTAGTAAAGGGAGCGAGGGATGAGCCAAGGGAGCATGGGGAGACGGTGTAGCAGCATTGAATTGTTCAGCACGTTCAGCACGTTCAGCACATTCAATGGATACAAAAGGTTGTAGTTATCCAATCATCATGCCATGTCGTTCGGTTCCTCTAAAGTGGTAATGCGTTTTTCTTTTTAATTTTTTATGAATACAAAAGGTTATCGTAAGAGGCAGACGAATTTAGAGATAATATCGAATCGAGGGCCAACAGTCCTCAACCGGTGCAAATTCTTCTAAACCCTTACCATGCACAACCTTGGAATGTTCATTTTAATTGATTTATCATATAAGAATTCTATACTCATTTTAACTTGCCTCTTACACAACCAAAATTCTTGATTTTGGGATTTGATTATACTAGTTATTCAACTAATACCCTTTTTGCACCAAACTCGATCAATTATTAATTTAGTGTCCAATGCAATCTTTATCTAATTATGAGTCCTAAAGTTCTCATTCGCTAAGTGTCTATGCGATTTTTTTATGTTTATTATGATTCTAGTGTGTAACCTAACCTTCCAACCAAGAAAAATGAATCACTACACAAAATTGAATACAAGAGAAATCATAAATAGATCAAGAATAATAATGAAAGGTGAGTAAAAAATAAAGTACAGTAAGATACAATGTTGGGCAAAGAATATTACATGGCCTAATTGTTAAGTTTCAGGACAGTATCCCCGTGAGATAAAAATCAAATCATACAATTTTTTTTATAAATAAAAGCTAATCTAAATCTACTAAGCCTAAACTAAACCTTGAGAGTACCATGAAATTCCCTAAACAATATAAATAATAACTAAATGACACTAAACTAAATCTAATACTAACATCTAACAATCTAAAATAGGCCTATTTTTATTATTTTTATGATTTTTATGATTTTTATGATTTTTTTATTTCTTTAATTTTTAATCAAAGGGGACACGGACCGAGCCCTGGGCTCAGTCCGAATATGTACTAAACTAGGGTTTTGTATATCTGGGCCAAGCACACAAATGGGTTTTCCATGACCAACCTCTTCAGTGGACTCAAACCACCAAATAAGTCTGCCCAAACCCACCTAAACTAAACCAAGCCGAAGCTCCCTAAAACCAGATCGAGCCCAAATTTACTAGAACAAGATTCAGCCCAACTCACACTAAACACTAATTCAGCCTTTTTATTGTTCTCTCTCCCCCCTATTTGTTAGGTCTATATTTTCTTCCTAACCAAGTAAGGAATACCGACATCATACTTTGTAGTTTATGTTGGCTTACTACAGAGTAGCAATTTAAGAACTTACTATGGTTCAACTCTCTCTCTCTCTTTATTATCTTCATATATCTTTTTTTTATTGTTTATTTTCTTAAGACTTTTTGGTAATTAGTCAATTTTTGATTATTTCTATTCTTTTGTTCCTCAAAAAAAAAAAAAGAAAAGAAATCCGTTTGGTCACATCAGTTAATTTTTCTATTCCCAAAAACATATCAATGCCCAAGGAATAGATTTAGAACAAAACTAGGGAATAAAAAAAAAAATTACTTCCTTTATTCCCGAGAACAATTCTAGAATCAAACCATTTTTTTTTTTTTTCTTCTTCCTCCTTTAGCTAGTCAAACGGGCTCGGTGATGGCTGGCAACGACCAAAAACAAGGTAAGGTAACCTCGTCGAAGCCTCGCCAACTCTCAACGAGCCTCAACCTCCTCAAATTTGGGCGACCAAGGCAAGGCCGACCTCACCAAGGGCCGGTGAGGTTACCAATGACTAGGCGAGAGGGGGAAGAAGAAGAAAAGAAAAAAATAAAATAAAAAGAAAGAAAAATATCATAAAATTATTTAAAAATTTAAAAAAATCTAATCCATAAAAAAACTTGGGGGTCATAATAAGCGCATTCTTATTCTTTTTTATTCCATGAATAGAAATTTTATGCAATTATTAAATGTGTTCGAATGCTCAAAAACTCGTCTAGGAAACAAGAGTTAGAACAAACTATTTTTGAGCATAAATTATCTCTGGGATCATGGTTATCAAATGCACCCTTATTATTTTCAATTCTTCTTCTTTGGACACGTACATTTCTCTTTTAAATGTTCTTCATTCTCAGATTCTAACAAGCTTACTCGTACATCGATGCCAAGCAAAATGCAAACAAGGTTAACATTCAAACCTCCATCTACTTAGCTAGAATCACCGGTGCATTACCGGTGACAATATTTGGCCCTCATCAGACTGTCATTCCCACCCACCAGCCACAACCTCTCAAACACAGTGAGTAGAGATGTGGAAGTAGGGGTGATCGGGTCTAGGGTGGGTAGGGTCCAGACCTAAACCATATACTCAACCCTGTTATAACTGGTTCCTCTTTTTTGGACCATGTACCCTACCCTATTTTTATTGGACCCTCTTTTGGACCCGACCCTGATTTTTCGGTCCGAGAACAGGATCAACCCTATTTTCATTGGAACCTATTTTGCAACCGTTCGATATCATATACGGCTTTGAATTTTATATTAATTAGCGAAAAAACAACAATGTAATCCTCCTAACATTATAAGACAAAGCAAAAATCCTAACAATACATAAACATTAACAACAAATATTGATTTAATATTATTCTCATTCCCACAAAAATTTCTGATATGATATAATGTGCTTGCTCATGCGACAAAACTCTTATCAAGAAGATATCTTTCTTAAGTTGGACTGAAAATACTTTAATTAGTGCTATGATAATTAGTAACGCTTGTCCTGCGACTATAATAATAGTTGAAGGTGGGACCATTAAAAAAGAAAAACAATACATGAGAATAATTATTTTTAACAATTCTTTCAAAACAATTCTCCCCTTAACTTGATTTAAAGATAAACTTTCTTTTTTTAACAATTTTTCGAAGACAAAGATATTCAAAGGCATTATATAGAGAGACGATTTTTTTTTTTAAAGGGTAAAAATCGGTTCCAAAACCGGTCCGATTCCGGGTAGGTCTTTGTTTGGACCCTGTTCTCAGACTGGTTTCAACCGGTTCCCAAAAACCGAAACCGGTTCCCGGACCGGTTTAACCGGGAACTGATTCCTGACCCTGTTTTTCGGCTGGTCCGGTCCGGGTTCCGGGTAAACCCGATCCGGTTGCACACCCCTATGTGGAAGTATAACGCGGTAAAGGACTTAATCAAAAATGTCATCGGAAAGGCGTGCTCAAATCATCGATCCCAAACCGTATTTTTGCCGATGACCACCATCTGCAGTTGCAGGTATATGCAATACACGGGACAGAACAATCACGTGTTGAGTTTCACTCTCGGTAACATCCTATGAACATCATTAATACACACTCAGATTGAACGATTTCTGGAACCGATTCTCAACAAAATCTCAGAGGCATATCATCAAACAACTGATAGGCAATTGTTTAAGGCAGTGATTCTAACCATCTCGAACTCAGATCCATGGCTAAACTCTATAAGGACCAATGTGAGATATTAAAAATCAAATAAGTAACATCAAACAACTACTATTAATTCCAAGCAGAGAGGAAAAGCATTTCAGCATCACCTACATCAAAGCAGAGCTTTGGAGATTAGAGACATTACCTTGTTATAGAATCTGATTGAAGTCGCGGTTTGGTAGTCAGGAGCTTCAGGAAGTGCTAACTAGTAGAATCAGAATCCGATGGATAAGAATCGAGTAAGATTGAAGATCTTCGAGTTAGTCAATTGCAGAACAGGATAGAACAGGACGCGTCCTGTGCTTTCCCCGAACTAGTGCTGGTGGAGGATAAAGATGACCAGAGACCTCCGAGACAGATATTGAGCTTCGGAATTCAGATCAGCAACAACTAAGGGGATAAGAAGAACATTTTGCTTTAATTTTTTTTTTTAAAAGCACCGAGGAGCACACTGGCGCCAGGAGCAGGAGACCGAATCTGCCGTTCGAAAATCCTGGCAGCCATGTTGCTGCTCCTAAACATCCCAGCCGAAACAGCCAAGTACCGAGCGATGATGCGTCGAGGCGACCACCCAAGAACTCCTCTACCGCTCTCTCCAGCTTTAGCCGACCGACCCACCAAGCTTTCACACACCCACGCGAGCGAAACCAAGCCACCTTCAAATCAAGAAGCAAAAGCGACTCAAATCAGAAGCAGCGACGGCAATAGACCCGTCCCCTGTTCAACGGCCGAGTCGCGGCGGCGGCAACCACTGGAAGCGAGATCCGCATTCTGGACGAAGCTCTGAACGGACCCGCAACTCGATCGTTCCCGCTCCGAGACGGGACCCAGAAGACGAAGAAGAAGCAGCTGCGAGCGAGAGGAGCTGGGGAGAGCTCAATTTGGGACCTTTGAGAGAGCAGCGGAAGGGACGAGGGCTTGGCTCTTCTGGGTCGATGGAAATATAAGCCTTTAAAGTGTTTGCGTCGAAGTCTTTACTGTGTTTGTGTCGAACAATGTTCCGACCCTATCCTGATCCAAAACATGTATTCTGCTTGTTTTATAATTATTACCCAACTGGTATTAAGATCCAAAACATGTACTATACAAGCATATACTATGCTTATTTCATGTTCGGGTTGTATTCGGGTCATTTTGAGATTGGGTCGGATTGGGTTTTTTGAACAGCCCTATATGTACATTAGCAATATTAAAAAAAGAAAAAAGAAAGAAAGAAACTAACGATTAACATTTAGTTAAACACGGAGAAAATCATATAGTTTACCCAAAGAGACAAAAGATTCCACATACAAGCCACAAGCACATTCAAGCGAGAGAGAGTGGGGGAGGGTGGATGAGCGGTCCTTCCAAACCCAGGGAAAAGTATAAAAAAATCATCCAAACTAATGCCCTCTGTTAGCAAGTAGGAGATTCGTCAAACAGGTAGATTTGGTCGGGTTTGAGCGAAGTCAAAAGTGGACTAATCCAAATTCATCAATTTAACCCATTATGACCAATTTTCATACAATACAAATTTAGTGACCCATACTTAACTCGACCTGTATTACTAAAATACTTCCATATATATCCAAATTGAGATGAGAACATGAAATGAACAAGTGCAGATCGAGTGAGGGTGAGTAAGAGTCATAGAAGTTAGTTGGGTCTAAGTAAGTTATGAACCATTTGATATTTATATTATTTTAGGTTTTACCATTCTATAATCAATCCATATAACAACTTAGGCCATCAAATATGGATTAAGAAATAGGCCTATGACTCATTTTGATAGGTCTAGTAAGTAACAACCAATGAAGGTTGTTATCCTTCAAATGACAATGAGTTTAATCATAACGCCCAAGACTTTTCAACAAGTAAAAATAATGTGGATTCCTTGGGGATTATAACACAAATTTACTGCTTTCCAGATAAATTCTCAATTTTTTTTCTTTTTTGGCTAGATAAAATATGGGAAAAGTATAAAAAAAGGTTTTAAACCTTGCATTAGTACAAAATTAGTCATAAACTTTTTATTGGTGTAAATTTTGTTATAAACCTTTTGACCTAATGTTAATTCAATCATTCCTATTAATTTTGGCCGGATATTGCTAACGTGGACGTCGACCCACTCACATGGTATACCCAAATACCGATATAAATAACTTTCAATAATATTTTAATATTTTTTCGAATTATTATTTTATTTTTCCTTTTTCCTTTTTTTCTTTCCCTTTCTTCTTCCTCCAACTAGTCGCTGGAGTGGTAATTGGCAAGAGGCAAGGGCTATCAAGCCTCGCCTCACCTCACCCCTTGCAAGGCGTGAGTCCTCGCTAGTGGATTTGGCGAGGACTAGCCACACTAGGAGCTAAGTGAGGCTCACCCTCACCAACCATGCGTGAGGTTGCCCTCGTGACCTTTGGCGAGGCTTGTTAGCCCTTGCCTCTAGCTAGTCGCCAAGGTCTAGTGACCACCTAGAGGAAAAGGAAGAGAAGGAAAATAAATAAATAAATAAATTTGAGAAAAATATTAAAATATTAGTAAAAATTATCTATGTTAGTGTTAACCATGCTACGTAGGTTGGTCAGCAACCACATTAGCAATATCTTGCTAAAATTAGTCAAAATGACTAAATTAATACTTGGGTAAAAGGTTTAGGACTATAGTGACACTAATACAATAGATTTAGAACATTTATGATACTTTTCCATGAGATATGTGCTACCCCATAGGTCCAAGGCTGCATTTGCTAGAAATGAATCAAGCTTCCACCTTCTTAGAACCATATTAGCATTCTATAAGCATCTCTATGGATAAATAACTTCATAAGTAGCAACTAATGACTTTTAGGGGTGATCGGTTCCTGATCTAGTCCGGTTTCAAGATGGAATCAGGAATTGAACTGAGTGGACCGGTTCCCAAAATTCAAAACTAGGGACCGGACCAACTGGTCCTAGGATTGGGCTGGCTAGTCTTAGGACCTAGAATCAGACCAATGATCCGTCCAGTCTAATAAACTGGTTTTTTTTTTCCCACTATTTAGAACTAGACCAAGATAGTGTTTTGTTCACTATTTTTTTGAAAAGATATTAAATAAAAAGTATAATTAGTTGGTCCGGTTCGATTCTCCATTAGAACCAAGAATCGGACCATTGAGACACCAGTTTCACTCTTAAGAACTAGGAACCGAACCGATACTCCTAGGAACTAGACCAAATCGACCAGTCCAGTCCAATCCGGTTGGTCCGGGCGGCTCCCGATTCAAACGATCCATTATTCATACCCCTAATGACTAGTGCTTTGTATATGTACATAGAGGATGTCAAGCTGATAGAAGGCAGGAAAATAAGAAATTAGACATCCATTATATTATCTTACCTTTGTAAACCAGAATACATAAAGTACATACTCGACCTTTTTTAGTAGTATATATGATTTTAAGAAAGCGGTATATCATCTAAAGATATTGTTTTATTGAATTAATATAAATTGATGATGCACAAGATTAGTTGAGCCTGATAGATTGTGAGTTACAGTCCAGTTTCATACCTATAACGAGCTGAAAATCCCCTCAATATGGACGGGCTCCCTATATGGTAAAGTCAACGGGAGAATCTTTCTAAAAAGAATAGAAGTGATTTTTCTCGTCTAATTTCAGGGAAGAAACAAAGAAGCCTCACTAAAATTTGAAGTTAATGTCGAGAATTTGTCTCTGTCCGTGCTTCGAGCATGTTATGCCTTCGTGCGTGTTTTCGAGTTTTACTCGTGTTGCGAATTGCGATTCCTGTTACCCCTTTGTCACCACATCACTCATCTTATCTCTTCTATTATTGTTCAGTGTTGGATTGGGTTAGACGTCTTGATTGGGCTGGCACCGATCCTTATATCCATGAACGCCTGGTCTTCCGCTCTAATTTAAGTCATTCCGTGTCCCTTTGACTATTGGGACCATGTACCAGGAACACCTAAATCGCAATTAATGGTATTTGAGCAAAGGAATCGTGTCACGGTTCAGCCCGTGTCACAACCATAAGAATGCCTTATATTTATTTTCATAATGTTTTCGGATTGTACTGGACGCTATACTCGTAAGAGACGCTACACCGTATTGGAATGTATATGACAAAGTCAGTGTAGCCATCTATCTCAAAGTAAGAAAAATCATGGTTTCTCTTAGTCTCGGTGGATTCCTAATGTGATGATCTGAACGGGTCAATCACGAAAAATTAAATGACTATCCAGCCGTTCAGCTGATATTAGAATCCCAGTCTTTGTTGACTCTGACTTCCTCATATAACATGTACGATGTCAATCGTTGTAGTCTTCTCCTTCTATCAAGTCGCTGGGGGAGCACATAGAAGAGGATTATCGGCTCGCATCAAGTGGCTTCTCCTAATCAACGGACGTGTCCCTTTAATATTTTTGGGCCCATTACTTGTACAACAAATTTTAAAAATTTTCAATTTCAACAAAACAGGGGTTGTTGTCAAGGATGTCGATGTTCGATACTGAATGAGTCGACTCTGGCGGCCATCTTAAAGCCAGATGCTACCAGTAAAACGCAACCATGCAGCCCAGATTGAGCTTGAAGAGAGAAAATGGAGAGGAGGCTTTCCAAAGCAGCAGCTCAAGGAGATGTGGCTTCTTGGCTGGATTTGCTCAAGAACGATCGACTGATTCTTCATGTATGTATGATGTGGTCTTTCAATGAGAGTTACTACACATAGCAGCAAGCGTTGGACATGAGTAATACGTTGATGAGATTCAGGATCAAAAACCCGAGCTTGCAGGAGAGTTGGATTCTCAGAAATTATAATCCCTATACCTCGCGACAACTAAAGGTGGCCTTGGAGTAGTGAAGATATTATTGAGTGTTAATGCAGACACGTGCTACGCTTGTGACAAATATGGTAGGAACCCTCCGCATATTGTAGCAGTTAAAGGCCGAGTCGATTTTCTAAAGGAACCGTTCAAGTGAGTCCCGATGGAGCATGGCAAGACTATCCGCATTTACGCATAAAGCATAATAATTTGGAAGCTTTCTAGCTTTTGGTAGAAACTGTTGGAGAGCATAAGTTCAATAATTTGAAGAACAACGATGGTAACACTATGTTGCACCTAGTTACAGCAGATAAGTATACTGAGGTAAGTAGAAATGCATTAATCCCATCTTATACTATAAAGCGCCTATAATTGACTTTTCTTTTGTATCTCCATAAACCAATCCATTTAATCTGGGGTTCACCTTCTTATATAGTCCCTTGACACATCCAATCCTTGATCTGGGCAGACAATAAATTTCTTCGTGTCTTGTACAACAATGGAAGCGAACTCTCTAAATTTGAATGATCTGAAGGCATATGTCGTTTTGGCACTCCATGTCGATGTCAATCATCCAGTAATTTTTGGCAAGGTACTACCCAAGGTGACAGTTCAACAAATCCAAACACTGGGATTTTTTTTCACATGGCTGATGATTATCCAATAGGATACTTACATTTCCTTGGCGGTTAGCCCATTAGGCTTTCTTGAATTCCTCAGCATCATCATGTTACTTGTGAGCGGCCTCCCCATTTTTTTATTTTTGGGTCTGAAGCAGCCCTCCTTTTTGAGGCGTAGCTTTTTGCATGTGGATTTTGATGGTGATCACGTGGATTGCTATCACATCCATAGTGGTCGCCTATGGTCTCTCGATAGCGGTCTTCATGATAAGCCAATACGTGCAATATCGGGATAAGTACAACGGGAGTACCAAAACTTGGCACAAAGGGACACTTAAGTACCAAAAGTTACAAAAGATACACTCAAGTGCCACTTTTCAAAAAAAATGGATCACTTGAGTGCCAAGTCGTCGGAGCTCTGCCGGAAATCCTACGTGCCAATTTTTTATTAATATTCTTGCCAATGTGACTCGCCGGAGATCCACCTCAGCTAACCCTCACCCAAAACGACGCCGTTTCCAAGCAAAGGCCCTAAAATGGCCAAAACGGCGTCGTCTCCCCATTTTCATCTCATATTGCCGACTAAATCCCTAAATCAGCCAAATTCCCCAAGAAGAGCTCGAACCCTAATTTCGATTTGCCCCAAAAATCCCTCAAGCACTCAAATTATTTCAATTAACCCCAGATCCCACCGAAGCGAAGGAGAAGGCAAGCACGAATTCGTCTATTGTTGTGGGTTACTGAGCGCTAAATACTGGAAATGCAGAGCAGAATTTTAAGCAGCAGCTCGAATTCGTCTCATCGAAGCGACAGAGAAGGCGAGTGCGAACGTTTCTGTTATTGTGGGTTGCCGAGTCCAAGAAGAACATCGTGGACTCGAATGAATCCCAGGAGAAGATTCTATGGATGTGCTAGATATAAAGAAGGGTCGAAGTGCAAATACTTCAAATGGATCGACGCGAAGTTCTCTAACCGAGCGACAAAAGTGATATTAGACCTACTTGATGGGCGGCGTCAACCTCCATCTACATTTGTGGACAACTTGGACGACGTTGACTCAAAGCAAGTTGAAGCATCTTCGGCTAATTATTTGAAGAATGAAGTCTCAAAGCAAGCTGAAATATCTTCAGTTAATTATTTGTTGAAGAATGAAGTTTCAAGAATGAAAATTGAACAAAAGTGTTATCAAATGTTTATTATAGTGTTTTTTTGTTATATAGCCTACTTAATGATCAAATGTAAAGCACTTGAAGATAAAAAGAAGTTTCTTCAGCTGCCATAGTTGAAAATGAGTTGATAAATGTACTATTTTATTTGTGTTTGTGTTGTCCACACCATCGATCGGCTTTGAGAGAGGTCAAGAAAAGGGAATGATGAGATGATACACATGTAGTTGGTTTAGGTTTGCTGCTTGCTGCCATAGGGAGGCCTTGTTCTTATTCGCAATGTTAACCTTAACCCAGCTGAACTGGAGTTGGTTTAGGTTTGCTGTTTGCTGTATCATAGGATAGGCACGAGCTATTACTTAAGTGCCATAAGTTGTATTTAGTGATCACTTTAGTACTAGTCAAATTAAAGAAAAGATCACTTAAGTGTCAGGTTATTGTTGAAAATGATCATTTAAGTGCTAGTCGATGCTTAAAAGTGAACACTTAAGTGTCAACTTCTCCAAGAAAGGAGCACTTAAGTGCAAGTTATCAGCTCTAGCACGAACTGATGCAAGATTTACAGAATGCACACTTGTATCAGGTGCTGCACAAACCCCCCAAACCACCACTACAAACCCACCACCAACAGGCATGAACCTTCAACACAACCAGCTCTAGTACGACTAGAGTATGAACCACCACCACCATCATAGCATGATTGCACCAAGCACCACCTGGTGCAAGATGTGCAAACTGCACACTTGCACCAAGTGTTGCAGGGGCCTCTTGCATCACCACACACCCACCACCAACAATCACCAACCATCAGTAGAGCAAGTAAAGCAGAATGTAAATCAAAACTATCAAAAACATAACAACAAAAATTGATAAGTAGCAAGATCATTTCATTGATATCTGATTTCAAGTCTCACCAACATAGTGACAAACCAAAAAAAAAAAAAAAAAAAAAATCATCCACAACAAGTTGTAACAAAACCAGCCCTCCTTCTTATCAATCAATATCAATATGCACAGGCCCCCTTCTTCGTGCTCCTTTCGATGGACCTTGATTTATTATCCTTGCACTCTTTCTAACTGGACGTACAACTTCCTCTTCAATTGTCTCTTCATGCACTGATTCAGATGGAGCTGCAATTGTCTCAGGATGAACTGATTCAGATGGAGCTGGTGCTGAGTTGTTGGTCTTTCTTGTTGGCGCAATCGATGTCGTCTTCTTTTTTGGCGCAGCCCATGTCGTCTTCTTTTTTGGTGCAGCCGATGTCGTCTTCTTTTTAGGTGCAGCCGATGTCGTCTTCTTTTTTGGTGCAGCCAATGTTGTCTTCTTTTTTAGCGCAGTCGATGTTGTTTTCTTTTTTGGCGCGGCTGTTGATTTTTGAGTAGGGCCTTGAGAAATAAGAACCTCCGAACTTCTCCCGGGCTAAAAAAACACAAGTAAATTATAAGCAAAAATTCGCACAATTTATTAAATGCAGGCAATAAAACTTACATTAAGAATGACTGTTCCAGTACGGTCATTTGTATAAAGGCCATAACCATATTGTCTTAGTCTCTTCCCAATAGCCCCTCTTGTTCGAATTGGAGCATCACGTTCAGCATATTGTGATTTATTATCCCTTTTTTTGGTCTGTGATTTCTTGGGCCCTTCTTTTTACCCTTTAGTTAGCCCTTCATGTGGCTCTTCTAATGGACGTTCAGTTTCAGTTACATTTGGTTCTTCAGGTGCAACAGGGGCTTCTTCAACCAATTGTTCAACTAGGCGTCTTCTGGGTGGCCTTCTTGTAGCTAGCCCTTCAGCTGGCATTTTGGTAGCTAACCCTTCAACTACCCTTCTTCTAGTTATCCTTCTCGTATCTAGTCTTTCGACTTCACCAACACTTTCACCTAGCCCGTGTGGTAGCCCTTCTATTGGCCTTTCTGTTGGCCCTTCTATTGGCAATCGAGCTGGAGCTTGCCCTCTTCGAACCTAATAAAGACATTATGAATATAACATCAGCCCATATAATAACGTAAAGGAAAACTAAAGAAGTCATTGAACTTACTGGGTATTTTTTCCTCAGCTAAGGAATGGTTGACTGAACTGGCCCTTGTACAGTTTCAACCAATCCTTCAGGTACAACTGGAACCATTTCAGCTAATCCTTCAGGTGTCATATTCGTCACCTGACAAACACATTAAAAATACCTGCTAATTATGCTATGTACAAATATGTAATAAACCAAAAATAACATAAACAAAGATATCATAACTTACGGGGTTTCTTGTCGTTGACTGATGAATAGTGGACTCACTTTGCCCTTCTGTTTGGCCTTCAGTTGTCGTTCTACCTGCCCTTTCACTAAGCCCTTCCACTGGCCTCTCACCTGACTGTTCTTGCTGCTTTCTCAATTGACAACCTTTAGTATTGTGCCCTGCTACATGGCAATAAGAGCATGTCATCTTCCCACCTGTCCTACTCATTCTTTGTTGACCCGAGACCTCCCCCTCCGACATTCTTCGTCTTCGTTTTGGCCTTCCCATTTGCTTCTTCAGCGGCAAAGGTTGAGGTGCTTCATGATTTGTTAGCTCCCAAAACTTGCTACTTCTGATTGGCTGCATCATGAATTGGTATGAAGCAAGATATGTCGTTTTCTTGTACCAATTATCAATATAATCGTCCACGTTATGGCCTTTCAATTGGATGGCACATATGGCATGTACACAAGGAATTCCACTTAGTTGCCATGCTCGACATGAACAATTTCTCCTACCTAGATGGACAACATACTTATCAGAACCCTTCATTATCTCATATCTTTCATCCCCATTCCAGATGAGATGACAATATCTACTTACAACCAAGTTCTCATCCAATTTCTTGGCAATCCTAGGACCATATTGCCTAGTCCACTTCGCAGCCTCATCTCTTTGTTTGTAGAGCCGAGTCATGACCAATACTCGTATATCTTCAAGCATTAAGATGATTGGTTTGCATCTCGCATCAATTATTCTCCCATTGAATGCTTCACATATGTTGTTGTCGACGTGATCACACTTGAATTGCTCGCTGAAGAAGGCCTTGCACTAATGCTTCGATTCTGTCTTGAATAGTGCATCAGAGCCTTCCTTGGTCAACTGAACCAATCCTTCTTTAGCCATCCTAAAGTCAGCCATGTTTGTGCTCTTTACCAGCTGCCAAAATTGCAATTGCAGCTTATCCCATTTATAGGTCTTTGCCCAATTTGCATATATGTGCCTTGCACACATTCGATGTTCGGCATAGGGCATCAACTCGGCCAATGCCGGAACGAGTCCCTACAATAATTTGAAACAAGAAATGTAAGAAAATAGCATGTTGTTAATATCAAAAAACAAACAAATTACTATGACATTACCTTTTGTTGATCGCTCATAAATGCCCATCCTTCCCCATTTGTTATATCCAAGTCAGCCATGAGATTTTTTAGGAACCAAGACCAATTGTCCTTCTTCTCTATCTTCACAACAACCTAACCCAATGGAAACATTTGGTTGTTAGCATCTCTTCCAATTGTAGCCATCAATTCTCCTTTGCATAAGCCCTTTAAGAAACAACCATCCAATCCTATGATCCGTCTACACCCGGCTAAAAATCCCTATTTGCACGCATCGAAGCACACATAAAAATTATCGAACTTAGTTCCACTATCAGGAAGTGGCCTCTTCACGACCTCAACAAACACTCTACTTGAAGGGTTTTGCACCCTACACTCCCAAGCATAATCCCACACTTGCCCATATTCCTCACCATACTGACCAATGAGTACCCTCATCACCTTTTGCCTCGTTCTTTTGCACTGATTCTTGGAAACATTAATGCCCACAACTGCTTGAACTGCACACTGTTCATCTTGGGCATCAACTTCATCAGATCAAAGAACTGCTTCGATAGCCATGCACTTGTTACCCTTTTGTTTTGAAAATTAATGGAACAAGTATGTTCCTCTTGGAAAGACCTAATATGGAAGGATCCACTCCTCTTAACAAACGCGCCGTAGATCTTCCATGGATAATTTTGCTGTAAACACCTAGCTCTTACAAAGGCTTTAGTGTTTCTAATGAAGTCAATATTCCTTTGTTCAGCAATGGAGTGCTTCAATATAGCTTCCCTAAATTGTTTGGCATCTTGGAATTTCATACCTACTGACAAAGAAGGGGAAACAACAGATGGATCATAAGAATGAAACTTATTTTTCCTTCTATGCACAGGTTGTTCATCTTCTTCAAGCTCGCCCTCGGAAGTAGCATTGTCGATGCTTTCTTCATAATCAGTATCTTGACTAGCAACACCAGCATCTACAGGGCCTTCAGCCCTGTTTGGAGCTTCATCAGCTACTTGCAAAGCTGCAAATTTATTGGCCAAAAAGTCCTTTTGCTTTCTCCTTGACTGTACAAGCTCCTCGTCGTCCTCATCACTTAAGAAAGTTTCAACGGCTAACCCTTCATCGTCATCATCATTGGATTGAGCTACTTCCCAATCTAATCCAGTGATTGTGATATCACCACTTTCCTGTCTATCTTGTTGTCCTTCATCCCTACCATCTCCCTCTTCTCTTATTTGGGTGCTCTCTCCATCATCTTCGTTTTCAGACTCACTATTGTATTCAACGTATACTTTCGCTTCTTCGCCATGAAGATAATGGTATAAAACATCTTTAAATCCATTATCATCTTCTAAGCTTCTCAAACCATCTCTTAAACCCTTCCTCGGAACACAATACAGCAACTTCTGTATTTTGCAAGGCAAATATGTCACTATATTCCTAACAAACCCAATATAAGATGCCTTCTGTACTTCGACAAAAATAGTGCCCTCGTTTCCCCCCTTATACTCCCACTCGTCCTCCTCAATGACAAAGTCCCATCTATAACAAACAATAACAGCAACACAATCTTTATTACAAGCCATTTCTGTAAGCAAGGAAAAAAGAAAACAATTAACTTTTTGGGACCACATTGACAAGAGACAATTGACAATTGCAATTGCACATGGAGGTCCCCACACTGTCATACACTTTATTAAAGAAAGAGAAGAGTATCTGACTATTATAATAACTTTCATTATAAAACCAACAAATAGATGTCCCCACAACAAGGACAACTCCCCCACGATACCCATTTCAATATGTCGATTTTAAAATGACCAGAAGTCCCCACAACAACCACTCCAAGCCCTAGAATCGCTATCACACATTACAGAATATCCCATCGGAGTCTTAAAAATACCTACGCACATCAGTATATCCAACAAAGCCCTAAAAAGACTATTGCATATCACAAAACCATATTCGAGCCCTAAATCACACATCACAGTAACATACCGGCCATAATTTTTTCTCGGCCGAGCCCTAAATTGCTAATGCGAACCCTTCAATTACTCTAGCACTACATTTGAGCCCTAAATCGTCTATCACAATATCATACGAGCCCTATCTTTCCGAGTCAAACCCCACATTTCACAGTCGAGCCCCAAATTTTCCATTCGAGCCCTAAGACAATTCCGAACCCTAATTTCATCCATAGAGAGAGAAAAGCACAAACCTCAGCCAGCGAACGACGGTGAGTGAATGACGACAGCGAGCGACGACGGCGTGCGACGACGGCGTGCGACGACGGCGTGCGACGACGGCGAGCGACGATGGCATGCGACAACGGCGAGCGATGAAGTGCCCTCTCCTTTGTGAAGATGAACAGTGACAAAGACAGGACTGAGCCGACGACGAAAATAGGAGGGAGCCCGATGTGTTTAGCCAAAGTAATCTAAACAACATTGTTCTTTCTTGTGAAGAAACGACATCGTTTAGCTTGCACGAGTCCACCTGTATTTTTATAGTCCACGTCAGATAATTTTCATATGCCACATGTGTTTTTTTTTTCCATAATTGCCACCTAAGTAAAGTTTGTCGTCGGAAAATGCCACGTATGCATTTTGGCCGGATTTTCTCGCCGTTGGCACTTAAGTGATCCATTTTGCTCCGATTTTGGCACTTAAGTGTACCGTTTGTAACTTTTGGCACTTAAGTGTCCCTTTGTACCAACTTTTGGCACTCCAGAGGTCCGTACCTCATGCAATATCCAATACACGAAGATTTCTTCTTCCCCACGAAGGGAATTCAATCTACAAGACAATAGGATTCGATTCGTGTGAATTGGCTTGATGGTTCCGCCTGTCATGGGGCATATGTGATATGCCTGATCTTGAAGATCTATAACGTTAGGATAATTGTCATCCAGAGAAGATCTTTTGCCTTAATGGTCATGCACCAAGATAGCATCCAATGAGGATGGTACACCATATATATATTTTCACTGATGTGGACGCTGTCCATCTTACACATGATACGATTGGTGCTGATATTGATATTTTAAATAATTTTTATGATATTTTTCTTTTTTTCCCTTTTTGCCGATAGCCGGCAATGGTTGCCATTGCCGTGCCATGCAAATAGGAGAGACGAAAAAAAAAAAAAAAAAAAAAAAAAAAAAAAAAATTATAAAAAAAAAATTCGAAAAAAAATTAAAATGTTATTCAAAATTGTCCATGTTAATGCCGGTTGCGTCATGTAGGACGGCTAGCATCCATGTCATCAATTTATGGCCAAAATTGGCCAAATAAACTCAATTAACAAAATGTGAAAATATTTGACTAAATTAACAAAAGTATAATTTAAAACTTTTTAGACAATTTTCCCTAATGATCAAATATTGTGATTTGATCAAATTAGATTCAAAATCCTATTTTTTTTAGAACCACCAAAAGGAAATCTAAATACTCCGCCGTCTCAAAAGTTTCAAAACATCAAATTGAAAATCGTATTTCATCTTTGGAATCATAAATGACATGCAAGTACTTCAACGTCCCAGAAGCCTCAAACATCCACATTCTTAAGAAAAAGAAAAATTAATGAAAATCAAAATAAATACGGAGAATAATGAGCGGTGACACGTTAACCAAACTAAAAAATGAGCCTCTGTCAATGAATTCCGTGTGTTAGAAACTATTGAAGTACCATATTCATCTACAAAGCTTGACTTAAATCTGTGCTACACATCCAACATTAATAGATATCATCAATCGGAATCAAATTCTTGTGGAGCGAAGAACAAATTACTCAATGTGTTACACTCCAATCCTACATAAAGTGCTATAGAATAGAAGTGCCCAGGAGCCCATGGAACTAGGGGTGTCAAAAAGGCGTTCTGTCAACCCCACCCTACTAGGGTATTTTAGGGTCAGGCTGAACTCTTCTTCGGATATGAAGTCAGTATTAGCTAATGTTTGATTAGGGTCAGATCGGAATGGGGCAGCATGGGCCTTTTTGGTACCGATACTGCACAGGCCTTTTGGCCCCCCATTCGGGTCTTTTCTTAATGTAACACAATAGGTCACTTGAGGGCTTATGTAGCAGGTAAAATGGTTGAAGTACTAACTTTTATTCGTGAATGCTGAGATGCTTCGTCTCGTAATCTCAATTTTTTAGCGCTTTCAACTCAGGACATATTACTTACTTTCAGGATTTTGTGAAATTGGCTCATCCCTATATAAATTAATTAACTTCATATGCATTATGTCACAATGAACTTTTGGGACCTTTGGCTTAATCTCGTTGGAGAGAGATATCTGAAATGAATACTGAGATGTCTGAAATGAGTACTATTGTCATGGGTAGAAAGATGAGATCTACAATGTGAGATCACTATAAATGTCACACCCCGAACCCCGAGCACGCAACAACCCCTTCCCTTGGTCGATAGAAAGCGACGATCTAGAACTCGTCGACGACCGCTCATTTTAATATTTCATTATGGGCAAGCGGAAGATGAACCATCTCCAGTCCAACGGACAATTATACAATCAAACAGGGATAAATGGATGGACAACAAGAACAATATCAACTATTCATTTATACATTTTACTGGATTAACCAACGGAGGATCGTTTTTTAATTTACAAGCCCAACAAAGGGGGCCAATCCATCCACTAAGCTAGACCAAAAAGAAACTAAGCTTGGTTAATCCAACTATACAAAATGAACTATCGGGTTCAGCACCATCACTCGGATCCATCGGACTTAGGCTCCGTCGGGTCGTAGTCAAAGGCATTCGGATCAATCATTGGAGGAGTGAGGGCAGGATTCTCCACTGCGCCATTCTAAGGGCCTGAAAATGGTTAAATCAGTGAAATAAAATATCAACGAGTTCTCCCCCTAAGCCCCGGTTAGTACACCAACTCAACCCAATGTATCTCTCCAAAATCACCCCTCACACAACCAAACAATAAGCAACCAACAATCAACAACCAAACAACAAATAGGGTCAATCAACAATCATATAGTCAGTTTGCATGCAACCTTACCTGGTATGCCATACCCTACACGTTAAATCTTAGCACAATACATGCAATACACATGGTCGTTAGATGATGTAGTTCATCAATCACATTCGAGTCGTGTCATAAGCAATCTCACTTGGCCATTACCACACTCTCAATTGATGCGTAAATAATGTCATCACCTCATGCATAATCGAAACTAATGATGCCATGTTTCTCATACGCTCTTGCATCCACATGTGTTCCGATTATTACTGCCCCTCAAGGCTACAACCGAACATCCGTTGGTGTCTACTGGCATAGCCAGACATCGCCCTCCCCTATGAGACATGGCGACGTCAAGGGATACTCTCTCAAGATGGCATTCCTGAAGGAACATGGGCCCGACCTCTACCACAACTCCGCATCCGGAACCCCCGCCGTGTTTCCGATATATCAGACTATCACCCCGGAACTATGGCCAGGGTAGTGGGTTCAACTTAATGATCACACAAGTATATCACCACAATCCACTTATTTTCTTTGAGTATTAGCCAATGCACACATGTTTGCATATAAAACCTCAAACCATTTCTCATGAAAATGGTCAATTTCCGGTGTCCCTTGGACAAATCATTTTTCCATTTCTTTTGTGAAAACTATACGATTCAGTAATGACACATCCAATTCACCTTATAAAATCAAAACACATGAAATTATAACATTTTTCACTTCCAAATGAACAGTGCACGTGAATAGTGACGCGTGAACAGTGCACTATGAATAATGATTTTTCAGAATTCAATAATTAAAACATTAAATTCAGAAATTAATCAAAATATTAATTAAACAAACAATCAATCAATTAAGCTAAACATGTTTAATTAACACATAAACCTCAATAAACAACAATTAAGATAAGATAATCTTAACAATCTATCTAACCACCTATCTTAGGGATAATATAGTTTAATTAAACAACCTAAATCAGCATTACTACTAATTAACCCAACTCTAAACAAGTTTAGGTACTAACAAAGGATTAGCAGCTAAACTCACCCATTAAGCAGGCCGGCGACACGGATGTGGTGGCAGCGATGAAGGTGACGCATGGGAACCTCAACCACAACACTCCAAGGCAGTTCCGAGGTCAAAACAGCAGCAACAAACTTAGACTCCCTCTGCATCTCTGAAAAATTGCACTACTGGAGGAGGAAAGAGACTGACTAGAGCTAAATGGGTTGGTCGGAGCTCCGTCGAGTGGCTAGCCGGCAACCGGCGGCACATGGGGGTTGAGAGGGAATGGCTGGTGGTTGGGCTAGGCAGAGATTAGGTCGGAAAGGGAGGAAAAAACTGAAATAGGCGGAGCAGCATAGTAATAGGCAACTGCTTTTGGTCGGCCGACGTAGTTTGTATGGATTGGAACTCCTGAGCACAGTGGTGGGTGGCACAAGCGGTGATCAGCATGGGAAAGCCATAAACAGCTCAGGTTTTTGGAGGAAGGTCTAAAGGAGAAGCAAAAGGAAGGAAGGGAAACAAGGGAGATGAGAGTGTGTAGTTTTTTGGAGGGGTTGAAAGGGAGAGAGAGAGTGAAGTGAGGGTTGCAAGTCAAGCCTCATTAAGGCCATAAATGCTTGCCTCAACTCCCCAAGCAAATGACATAATCTTCTATCTTCTTTTGTCTTTTCTCTAAAATATCTAGGGGCAAAATAATCATTTCCACCTTGCACATTTTCCAAACTGCCCTTGGGTTGAAAATAAAGGGTAGGCCTAAGAAACGGGCTAGAAAATGAATAAGAACGGGCTCGGGAATTGGTTAGACTCAAAATGGCTCAAGGTTAGACAATGGGCTCGGAAGGGTAAATTGGTCGATTGGGTCCCACGGGCTCACTTGTTTGTCTCAGGCCTACCATGGTGGCCGTCCCACCTTGGGCGTGAGGCCCACACTGGTCTTACCCGATCCACGTCTTTGTAGGCTTGTTTCCTCGGTCCGAAAATCCATTTTCCAAAAACTCGACCTAATTGGCACTGTCGACTGTCGAAGAAGCATTGTCCAAAAGTCCGTCCCGGACGTTCTTGAAAATTCGAAGTCCAATCTTAGATTCTCATGCCTTGTCAATTTCGACCAAATACCATTTTGGTATAACTCAGACTGACAGGCGGCTTGGAGGATTTACGCGTAACCAACTCGTGCCAATTTACGTTCAAGACATCTTGACACATAGACGCCCTTTATCTACGTGAAATTGCAAATGATAGATTCTTATTTCAAAGTACACAATTATTGAGGATCGACATAGGGTCGTTCACGGGCTTGATAATAGTAAACGGAACACCCGTCGTCCCATTATGTTCTGTCCGTGAATCGACTTCTAGTCATCCCTGAAATCGGCCTACATATCTACAGGATCGTCCTCACGCAAGTCTCACAGTCAAGTCATTTTCCTATGTCAAGTTCTTTAGTCGCACGAGTTCTATCCTCATTAAACTTTCTCCTCAAGGTTAGTATCTCAAGAATGATCAGTTCCGAGTAAGATCAGCTAACAATGCATTGACGAAATTCACGTTCATTCATCCCTCAAAGGGCTCGAATTTCAGGACATCACAATTCTTCCCCCTTTACAAAAATTTCGCCCACGAAATTTGTAGCTAATGACAAATCCTCAAAAACATTGGGGTGCTGATGCTTCATCACTTCTTTACTTTCCCATGTAGCTCCCTCTGTTCTGTGATGTTGCTCGTCACCTTAACCAAGGCGATAGTCTTGTTTCGAAGTACTTGCTCTTTACGGTCCTCTATTCGTGTTGGCCTCTCCACGTACGACACCCTATCGTCGATGTCCAGTTCTTCAAAATTCAAAACATGAGTCGGGTCCGGTTCATACTTTCTCAACATGGACATGTGGAAACATCATGTACTTGAGCAAGCTTCGGTGGCAACGCAAGACGATACGCTAAAACCTCGATCATTTCCAAAATTTCAAAGGGTCCAACGTACCTCAGACTTAATTTTCCTTTCTTGCCGAATCTGGAAGTAGCCCTCTGTTGCGACCTCCTTTTTGGTCTCGGAGGCTAATGGCTCGGCTGAACGCCTTTCATCAAGGCACTTTGCGCTTCCTGCCCCACCAATTCACGACTTAAAGTTCGAGTTTTTAACCCGCAATTCAATTTCATTTAAAAGGGAGTCGCCACTAATCAATTTGGGATGGGTCGATTAAACCCAAGTAAAATATCGGGAGAAATATTTTACTTTCCGCGCAACTGCAGGCCCAGGATCGGGACTTGATTACACTGTTAATTACTAATGCCCTTCCTGTCTAATCTTGTTTAAACCCTCGGGTTTGATATTTTTACCTTTTTCAAGGATTTTTCATGCATTGTTGAAACAAACATTTTTTGGCTTTTTCCCTTTCTTTTTGGAAAATATAAAATATTTTTGGGTTTTTCTGATTTTTAGAAAATATAAAATATTTCTGAATTTTCTGGTTTTCTTTTTAGAAAATGTGAAACATAAAATATTTTTGGATTTTTTGATATTTCTGGAAAAATATAAAATATTTTTCGGATTTTCGGATTTTTCTGGAAAAAAAATATTTTTTATTTTTTTTATTTTCGAAAATATTTTTATAATAATAATAATAATATATTATTTTTATATTATCATAAAAATATAAAGGGATCCGGGTCGGACTTTCTCGTCCAACCCGGTCGAACTCAGCCCGGGCGCACGGCCCAAACATGAGCTGGATCGGATCCAATTCATGGGCCCAACTCGTCAAGCCCAAGGGATAAACCTGCAAATCAAATAGGAATTAGTCAAAGCCCAAGCCCAAATAAAATAAAGTCTGGCCCAAGGAAGCAAAATAAGCCCAATAGGCATAATGTATCTCAGCCCATAGACCACAAAACCAAACCCTAGCGGGTCGGCCGGGTCGACGGGTCCGACCCGGTCATGACCCGATTGCTCCGCCCCCTCTCTGCAGATTCTCCGCGGCGCCGATGGGAGACAGCCAAGCGCTTCCCCGCCCGGCCACAGCGAGCGGCGGCGGTTGTCGCAAGACCAGCTGACGCGATGACGAGGCGGCAAGAGGCAGCAGGGGCGACGACTAGCGGAAGCAAGGGCGACGGCCGGCTGAAGCAGAGGCGACGGCTGGTGACGATGAGAGGCTGGGGAGGTTGGACCGAGATCAGCAGCTGGGTCGTCGTGAGACAAAACGATGACAGTTTTGGGCGCGGCCGACGACGGGAGCTGGTGAACAAGCGGCGTCGGGGGGTGGTTGAGCGGTGGTGGCGTCGGGCCAGGCGGGCAGCTTTCAGATGCGGCGAGCGAGTGCGACGCGGCGAGCGGCGCCTTCAGCGGCGGCGTCAGGACTCGATCTGGGGAAGGAAGCACGTAGCGAGCCGTCGGCCGTGACTCAGGCACGGGAAACCGACGGTCTCTCTCCCTCCGCTCTCACAGATCTCTGCTTCTCTCGGCAGATCTGCCTCCGGCCCCGCCTGCCTCCGATTTCTCTCTCTCTCGGATCGGTGGTTGCTCGGAACCGGCCTCTTGGATGTCTCTCCAAGGAAGCCTTCCGAGCTCCTGCTTCTCCTCCCCTCTCAGATCTCACTTCTCTCTCAGATCTCTCTCTTTCTTCCTGTTTTTTGCTTCTGTGTTCTGTCTTTTTGCTGCTGCTCAACCCCTCTATTTATAGGCGAGGAGCCCGGTCGATGGAGGTGCTCCGACCGGCGGTCCTCGGCGCGTCAGCCGGGCTCTTCCTCGGCCGAACTAGTGACCTCAGCTATAGTCGTGCTCCGCTCTCTACTCGGCATTGAAAGCTTCTGCCAAGACGTCCCATCCGCCCAGGTTTTGCGCCAGATCTCGCGCGGTGGCATTGATGGCGCATGCGAACGTCCCCATCCGTCGCTGGCTTTCCGTCCTCCTTTTTGTCCAAGCGCGTGTGAGTTGTAGAGGAGGAAGGAGGAAGGAAGGAGGAAGAAGAAGAAGGAGGGGCCG
Organism: Angophora floribunda; assembly: GCA_014182895.1. Taxonomy (NCBI): domain Eukaryota; kingdom Viridiplantae; phylum Streptophyta; class Magnoliopsida; order Myrtales; family Myrtaceae; genus Angophora; species Angophora floribunda. The sequence goes on along the minus strand of CM024707.1, from coordinate 32,871,584 downwards.
GGCCAGAAAGAAAGAAAAAGGAGAGGGCCGGGCCGTGTGGGTGAGGAAGGGGACCGAATGGGCCCCAAGCCCATGGGAAAAAATAAAAAAGGCCCAGCCCGCGTGGGCCTCCCTCCTCTTCTTTTTTTTTAATTTTTTTACTCGAAAATAAGGGAAAATAAATAGGAAAATCAAACTTAGTAAATGCAAATAATATTAGTACTTAGGTGATGTGAAAATCATTTTTGTTAGGGTCAAATTGAACCCTAATTTTCTATGCAATTTAATCTTAGTACTTAGTCAAAATTCAGGTGTCAACACCCTCATCGACGATACTTTTAGAAATATATGATCGCCCACCTTAAACTTCAACGGTCTACGACGCTTGTCTGCATAACTCTTTTGACGACTCTGAGCTATCTTTAGTCTGTCTCGGATAATCTGAACTGCATTCAAATATTGTTGTACCAACTTTGGCCCCGTAATCTTACACTCGCCAACCTTGTCCCAACACAGCGAAGTTCTATAAGGTCTCCCATACAAAGCCTCAAATGGTGCCATTTTAATGCTCTGTTGATAGCTCTTGTTGTAGGCAAATTCAACCAAGTGAAGCTACTCTTCCCAACTGCCTTTGAAATCTATGACACAGGCTCGTAACATGTCCTCAAGAGTTTGAATTGTCTTTTCCGATTGACCATCCATCTGCGGATGATACACCGTACTATATTGTAGTTTCATTCCCAAGGCTGACTGCAAACTTTTCCATAAAGTTACCGTAAACTTAGGATCACGGTCAGATGTGATCATCATTAGAACTCCATGTATGCGTACAATCTGACATACGTACAATTTTGCATACTTATCCAATGGGAAATCTTTTCGTACAGCGATGAAGTGAGCTGACTTTGTCAATCTGTCAACCACTACCTAAATCGAGTCATTGCCTTGCTGACTCCTTGGCAATCCTATCACAAAATCTATGGTAATATGTTTCCACTTCCACTCGGGAATCTCAAGAGGTTGCAGCAGTCCACCAAGCTTACAATGCCGAGCCTTTACTTGCTGGCATGTCAAACACTTAACCACATGCTTTGCGATGTCCAACTTCATACCGTTCCACCAAAAGTGCTGCTTCAAATTCTAATACATTTTCATACTGCCAGGGTGGATGCTATAGTTGCTATGATGAGCTTCCCACAAGATTGCTTCCTTAGGTTCTGCATCATTCAGAACGCACAATCATCCTCGAAACCTCAATGTCCCATCCTCGGACACGTGGAAGTCTGCTTTCCTCTTTGCCTGATTTATCTACAGGATCTTAAGAGTTTCAGGATTGGTCGTTTGGGCACTCTTTATCTTACTTTGCATCTCGAGTTCCACCCTGAGAGTGGCCATTAGATTAGAAAGATAGTCGACCTCAATTTTAAAATCTGAGTCCCTAACTCCCTCCAAAAGAATCCATTCCAGTACCATCATCTGTGCAATCGACGACTTTCGACTGAGCGCATTTGCCACTTTATTCGCTTTCCCCGGATGATACGAAATCTCACAATCGTAGTCCTTAAGAAATTCTATCCATCGTTGTTGCCTCATGTTTAATTCCTTTTGAGAGAACAAATACTTTAAACTTTGATGATCCATGAAAATTGGAAACCTTTCCCCGCATAAGTAATGTCTCCAAATCTTAAGTGCAAAGATTATCGCCGCTAATTCCAAATCATGCGTTGGATAGTTAAGCTTGTGAGGCCTTAACTGTCGGGATGCGTATGTAACCACCTTGCTATGTTGCATTAACACGCAGCCTAGTCCTTTATACAACGTGTCACTGTAGATTTCGTACCCACTAGGACCAGACGATATTGTTAAAACAGGTGCGGTAGTAATTTACTCTTGAGTCCTTTAAAACTACGCTCGCACTTGTCCGTCCAATCAAACCTCTCTTCTTTGTTTCACAACCCATCAAGGGCATGGCTATTGCGGAAAACTTCTCTACGAAACGTCTATAGTACCCAGCCAATCCCAAGAAACTTTGAATCTCAATTACCGTCATAGGTCTTGGCCAATTCATGACAGCTTCGATCTTAGTTGGGTCAACGAAAATCCCTTCACCTAAAATTACGTGACCTAAAAATGCCACGCTAAACTTAGCATAGAGTTTATGCTTTCTCAATGTCTGTAGTACTGATTCAGGTATTTCTCATGATCCTCGGGACTCCTCAAATATACCAAAATGTCGTTAATGAACACAATCACAAATTGGTCCAAATACTTATTGAACACTCGGTTCATCAGGTCCATAAAGGCTACAGGGGCATTCCTCAATCCAAACGGCATTACCATGAACTCGTAATCACCATAGTGTGTCCTAAATGCTGTTTTTTGGTATATCCTCCTTTTTGATCCTCAACTGATGATAACCTACCCTTAGGTCTATCTTGGAAAATACCGAGGCTCCTTGAAGTTGGTCGAACAAATCATCAATCCTTGGCAATGGATACTTGTTCGTAATAATTACTTGATTGAGCTGCCGGTAGTTAATGTAGAGACGCAAAGACCTGTCCTTTTTCCTTATAAACAGTACAGGCGCTCCCCAATGGGATGCACTAGGACGAATGAATCCTTTATCCAATAACTCTTGCATCTGCACCTTTAGTTCATTCAATTCTAACAACGCCACCTTATAAGGTGCATTGGAAATCGGTTTAGTCCTAGGGGCTAACTCAATTTCCCTCTCTAGGGGTAATCCCGACAATTCCTCAGGAAACACATCCATGTACTCTTGTACTACCGCAATATCCTCCACCTTTGATCCTTCTACTAGCATATCTGCCACCAATGCCAAAATACCATTGGCATTCAGATTCCAACAACCGAGTCACCTTGAGTGACGAAATTAGAGGAACGGAGGGTCCCCCTCGATTTCCCACAAACTCAAATCTATCACCCACTATTGGGATAAATTGAATTGTCTTTCATGATAATTCACTGTAACTCGTTGCTTAGTGAGCCAATTCATGCCAATGATGACATCAAAGTCATACATTGCTATTGCAATCAAATCAATGACTCCCTCGCGATCGCCCACAACTAACTTACAACCTGAACAACCTAACTCAGACAATATCTTATCCTTAAATGGAGTAGAAATACTATAAACCACTCCTAATGGTTTGAGACTTAACCCCACTAGCTTAACAAAACGATCAGCAACAAAAGAATCGCAACGCCAGGGTCAAATAACGCATAAGCAGCATGATCGTACAAGGAGACAGTACCTATAACAACGGTGGGTGAATCCTCCGCCTCTCCTCGGGTAACGACATAAACTCTTCCTTGCGTTGGGGGTCTACCTTGGTTGTTCGGCAGCGCATTCCCTATAGGTCGTCCTCCCAGCGACGGTGGCAAAATCATCCTCACAGGCCTACTTGGACAATTCACCACTCGGTGGCCCTGCTGACTACATCTGAAGCAGGCTCCTATCATCACAGGATAATGGAGATTTCCATGTCTCCTCCCACACACCCAGCAGACTCCCATGGCATTGGGTGCTGGCTTTCACACGTAGTTCTTTCTGTTGGGTGGGATGAGATTCATTCTCCCCATCATTGATCCCTTTCCAAACTGATGATTGTCTCTATTGGGCATGAACCGCAAACCAGATGCGGTTGCCCTCTCAATCATGTTCTTCTCGATTATCTGGGCCCTCTCGTACATCTCATCAAAGCTCTTTAAATTCAAGTGAACCAGCTGGGCTTTCAATTCCAGCTTTAAGCCATCTTTGAACTGTCTCACCCTATTCACAAGGTCCTCCACTAATCTCGGTGCATACTTGGCCAACTCAACGAACTTCGCCTCATACTGATCCACGGACATATGATTCTAACAAAGCCATTGGAACTCTTCCATCTTGGACTCTCTCGTACTATCCGAAAAATACTTCCCATTAAAGGCTTTGTGAAAGGCACCCTAAGTCTGAGTCGTGCCTTTAGGGAATACTTTTCCTTGAGTGGCTTCCCACCAAGTACTGGCGTTACCTTGGAGCAGATAAGTCGCCAAAAGTACCCGATCTTCCTCTGAACACCTCAACACTGTAAAAGTCCTCTCGATATTCCTTATCTAAAGGGTCGCAGCCTCAGGGTCACCCACGCCACTGAACCTCGATGGCTTAAGTCTCAGAAATTGTTCTACCAGCTTATGCATCGGTCTCTCACAAACCTCTCCTCTTACTACGGGAACCTCAGGGACCACAACAAGAGCAACAGGAACAGCGGCGGCGGCGGCGACAGTAGCAGCCGTAGCAGCAACAATAGTAGCTCAATCCTCAGCTTGCTATCCTATCAAGGTCTCTAATGCCAGCAAGATCCCGACTAACCTAGGATCCGCTTGCGCGTTACCTCTAACACTAGTTTGACTAGATGCTGCCTTACGCCTAGGGGCTCTCTGCTCAGGATTGCTAATCTCTCAGGACCCTTACTGATCCTGCTTTCCAATCCCAACCGGGAATTAGAAACTATGAGCAATCCGCCACAACACAAGACCATAAAAGCAATTACAAGCACGTAATATAAAAGTCATCCCTATCTCACTATCCCAAAAATCCCACGCACCTTATCATTCCAGATCTCAACTTTGCTCTGATACCAAAACTAGACGGGGATGTCATGCGCCGAACAATAACCCTTTCCCTTGGTTGATAGAAAGCGATGTCTCAGGACTCGTAGACGACAATTCATTTTAATCTTTCATTATGTGCAAGCGGAAGACGAACCATCCCCAGTTCAATAGACAATCACACAATTAAACAGGGATAGATGGATGAACAGTAAGAACAACAGCAACTACTCGTTTATACATTTTATTGGATTAACCAATGAAGGATCGTTTTTCGATTTACAAGCCCAACAAAAGGGGCCGATCCATCCACTAAGTCAGATCAAAAAGAAACTAGGCTCGGCTAATCCAACTATACAAAATGAACCTTTGAGTTTAGTACCACCATCACTTGGACCCATCGGACTTAGGCTTCATCGGGTCGTAGTCGGAGGCGTTCAGGTCAATTACTAGAGGAACAGGACAGGATTCTTCATTGCATCATTCTAAGTGCCTGAAAATGGTTATTCAATAACTAGTGAGATAAAATCTCAGCAAGTTCTTCCCCTAAGCCTCGGTTAGTACACTAACCCAACCCGGGGTATCTTTCTAGAACCACCCTTCACACAACTTAACAACAAACAACCATCAATTAGCAACGAAACAATAGACAGGGTTAACTAACAATCATATAGTCGGTTCGCATGCAACTTTATCCGGTATGACATACCCTGCATGTTAAATCTCAGCTTAATACACACAATGCACATGGTCGTTGTATGATGCAATATATCAATCACATGCGAGTCATGTCACAAGCGATCTCACCTGGCCATTGCCACACCCTGCACATTATCAATTTGTGCGTGCGTACCATAAATAATGCGATCACCTTATGCATAATCGGAACCAATGATGCCATGTTTCTCATACGCTCTTGCATCCATACGTGTTCTGATTATTACTACCCCTTAGGGCTACAACCGAACTCTCGCCGGTATCTACTGGCATAGCTAAGCATCGCCCTCTCCCGTGAGGTGTGGCGACATCAAGGGATACTCTCTCAATACGGCATTCTTGAAGGAGCATGGGCCCAGCCTCTACCACGACTCCGCATTTGAACCCCCACCGATGTCTACTGGCATAGCCAAGCATCGCCCTCCCCCGTGAGGTGCGGCGACGTCAAGGGATACTCTCCAAAGACGACATTCTTGAAAGAGCATGGGCCCGGCCTCTACCACAACTCCGCATCCGAACCCTCGTCGGGTTTCCAATAAATCGGACTATCACTCCCCGAATTATGGCCAGGGTAGCGGGTTCAACTTAGTGATCACGCAAGCATACCACCATAATTCACTTATTATCTTTGAGTATTAGCCAATGCACACATGCTTGCATATAAAACCTCAAATCATTTCTCATAAAAACGGTCAATTTCCGATGTCCCTCGGACAAATCATTTTCCCCTTTTTTTTTTGTGAAAACCATACAATTCATGCGAATGTTCATGTAATGACACATCTAATTCACCTCATAAAATCAAAGCACATGAAATTATGCCATTTTTCACTTCCTGATGAACAGTGCGTATGAATAGTGCGCGTGAACAGTAATTTGTGAACGGTGCACTATGAACAATGTAATTTCATAATTCAATAATTAAAACATTAAATTCAAAAATTAATCAAAACATTAATTAAATAAACAATCAATCAATTAAACTAAACATGCTTAATTAACGCATAAACCTCAATAAACAACAATTAATCTTAATAAGCACAATTAACCATCTATCTTAAGGCTAATACAACTTAATTAAACAACCTAAACCAGCATTACCACTAATTAACCCAACTCTAAGCAAGTTTAGGCACTAACAAAGGATTAGGGGCTAAACTCACTCGTTAAGTGGGCCGTCGACATGAACGCAGCGGCGATGTACGGGAACCTCAACCATGACATTCCAAGGCGGTCCCAGGGTCAAAATAGTAGCAACAAACTCATACTCCTTCTGAAACTCTGAAAAACTGTACTGCCGGAGGAGGAAGGGGGCTGACTAGAGCTCCGATGAGGGCTGGCCGGCGACTGGCGGCATTTGGGGGTCGAGAGGGAGTGTCTAGTAGCTAGGCTGGGTAGAGATTGGGTCAAAAAGGGAGGAAAAAGACTAAAACAGGCGAAGCAGCATAGCAACAGGCGGTTAGGCCGGCGGCTACTTTTGGCCAGCCGACGGGTCGGTCGGTGACTTCGTCTGGCGAATAGCCAACGTAGTCCGTACGGATTGGACCTCCTAAGCACGGTGGTGGGTGGCATGGGCGGTGATCAGCACGGGAAAGCCATGAACAACTCAGGTTTTTGGAGGAAGGTCAGAAGGAGAAGTAGAAGGAATGATGGGAAACAAGGGAGAGAGAGTGTGCGGTTTTTTGGAGGGGCTGAAGGAGAGAGAGAGACTGAAGTGGGGGCTGTAAGTCAAGCCTCATTAAGGCCATAAATGCTTGCCCCAACTCCCCAAGCAAATGACATAATATTATCCCTCTTCTTTTGTCTTTTTTCCAAAATATCTAGGGGCAAAATGGTCACTTCCACCTTGTACATTTCCCAAACTGCCCTTGGGCTAAAAATGAAGGGCGGGCCTAAGAAACGGGCTAGAAAATGAATAGAAACGGACTCAGGAATTGATTGGGCTCGAAACGACTCAAGGGTAGACAACGGGCTTGAAAGGGTAAATTGGTCGGTTGGGTCCAACGGGCTCACTTGCTTGTCTCGGGCCTACCATGGTGGCCATCCCACCTTGGGCGTGAGGCCCACACTAGTCTTGCCCGGTCCATGTCTTCGTAGGCTCGTTTCCTCGTCCGAAAATCCATTTTCCAAAAACTCGGCTTAACTGGCACTGTCAACTCTCGAAGAAGCATTGTCCAAAAGTCCGTCTCGGACGTTCCTGAAAATTTGAAGTTTAATCTTGGATTCCCATGCCTTGTCAATTTCGCCCAAATGTCATTTTGGTATAACTCAGATTGACAGGCGGCTTCGAGGATTCACGCATAACCGACTCGTGCCAATTCACGTTCAAGATATCTCGACACATGGATGCCCTTGACTACGTGAAATTGCGAAAGATAGATTCTTATTTCAAAGTACACGGTTATTGAGGATCGACATAGGGTTGTTCGTGGGCTCGATAACAGTAAACAGAATTACTCGTCAGCCCATTATGTTATGTCCGCAAATCGACTTGTAGTTGTCCCTAAAATCGGCCTGCTTATCTATAGGATTATCCTTATGCAAGTCTCACGATCAAGTCGTTTTCCCAGGTCAAGTTCTTTAATCGCACAAGTTTTATCCTCATTAGCCTTTCCTTTAAAGGTCAGTATCTCAAGAATAATCAGTTCTGAGTGAGATCAGCCAACAATATATTAATGAAATTCACGTTCATTCATCCCTCAAAGGGCTCGAATTTTAGGACATCACAATAAAAAAATTCTTGATGAAGGAAAAGTTGAATGTATACAATGTGGGGCCCTTATTGGTTGTGCTAGTGGTCAAGGGACCCGTTCAATGCATCGTCATCTTGCTAGATGCAATCAATTCCCGTATGCGATTGTTGAGAAAAGGAAAAAGAGTGTATCAGGTCAACTTGTTGGGTTTAGTAGTTCTTCTGGTCCATGGAAATTTGACAAAAAAATCTAGTAGAATTAGTGATTATATTCGTTCTGGATAAATTGCCATCTAAGTTGGTAAAGCATGAGGGATTTCATTGATTTATTAATAAAATCCAATCAACCTTCATAATCCCATCGCCTAACACTTTGAGGCATTATTGTTATGATTTATACATGAAAGAAAGAAGTAAATTGAAGAAATATTTGTCTGAGACATCTTATAGATATTATGATACATGTGTGAGTTGTATTAGAGAAGTCACACATTGAATAATTGATATAATGTGGAGTAGTTAATATATCTTAATTGGCCTATAACTCACTAGCTTAAGCCTTTGAGTGAAGGTGGGTCTAATTGGATATATTAACGGGCTCAGGCTGGGGCTTGGACTCCCTCTTGGAAATCTCCTTAGGTATAGGTATCGAAATTTTACTACGCGCTCCCAATAATTGATATTAGAGCCAATGGTTACGGGTTCGGGCATGTGGGCATTGTAGTGTAACAATGCGAGCTCGTAAGGTTGAAGTTGGGCTAGAAGGATACCTAGATTAAGGAGGAGCAGACTTGATATTGGAGCTCACATGTGAGGGGGAGATTATTAGGATACACGTGTGAGTTGTGTTAAGGAAGTCCCACATCAGAGAATTGATGCAATGTGGAGTAGTTAATATATTCTAATTGGCCCATAACTCACGGGTTTAAGCTTTTGAGTGAAGGTTAATCCAACTGTATATATTAGCGGGCTTGGGTTTGGGCTCTCTCTTGGAGATTTTCCTAGGTGTAGGTTTCAAAATTTTGCTGCACACTCCCAACACTAGAGTATGTCTCACAATTGACACGTGGATTGATAAGTCATTCAGGTTGACTCTTTGATGCATTGACCTGAAGCCTTAGCTCTTGTTATGGTGAGCTTATTGAAGGACATGATCCAGTCCGTAATAGTCGGCTTCTCTTGCTCTTTTTTATGTTAGTAACTGTGCTCTGTGCTCTGTTTTGGTTTCTCTTTTGTTAGTAGGCGTGCAGGTGATCCCTGGATCCACTCTTTGATGTTCTTGTGCTTATATTTGATTGTCATAGAGCAAGGACCGATTTGTAGGAATTACTTGGGGAAGCAATAGCTTTAGAGTAATGGCTTCGCAAACTAAATTTCAAGTTCTGAATTATGATTTCATCAGCTAGAAAATAATGTTAGATCACGTGTTGGCAGTTCAAAAATGACCAACTGTATGTACGACTGCTTAAGTGGCCTATAATTAACTGTCCTTTCTACATTTCCTCCTCTCGGTTCTGCTTACTGGGCAGCCTTAGTTGTATGGTTCTCAGGTAGTTGATGCGAGTATATTCACATTAGCTTGTTTGGCTTGTGTTGAGGCAAGTCATCCCGAGAAGTTCTTAATGAAATGAAGCTTAACTTACCTACCAGGGAAAAATAAGGCTCTGGTGTGTATTCAGTATCAAGATCTTTGATGATCATACAAATGATTGCGAGTCCCAAGACCTGCTTATGAAGGCTTGAAAGAAACAGTGAAGTGCTTTCCTTTTCCTTTCATTTTTCCTTTTTTGAAAAGGATAGGTAATTTTGGGATTGACCATGTTGTTGGAGTCTCAATATGTATGTCAACTTATGTTGGTAATTTTGCAGGGTTGAAGCATGTGCACATTCAGAAGAGTTTTAACTTCTCTGTTGAATATTGATGAATGATCTATAATTTTCTAAAGTTTAAAGATCTGGAGCTTTTAGTTTATTTGTGTTCATTTCTCGTGTGTAGGTAACTGATTCCCCAGTGGCAGTTGTGCAGAGTTTTCGCTCGGGAAGATGGACGAGAACAGTGTAGATTGTGGTGTCCTGATATCCAAATACCAGGTGGACTTAATGGAGGTGAATGGAAGTTTGTATGATCTTTATCCAGGTGGCTTCCAAAGCTTTGACAAAGAGCCTTCTTTCATCTATTTGACCTTTCCGGAAATTTAATTGATGATGGACAATTTTTGGTCAGACTGATGGTATTCTACAAAAACTGGTCAGACTGATGGTATTCTACAAAAGCAATTTTCCTTATTCAATTTCTGCATGATTTTCTTGCAGTTTCGCTCATTCTTTCCTTCCTTTTTTTTTTTTTTTGCCAATTATACATAGTCACTAGTTTGAATGGATGACAGTCAAATATGCTCAATATGATGGCATTCTAAGTCGTAGCCTTGCTAATCAACACTAGTATGTATTCTGATCTGTGTTCAATTCTCTTTCAGGATATTTTGGGTGTATGTCAATAAGAGAGACGAGAAAGAGATTGACGGTCAGTGTCACAGTCCCATTCAATTCGAACTCACGATCAGATTGTTCGAAGAAAATGTATCCAGGTCAAGATAAAGATATAGATAAGCATTCATATGGCTGCTCCGAATTCTTTTAAGTAGTCAACAATTTTTGCCTGATTGAGTGGAAGCCCGTGAACGAAAAAAACCGAAATACCTGACCCGACCCGATCTGATTTTTTTTTTCGAGTCTTATGTATTTCAGGTCGGGTTGGGTCGGGTCAAGTCGAGTCAGGTCGGGTCAGTGCGTGGGGCCGGGTCGGACAACATCAAAACCCGACTCGACCTGATCCATTGACACCTCATGGAACAACAAATTGTAAGCAATCGCATTCCGCGTGTGTGCGGCGGTGATCGACCGGATTGGGAGCTCAGGCATCATCTCGTCGTCGAAGACCTCGAACCTCAGCTTCGGGTCCATCGCCTCATTCCTCACCTCGCAAATGTTGTGCAGCACGCAGCATGCCCCGAGCACGACCTGCAGGTCATCCAGATTGCACTCCATCCGCCTCTGCAGGAGTGCCCACCGCCTCTTGAGCCGCGCAAACGCCTCCCGCGCCACGCCGCGGACCTTCGCGAGCTTCTTGTTGAACGCCTGCTGCGCCCACGTGATGTTCTGGTGCGCGTAGGGCACGAGGACCCAGTCCATTAACGGGTGCCCATGGTTCCCGACCACCCACCCGTCCTTCAGTTGCCCTGCGCTGGCCCTTTGGTGCAGGGCCGACTTCTCGAGGACCTGGTCGTCGGGCAATGACCCGGGCCATCCGATGCACACGTCCGTGAACACGCCCAGCGGGTCGACCACGCCCTGGACCGTGATCGAGTACGACATCTTCTGGTTCCTCTCCGTGTGCCGCTCGTTAAAGTACGTGGCGGCGACGCTGATCTTTGGGGCAATGATCGCCACATGGGTCGTGTACAATGCCCCGCACACGCGCGGGATGCCTGACACCGCCTCGAACTTGTCCTTGATCGCCGCAAGCTGGCGCCCGTCGGGCCACTTGAGGAACTTTGGCATGAGGACGTTGCGGATCGCAGAGCAGACCTCTTGGACGAATTTTCGGCACGTCGAGACGCTGAGGCTGAACCTCTTCGACATGTGGCGGAGCGGCTCACCCGTTGCGAGCCGATACACACACAGTGCCACTCTCTGTCGCACTGGGGTCGCTTCCCGCAGCATCGCGTTTTTCTTCGTGACAGCTGCGTCGAGCTCGTTGCAGATGAAGTCAAACGTGGCCTTGCTCATCCGGAACGTGCGCCAAAATTCCTTCTCCGGGAACGCCGGGCTGTTGCACTGCTCCCACCAGTTCTTCGAACGGTCCTCCACCTGCATACGCTGCTGCTGGCCCTCGCTCAGCGACAGCATGTGGAAACTACCGCCCTCTGCCGCAGCAGAGCCCGACTGCCTGACGCCCTTGTTCTTTCTCGTCTCCGTTTCATTTGCATCATTGGAATGCGCCTGGATGTGGCAGTAGTAATCGCCCATCGTCCGGACCCCTTGATTGGAGCTCGATTCCAGGGAGGCTTTGCCTTGCAACGACTCAATGAAGAAGCTCTCCATCTCACGCTTCTCTTCCTCGTCAGGCAAATCGAGCAAGTTCAAGGTCTCTCCCACCGACCCACCACCACCGCGATTGCCGTCACCCTGCGAGGCTCGCTCTCCTCCACCTCCTTTGTCTCCTTCCTCATCATTCCTTAGACGCTTTAATGGGTGATTCACGTTCCCACTGACGCCATACGAGTCATCTTCGTCCGCCGGGGGTTGACTCGCCACGTCGCGGAAATTGGGGACGTGGGAGAGCTCGTCCTGAATCTCCTGATTGAGAAATGAAAATGGAGCGAGCTACATTAATCGGTGGGAAGGCGTTCGATGGAACATGTCTGAACGGGGAATGTGAACGCTGGGAATAGAGGGAAGTGGAGAAGCTCCGTCGGATCGGGGTGAGGGAAAGATTGCATTAGGAACAAATATACAACCTAGGCAGTTAAAGTAGAACACAAAAAGGGAATCTCGCAAAAAGGGGAAAGATTGCTTTAGGAACCGCAAATATCTAACACCGTACGAAGGAAATAAATCAATTACCTGAGTATAGGGAACAAAAAACAAATGGCAACTTTAGAAGGACGGATATTGGAGAAATTATTGGGTGGGTAAAGAAAAGAAAGGAGCATATTTAGCCAAAAAAAAGGAAGCAAATCTTCCTCTAATATCTAGAAATTTCTTTTAGCATTTATCCCTTGCTTTACTGGCACAAGACTACACATCCATATTCCTCTGATGTTTATTATACGTATTGCTTTATTTAGATACAAACAGAATACAAGAATGCGTATTCCGCAAGCATTTTTACAGTTCCTTACGAATGTTCTTTTTTCAAAAAACAAAAAGTATTTTAGTAACTAGGTCTAGCTCTTTGACGGCTTTGGATTATTTCACAGAAGATATTAGGTAATCTATTCCTGAAACGAATGGGTGAAGATATATGATGGAAGTTCCGAATTAAACAAAGTACTTATATGCACAATAGCTCCGTACTTTTGTTTTTCTTAATTCTGGTCGGAAATAGATTCACACTTTTGAAATATCACATTACCCTCCTAAATTTTGGCACTGCCTCTTAGTAGGATGCAAACTTTGAAAAGTTATAGATTACTTTCCAAACTTTCATTTTTGTCTCAATCATTACTTTTTCCGTTTGTATGACTGTTAATTGTTAACCGAAAGGGCACTAACTCGTTTTGAGCAGAGTAACATCTTTTAGATGGTTTATGAAGATAAGAAAATAGATAATGATGTATGGTTAATAAATTACTTGAGGAAATTCGATCAAGAAAAGTGAGTCAGTCCATTGTAGGTAACACTTAACGGCTATATAGATTGAAAAACTAATGGATGCAACATAAATCCAAGTGCCTTTGGGTGGGGGTAGTTTATAATTTTTCAAAGTTTGCAAGCTATTGCACGATAGTGCCAAAGTTCAAGAGAGCTATTAATGCGTAATATCCAACACTCGATTATATAAAAAATTAGATTTAAAAATTATAAGTTTTAGTACTTTCTGTTGTGTATTTATTTAGTACAGACAAAACAACATTTCAAATTAGAAAAACATGTCAAAGGAACACTAATGTATTTGATATTGTTTAAAGAACTTTCTGATAAATTTTCGTGGTTGGATTGAAAAATATATTCTGTTCATGTAAGTTTCACAATAGTACTTAAATTTTTTGTAATTTATATAGTTTTACCAAATTATAGCATCAAACTGAAACTAGAACATATCAATCATGCATGTCTACTATATATTGATAAAGAAGATGCCGCACCTTGTTTGATGTATTCAGAAGAATCTCCGATATGTAACGCAACAAAGGCATTCCCGGTGGACCACTCGGATTAGAATCTTTGAAAAAGTCTCCACACCCCTGTATTTTGACGAGGCAATCATTTGGTATATTTGTACAAGAGGCATTAATCAACCTTCTCAATGACGGGCACTGCATGACCTCCAAGGATTTTAAGGACTCTAGATGCTCTAGGCCGCAAACATCAGTAAGTTCATCGCACTGTCGTATTTCCAATTTCTCCAGGTTTTTCACGCTAAATAGCCAATTTATTGTTTCTAGAGATCCGCATCGGAAGACGAAGAAGGACTCCAATTTTTCCGAAAAAGAAAAAGATATATCAACTAGATCTGGACAAGATAACACGTGAGCTTGCTGTAGGTTTTCTGAAGAAATGGTTAAACTCTGAAGTGGTTCGCAACCGTCAACAGTTAAGTTCTCCAGTCCTGGAAGTCTATCAAGCGGAATGTCTTCCACTTCAACATAATAGAACTCTAAAGTCGTCAAATTTCTCAATATCAAGCTGGACGGAAGTAACTCTGCCCACCTGAAGCTAGAGCACAGTAAATCCAATCTCAGCAAAGAGGACGGAAGTTGCACAACGGTTTTTAGGTCTAGGCGAGACAAAGAAGCCAACTTTGGAGGTGATGAAGCGTGTTGATCAAACATTGTCCTTGTGGGAAGTTCCGACAACCTTTGGATCTCATGACAATTACTTAAGTTTAGAGTTTGGAGGTGATGAAGCATGTCAATGTTCCTGGGAATTTCGCAAATTTGGGTGCTATTTAAATTTAGGATTCTAAAAGATGACAAATCTCCAATTCCAACAGGAGTTTCACCTGTTATTTCATCATGGCTTGAGAGATCCAACTCTTCAAGAATTTCTGACATGCTAATGCCACTAGGTAACTGCCAAACATGATGCTCCGGAGAAAATGATCCATTTTTTGGTAAACCCAATATGCGTAATGATCTTAACTTTCCAATGAATTTGGGGAATTCCATCATCGTCTTGTCTGTCAAAAGAAAAGACTCAAGTTTTAGTAGTCCATCCATGGACCTTGGAAGTTTGGCAATGCCCGTTTTTGATAAGTCTAACTCTATCAATGAGGTTAAATTCCCAAGTGAGCATGGAAGTTCTCTCAACCCAGAACATCCCCTCAATGAGAAGCGCTCAAGCTTCACTAGTGCTCCCATTTCTTCTGGCAAATCTGTAAGACCCTTGCACCATTCAATCTCTAACTCAGTCAATGACTTTAGATCTCCAATGAAGGTTTCAATTCTCTTTAGCTTGTCACAATGTGAAAGAATCAACCTCTCTAAACTTGAGCATTTGGAGAAGTTTGGGGTTGTCGTTATGCCACCACATTGAGTAAGAGATAGGACTTTCAAATTATGTGCCATCTGTAAAAATGGATGGCATGTCAAGTGTAAGAACAATTGCATAGTCACATTGTGACAATTAGACTAGAATTAAACCATGTAAATTACCTTGATCAACTCCCATGCTTTTGCATCAATTGTGAAGCTAGTATCGTGAAGTTTAAAAACAACAAGATGATTCATATCTATTTTGTCTCCTCTCAAATCCCAATGAGGAGAATGCCAAGAAATCCATCTCAACTTTGAACAACACTTTGCCAAGCCCGCATCATAAGTTCCGTTGCCTAGCTCGAGGAGCCTTAGATTTTGTAACCTCTCAAACTCTTCATGTTTAATATCTACGGGGTAATTCAATCCATCTAGCTTAATTGCTTGGACCTTGTCCTTCCTCTACAAGTGAAATTTTGCAATGATGAAGAAGTTTGTCAAATTTTAACCACAATGTTTTACAAGTCTAATGTGTAGGAAAAATAATGATAAAGTTACTAAACAAAAAGGTATCCTTAATTCCAGGATATACAACTTCCACTTAAATATGGGACCTTTGTTACTCACCATTTTGCTTCTTATGGTTCCAAGCGCCTCATCAGCAATCCACAACCTACTCCGCTTTTCTGGGTTGGATGGATTTTCTTGACAAACAATATGCCTTCCCAGGTTTATTAGCTGATTATGCATCCAGAACTTATTGTTATCCAATATCTTTATCAAGCACCTCTTGATAAGAACTTCAATTCCTCTTTTAGGATAAAATTTACAATCGGCCCATATGTAAGTTGCATCAGTCTTCTTCTCATTGAAAAGGAAGCATGCTATATCGAGAAAAATTTGTTGCTGCTCATATTCTAAGTCATCATAGCTAATCCTCAACTTATCAAGAATCTTTTTCTCAGGTTCTTCACTTAACCTAATCGACATTTCTTTCCAAAAATCTTTGTCTCTCCCTTAAGTAACGAACCCACCACTTCAATGGACAAAGGAAGCCCATCCATAAGGGAGACAATTTTACTTGAAAGTTCACTATAATCATCCAAAGGAATGTCACTATCAAAGGCATGCCGACAAAAAAGCCGAAGTGCAAGAGCATCATCCATCTTTAATATCTCATATTGTTGAATATTACCTTCAAATCCCCCATCTTGCTGAATATCTTTGTCTCTCGATGTAATGATTATCCTAGATCCTCGATGTAATTTGGAATTTCCTATTAGATTCTTAATGGGCACTTTATCGTCAACATCATCTAGAACCACAAGGACCTTCTTATTGCTAAGAGCTGCTCCAATCCTCCTCATTCCTTCTTCACTATCTTTGATTTTTTCAATAGATCCAGAACCACCAATGTCAGATAGTAATTTCTTTTGTAAATGGACTATGCCTTCCTTGGTCGACCTTTCTCGAATGTCCTCAAGGAAGCTACAACACTTTCCAAAGTGAGAACATAGTTGATTGAAGACGACCTTGGCAATAGTTGTCTTACCCGTACCACCCATTCCGTATATTTCAACGAGCCGCACATCAAATTCTTTGACATCTAATAATTCTATCAAGTCTTTTGCCCGATCATCATGTCCAACTAAATGTTTAGGTACTGATTTTTGTTTTATCCTCAACTCCTCCAAAACCTTTCCAACAACCAATTTGACAATGGTTGCTTGGCTGCCATTACAAAAGCGCTTTCATTAGCTGACTAGATCAATTACATGCCTATGCATCAGCCGTGGGTTTGTCAAAATTTTAACTTAAAAAGATTGAAGTACGTCAAGAACGATCTCTAAGTACACTGAAAAATCAGTATATACTAACTTGGTAGAATTCGCATAATACTTTTTTCATATATGATTAGATAAATTTCTGAAGACTATAGTATTTGTTTACATGATGGCAAGGTTACCAAGTGGCTATCATATCATGCATAAGCAAAAATTCGGCATTTTTAGCTAAGCCTAGAAAACATTTCAACACTCGTAATAGGAGAATCATGACCCAAGATAATGTGGACAAATGGAACGTCATTCATTGAACATCTGCAGTTCGGTGAAGAAAAGTATAATCCCATTTCTGTAACTATTTCCCAGCGCCAGCAGTATGGTTGTTGTAATAATTTGTATTGCTCAACTTATGCATGTAAGTCTTCTATGAATCTGACTATGTCAATTATAAGGCATTTAAAGAAACAAGTCACATTAAGATTCATTCAAAATTGAAAATCGAGGAACCAGACTCCCGTGGGTTTAGTGTGGTGGTTAGAGAATGGAGATATGTGTGTGGATTAGGCAAATGACACTGATTTGATTCTCCACGCCAGCAAGTGAATATTTTCCTATGTTTGGCCCACCAATCTGAGTTTTGGCTTGCACCTTTTCTGGTTCATTGAGCTAGTAGGATAAGTCATTGTTTCAGAATTTCCCTATCTACTGTGGACTTCCTTGTCCATATAAAAAACAAAATGGAGAGGCCATGTCAATTTGCTTTCCACTAACTCATCTGTTAAATATCCAAGATTCTCAAGTAACCTGTTCAGCACACTTGACCACATAACCCAAGAGCACCAGAGATTGCCAAATCTAAATTGTGCAAACTCAGCTCGTTTACGTTGGTGAAGGTAAGTGGCCGCCCACAATGCTATAATAATGCATACTAGGTGTTAGTTCACCATATATTATTATATTTACATTTATCGATTGATAGCTAAATTATGTATTGTTATTGATGAACAATGATAAGCTAACGAGCCATGTGGCCTTGTATTCATTTCGACCTTTATTACTTGGGATTAGATTAGATGGGTTTACTTTATCGAAGCTTTTAGTTTGCCTCAGACAACCCCGAAGAAAGTTGAGAAGAAAATCAATAAGAAGTTGCAAAAACCAATTTCCACGTATATCAATTTGCATCTCCCCGTTCTGCCATATACCAAGGAATCCCTAATTTTCACATTTTCTTTATGAAATTGCATCTATCGCCTGACTTATTAGTCCAATTGCCATTTTCTAATCAGAATTACGCTCACCACCCTCCTCGACTTCAGCCGCCCTCCGTTCTCGGCTGCTGTCTACTGGTGCGCTGCTTGTACTGGTGTGACCTTCCGGCATCCAGTACACCGTGTGTCCTCTCTCTCTCTCCCTCCCTCCCTCCCTCCCCTCCCTCCCTCCCTCCCTCCCTCCCTCCCTCTCTCTCTCTCTCTCTCTCTCTCTCTCTCTCTCTCTCTCTCTGAATTTGCGGGCACACCAAAATCAGAGGCCTACGTCGTCACCGACCTCAGATTAGAGGCCCGCAACGGCCATCGCCTACGGCTCGGTCCAGATCGAGGTTGCCCGGCCTCAAAGTGGACCTCCCTCGACCTCTGCAGAACTCGAAGCCCCAAGATGACGCCCTTGTATTCTTTATGTGTTCTCATAAAAGCTCCCGATTCTACTGAATAGTTAGACATTATTTTTTAACCGAATCCTAGTTTTCTTGTGCGATTGGTGTTTCTTGAGGATCACTCGGAATTTTGTAACATTAACAAATAAATCATTGGACAGGGCAACATATTATCCCTTACAACAGAAAAAAGAAGAAATAGGCAGGGATCTTTGAAAATTTTTACCTTTGGTCCTTTTTCACCACCCATCCCTTGATTTTAGCAACCTTCGCAAGAGCCTCTCTCCACGCCTCTACTTCCTTAGGAGACTCCTTCTCATGCCTCGAAAAGTCTTCAACATACCGTTGAGTCTTAAACTTAATATCATCAAGTTCCACGTGAAGAAAAATGGGAAAGATGCTTTTTCCGCCCTCTGAGTGGGACAAGTTGTGTATTATCTGGACAAGCTCACGGAGGCACCATTTACTGGAAACATAAGTTGGAGACAAAATGGGTATATAGATTATGGAGTTGTTGATAGCACGTAGAATGTTTTCACCAATCACTTCGCCGATGCGGAGCTCATCTTCGTCCCTGAATACATGGACGCCAACATCCTCCAAGCCATGATAGAGGAAGTCGGTGAATTCATTTCGAGTGTCAGGTCCTCTGAAACTCAGAAACACTTGATACTCACTTCCTACTTCAAGTGCAACATCACTAGTCGTTCCGGCCTCCAAGTTTCCCATAGCTAGGAAGCTTATTCCTTCCAGACACCTCTTATCCCAAAGACAGAAAAAAGTAGGTTGTGGCGTGGCCAGGATGAGAAATGAGCTGAAGTTTTCGATATGAGCTAGGCGAGTGAGTGCCAATACCTAAAATACTTGGCCAGCTCACTTAATAATCAAACTTACTTGGCTATTTCCCACCTAACATCCTGCTTTAGCAAGGACTTTTTAAAGAGTCTAGAAATTTTTAAAAGATTCCTTCGGAGACTATGAAGGCCAATCAGAAGTTCTTTTATTTTGTTTGGGATAAAGGCATCGGTCCTTCAACTAAAGCAAAATGTTTAATTAAGTCTCTTACTTTTATTTTTTTGTGCAATGAGTTTATAAACGGCATACTTCTTGTTCGAGTTAATTCTTCAATTAAAATCATAAACGGAGATGTTGATGTTACCCTTTATGAGGCAATCACAATATATAAAATTAATTTTAGAATTAAAAAATAAAAATATGGAAAAGAAAAAAAATCCTAAAAAAAAAAACAAAGAAAAATCAAGAGGAGAAGGGAAAGGATAGAGCAATCAGATGACAAGGGTTGCGGCCCTTCTCAAATCTTCAACAAGGCTTCGCAATCTACATACAGTACATAACGTACACAGTGACTTAATGCTGCGAGGCACAATGGATAGTTTCAAGATCTGCCCCGCACCCATGCCGAGAGAATTTTCCATTCCCATCCCTACCTCGCATAACTGAGTGGGTTTTGCAAGAAGCAGGACAAATTGATGTAGCGTATTCAGGTGTGGAGAACAAAGACTGAACCAATCACTCCTAGAAAATCCCAACAAATCACCAGGCATTCTAGCTAATTACCAAATTTTCCAGGGGAAATTGGAATTCCCCCCATGAAAGCGAGAGAATCAGGAGAAGAGCGAAAAAGAGAAAGAAAACTGTGAGGATCCCATTGGCTGGCTCTGCGTCCATGGAGATTAACCTATGCCTCCGCGAGCACTGGCCTCACTCTCTAAACTTATCCTCTTTCTCCTCCTCCATGCCTCAATCCCGCCCTATCCATGTCATCCCCCAATAGCACCATACTACTTAGTTGTCGTGGTCAGCGACGGGTCCTAGTTTGTTCAGTCGATGATTGCTATACTGGCATTAGTTGAAGGGCTTACTAAAACATTTTGCATTGAGGACTCCCAATGTCTTTATTGTTTCAGGTGCATATGATAAAACTTTTCAGTCAACTTACATAAGACCAATAGCTTGTGCATGGGACGACATTATTGAGAACTATTTCAAGAATGATATTTTCTAAAGCTTTGAAGCTTCAAACACTACTAATCGTTTTAGGGAAGACACTTTGCATTAAACTATAATGTATACGCTAAATATTTTGTCGGCAATTGTACATGCGCAAAGAACCAAAACTAAACAAGCCAAACTCATCATAACTTTTCGCAATCAATTTGGAGGTAGTTCATCTCTCTTTTCTTCCTCCACGTATCTATGTAATGTCGCAGGAAATAGAATGAATGTGCCACAAAAAATGATCAATGATTAGTCTTCAATTGTCCTAGAACACAGGAAGTGGACAAAAGGGGAACAAAAGAGGTGCCGATATGCATGAACAGGGTCCTACCACTCCTAGTCATTTTGTGACTGCAACCCTAATCAGATCGCGCCCTCACATGCCTAGATTTAAGCTCACCAGAAAGAACGAATCTCTGCATTATAAATTCTTAGCTCTTCAACTCGCTCCTAAAGTTTTTTGTTTTTGTTTTGGGAGACAGTTTCTGACAATTAAATGTTGGACGAGTGACCTTTTACACGTCGTCTAAGGCAATACCAAGCAAGGAAGGTTGGTCATGGTTTGTCTCTTTCTTACAATTGCTAGGACATGAACAGAATGCTGTAAAATATATTTGTTTATATGGTGCTGGTAGCTAAAACAAGGTGGAGAAGAGGAACCAAATCCTGAAAACATTGAATAGTTAAAAGTTAAAAAGTGTTAAGAGGTATGTCATTTTTCTGTTGTGGACTTCGAGGGAAGTGCACTTGGGATGAAGAGAAAACAGTGCAGGATTTTACCTGTTCATTAATTAATTAATCCGCCTCTGATGAGAACAAATGCCAGCATAATTTCTTACTCTCAAGTGGTCTTGTCCATAAGTTACAATTTTTTTTTTTGAAAAAGCATAAGTAATGATGTTAGTCTCAGCGCACCCTTACATTTTTGGGCGCTTTGTTTCTTAAATGGAGTGCCCCAGACATTTCAACAAGGGAAATTTTTTTTTTGGACTCCTTGAAAGACCCAAAAGGCAAATTTGGTGTTAATCAGATAAGTTCAAAATTATTTTCCTTTTTGGCTTGATAAGATATGTGCAACTTCATGGGTCCAGGGTTGCAATTCCTGAAAATGATCCGAGGTCCCACCTTCTTAGAATTATATGTAGCTTTCTACATATGTCTCTACATATGTCTCTGTAGATAAATAACCTCATAAATCATGAGTAACAAATATTGACTCTAGTGTTTCGTATATGTTTGTAGAGGATACTAAGGTCAGAGTTGTATTGAAAATAAGAAATTAGACATCTATTGTATTGCATTATCCTAATAAAGTGGAATACATAAAGTCACCCAACTCAACTTTTTTTGGTAGATTTAATTTTTGAAATAACATAATGTCATTTGAGGGTATTGTATCGTTGTATTAAATACATATCCTTGAAAATTTATATTAATTCAATGCGACAGTCAAGTCAATGCGAGAATCTTTCTAAAAAGCATAAGAGATTTTTCTGGTCTGGTGTGGGGGAAGAGATAAAGTTGGTCGGCTCACTTTAATATCAAATCTAATCGTCCATATCCCACCTAAGGTTCGGCAGCATTAAGTGGACGCCAGCGAAGGCGTCCAAGACTTTTTAACGAGTTCTAGGAAATTTTGGAGACTCTTGGGAGACCATAAAGGCCAATCAGAAGCTCTCACTTTTTCTTTTTTTTTCCTTGGAATAAGACGTCAAGGTCCTAAATCGTTGAAAAATGTTCAACAATGTCTCTCAGCGTTTTATTGTACAACGAAGTTCCTAAAACTGTATACTTTTTTTGGCTCTCATTCATATCTTCAATGAGGGAGCGGCCCTCGCTCAAATCTGAGGCAAGGGTCAGTGTCCCTCATTGCTTCTACCTGTATGTTGAAGAAGATCGAAAAAACGTCTATACTGGACTATGAGGTGGTGGTCATCGCAAAGCTCGGGGACTTGGAGAGGTGCTTGCTCGTGGATAACCTACTGAAGAAGATCGAAGAGGACAATCCCCGTATCTCCAGAGCTTCGTTTGCAAGTGGAGTGGACCAAAGCGAGCAGAGAGTGCAATTGTCTAAAAAACTAATAGGAGACAAATGCATTTCTCATGAATTTCGTGAATTAATTTTGTTTATTGCATGATGAATTTATCTTTAAGCAAAACGAATGCAATCTAGAATGCATTACAAATTTTCTTGTAGATGGAGATGCATGCATTTTTCCAAAATGAATTCCTGTTTAATTTTTCTTATTTTATTGGGTTAATACTACCAAAAATCTCAAATTGATATGTATATGATAAATTTACCTAAAACTAATTTTTACCACAAAAAATCCCAAAAAAATCGGTACATTTATAACAAAATTTTATATTTACATTTTTTTAAACAACAGTTATATTATCATTGGCACATAAATGCGATGTCAATATTTAATGACCACATCGGCATCTCCATTTGTAATTTTAACAAAAGAATCAATTCAAACAAAAACAAGTATATAGTTTAGGGATCCAATTATACAAAATAAAATCATTGATTGGATATTTTTCAATAGTTTAAGTACTCCCTATACCTCTCTCTCTCTCTCTTCTTTTGTGTGTGTGTGTGTGCATATGATAAGGCTAGTCATCAATTTACACAAAGCCAATAGCCAGTGCAATGCGTGTCATTATTGGGAAATATTTTAGGAATGAGATTTTCTAAAGCTTTGAAACATTAATTAGTACTGGTAAACACTATTGATCAGAAATCAAGTCTACCACTCCTTTGAGACTTTGTTTTTCAGGACTCAAGATCGAGTCGCTATTCTCCAGTGCCATTTTTTTGTTTTCTACCTTTTGAAAATTATATAGGCATTCAAAATGACATGCCTTGTGTAATTTCTAAGCGCTTCCGAAGTTTTTCTTGGAGGGATGATTAGATGCCATGTGAATGCGCATAGATGAAGGATGATAAGACAGACGCAACACCTTTTGCAGGTCCTTTCCCCTGCAACTACTGTCGACTGCTTATTGGTCTGGATCATTCACGGGTGCCGCATTCTGCCATAAATAAATTTAGATTCAATTTCAGTGGAGAATGTCATTTTCTTGCATCTAATAAATTGGGATAAATGACATATGACCCTGCCCCACTTGATCGCACTAAAGCTTATCGGGTCTTCACTAGAAACAAGTACATCGCAATAAAGAACCAAGAAAAGAAAATGAAAAAGCAAAGAATAGTCACGAATCACAGCTAGCCTTTGCATAGTTCCTTTAATCACCTATAGCGTCAACTTTTATAGTGTGAACAAGATAAAAAAAATTAGCAAGGACTATTGAATAAGGTTAAGACTGGGGCCGTCTTCTGTCTAACTTTGAGGCCGCTGATTGATGCCCTGCCCCAGCTATCAGACAGTGATTTAGACAATTTGTCGTCAAGCTGGCCATTATCTATGCTCACGTTCGGGTTCTTCGAACCGAAAAGGCTTAGCCTCCAATTCACACATTCACTCTTTAACCTTGACTTTAGCTGTTTCTCACTAAATCTTAAAGGCCTTATAGTTCATATAAAACTCTGAAGCTGTCCGATTTTCAATTAGGACACTAGTTCTAAGGAATACAGCCGAGCCTTAACTCCTGGTTGAGAAAGTGACCGAGGAAATAGTTCCCAAAACTTGGAAGAGCAGAAGAGCACATACTGTTTCAAAGTCTATAAGATCCATATTTTCAAGTTTCTCCACATGACCAGAGGTATTCGGGTCAAAGACACTGCCAATAAAACGGTATACTTGAGCCAAATCGGGTAAAACCATGTACAAAGAAAAATACGGTACTTGTTAGTATAAAATGTAGAATGAAACTAAAGACGTAAGAGCATTCAATTACACAATTAGGATGCAGAGACCACTAGTTCGAGGAGAGACTGTAATTACGAATAGAGAGAGAGAGAGTGAGTGGGTCAGTACGCACTAATTGTAAAGAAAGGAAGTAGATGGGAAGATACGAGGACTGGGAAAGGTTGGTGAGGATCTCGTGCGGGAAGGTGCTGAGGAGGCTAGAGGAGAGCCTGTTTCACTTCAGCTAGCGACCTCTTCCCCAGCAACTACTTGGACAGACTGGCACTGCATTCGATGCCGGTCAAGAAGTGCCTAAAGAGATCCGAAGGTGACGGTGAACGAGATTGTGCACATGGCGTCGGAGGCCACGGTTTTTAGTTTTCTTTTGGTCTGGAGCTATGGGTTATCTCCTAAGGTAACAAGATCGGAAGAAAAGAACAGAAAAAAATTGGGTTTTTTCTTAATTGTAGGGATTGCAATTTTTTGTTCTTATTTCTTTGGACACAAGCACCCATGTTCTGGTTGCAGGAAAAAACCACTTACTCGTTGGGTCTGTGTATTTGGCTGGCAAGTGACTTTAGGTCCTTATTTAAGACTGAATTAGCCACTTGAAGCCACATATGTGCGAGAATCCTCAACACTTGTCCAAGCCAAAGCTTCAAAATAGAAAGCATGCTGTGGCTGTGAAAATGCGAGCTCTGCATGTAGGCTGTAAAGAATTTTGTAGACCTTATGTTTTAACCTTTCTCTAGTGGGCCGGCTCACTTTAAAGTCAAGTTTAGTTGTCTATTTCTCACCAAACGTTCTGCGTTAGCAAGGAGACGATAGGATGCCTAAGACTTTCCAACAACTTGGAAATTTTTAAAGATTCCTTAGGAGACCATGAAGGCCAATCAGTAGTCATTCTACTTGAAAAAGACAAAAATCTTTAAAAAAAAAAAAATCGATAGAAGGGGACAGATAGTGGAGTCAGGCGGCACGTGGGAAGGGCCCATGCGTAGAAAGAGAGAGAGAGAGAGATTTGACTTTGGATTTCATGGATACAAAAGGTTGTAGTTATCCAATCATCATGCCATGTCGTTCGGTTCCTCTAAAGTGGTAATGCGTTTTTCTTTTTAATTTTTTATGACTACAAAAGGTTGTTGCGAGGGGCAGACGAATTTAGAGATAATATCGAATCGAGGGCCAGCAATTTTTTGTTTATATTTCTTTGGACAAAAGGACCCATGTTCTGGTTGCAGGAAAAACCACTTGCTCATTGGGTCTGTGTATCTGGCCGGCTAGTGAATTTAGGTCTTTATTTAAGACTGAATTAGTCACTTGGAGCCAGATAAGTGCGAGAATCCTCAACACTTGTCCAAGTGAAAGCTTCAAGATAGAAAGCATGCTGTGGCTGTGAAAATGCGAGCTCTGCATGTGGGCTTTAAAGAATTTTGTAGACCTTATGTTTTAACCTTTCTCTAGTGGGCCGATATCTGAATGACAAGGAAATCACGTCAATAAACAGAAGTGGAAGGGTTTGGGACGTCGTCTTCTTCTCCAGGTCGCCGATGATATTATTTTCTCGTGAGTTGCGCTTTCAATAAGTTGTTGCTCCATGAGCTCACGCTGGATGTAAAAGGTGATTCTTGTGCTGCATACCTATTGCGACAGAAATTTGTGCCTTTCGTTGTCCCTTTCATTATAACATGCTTTTGGATGCTTGGTTGGACTAGATAATAGGATTTGTGTGGTCGTGTGCCTATTGCATCACAATGCATGGTATGTTCACTTGGTTTTGAGTGCCATAAGAAGTCATGTTTCGATAAGTTGAATTGCTATGAGTAACTTAATTTTTATTTATTAAATAATCCATCAATACTTCTATTTTATAGCAAGTTTCCAATATTGTGTTTCATTTTAAATTTCTATTCATTTGTGTGAATATGCTGGCCGCTGAACGTCGGTTGGCGACCGTTGTCGGTCGTCGATCGCTGGTCGCCGGCCGTCGTCAATGGCCGGTTGCCAATCATCGATTGGCCAGTCGCCGCCATCGCCGCCGGTTGCCACCCACTACCATCAAGGAAAAAAGAAATAAAAAAATTTTGTCGGTACCAAACGCATCTCTATTCTTTTTCTATTTCAAAATAAGAAATTTTTATAGTTACCAAACGTCTTATTTTACTTAGAAATTGTTCCAAAGAGTAGAAATAGAAAAGAATTATTTCTCAAAAGAAATTATTCTCAGGAGTATAAATGTTACCAAACATATCTTAAGTGTCTACTGATGCCAAGTTTTGAAACTCCAGGGTCTGCACCTCCTTGTGCTTCTATCTCATCATACAGATTGTTAGGCCACTTCGTGCAAAACATTGTTCTACTTGTGATCGCTGTGTCGAACAGTTTGACCATCATTGTCCATGGGTATCCAACTGTATTGGCAAGGTAGCCTGCTTGGGTTCAACTTCGCTAAATACAGGATTCTTCCTCATCTTTTATGTAAATAAGAAATGTTATATGCTATGATCAACATAGAATATGCTGTTAAGTGGTCGACATATTATCAAACATATCCTGATACAGAAAACAAATAGGACTTCTTTGTTTTTCTTGTTCTGGAGGTTGCAGCTATGCTGATTACAGGGAAGTCAGTCTGCTACTTTTGCTTTTGACGTATCCTTTGGAGACGAACTTTGTCAAGAGTCCAAATCTTTTGCATGCAGGAGTTTCGACAGATGCGTCGGCTCCATCTTCCTTTGGGGCCTGGTTGAGTCATGTTGGCACCCAACATATCGGCGCTTTATCATTCTTCTTAGCAGATTTTTTTCTCCTTGGGGGTTGCAGTGCTGACTGCTGTTCAAGCGTCTCAGGTATTTTCGGATCTAAAGTTATTGGCTATTAATCAAACTCTTTAATTACATTTGTTGCTGTCAGACATTTGATATTAGAGGTGTCAGCACGTGAGCCTGTCATGTCATTCTTTCGTGCACAGAAGCATATTGCATTTGCAGGTTTCACATTATTTATTGAAAGTTAAAGAAATAAAATGAGACAGAATCGAAAGTTGACACAAATTCTTCTTCCTAATTTAATATCCATGTGCAAGCCACATGCGCCCAGTAGCTGCTCCCTGCAAGTTGACATTTATTTATGCATTAACATCACAATTATAATGCAAATATCATTAGTTAGTTCCAGCGCGTTCCATAGTCGAGTTTTTTTTTTGGTTGCCCGATTAAAGTGTTTGCACTGATCTATTGGCTTGTTTTGTCCCATATGTTCTTGTACAATTTCGAGGCTGGCTCTGTTTATCATGTATGAGAACAGAGGTCATAGATGCTTGTTGCTATGCCAAAAGGAGAGCATATAATGCAATCCCACTGTATCTTTGCCAGACTCTGCTGTTTTCATGTTTAGGGAAGATTGGCACCTCACTAATGTATAATCTACATGTTTATTTCAGAACTTGGCTTTTTATTTTGGGTTAGTACAACGAAAAATTTCAAATTATTTTAGATATGACAAATTTACTTTAAATTAATTTTTTATTATGAAAAATTTCGAATTAATATACCAATGACAAATATACTTAAATGAGTGTCCCAAAATCGAACCAGACCCAATCCAAACAAAAAATAAGTATGGTACATATTTTGGGTTTCAATATTATTCTGATTATATATTTCAGGTTAGGTTGAATATTGTTCAACCCTAAATACATTATTTACGTGATACACAAATAGGAAAACACATTACTCAAAACCTAAATCACAATGTTCAAATGCTAAAAAACACGTTACGATTTTTGCTTTAACACATCTCTCAAACACTCAGAAACACAGAGTGGCACTCTCACCGTCGACTCTGCGCAGCCCTCCAGCTGCCGCCCTCCGCCCGCTGTGCCGTTCGCCCGCCGTAGCTTCCCCGGCGGCGTCGCCTTCCCTCTGATCCCCACCTCCGAATTGGGGCTTAGGTCCTCCCTCGCCCCTCCCTCTCGTCTCGCTTCCCCGTCCTCTCCTCCACGCGCTAACTCAAGGGTAAAGCTCTCTCTTACGAGCCCGCATTTTTCCTTCCGCGTTGTGCCGTGCTCTCTGCATTGTGCTCGTGAAGTGGAGTCGAGCCGCGCACTCCCTGTGATTCGAGTTGGGTTCAATCCCGAATCGCCTTGATTCTTGTTGGTTCTTCGTCTCGAGTCGCTCTCTGCATTTCTGACGAGATGACATTGTGAACTTTAATTTTGGAGGAGAAGAGATGATTTCATCTCGTTTGATCAATGCATCGTTTAGTTGTTTTGAGAAATGGGTTGCTTTTTGGGATAGCGCAACTGAGGAATGGTTTCGAAAAGCATGTTCGAAGATGTTGTCAACCGGTTCTCTGGAATTGGAAGATGATAATCCCTTGTGGTTTTCGTTATTTGGTGCCAGATTTTATACGGAATATTTTGGCATGAAGTTGCTGAGGAAAAGGGACATTCCTGAGGAGAAATACTCCGATTGCCTTCCTCGATCTCACTTCGTAGTGGAGTTGACATACGGTATGTTCTTTCTTGGGATGACTCATCCTTTTTTTGTGTGTCAATGTACATATGAAGAGATTGCATCTCATGAAGAAACTTGTCAATTTGTTCTTTCCAGTTACTAGAGTTGTTGGACCTTTCTCTTTAGTGTTGCTGCAGTTTAATATGTTTACAGGGGAAGAAATAACCCTTTTTTTCTTGTGCCCTTTTGGTTTGGTTGAATATGCTTTGTGGGGTTCTCTTTGGTCTTGTGTGCCTCTGTCAGGGTAAACGTGAACCTGGCATTTTGTAGTTCTGATGGCAGTATCCCACTGCACTCCCTGTTATCTGGATAATGAATTTTGAGCTAATTAGTTGCAAAATCTAGTCGATGTAGCAGGGTTTAGGATGCTGGATTTTATACTGCAATGCTCTGTTCAGTTTGGTTGAGGTTGAATTGTTTAGAGCACAAAGATTGTCTGTTGTGGCGTAATTTTTCCATTCGAAAGCAGCATGATTATTCAGACTATATCTTCCTCTGCATATTAAGCTACTGCTTACCCAATCTAGTTTGCCTTTATTTGAGAAGAAAAGGAAGGAGAGATTCACATTTTAGTCTTTAGAAGAAGATGAATAGTGCGGTCACCAGATCAGTCTTTGCAAGAGATTACAAATCTAGGCTTCACACAACATGATACTTCTTTCATGGGTTCAGGGGTGGTTATGCATCTGCAGGTCTTAATTTTAAGACCAGGAAAGTCCATTAGGTGCTATTTAGATTCTTTTAGCTTCGCTCCACATTCGCAAGGGCTGTACATTTCTTGATTTTCAAGCAGGTGGCATCCTATGTTTGACAAAATGCCTGACTAGTGCCAGAAGGATTTAAATTTTAGATGGGTTCTTGCTTCTTAGGTGGTGGCTATCTCCAAATGGATAATGTGCATGTGATCATTTCTTTTCCATGGTAGGATGATGCTTCCAAAAAAATAGCTTTGCAATTATAGTTCTAGCCTAGTAGAATGTTGGAGAGCAAGTTCAGAATTTTAGCTGCTGAAATCTTCTTTACTTAATGTCATATTGTGTTGTTCAATGCGAACATATAGCAGCGCAAGATGGATTATGATGGGTCAGATGAATTCTTAAAATAACCAGTTTGCCGGTTCTCCCTTTTCTTCTGTCTCGCCTTCTCCATTTCCGATGGGTTCAGCACCTCGACCCACTCCCTTTCCAATGGCTACTTCTCAACCATCTACAGTTGATATATCTGCAACAAAAGTAGGAGCTGTGGAAGCATAAATGGCACCGGTTGCAGATGTCAAAGATGAGATAAAGGAGGAGGAAGAACCGAAAAGATATGGTCATGGAGATCTCTTTTGGGAGCCCTTTAGTCACTCACTCTTAACCAGAATTGTAGTGTCTCAATTCCATTCTGAGCTTGTCTTAAAGTTTTTTTTTTATCTGCTTAGCGATGGCAGTTCCATTGGAAAATTAATGCGTGGAGTGAAACATTGTGTACATTCATGAACAAATTGTGCAGTGGGAGAAGCACTTTGCTTGCGTTGTAAAGCGTAATAATTTTGGTACATATGGCTGAATTGTTTAGGACATATGTTAAAAGAAACTCCTTTATACGGTGCTTGTTATTGTTAGAAACTATTACATTGATTTACGTTCTTGATGAATTCCTTAAGGAGGGCATTCTTTATCAACTTAACTTCTTTTTTTTTTACATTAGGAAAGCATACCTGAAAAATATTTGTGGCAAATTATTTCCAAGAGACACTAAACATTTAAAATATGCACGTCCAAAAAATCACCCAAATTACAAAAAGCAAGAGACTAGAAGAATCGAATTCGGCCTGTTTCAGGGGGCTACAACTTTTGGCTAAAGTTATATTAGATGTAGGAGCTGGTTGACCACAGTATATCTGAAGCCTGAAGCTTTCAGCACCCAATTCGGCCTTTTACGCAAGTCGTGTAATTTATTCTGAGAAGACGGAATAATAGATGATACAAAAAAGAGAGGTCACTAATGGTTGAGTATCAGTAGAACTAAGTGGTGATAAAATGGCAGACTCCATGTGCCACTGGTGAAGTTGATGGTGCTGGTGGTTTAGGTGGACATTATGTAGACGATGGTGATGAAGTCGTGCCAGTGGAGATGGAGATCAAGATTGACGATAACAGGCGGCGAGGGAGCATTGGCACAGTCATGTTGTTGTTTTCATAGACAGTGTTGATCTTGCCATGATCGTGATGGTGAAAAGTATGATTTGGTTATGGTATGGTGTTCGATTAGCGGGGATAGGTAGCGGCAACCATGAAATTATATTTTAAAATTAAAAGAGCGGCTCGGATTGAAGATGAATGTTTGGTCTTTAAAATTCACGAAGCTAAAGGAAGAAAAGGAGAAATAGTTGAGAGCTTAAATGGAGTTCAAGAAATTTGCAAGCTACCAAGTATAAAATATGAAGCTAAAATGAAAAAGAGAAAAAAAAAATCCACAATAATTTTGGTGTGCGTATAAATACATGTATGCATGTATCTATGAATGTACCATTCTTCAAGGTACAAGCCAAAGGAACGACAATTTTGAAGAAAAGATTGTAAAACACTCTAATCAACGCAAAGTCAAAAGTTAAAAGGCGGAAAAGCCATGATCGTGTAAAATAGGCCTTAACATATATGTAAAGAAGTTCTCAAAACCTACTTTGATGAAACTTAATCAGTAGTGTGAGTTCATCTGGAACGCTCTACGCTGTTAGGTTTTTCTCTAATGATCAGATTTCACAATTACACGCTGCCTGAACTGATGCATTATCTAACAACTTATTTACATGGCAGGGATGCTGTAAACATTCATACCTACCGAGTTTGAGTTTCGCTGCTACTGCCACCTGCTGAAGCGAGCAGAGAAAGGTACTCCTCTATGGCTTTTCCTTCTTCCGTGACTACAACATCATCGTCCGAAATAGCATCCGCTTGTTCTAACGCGATTGCAAGTTCTTTCTCCATCTCTTCATCCCCGTCATCCATTCCAGCATGTGCAGATGTATCTCCCACCTCATCAATATTGCTCGTACTGCCCAAATCCTCATTGTTGATTGATGATGCAGAAGTAGTTGCAGGAGTAGAAGTCGCAGGATCGGCATTCTCGGGTTGGTTTGGAAGACCCTGAGGCTGCTCAAGTAGTTGTTGCATTGCTTGCTCCACCGTGCGTCCACCACTGACCGCTTGGACCACTGCAGAAACCCAAAAGAAAAATAAATGATGGCATGTGATAAGAGGCCTTAATTAATGGCGAGATTCAATCAAGTGTACAGAGAAAACAACATAAATGTGATGTCAAACTCTTTTGAGTGTAATTATTTGAAAAACTAGGAAATCTTGGGGTCTTATTGTCACAGAGCTGAGGCTACGATTGAGTAGTGACATATTGCGAAGTGGGATGAGATGAAGTAAGAATTCTCTCAGTATGTGAAACTTACGATTATGCGACAAGCAATGTGATGCAACGCTATGATTTCACTTTATAAAAGTAGAAGATGATTAGATTCAGTCGCTAGAAGGAAATTATTCGAATAGTGGATGCTAAACTTGTTCCCATATCCAAAAAGTTAAATAATGCTAATCCATGCAAACATGAAAGAACCAAACGCAACAAAAGCACAATCATCGAACATGTACCGCTCGATCTTTCAAAGCCCAATGATACAAGCTGCTCGATTGCTGCTTCATCTGATTTCCGTTGTTCTATGTCATTCTACACGATATAAAACAATTGTAATACGTTATTGACGAAACTCTACTGAACTGAAACCAAGATTGTAGTAGGAAACATGTAATGAACCTGAATGGCAGCATTAGTTTCAGGGTTAGTCAAATCATCCAGTGCTTTCTGGGTGTCATTCTCATTTTTTCGAAGGGCTTCAGCAGCAAGTGCCTTCTCAAACCTGCCATGCCATTTCATGGGGGCTTAATAAAGACTTCTCTACGACAAAAGGGTTGGGGGGAGGGGGTATATGTTTACCACTACCAAAATTCATGAACATCTAAAGAGCGGTGTATTCGTGAAATTTTTGTGGAATTAGTGCCAGATAATCAAAAAGTATAAGTTACTAAATGAAGGCATCGTTTAATATTTAAATATTCTAATTTTCCCCCTCAAGTGCAGACTAGATCTTGGCCCAAGACCAAGGTATGGAAATATATAATTGCATAGGCAAATGAAGTTGTCAGAAAACATTTGACCTTGGAACCTTTTGCTCTAGTACTACATGAAATTTTTGTCGGACTAGTGCTAACTATTTTGAAAACTTAAGCTATCAAACAGAGGGGCATTTTAATATTTCAATATTGACATATAAAATGAAGTGACATTGAAACATAAGCAACTATCCATAAAAAATCTGTCACGAGCAAACCGTAGATTGCAAACCACTAACACAGATTTTAAAGGACCTTCACAAAATAATTCCAGTAAGTACTTCGATTATGCAACAGTTCCTTACCCAGTGGAGACCAGTTCATTTAATCTTTGGAGGTCCACAGGTTTCTTCATGGGTGTCACTCCATAAGACTCTTGCTCGCTGCAAAATTATTAGATTTTTCATGCTACCCACAGAAATTTGCATGCATAAGTAGACAAGATATAGGGGCAATATGAAACACACCTGATTTCCTGTCTTTGCTTC
The DNA here is from genome assembly GCA_014182895.1 of Angophora floribunda. NCBI lineage: Eukaryota > Viridiplantae > Streptophyta > Magnoliopsida > Myrtales > Myrtaceae > Angophora > Angophora floribunda. Next base: position 32,837,943 of record CM024707.1, on the reverse strand, counting down.
ATATCCTCCTCATGTTTCTGTACTTTCTTATCCTCTTCCTCGATTAGAAAATCAATAGCACTCCCTACATCTAGATTGGTCATGCGAAGTACCCTCCTGGCATCACGTTCCTCGAAGCCCTCGCTCGTTACTAGTGATAAAGATTCATCTGGCACATGCACCTGAAATAACCAAAATTGAATTGTCAGCTTAGAAAAGGGAAAGAGTCAAGGTAACTACGAGGAAATAAGAGATGATTTGAAAAGAAATGGACAGTCAGATGAAAAGTTCTTAAGCAGAAGAGTTCGACCTATCCTACCATTAACTTTAGAGTCAATTTTTTTCTCATTTAAACAAAAAATCCAGAAATTTACTCGCTGTGAGTTCTGGAATTACAAATTTTCTTTCAATGCTGAAACAAAATTACAGTCCTAGCTCCTTAATCATGCATGCAAATGAGACACGATCTGCTGGTTGATCATAATAATGAGTCTTGCTTGCAGAAAATGGCCAAGAGAGACTCAAGGAAACAGCTTAATTATAATGTGACAAATGCAAAGGATATAGTACTCCAAAAATGCTCAAACTCTTCAATGATAGGTATGCAAGGTATAAATAAATACCCGTCATTACCTCAAAGAATAACAGGACAAATACAAGCAAAATAATAAAAAAACTATTTGTTGCCTGAACTGCTACAGAAGAATTCAGTACATGCATAAAATGGGGCTAAACACCTAAATAACTGAATGATAATTTAATAGGACTTTTTTACTAACCTTGAGGAACTTTTCTTGTGCAGATGTCAATGCTTTTCGTGACTTATCAAGATGACCACTGTAATAAGCCACCACTCCTTCCAACAGCTCCAACCGCAAATGCCTGGAAGTTAATTATTCCAATTCATTAGTCGGGAGCCAATACTTCAGGATAAGAAAGTTCTCTACACGTATTGCTAGAATGCTGGGATGAAAAATTGCAAAACTGATGCTCACAAAGCCATCGCTCGATAAAGACCTCCTTGAAGGAGTCTAACACGAGAGTAATCCTTTCCATGAGCACGCTCAATCCCTTCTCTGGCCTTTTGCAGTCGAATTCCAGCCACAGAGAGTGATGAGATGTCTCGAAGCATCAAATAGCACCATACCGTGTCTAGTTGCAGTATAGGAACATTGTCAACCATCTGAAACCAAAAAACATGAAGCAGAATAAGTCACACTGACACATTCATAATCTCTCTGTGCAGATCAAAGTACTACCATACCCCCTTCCCAAAGAAAGAGCAAAAGTGGAATTCATGAAATCCAAGCCGCAAGCCACATCAACTGAGTTCAAGTGAAATTAGAATAGCTCATAATTCCTGGACTAACTCGAAATTTGGTGCATTCAGTCAATTATATGTAAAATGAATGCACTGTGAATCACAATGAGAAAGGACAGGCCTAGAAATAGTTACAATGCAAACAAAGAGCAAAATATTTGGAAAAGCATTTTACACATGAGCAGCTATCCCCCTCAAATTCTAGAGTGCCAAACATCTACTATATTATTTGAAGCTTCTGCACTATCATATCATCCAATGAACAATAATAAAATAGAAGAACGAGCACAGACTATACTACATAAAATTTCCAGATGAACAAATGCAGACTTCTTAATTTGGGAGAGTATCACTGACCTCAATAAAGTGGGGATTGCAGTGAGAGAAGGACTTCTGCATGGGGAAGAAAGAATGGTTAAAGTAATCACTTTTTACAAATTGGTAGAAAAAATAACAGGTGAAAGTAATAGAAACAACTATCAGATAATCATGAGCCTTTGCCCACAAGAAAGAAAAAAAAGAAGCCGGATTCTTCTTTTGTAGTAAGAAATCACTTCAACGTTTTACGGTGGTTTCTAGGAACATACAAAAGATGCATCTTTGACGAGCAGTTTTGAGGACATTCATTCTGTTATAAGAACATTGGTCATGACAATCTATATTTATAGGCAAGACAAGCAAAGGAGAATGTCCAGGCAATTATTCCTAGTTGATCTAGCATGCAGCACAAGGTAGGTATGCTTAGTTATTCTGATATATAATCTATTTGTATTGAAAATAATAGTGGTGATAACTTAGTAGGCTTATTCATGTGCTAAATCATGTTGATGTATGCTTTTGGGCCTGGATTTGGGTAATCTATTACAATGGATGCATTCTATATCTTTTGTGATAGTATAAGGTGTTATGAATCTAAGAAAATCTTTTACAGTCAGACTAATGCACTGGTTAACTTATAAATAGGTTTTGTGGTTTCTATATTATGTAATCATGTTGCTGGCACAATACACTGATCATTCCGATCCACGATTTGTATCACAAATCCTTGTTATGGCAAATTTACTGCTTGAAATTGTAAATTAAGGTTCAAAATGTTTTGGTGTGGAGATATTCATCAGATTTTCTTGTGAAAAGTATATTATGTATAGAATTACTTCATCCCAAAGCATATATCAAGTAACAATTGGTCTTTCACCTAGATATCTAGCATATTAGACCATCTGGTGCACATAACTAATAATGAATAATATTCCAACACAATGATCAAAACAAGCCTACTTTCACAATATTACATTTTAGACAAGGAACAATTTTATTTATGGTTGACATTCCTTGTTTAAGAGTTGTCCTTGTTTCTGAAACCTCAGAATCACGTAAAATATACTGATTTTTAAATTAAATTGCAACAGGGCATCACATCAATTCTGTAGCAAGTTATGGCATTCTGATGGGAAAGAACTAGGTGGCACCACTCCTTTTTAGTACATGCAACCAACTATTGATCTGAACAGCTGGTAAACTCTTCTACAAAACGACATCACTAACAATACTTTACATCTCAATTCCCACATTATGCATGTTACAGATTAAAAAGCATTGAAGCTTGCTACTGGATAAGGCCAAAAATGCTTAGATTATCAAAAACAACTACAGAGCACCAGTAACTGACCTCACCCATAGCAAGAATTTCCAATGCATCTTCATACTTTTGCCTCCTTATTAGTTGCTTTGCATATGAGTGAAGCATCAAGCCCATCATCACAGCCCTAGAGAAAATCCAAAAGGTTTTATCAAATAGCAGCTAAACAGTAGATCATGAGAAAAGATTGTTTGCCGAAGGATTTCTTAAGAAAAAAAAAATAGTCTAATGCCAAACCTCTGGTCAGTTTCAGATCCCATATTTACTTTCTTTCCATCCTGAGTTTCAAGTTCTACGTTGAAGCCTTCACCTGCATGTCTCTTAGCCAGTGCAGTGGCAGCTGCTCTGTATTTAGAAGGGCATACACATATAATTGTATGAGTGGATGTGTATCTACACACAGTAGCCAAAAAGACTACTCTCTCTAAAAAAATAACAAACACGTATCTGCCACGAATATTTGACTGAATGCACATAATACCAACAAACAGAAAACAAAGAGACAAGCTCTCAATGAATTCCCCATAAAAAGATGGTACGAATCCAATAAACAAGGAAAGTCAACGACTTTGTTCGACCAATCAATTCATACACCTGACTGCTGCCGGGAACCGGCGACCCAGTCAAATTTAAGGAAAAATAAAGGATCGCACACTCGCGCGCACGCTGGAACGAGTACCCAACAGAGCTTGAAATAGCTGAACAAAACACACGCACAAACAAGAACACTCACTTGACCCGTGCGAGCCAGTAGGACCGCTCGTCATTGGCCATGTCCTCTTCCTCCAGCGACTTGCCCTGGTCAACGCAGACACAGGTCGAGAGTATTTCGGCGTTGCCCTTGACGCCAAGCTCATTCAACTTCGCCGTCCCATCGCCATCCTTCAGCACATTGCTCCCGAAGGTCAGGTTGATCGAGTCCGGGCTCAGGTTCGATCGCCTGGCGACCTCCTCCTGCAGCATCCGGACCGTCCAGCCATCCAGCTCGACCTCTATGGCGCCGGACCAAGTGCCGATCACCTTCAGCTGGACCACCATTGACTGAGAAATTGAAAGATTGAGATTTTCGTAGTGGGGGAGTGAGATTGCAAGGGAAAGATGTAGCCTTTGCTTGATAAGCATGATTTGAAAGTGCAATTTAGTCTTGAAGTTTTTAAAATACAATTGAATCTTAAATTTATCATATTAGCGCAATCAAGTCCTTCTATTAATACCATCAATTTATTTAACCGAAAATACTAACATGACATTTTAAAATTAATTTATTTTTCTTACGTGGCATTTTTTATTACTCTTTGTTTAATAGTAAACAACCAAAAAAAAACAAAAAGAAGCTAAGTTAATAAAAAAACAACAGGAAAAAAAAAGAAAAAAAAGCTTCAGTTTGTGGCTGGCTGCTGCCACCACCGCCCATTACCAAAGGGACCAGCGAAGGTCATCGGTCGGCCCTAGGCAACGGAGGGGGGCAGCTATCGCTGGCCCGGGTTAGGCCATCGCTAGCCTTGGCAAGGAACCGCAAGCAAAATATGCAACCTAAGTATTTAAACTACAACACAAAATGAGAACCTCTAAGGAAGGAAAGATTGCTTTAGGAACTGCAAATATCCAACACCAAACGGTAGTAGAGATAAGTGACTAACGCAAGGATAAAAGTCAGCAACCTAAGAGAAGAAATAAGAGAATCAGCTTACGTCGGTTTTTGTCTGTAAAGTGAGAGAGACAGAGAGAGTTAAGTAACTACGATGCAACAAAAAATGAAGACTTCTCTGCTTTCCGGATATCGTATGGCTAAAAAAAAGTGGATGTTTGGCCCAAAAAGGAAGCGAAGCTTCCCCTAACATATAGGACTTTCTTTTAAATTTTATTCCTTCCTTTACTCGCACAAGATTACATATTCAGATTCCACCCATGTTCATTTTACGTATTGTTTTATTTAGATACTAATAAAATACAAGAATCTGTATTCCACATATATTTTAACTGTTCATTGTTGAATTTCTTTTTATAAACACAAAAAGAATATATTTAATGAAAGTTCTTGCGTCAGTCATTTTAATGGTTATGCAGATCAAAAATCTGATGGATGCAATAGTAAATCCTCTTTCTTTTTTTTCTTTTTTTTTTTTTTGGGGGGGGATCTATAATTTTCCAAAGTTTGCGGATTATTGTGCGATAGTATCAAAGTTCAAGAGGGCATTTATTGCTAAACATTATGACATCAAAATAAACACACCTAATGTTACATAATATCGAACACTCGGTTATATAACAAAAAATAGACTTAAAAATTATGGTTTATTACTTCTGTATGTGTATTTACTTAATTTATACCAAACAACATTTCAAACTACAAAGAACATGTTAGAACAATACTCATGTATTTGAAATCATTTAAAGATCTTTCTAATAGTTTTTCGTTGTTGGATTTAAAAAATATATTTTTGTTCATGCAAATTTCATAATAATATTTAGCTTTTTACAATTTGTGCTGTTTTACCGAATGATAGCATCAAATTGAAGCTAAAACAAATCAATTCACGCACATCTATTGTATATTGATGAAAAAGATGTCGCACCTGGTTCGGCTTGGATTCAATGTTGGATGTAATTGGAGGAATCTTCGGCAAAGGCATTGGTTTGGCAATGCTCGTACCTGATAAGTCCAATTTTGTCAATGAGGTCAAATTTCTAAGTGAGCTTGGAAGTTCTCTCAACCCTCTACATCCTGACAATGAAAAGTGTTCAAGCTTCACCAATGCCCCTAGTTCTTCAGGCAAATTTGTAAGACCCTTGCACTCTTCGATCTTTAACTCAATCAAGGATCCTAGATCTCCAATGAAGCTCTCGATTCTCTTTAGACTGAAGCAGTCTGCAAGAGTTAACCTCTCTAAACGCGAGCATTTGGAGAAGTTTGGGATTGTTGTTATGCCAGAACACCGAGTGATAGATAGAACTTTCAAATTTTGCGCCCTCTATAAAAATAGATGGCATTTTAAGTGTAAGAACCATAGTATGGTACACATGGGAACCATCAAACAAGAATTAAAAACATGTACTTTACCTTGATCAAGTCCCATACTTTTGAATCATCCTTGAAGTCAATAGTGTCAAGTTTACAAACAACAAGACAATCCAAATACATATTATCTGCCCTAAAATCTCGAGGAGAATGCCAAGAAAACCATCTCAACTTTGAATTGCACCTTGCAAAGTCCCCAGCATAAGTTCCCCAGTTTAGCTCAAGGAATCTTAGGTTTTGTAACCTTTCAAACTCTTCATTTGTAATCTCTATGGAGTCATCACATCTAAATATCTTAAGTGCTTGAACCTCATCCTTTCTCTGCAAGTGAAATTTTTGAAATGATGGGAAGAAAATTGTCAGCTTCCAAACACTATATTTTACAACTTTAATGAAGAGGAAACAAATGATAAAAATCTAAGCAAAAAAGGAATCCTTAATTCCAAGGTATACAACTTCCATTTGAAGATGGGACATTACTTACTTACCTTTTTGGTTCTTATGATTTCAAGGGCCTCTTGTGCAATCCACAACCTACTGCGCCTTCCAGGACTGAATGGACTTTCTTGACGGACAATACGCCTTCCCAAGTCTATAAGTTGATCATGCATCCAGATCTTATCATTCTCCAATATCTTTATGAAGCGCCTCTCCTTAAGGACTTTTAGTCCTCTTAGGGGATAAAATTGACAATCGGCCCACATGTAAATTGCATCAGTCTTATTCTCATTGAACAAGAAGCACGCTGTATCGAGAAAAATTTGTTGTTGATATTTGTCTAGGTTATCATAGCTAATCCTCAATGTCTCCATTATGTCTTCCTCAGGTACTTCCCTCAACCTAACCAATGTCTCTTTCCAAAATGCTTCACCTTTCCCATTAAGTAATGAACCTATTACTTCTATAGCCAAAGGGAGCCCTCTCATAATTGAGACAATTTTACTTGAAAGCCCATGATAAATATCGAAAGGAAATTCACTACCAAAGGCATGCTGACAAAAAAGCCGAAGTGCAAGATCATCATCCATCTTTAGCATCTCATAGCATAGAATTTCATTTTTAAGTCCCTTAACATTTAGAACAATTTTGTTTCTTGTTGTAATTATTATCCTAGATCCCGAATATAATGAATAACCTCCTATTAGTTTCTTAATGTGCTCTTTTTTATCAACATCATCCAGAACTACAAGGACCTTCTTAGTGCTGAGTGTCTCTCCAATCCTCCTCATTGCTTGCTCACTATCCATCAAGTGTTCTACATATCCAGAACCAACAATGTCAGATAGCAATTTCTTGTGCAATTGGACTATGCCTTCCTTGGTCAAGCACCTTTCTCGAATGTTTTCAAGGAAGCTACAACACTTTCCAAATTGGGAAGATAGTTTATTGAAGATGACCTTGGCAATGGTTGTTTTGCCAATACCACCCTTTCCATAAATCCCAATGAGCCGCACATCTGGATGGTCAATGTCTAATAACTCTATCAAGTGTTTTACCCGATCATCAAGTCCAACAGAATGTTCAATCACTGATTTTCGTTCTATCTCTAGCTTCTCCAAAACCTTTTCAACAACTGATTTGACAATTGCTGGTTGGCTGCCATGTACACAAGCGCTTTCATTAGTTCACTAGATTAATTTCTTACACACGCATCACACATGATTTTTCTTCCCAGAATCTTAGTTTCCTTGTGTAATTGATGTTTCTTAAGGAGAACTCTAATGTATACAAAATCAAGTAGGCACCATATGGGATCTCTGGTGTTTTTGGTCTTTTCACCGTAAATAGAAAATGGAAACTGATACTCTTATCACATGGGTAAATTGATTTTTTCATTCTGGGCTAAAATTTCTGTCTGAAGATGCAGATTGTTTATTTTGATAAGTGAGAATGCAGATCAAATTGAAGTTATTGACATCGCAGGGGAAAATTTCGGGGAAGAAGTCAAAAGCAGAGGGCGTAAGGTTGAATGAGAACAGCAATTGCAGGTTGTTTTCAATATCTTCCGTTAAAAATAAATAAAAGAAATCATTTCACGGGGCAACTTGTATCCCCTAAAACAAAAAAAAGAAATTGATAGGGATCTTGAACGGGTGTTACCTTTGATCCTTTTTCACATTCCACCCCTTGATTTCATCAACTTCTGCAAGAGCATGTCTCCAAGCCTCTACTTCCTTAGGAAAGTCCTCCTTGTGTTTCTCGATGGCAGTGCTATAAAGTTGAGTTCTAAGTTTAACATCCTCAGGTTCCACATCAAGAAAAATGGGAAGGATATTTTTTTTGTCCTTTGACTTAGAGATGTTGTCTACTATGAGTGCAAGCTCTTGGAGGCACCGTTTACTGGAAGCATAAGTCCGAGAGAAGATGGGTATGTAGAGTATGGAATTATTGATAGCATGTAAAAGGTTCTCACCAATGTGGAGTTCATCATCCTCCTTGAATACGCAGACTCCGGCATCTACCAAGTCATGGTAGAGGAAATCTGTGAATCCATGACGAGTGTCGAGTCCTCTGAAATTCAAGAACACTTGATACTTTCCTCCTGATGCTCGAGCAGCATCATTACTCGTTTCAGCCCCTGAGTTTGCCATAGGTAGGAAGCGTATAACTTCCAGATGCCTATCTCTCACCCAAATAGAAAACAGGTGGTGTGGCGTGACCCAGCTAAGACATGAGCTGAGGTTGTTGATATGATCGAGGCAAGAGAGTGACTGTACTAAAAAATCAAGAGAATATCGATACCTAATAAGCTTGGCTGGTTCGCTTTCAAGTCTAGTTGTCTATTTCTCACCTAACTTCTTCATTAGCAAGTGGACGATAAGATGCCCAAGACTTTATCAACCTTGGAAAATTTCAAAAGATTCCCTGGGAGACCAGAAAGGCCAATCAGGAGTCATTCTACTTAAAAAAACAAAAGTCCAAAAAAAAAAATTCAATAGAAGGGGAAGGGTGGTGCATCAGGCGGCACGTGGGAAGGGCTCATGTGTGTAGAGAGAGAGAGAGATTTGACTTTGGACGCTAGCAAAGGGAGCGAGGGATGAGTCATGTGAGCATGGGGAGACAGTGTAAGCAGCATTGAATTGTTCAGCACGTTCCGCACATTCAATGGATACAAGCGCGCGGTTTTTCGTTATCCAATCACCATGCCATCGCTTGGTCCCCTTGAATAATTAATGCGTTTTTCTTTTTTATTTTTTATCAATACAAAAGGTTGAGGTGGACGGATTTTGAGATAATATCGAATTGAGGACACTGGTACTCAACCGGCGCAAATTCTTGTAAATCCATACCATGCTCAATCTTGGAATGTTCATTTAACTGATTTATCTTATAAGAATTCTATACACTCAATTTAACTTGCCTCTTACACCATCAAAGTTCTTGATGCGGGACTTGATTATACTAGTTATTCAACTAATGCACTTTTGGCACCAAATTTGATCAATTATTAATTAAGTGCCCCATGCAATCTTTATCTAATTATGAGTCCTAAAGTTCTCATTTGCTAAGTGTCCATGCGATTTTTTTATGTTTATTATGATCCTAGCATGTAACCTAACCTTCCAACCAAGAAAAACGAATCACTACACGAAAGTCAATGTAAGAGAAATCATAAGTTGAACAAGAATAATAATGAAAGGTGAGTAAAAAATAAAGTATAGTAAGATACAATGTTGGGTAAAGTGTGCAATGCCCCACACATGCGCGGGATGCCTGACGCCACCTCGAACTCATCCTTGATCGCTGCAAGCTGGCCCTCATCAGGCCACCAAAGGAACTTCGGCATGAGGACATTGTGGATCGCAGAGCAGACTCGTAGGATGATCTTGTGGCATTTCGAGATGCTGAGGCCGAGGGGTGCCAGGTCAAGCCCGTTGCATCGCCATTACGCGCCTGGACATGGTAGTAGTAATCGCCCATCGCTCGGACCCCTTGATCGGAGCTCGATTCCAGGGAGGCCTTGCCTTGCAGCGACTCAATGAAGAAGCTCTCCCTCTCGCGCTTATCTTCATCGTCAGGCAAAACTAGCAAGCCGCCACCAGCGATCACCATCACCCTGCGAGGCTCGCTCTCCTCCTCCACCTCATCCGTCTTCTTGTTTGTCTCCCTCATCATTCCTTCGATGCTTTAATGGGTGATTCCCGTTCGTACTGACGCCATACGAGTCATCTTCGTCCGCCGGGGCTTGATTCGCCACGTTGGAGGAATTGGGGACGTGGGAGAGCTCGTCCTGAATCTCCTGATTGAGAAATGAAAATGGAGTGAACTACTTTAATTTTGGAGCGAATAAGATATGATTAATTTTATTCATCAGTTTACGCCGGTCGGAATTTCTTTTGTTTTGAGGAAGGAAGTTGATGGTTTTGGAGTCCTTTTCATTCGAAATAAAAAATACACAAAATGATTTTCTTCTAGGCGCTGGGAAATAGAGGGCAGAAGTGGAGAAGTTTCGTCGGATTGGGGAGGGGGAAAGATTGCTTTAGCAACAAATATGCAACCTAGATGGTTAAAGTAGAACAGGAAATGGGAAACTCGGGAGACCGGGGGTTTTGGGGGGGGGGGGGAATTTCTTTAGGAACTACAGATATATAACACCAAAAGACGAAAAAAACAAATCAACCAAGAAAAGAGAGCAGCATATTTGGCCGCAAAAGGAAGCAAATCTTCGCCTGATATATAAGAATTTCTTTAAGCTTTCATTACTTGCTTTACTAGCACAATAATTTTTTTTTTTTAATCGGTCCCACTCTCCTTCTAATCTAACTCTCATTTTCAAACTTTTGTCCTACCTTCTTGTGGACGTGAGAGTTAAAACCTACATCTGAAACTAAACCATCTCCACCCCAAACTTCTTGAGAAGGTAAGGATTTGAATCCCTAGTGGGGATTCAAACCCCCAACCTCTCCTTTCCTATGAGAGAAGGGTGATCACCAAAGCAAACCTCAATATTTACTAACACAAGACTACATATCCATATTCCACTCGTGTTTATTATACGTATATACAAACAAATACAAGAGTGTGTATTTTACATGCATTTTTGCCGTTCATTAAGAATCTTATTTCTTTTTTGAAAAAGTATTTTAGGAACTAGGTCTAGCTCGTTGATCACTTCGGATTGCTTCGCAAAAGATATTAGGTCACCTATTTGATGGAAGTTCCGAATTAAACAAAGTACTTATATGCACAATAGCTCCGTACTTTTTTGTTTATAATATTTTAATCAGAATATAAACTTTTAATCAGAAATAGCTTCGCACTTTGAAATATCATATTACCTCCTAAGTTTTGGCATTGCCTCTTAGTGGCATGCAAACTTTGAAAGTTATAGATTACTTTCCAAACTTTCATTTTTGTTTCAATCATTACTTTTTCCATTTTATAACCGTTAAATGTTAACCGAAAGTGCACTAACTCGTTTTGAACAGAATAACATCTTTTACATGGTTTATGAAGCTAAGAAGATAGATAATGATGTATGGTTAATAAAATTACTTGAGAAAATTCGATCAAGAAAACTGAGTTAGTCCATTGTAGGTAATGCTTAACGGCTATATAGATTGAAAAACTGATGGGTGCAACATAAATCTAAGTGTTTTTGGGTGGGGGTAGTCTATAATTTTTCAAAGTTAGCAAGCTATTGCACAAAAGTGTCAAAGTTCGAGAGAGCAATTATCACATAATATCCAACACTCTATTATATAACAAAAATTTAATTTAAAAATTAGAGTTTATAGTAGTTTTATGTGAGTATTTATTTCATCCATACAAAACAAAATTTCAAATTAAAAAGAACATGTCAAAGATCACCAATGTATATGTTATTGTTTAAAGATCTTTCGGATATATTTTTGTAGTTGGATTGAAAAAATATATTTATGTTCATTTAAGTTTCACAATTGTACTTAAATTTTTGCTATTTATATAGTTTCGCCAAATTATAAGATCAAGCTGAAATTAGAACATATCAATTCACACATGTCTACTATATACTTATAAAGAAGATGCCACACCTTGTTTGATGTATCTAGAAGAATCTCCGATATGTAACGCAACAAAGGCATTCCGAGTGGATTGCTCAGCGTAGAATCTTTGAAAATGTCTCCACACCCTTGTATTTTGACGAGGCAATCATCTGGTATATTTGTGCAGGAGACATTAATCAACCTTCTCAATGACGGGCACTGTGTGACCTCCAAAGATTTCAAAGACTCTAGATGCCCTAGGCCGCAAACATCAGAAAGTTCATCGCACTGTCGAATTTCCAATTTCTCCAAGTTTTTCACGCAATCTGACCAATTTATTGTTTCTAGAGATCTGCACCCGAAAACGAAGAAGGACTCCAATTTTTCTGAAAAAGAAAAAGATATATCAACTAGCTCTGGACAAGATGACAGGTGAGCTTGCCGTAGGTTCTCTGAAGAAATGGTTAATCTCTCAAGCAGTTCACAGCCATCAACAGTTAAGCTCTCCAGTCCTGGAAGTCTGTCAAGTGGAATGTCTTCCACTTCAACATAATAGAACTCTAAAGTCATCAAATTTCTCAATATCAAGCTGGAGGGAAGTAGCTCTGTCCACCTGAAGCTATGGCATAGTAAATCCAATCTCAACAAAGCGGATGGAAGCTGCACAAGGGTTTTTAGGTCTAGGCGAGACGAAGAAGCCAACTTTGGAAGTGATGAAGCTTGTTGATGAGGCATGTTGATTGTCCTTGAGGGAATCTCATTACAATTTCTTAAGTTTAGTGTTTGGAGGTGACGAAGCATGTCGATATTCCTCGGAATATTGCAAATTTGGGTACTAGTTAAATTTAGGGTTCTAAAATATGACATATCTCCAATTCCAACAGGAGTTTCCCTTGTCATTTCATCACCCCGAGAGAGATCCAGCTCTTCAAGAATTTCCAACATGCTGATCCCACTAGGTAACTGCCAAACATGATGCTCCGGTGAATATAATCCATTCTTCGGTAAACTCAATATGCGGAACGATCTTAACTTTTCAATGAATTTGGGAAACTCCTTCATTGCCATGTCAATTAGAAGAAAAGACCCTAGTTTCAGTAGTCCTTCCATGGAGTCAGGAAGTTTGGCAATGCCCGTTTCTGATAAGTCTAATTCAATCAATGAGGTTAAATTCCCGAGTGAGCAGGGAAGGTCTCTCAACCTAGAACATCCCCTCAATGAAAGGCGATTAAGCTTCACTAGTACCCCAACTTCTTCAGGCAAATCTATAAGACCCTTACAACATTCAATCTCCAACTCAACCAATGACTTTAGATGTCCAACAAAGCTTTCAATTCTCTTTAGCCTATCACAATGTGAAAGACTCAACTTCTCTAAACCCGAGCAATTAGAGAAGTCCGGAATTGTCGTTATGCCACCACATTGAGTAAGAGATAGAACTTTTAAATTCCGCGCATTCTGTAAAAATGGATGGCATGTCAAGTGCAAGAACCATTGCATAATACACACTAAGAAGACTAGAATAAATAACATGTAATTTACCTTGATCAAGTCCCATGCTTTGGCATCATCGGTGAAGCTAGTATCATGAAGTTTAAAAACAACGAGATTATTCAATTTCATATTGTCCCCTGTCAAATCCCAATTAGGAGAACGACAAGAAATCCATCCCAACTCTGAACAATACTTTGCAAAGCCTGCTGCATAAGTTCCATTGCCTAACTTGAGGAGTCTTAATTTATGTAACCTTTCAAACTCTTCATTAGTAATCTCTATGGAGTCATTCAATTCATCCATCTTAATCGCTTCAACCTTGTCCTTCATCTGCAAGCAAAATTTCACAATGATATGAAGAAGTTTGTCAACTTTCAACCACTATGTTTTGCATTTCAAATGGACAGGAAAATAATGATAACAATTCTAAACAAAGAAAGAAAAAAACCTTGATTCTCGGATATACAATTATTATTTGGAAATGGGATGTTTCTTACCATTTTGGTTTTTATGATTTTGAGGGCCTCTTTTGCAACCCACAACCTACTCTGCTCTTCAGGCTTGAATGAACTTTCTTCACGGACAATATGCCTTCCCAAGTTTATTAGCTGATTATGCATCCAGAAGTGATCATTGTCCGATATCTTTATCAAGCACCTCTTAGTAAGGGCTTCAATTCCTTTTTGGGGATAAAATTTACATTGGTCCCATATGTAAGTTGCATCGGTCTTCTTCTCATTGAATAGGAAGCATGCTATATCAAGAAAAATTTGTTTCTGACCATATTCTAGGTCATCATAGCTGATTTTCAACATCTCTAAAATCTTTTTCTCAGGTTCTTCACTTAACCTATCCAATGTCTCCATCCAAAATTTTTTGTCTTTCTCCTTAAGCGATGAACCTACCACTTCGATAGCCAAAGGCAGCCCTTCCATTTGTAAGACAATTTTGCTTGAAAGGTCATGATAATCATCCAAAGGAAAGTCTCTACCAAAAGCATGCCGACAAAAAAGTTGAAGTGCAAGAGCATATTCCATCTTTTGCATCTCATATTGTTGTATATCACCTTCCAATCCCCCAACTTGCAAAACACCTTTGTCTCTCGTTGTAATGATTATCCTAGACCCTTTATGTAATTTGGCATTCCCTATGAGATTCTTGATGGGCACATTCTTATCAACATTATCCAGAATCACAAGGACCTTCTTATTACTGAGTGTTGCTCCAATCCTCCTTGTTCCTTCTTCACTATCGTTGATTTTTTCTACATGTCCAAATCCACCAATGTCAAATAGTAATTTCTTCTGCAATTGGACTATGCCCTCCTTGGTCAATGTTTCTCGAACGTTCTCGAGGAAGCTACAACACCTTCCAAAGTGGGAACATAATTTATTGAAGATGACCTTAGCAATAGTTGTTTTACCCATGCCACCCATTCCAAAAATTTCAATGAGCCGCACATCAAGTTGTTTGACATCTAATGATTCTATCAAGTATTTTACCCGATCATCATGTCCAACTAAATGTTCAGGCAATGATTTCTGTTTTATCTTCAGCTCCTCCAAAACCTTTTCAACAACCAATTTGACAATCTTTGGTTGGCTGCCATGAATAAAAGCACGTTCATTAGCTAACTAAATTAATTATAGACCCATGCATCACCCATGGGTTTGTCAAAATGTTAACTTGAAAAGATTGAAGCACATCACGAATGATATCTAAGAACTCCGAAAATCAGTATATGCTAATATAGTAGAATTCACATGATACGTTTTCATATATGATTAGAGAAATTTCTAAAGATTATAGTATCGGTTTACACAATGGTAAAGTTACCATGTGGCTATCATATTGTGCATAAGCAAAATTTTGGCATTTATTGCTAAGCCTAGAAAAAAGTTCAGCACTCATGATAGGAGAATCACGATCCGAAATAATGTAGACAAATGCAACGTCATCCAACGAACATCTGCAGTTTGGTGAAGAAAAAATATAATCCCAACTCCTGTAACTATTACCCAGCACCAGCAATACAGTTGTTGCAATAATTTGTATTGCTTAACTTATGCATGTGAGTCTTCTATGAATCTGATTATGTCAAGTATAAAGCATTCAAAGAGCTGTGTCACATTAAGATTCATTCAAAATGAAAATCAAGGAACCAGACTCCCACGGGGTTAATGTGGTGGTTAAAGAACGATGATCTGTGTATGTATTCGGTGTACAATACCGACGTGATCCTCCACACCATCAAGTGAATTAGGGCCACCACTATGGGTTTTGGCTTGCACCTTTCCTGGTTCACTGAGTTAGTAGGTTAAGTCATTGTTTGAGAATTTACGTATATATGGTGGACTTCCTTGCCAATATAAAAAACAAAATGGAGAGGCCATCTCAATTTGCTCTCGAAAAACTCCATGTTTTGGTTAAAAAACCGAGATTCTCAAGCCATATGGGGTCACATTTGACTACATAACCCAAAAGCATAAGAGATTGCCAACTCTACATTGTGCAAAAACAGCTCATTTACATTGGTGAAGGTAATGGGCCGCCCACAATGCTATAATAATGCATAGTAGGTGTAACCGTTTATTATATTCAAATTTTGTTTTTTTTTTTGGTTGGTGAATTTTGTCAGTTGACAGCTAAATTATTTGTTGTTATTGATGAGAGATGATAAGCTAATGAGCCATGTGGCCCAGTATTAATTTTCACCTTTTTTACTTGGATTAGATTATGTCGGTGATGACTATTTCAAGGCTTTTTAGTTTGCAGGTGAAAAGGGAAATAATAGTAAATCCCTAAAACCATTTTCTATACACATTAACTCGCATCTCCATATTTCACAATATGCAAAACGGATCCCCAATTTTTACATTTTCTTTTGAAATTGCATCCGTTGCCCTAACTTTCTTATCAGAAGGACCTCACCGCTCTCCTCCACCCATGACCATCAACCTTCAGCCGCCGTCCTCAGCCTCTGTCTATTGGTTCGTTGCTTGTACTAGCGCAAACTTCTAGCACGCCATGCTACACCGTTTGTCCCTTCCTTCTCTCTCTCTCTCTCTCTCTCTCTCCCCGCACGCAGGGCCAGACCACTCGAAAGCCTCCGTGCCGTCGCCAACCTCAGATCAGAGGTCGGCCACCCCCAACCCTGTCTAGATAGAGGTGACCTGGCCTTGATTATGACCTATCTCTGCAGAGCTCGAGGCCCTAGATGACGGCCCATCATTCTTTACATGTTCACGGGATGCTCTCGCTTCTATTGAATATTCAGACATGAACTTTTTTCACCGAATCTTACTTCCCTGTTGTAATTGGTATTTCTTGAGAAGCACTAAAAAATGTGTAAAATAATAGTTGGCATCAGATGCAATCCCTAATTTCGTTCGTCGTTTCCCAGTTAATGAAAAATGAAAACTGATATTCTTGTCACGAGGGAAAAAATTATTTCCTGGGTCAAAACTGCTGAGAATGCAGATCAATATGGGTGAAGAACTTGAAGTTGATTTTGGTGATCATCCCACATAGCAAATCCCAATAGGTAATCTTGAATATTTCGTAGCCTTAAGAGACTGAGAGGAAAAAAAGGTTAACAGGAATGTATAGGTCCTGGGCATTGAAGTTACTGATATCTTAGGGGAAAATTCTGGGGAAGATGTTAATAGCAGAGGATGAGAAGTTGAATGAGAGCAGCAATTGGATGTTGTATTCAGTACTTTCCGTTAAGAAAAAGAAGAAAGGAAATCATCTGACTGGGCAATGTCGAATCCCCTAAAACAGAAAAAAGATGAAGGATGTAGGGATCTCTGAAGAGTATTACCTTTGGTCCCTTGTCACGACCCATCCCTTCCGTTGATCAACCTTTCCAAGAGCTCCTTTCCATGCCTCGACTTCATCGCGAAAGTCCTCCTCATGTTTATTGAAATCAGGTTTATACAATGGTTTCTTAAATTTAACATCGTCAGGTTCCACATGAAAAAAAATGGGAAGGATGCTTTTTCGACCCTCTGATTCAGACATGCTGCCTACCATGAGTGCCAACTCACGGAGGCACCATTTACTAGAAGCATAAGTCTGAGAGAAGATGGGTATGTAGATTATGGAGTTCTTGATAGCTTGTTGAAGTTTCTCATTAATCACTTCACCAACGGGGATCTCTTCTTCATCCCTAAACACGTTGACTCCAGCATCTACCAGGTGGTTATAGAGGAAATCTGTGAATCCATAACGAGTATCCTCTCCTCTGAAATTTAAGAACACATCATACTGGCCTTGTGATGCTGCACTACTCGACCCAGCCGCTGAGATTGCCATGGCTAGGAAGCTCACTACTTCCAGAAATGTCTCTCTCACCTTAAGAGAAATAAGCGTTGGCGTGCGGTGGCCAAGCTAAGAAATGAGGTGAGGGGAGGCTTAGGATCTGAACGAGGCAAGTGCCAATACCTAAAATTCTTGGCCGGCTCCCTTTAGACTCAAAGGTGATTGGCTATTTCCCACCTAACGCTCTCCATTAGCAGGTGGACACCGGCGAAGGTGTCCAAGACTTTTTATCAAGTTCGGAAATTTGTAAAGACTCCTTGGAAGACCATAACAATCAATCAGAAGCTCCTTTATTTCATTTAATATAAAAGCATCGGTCCTTCAACTATGGCAAAATATTGAGGAATCGGACCTTGAACATTCTGCCATAGTTTTATTTGGGTTAATACGGTAAAAAAACCCTAAATTAGTACACATTTGACAAATTTACCTCAAAACTTGTGACAAATTTAACCTTAATAAAATTGCTGAGTTAGATTGGTGTATTAATTTATGGATTTCATTCTCGGTTTGTTATAGTTATACCAGTTTTGTAGTTTTTTGTGATATTAATCTAATTTAACAAATAGTATAATTGTCACAAATATACTAGTTTTGAGTTTTTGACAATCAAAAAAATTAGTTTTGGGTAAATTTATCACAAGTATAACCGTTTAAGTTTTTTGTAATCATTTAGGATAAATTTGTTACAGGCATTCTAATTTGGGGTTTTCATGATATTAATTTTTTTCCCATCGATCAGAAGTTCTTTTATTTCATTTGATATAAAACCATTGGTCCTTCAAATATGGCAAAATATTGAGGAACTTGATTGAATATTTTTTGTGCAATGTGGGTTTATAAACTGCATACTATTTGTTCGACTTGATTCTTTAATTAAAATTATACGTAGATGCTGACTTCACCATTAGTTGTTGTTGTTTTTGCACCTTATGGGGCAATTATAATATTAAAAAGAATTGTGAATCTTTAAACGGGAAATACCAAATATCCTCAAAACAAAGAAAAACAAAGAAAAATCAAGAGGAGAAAGAGAAGGATAGTGCAGTCAGGTGGCAAGGGCTACGGCCCTCTTTTCCACTTGCATATTGAAGAAGATTGAAGAGGGCAGCTTTGCTGGATTGTCGACCCTAACAGCCTGTTGAAGAAGATCGGAGTGGACAATCTCCCACTTCTCCAAAAGCTTCCTGACCGAGTGGAGAGGACAGAGGTGAGCGAAGACTGCAATCGGATAATTATAGACAAAATTAAAAGGACCCAAATGCATTTCTCATGATTTTTGTGAATTAATTTGGTTATTGCAGAATGATTTTTTCTTTAGGCAAAACAAATACAATCCAGATTGCAGTTCCAAACTACTTTTGGATGGAGATGCATGCATATTTTTTTCATTTTTCTTTGTTCACATTTTCGTTCTTTTCAGAATTTTTTTAATTAAAATTTTAAAAACCACTTTTCATGTCATGTCGGCATTTAACAACTACGTCAACATCTCTATTCGCATTTTTAATGGGATGACCAACTTGAACAATATACATAGGACCCAAATTGCACAAAAAAGTATTGAGAAACGTGATCGAACATTTCGCATACAATAGGACTTGTCAAAAGTCAATAACCCGTGCAACAACGCATGGCATTATCGAAATTTATTTCTGGAATGATCTTTTCTAAAGCTTTCAATCTTTAATGACCAGCTTGCAGTCACTACTTATTGTTGTAGGGAAGGCATTATGTATTATAATATCGTTTACACATGGAACTATTTTGTGATAAATAATACCTATATGATATTAATAACACTTCATCGATGAGAATTCCAACAATCCTCTCCACAGGCGTTCCTTTCTCGACGTCCGATGACTTTTTTCAAAAAATAAAAAAGTCTATTTATTTGTCATAGTAAAATGATGACGGAATATAGTGATGACAATGGCACGGGGCACGCGCAAGGAAAATTTTCCATTCCCCATCCCTGCCTCGCACAACTAAACGGGCTTTTGGGGAAGATCCGAAAGACTCGAGCAGGATAAAATGACATGCATATTTGGTTCGACTTTGAAAATGGACTTTTGGACTCTAAGGAACCTTGGCCAAATCCAAATCTGTCGAGTTTAATTTTTTGGAAGACTTTGGTCAGATATAATTGCATCTCTAAAGGACTCTAAGGACCTTTAGCTCAAAGCAGGTTCGGAAGTCCTTAAGGAAGTTGCATCTTCAAAATGCAAGTCCCGTTACCATTCATGGATACTATTCATCTTCTCCGATAAAGTAAACGGAGGGTAATGACCGCTGGCCAAGGGGTTGTCCACATCGGTGACTGCCACCTTAGGGGTTGCTTGACCCTAGTGACTACTGCTTGGGTGGAGGGGCGACCATTGCCTAAGGTCATGCAACCTCAGGGGAGGCGATCTAAGGTCGCACGACCTCAGGTGAGGTTGTCCAACAAGTAGCCGTTGGAGGTTAGATAAAAAAACTATTTAAAACTTTTTTTTAAAAAAATTTAGCAAAAATCATTTGCAAAATATAGTTTTTATTAAATGGTATTTAAGTTAAAGTTGTTTTGCAATGCACTTTAAAATTATAATTTACTAAATGCTATTTATATTTTGAAAAACCTCTTTAACCCCAAGGTACCTTCCACATCTTCGATTTTCTCTCTCTAACATCCCCCTAAAATTCACCATGTCACTGTCGGAACTCGAAGCTTTTCTAGTCGAAATCAATGGAGTTCTCCGACCAACTATTGTCTTCCTCCTCCTCCTCCTCCTCCTCTTATAATTTTATTATTTTTTTAATTTTTTTCACATGCTTACATTTTGACCCCCTACATTTTGAATTTTTTTAAATTGACCCCGTGCATGTCGAAATTGCATGTCGGAATTTTGGACTCACATGTCGAAGCGTGTCAGGGAGAGTTGACTGCGTGTCAAATTTTCCGACACTCGTTGACCACATGTTGGTGTGTGTCGACACACGTATCAAAGTATCAAACACGACACGAGAGCTCCCAGAGAGTATTAGTGTTACATAGGGCATAACCAGGAGGAAGAGACAAGATACTATGCGGCTGGGGACGGGAGATTTGCGAATATTGTTAGTATTGTGTGACGACACTGACTTTATGGTTCAGAGAACTTATTTTTCTCTAACAATCGATAACGTCCTACAATGAGATTATGATCACTCCCTCAATCACTCACTCTATACATGACTCTATTTCTCTTATCTATAGATATCTTCGACTCAATAAACATGTTGGTAATGGGAAAATTGCCAAAAAAGTCATAAACCTATTGCAGTTGTGCCAATTCAGTCCTAAACAATTTTTTTTTACCGATTCAGTCCTAAACCTTTTGCGATTGTGCCAATTGAGTCCATCCGGCCAAATTTGGCCGGCCGGCCCGAAGGCGTGGGCCGGCGACTATAATTTAATATTTTTTTATTTTTTTTTTTGATTTTTTTGATTTTCGAATTTTTTATTGTTTTTTTGATTTTTCTGTTTTTTTTTTTTTCTTTTTTTTCCCCTCCCCCCCCCCCCCCCCGCCGGCGGCAGTGGCCGGCCAGCGCGAGACGAGGCTGCCAGCCACCGCGCGAGGGCCGTGACCCTCGCCGCCCCCTAGGTCTCGGGTGAGGTCGCCGGCGAGGGCTTCGCGGCCCTCGCGCGCGGGCTGGTAGCCTCGTCGGCGCTGGCCGCCACTGCGCCGGCGGGGAGGGGGAGGGGAGGGGAAAAAATAGAAAAGAAAAAAAAAACAGAAAAATTTTAAAAAACAATAAAAAAATTCGAAAATAATAAAAAATCAAAAATAATAAAAAATTATTAAATTATAGTCGCCGGCGCCCACGTCCAAATGTGCCGCCCAAAATTGGCCGCCGGGATGGACTCAACTAAGACAATCGCAAAAGCAGGACGAATCGGTCAAAAAAATGTTTATGATCGACCGCACAACCGCACAAAAGCAGACTTTTTTTTGCAATTGTCCCTGTTGCTAATTGTTATACTGACACGCAAAAGTAAAGATGTTAGTCTCAAGATGCTTTTATTCGGACCGTAATCAAATGTTTTTCCCATGTTCTGATACGAGCTGCCTGGGTCATATACCTGCGAATTACATATCCGCTCGTGCGATTTCAGTTCCATATGAGTGGATCACGGTTCGTCGTATGTGAGTTCGGTCCGGATCTGGAGCTAAATATTTTGGTTTTCTTTTTTTCTTTTTTTTTTTTTCCTTCAATTTGTAGTACCTTAAGGCCACCGGCAACTGGCTGTCAAACCTAGGCGTGGAACCTCCTATATCCAAGCTGTTCTTCATAAAAAGGCCTCCCAACCCGACCTTTGTCCCTTCAATCTCAATATAAAATATTTTGGTTTTCTTTTTCTTGTTGGCTTGATAAGATACGTCCAATCCGACAGCTCCAAGATTACATTTCCTAGAAACGAATCGAGGTCCCACCTTCATAGAATTATAGGTAGACGCTTCTATAGATAAATAATCTTACAACTAGCCAATATTGACTTTAGAATTTGGCATATGTTAGCAAAGGACACTAGAGTGATAGGTGGAAGGAAAATAAGAAATGAGACATCTAATATATCGCATTATCCTAATCAACTGGAATATATAAAGTTACACAAGCTCAACCTTTTATTTTGTGATGTATTTTATTTTTTAAGATAACATAATGTCATTTGAGGGTATTGTATTATTGTATCAAGTATAAATCCTTCAAATTTATATTAATTCAGTGCGACATTCAAGTCAATGCGAGAAGCTTTCTCAAAAGGATAAGAGGTCTTTTCTGGACTGGTCCGAGGGAAGAAACAAACTTGGTCGGCTCACTTTAACATCATATCTAGTTGTCTTCTCCCACCTAACATTCTGCAGCAAGCAAGTGGACACCAGCGTCTATCTCCCACCTAACGTTCTGCAGCAGCAAGTGGACACCAGCGAAGGCGTCCAAGACTTTTTAACAAGTTCTGGAAATTTTTAAAGACTCCTTGGGAGACCATAAAGGCCAATCAGAAGCTCTTCTTCTTCTTCGACGACCTCTTCCCTGACAAATAGCCGGAGAGATCTGGCGGTGAATTTGACGCTTCTCAAGAAGTATCTAAAGGGATCCGACGGTGACGGTGAACGAGGTCGTGCAAATGGCGTCGGAGGCCATGAGTTTTTTTTTTTTTTTTTTTTGGGTCTGTAGCTATAAGCTATCTCCTAAGGTAACAAGATGGGAAGAGAAGAAGAAAAACATAATTTGGAATTTTTTTTCTCAATAGTAGCGATTGCAATTTTTTGTTCATAATTGTTTTGGACAAAAGAACCCATGTTTCGATTGCAGGAAAAATCACTTTGATCGGCTGCTGAGTGTAGGTCCTCATTTGATATCGAATTAGCCGTATGGAGCCTGATGTGCGAGAGAATCCTGAACACTTGTCCGAGTAAAATCTTCAAGAGAGAAAGCATGTTGTGGCTGTGAAAATGCGAGCTCTGCATGTGGGCTTTAAGGAATTTTTAGGCCTCATGTTTTAACCTTTTTTTAGTGGGCCGATATCTGAATAACAAGGAAACCAAGTCAATAAACAGAAGTGGAAGGGCTTGGGACGTCGTCTTCTTCTCCAAGCAGCTAATACTTCTATTTTCTCGTGAGTTTCACTCTCGATCGGTTGTTGCTCCATGAGCTAATGTTAAATGAAAAAGTGGTTCTTGTGTTGCATACCTATCGCGACAGAAATTCAAGCCTTCCATTGTCCCTTTTATTATTACATGCTTTTTGATGCTTGGTTGGACTAGATAATAGGGCTTGTGTGGTCGTGTGCCTAGTGCATCATGATGCATGGCATGTTAACTTGGCTTTGAGTACCATAACAAGTCATGTTTTGATAAGTGTAACTTAATTTTTATTCATTAAATAATCCACCAATACTTCTATTTTCTCACGAGTTTCCAATATTGGGTTTCCTTTTAAACTTCTACTCATTTGTGTGAGTATGTTGGAGCATAAGTTCTTGATTCGTCTCTCATTTTATATATTTTCAAAATGTGATTCAACTGGGCTGATGTTGCCCTCCTGGATTTCTAGGTCATGAAGTACGTATCAACAATAGGCATGGTGTTCGAGAGTAAGCAAGACACCTACGATTTTCAAAATAAATATGCTAAAGTAAGAATGGGTTCGATAAGATTTATTTTTATAGTGCTTGTCCTCTTACTGACTTTTTATGGACAAGATGACTCTCTGATGTGCTTAGTGATTTGGTATTCATATCATCTAATTTCTTCGTTAGTTTTCTTATTGGACTTGGTGCTCCAGTTAATGAAACTTAATTTTTTGTGTGTTGGATCATCAATCGAAGAGATTATGCTTTTAACGTCATGTGCTGAAATAAGAAATTAAATTTGATTGGAGGTGATCAAGAAATGAAATTCAAGTGCAAATGATGGTTTGCCATATTTTAAAGTTACCATTACATGCGTTGTTCAATGAAAAAACTAAATGAATAGAAGAGGCCACCCCTTGTATTTAAGAATGGAGAGGCGCCCATAGAAAACTCCGAAGACGCACGCGAGCGTCGTCTTTCTTGGACACAACAGATTGGCCTATGGAAGGAGACGGTTGATCCGCATCACAAAACCTCTTGCTGGTTTTGAGTCTCCTTTAGAAAAATATAGAAAAATTGGAGGAAAATAGAAGTAGAGTTTATAAGCTTGCATTGCCCGTGGCGTGGAAACACATAAAAGAATGAAGAATGGGCCTATCTACTCAATCATTTCACAAGAAAATCAGATATCGAATCTGCCTAAAATGACTGAATTTGACCTTTGGTCTGTCATTCTCGTTCCTTACTGCTTTTTTTCCCATCACTTGGATACTAGAGACATTTTTGTTTGAGAATAACATGTGCCCGCGGAACGTCCACTCAGGCAAGATTGCTGTGAACCTTTTGTGAACCGGCCAAATGAACGAGCTATACCCGTCAAAAATCGGCCGGCTTAACAAAAAGAAGTGGAGAACTGGGTGGAGCGGTCGAACCTGAGCGGAATTGATGGCCGAACGGGAGAGAGAAGGCTCCAGTCGAGGCAAAACCATCATCACAAGGAGACATAGCAAACGAGTCTTCTGGGGAACTTACCTAGAAGGAAGTGTCGATCAAATAAAAATAAAAAACTTAATGAACATTTATGCCTTCTCTTTATCAAACAAACAAGTTCCTAATATCAGTGTTTAACGAACATTTATGTTTCGGTGAAATAAAATATTATTTTTACTTAAGAAACTCGCGGAAAATAAAAATTAAAAAATTAAAAATCGACTTTCTAAACGAATAAAAAAGGGCACCCAAACTGAATGTATCCTTGGTGCATAACGTGCTTCAACAAACCATTGGGGCCTAGCGCGTTTTATACTTTGCAAGCCCAAGATTGGAATCCAATCCCACATAAGGAGCTCTCCTCAGAACTCAACTTCCATTTTGGCTCCCCAACAAAAAGAAGAAAGGAAAATTGCAACACTTGAACTTCCCCATGAAGTGAAGAGCCTTGGGATGATTAATTGTACAAATATAAGTTTGTAGACTTGACTTAACAGCTATTGTCAACATTACGTATTCCCTCTCTGAGGCAAGATCTGGGTTTAGGCCTATGTATGGGAACTTTCATGGGAGTAAATTTGATGTGGTCTTCACATATCTTTATGCATCTGGTTTTGATCACACACTGACTCAAGACAGAGATGCAACTTTTCCAGGCCAATGGTCTTCCAAATCGCACTAGTCATCCATATGAAATGCTGGCTGAAGTGCGAAGATATGACGGGAATAGCCGGAAGACAGCTGTGAAGGTTGAGTGTTAGACAGGGCAGGACGAGATTGAGGCCGTGACCTAGGAAGAAAAACCATAGGCTTTGCTTCGTCACATCATGGGTGATATGTGTCTTTGGTAAATTATCTATATAGAGACTATGCATAGGTTCTGCAGATAATTTAATTCAAGTCTTAGTTGACTTCCTCAGATAGCAAATATTGCCTCCATTCTGAATGCACCATGCGAATTACTTTAGATTCAATTCTTATGCTTCTATGAAGTGGCTCATACAGAATTTTAAAGAAGATTACTTGACTCATGTAACTCCGAGAATCACCAACTAATGAACGGCAACTCATTAATCAATGATTTACAGTGTTCCACAAATTTAATGGATTTCCTATGTCAACTGAATAAGAAATCTTACAAAGGGTGCTAATATTTAATTTCAAAATCAGAAGATAACTTCTATGGCCAGCTTTTAGCAAGATATATAAGTCTCATGATGAAGCTCAGGTCTGTCTCGTGATCGAAAATGGATAGGAGAATTCACAAATAGGAGGTTAAAGGAGATGCAGCTTCCTTGCTAAGCATGATCCACTGATTCTCGATCGATTCCTGGTGGGCGTCTTAATCTTATTCTAGCGAGACTCCTCGATAGATAGCAGTATTGCTGGGATGCACGAAATTCTAGACGTGGCTCTTGATCGGAAACCCAAACTCGCTAAAGATCAGTTAAAGGGTTCTCGCAAACTGTGAAGAAACTCGACTGTTGAGGCAGACATGTGCTGCAGTAGTGAGGGTAAGGTAGAAATCATCTTAATCTTGTGGCTGAAAGGCCGGTCTGACCCTTTGAGGAGCTAGTTTGAGAGAGGACGAACGTAATAGGGTCAAAGTTCGCAACACCATTGTTAATCTTTTTCCTTTCTTCTTTTAATCTCTATGGTGCACAGAGATAAGAAGGAAGGACTTGGCATGAGAGCCGCTGCAAAGACTAATAAAACAAGGACAAATGGCTGTGATGGATGTGCTGTGATCATTAGAGTTGGTTGTAATTTCCTCTTTCTTTTTCTGTCGTCTGAACCATATACCAACTTGGTAGCTAACGTCCAGTTGGTTTTTTTCTTTGTATTTGTTTAAAGTTGGTTGTAATTTCCTCTTTTTGTTTTGTTTTGTTTTCTGAACCATATACAACTCGTCCAGTTGTTTTTTTCTATTTGTAATCATCCATTTTCTAAATGAAGGGGGGTTTTAGACCTCATTTGAAGCATATAATGATGGTTGTTCTGTTTGTAGATGCAGGGTTGTTCTGTTTCCTTTTTTCCATCATCTCCAAGCAAATCCCTCCCCTTCCTATCACAACCACCATAGTTATTAAAAGTTTAAGAACTTTGATCTTTTCAGCCCGTGCGACATCCAACATGATAGTGTTACTACAGGAAGCTGAAATAAGCATGCAGTATACAAACAAGACATCTTTCATTGCAGACAATTAAACACAATAGAACATGGATTAACCAATACATTCAACACAGTTGAACTTGGATTTGCTAATACAGTTGAATACAGTCTCACTTTTTTGCATCATTAACATTGGTCTTGCCTAGCATCTACCCTCCATTTATGCTGCCCTGAAGCAAAAGAGATGGACGAACAACACGACCATCCACAATCCAACATTGTTGGCAATCCAAGGCAACGTAAGTCATGTTTTTTTGTCTAACTTCGACATCAGCATTGTGCACATCAGTTCTTCTGATATAACTAAACCTTTAAAATACATCTTTTCCTTTGCTCCTATTGAGATATTTCCCCTTGTATCTTGTTGCTCTGTTACTTACTCCTTTCTAGCTGTGTTTTGAGAATGTGGACTTTCTTCTCAGACACTTTCAACCAACTTCCATACTTTCCAACAGTTTCTTTTCATTGATCAATCCAAAATTCACTTCTCTGTCATGTAATCAGGACTTGGATCAATTTGTTTGATCCAAACTGCAATCACAAGCAAGCATCTCAAATCCTAATAATGCATACTGAACTCAACGGAAAATTCAATTCTTCAATGCACAGCATAACACAAAGGAAAACATGTTTTTTTTTTTTGGTAAAGAAAGGAAAACATGTTGATTTATTGGAAACACTAGAAATTTTATGCAATAGAGGCCTTCAAAACACAGCACAAGAAGTTCAAATTCAACAATGGCTGGCATCCACAATGAACGACACATGATAGTGAATTGGTCCTATACTCAACTGGTGAATACAAGCAAACATTTAAAATGACAATATACTAACTTATCAATCCCAAATCGGGAGAATGACACTAGAAATATCATAAGTTGTGTGCGGTGCTCATTTTACTACCAAAAGTGTTTTTTGGATCACTTAAGTGCCAACTTCAATATGGATCGTCGAAAATCTGATGTGGCCATATTTTATTAATTTTTTGATCTTACATGGCTGGCTAATGTGCTTGGTTAGCATATAACCCCTAAACGACGTCATGTAACAGGTTAAAAAGTTATCACTTCAGTGTTAATCATTGTAAAAAAAAATCAATTCAATGCTAATCATTGTTAAAAATGATTACTTCAGTACCAATCTTAATGAAAAACTAATCACTTTAGTGCCAAAAAAATGCCAACTTAGATAAAATTATTAATTATAAAAGCCATGTAATTTTTCTAGCTAGAATTTCTTGCCAAAGACACTTAAGTGATCTTTTTTCTCCAATTTTGGCACTTAAGTGAGTCGGTAAAAACTTTTGGTACTAATTGTGAGGACCGTACACAACTTATGGCACTTCCAATCTCCTTTACCCATCCCAAATCTATTGCAGATTATTGACAAACCATCGCCTCCAACGATAGAACCTCCTTCCATGGGCCAACATAAGATCACCAGAAACTAAATTGTGGAACAACAATTTGGAAGTGAAACCTTTTTAAGTATACTCGTAGCTAACTCGAATAACTAAAGAGAAAGCCAATACAAACTAGTTTATCAATAATCTGTTGCAGATATCGAAAGACATCTGCTCCTCTGTAGCTCAGGGTCTTAATCTATTGTAATCTTTTTGCCCTGGCATTTAAAAGCACATGCAGCGCAAGAACAAGAACAAGAACAATGGCCTTTTAGAGCTCTGACAACAAAGAGAGCACCAAGTTCATACCAGCAGCATCTCAATCCCAGGTTCACGTTGGTACCTTCAACCACTAGAGTTGCACTGAATTATCAATTCCGTTGGTATATAATCCTGATCAAATTACAGAATACTGGCAAGATTTAGATGCACCAAAGACATAAGAAAAATTACAGAGCTGACGAAATTGAATAATGAAAATAATAATCCATTCCTTCCAATGAAAACCGCAAGTTGTAGGAGTAAGAAACGCCGTTTTAAAGAGGCAAAAATGGACAAGATGTGGTAATGACATAACCAAAGAGCAGTAAAAAAGAAATGGCCCCCGTTTGGGGGGGGTGGGGCGCGGCGAAACCCAGAATCAGAAAAACACCAGACGGTAGAAACAACCACGGATTTGGACCTATGTGAACTCTTGTTTGGATAAATCTTGGTTAAACAGCCACGGATTTGGCAAGGAACCAAGAGAGAGAAAGAGAGAGAGAGAGAGAGAGCGAACACAAACCAACACCCCTAGAGTTTTGTCCCAAATCGACGTCAGCAACCAAGAGAGAGCAAAACGGCGCCATTGTAGTCCACGTCAGCCGCCAAAACAACGTCGTTAATTTTCATTTAAGCTACGTCGCGCCACAGCAGCGCTGTTTGCATCCGTTGTGTCGACGTAAGCCCTACGATTTCAATGGACAGTCTTTGACAGAACCGTGACGGTTTGGGGTTTGTGGAGCACCCAAAAAGTTCTGAAAGTGTTAGTGGTACAGTGGACATATTCTGAGATTTTTTTAGGTATTTTTTCTAATAAATATAAAGATGGAAAAATATAAATTAAGTTGAACAAAGGTTGATCGATGAACTTGAACATTGGAGGATTAAATGAAAAATTAATTCTAATAAGAATCTTGTATAAAGTTCCTTCTAGATCATCATGCTCACTTATCCTGAAAAAAGAGCAAGAGAGAATAGTTTGCAATGGAATTAGAAAAAAACAGAAGAACAAATAATATGTCCTACTTCTAGGATTGATCCTACATTACTAAAAAAAGCCGTCTACGACTATCCATCCTAGCAAAAGTAGGGTACTCCCCACGGCCAACCTCGCTCATGTTCTCAGATTTCCTAGTAAATTTATTAGCACTTCCTTTAAAATAGACCAAAAAAAAAAAAAAAAAGATTTCCTTTAAGAATAAAGCCAAAACCAAATAAAATAATTTCAAGAAATATGCACTCCAAGAGAAAGAAAGGTTAGCCAAGAATTATTAGTAGAAATAACAAAAAAAAAGTAAAATATGAAAGGATTTATCTTAGATTATAGTCTTTAATGTATTGTGAGAATAATAGTGTATTTTGGATTCCAAAAAATCAAATAATAAATAATTACAAATTATTGTGGGGCTCACTCCTTCAAGAATATATGGCTTACAATAGACTATTATTCTCACAGTACTCCAAAACTATTATGCTATCAAAACCCAATATGAAATTCTACAAAGATGAAAACAAGGAAGTATAAAGGACATACAAAATTATTTAAGCAACTTATATTATGACATATGGAAAACCGCAAAGGTCCAATCATCCTCATGTGGTTGGACTAAAACTAGGAGAGAACACTCCAACATCACTATATAGTGTTGAGTGATGAACCTGCTATTTAACAGAATGGAAATAAAACTAGGGAAAAGGTCAGAAAAGAAGAACCAGAAACACCTATAACAAAATCGAAACATCAGATTGGCTCATGGAAGGATGAGCCAATCTGATCCGCGTCCTGTAACTACTTGTTGGCTTTGGGTCTCCTTTAGAGAAACTTAGGAAGTTCAAGGAAAATAGAGTTCTAACGCGACTTACTGGTCTCGAGTTTCCCCCAAAAAGTAGAGTTTGTAATCTTGCATTGCCTATGGGTGAGCGCACGCACAGAAAGAAGAACGTCCATACTTACTAAACACGTCATATTACCTTAGAACTTCTGCTTGCTTCTGTGCTTGTTCATGCTAGCCTTATTGTTCTTCTCATAACCTCGATGTTTTAGGCTCAGCCTTGGCCAAACTTGAGCCTTTGTTTGCCCCTGATCTTAAACGTGCGCCCATGTTGGTCGTGCCCCTTCCTGAATTCAAAGTTGTGCCCTTTCCTGAACTCACAGTTGTGCCCTTTCCTGAAGTTGAAGCTCTGCCCCTTCCTATACTCAAAGTCGCGCTGCTTTGTGAACTTGAAGTTATGCCCCTTCCTGGACTTGAAGCTATGCCCATTTTTGTTGTGTCCACTCTTGAACTTGAACCCCTACCTGTTCCTAAACTCAATGTCATGCCCCTTCTTGAACTCAAGGTTGGGCCCTTTTCAGAAGTTGAACCTCCGACCCTTATTGAACTCGAAGTGGTGCTGCTTCGTGAACTTGAAGCTATGTCCCTTCTTGAGTTTGATGCCTTGCCCTTCCCTAAAGTATAAGCTGCGTCTCTACCCAACCTCAATTCTTTGTCGTTTCTTGAACTTGAAACCATATCCCTTCCTCTGCCTCTTTCTGTAGGATCCCTTCCTGTCGCACTTCCTCCGCCTGTTTTTGCAGGTACTTGGCCATTCTCCGCAGTTCTATCCCTCTTCACCTGGACCACGTTGAAATTCCACATAAGTTTTAAGGACCGCACAACAAAGCTAATGCAAATCTTCAGTACTTACAGAAGAAAGGTCTTTCTGATCCTCAACTTCAGGTGTAGCATTGCAGGATTTCTCATGGTGTTCAACTCCTCCACACCATTGGCAACTGGACCAGACAACATCATTTTGGTCCGCAGATTCTCCAATCTCACCCTTGTCACTGTTCCTATTGTCTATACTTGTCGTTATCCCTCTATCGACACTGTCATAGTTCCCAATCCTTCCATCCCTTATTTGCCTCCTATTTCCCATGGCCTCAAAACATTCAGCATTGCCTAGCTCTGAATGAAAATCATCAATGGAGACGGTGCCGTCAGCTTTGCTTTCACCCACAGTTGCAGAATCTGAGTCTTCATCAGGACTTGAAATGTCCGACTCAGCCGCATCCTCATGAGCATTCAAAACAAACCATACGCCTTTGCTTTCAGTCATCGTTGTATTATCATGATCACTCTCAACCTGTGCCTCGACTTGTATATCAACCAACCCCTTTTGGATGCTAGTTGAGCCATTTCCTTCACTTGCTCATCATTCTTGATCTCTGCGCGCCAACTTCGCCGTTTACCAGGAGCAAAGTACCACATTCCGTTTGAAAGGTAGCCAAAACTTTTCAAGTCAGCAATTAATCCTTCATGTGTCACTGAATCAGGGGTGAGATGTATTTTTTCCTTTCGAGTTACAGCATATGAATAACTGGACTTCTTTATTGACACGTGGAAAGCGATTGTGAAAGGATGTTCCATCTGCTCTGTGACAAGTTCAACGTGAGAGCCGAACAACATATGTATAAATTAAACCTTTTTGCATATTTACCTGAATTGCAATATGGCACAAACATAATTAATTATGGGTAGAGATAGATCTAGGATTAAATACTCACATGTCCGATGGAATATGGGTAGTACTATTTGAATTTTCTTTTATTAACTAAATTTGAACTTTTAATATGTATGTGATGTAAATTTAAATAAAGCGTCAAATAAGTGAGATAATTATCTACTTGGGAGTACAATCTCATCACAAATCCCCTATTTCAAGAACTTTTCATAGTGGTTATTCCCGCTCTTGATTTAAGGATTATAATTACTGACTTTCTCATTAACCATTAGATCAAAGATAGATTTGGTTGCTAGTGGAACCTTTTCTTGCTACTGCAATAATTACTGAAAAATGGAGTCAATATTAATTCTTTTAAAGAATTTTTTTTTGAATATTATAGTGCTAACATTTAGCTTGACCGATTCCTACTGATAAACATAAGCATCACCTCTACGTACTTCAATAAAGGCTTCACCCACATCTCTAACAGTGTGGCTCCTAAGATTACTATGCATCTTGCAATGTTTATCTTGCTATCAACAAAAAATGAAGTGTGGACCCTTAGAATGTCAAAATTTGGCACGGAGAGGATATTAAAGTGTCAAAAGTTTGAAAATGTATACTTAAGTACCAAAATTGAAGCAAAAATGATTAGTTAAGTATTAACGGCAAGAAAATTAGACCAAAATGCTGACGTGGCACTTTTCTAGCAAGTTGAGGTCGAGATAGCATCGTTTTGGATGCTAACGTGGTCAAATAAACCCAAAAACAATGTCGTTGGCCTTAATATATTTTTATATAAATATTAATTAAATACTATTAAAAGCAAAAAAAAAAAAACACATCACGGGCGGGGAGGGCCGTCGCCTCATTGTCGGTGGGGCAATAGCGGGGCAACAGCGATGGCCGTGAGGGTTGTCGGAGCCTGGGCGAGGCCAGCAGCACTCACCCAAGCCGGGGTGAGGGCAAGCGACCTTTGCCTAAATATGGAAGAGGGTCACCACCCACTTCCGGCGTCTGGCAAGGGCTCGCCTTCAGTCAGCGATGGTTGCCAAACCCTACCTAGGCACCAGGGACCCTCACCATCCATCACAACCATCCCATTAACTATGGGACATCGACCACAGGCAAGGAAGCCCCCTCCCACTTGTGCTACTACCTTTTTTTTTAAAATCATTTTAAATATTATTTAATTAATATTTATATAAAAAATTAAATCCAGGGCGACGTTTTGGGTGAGGGTAAACTAAGGTGGATATCCAACAAGCCATGTAGGTGATAGAAATTATTAAAAAATTGCCACGTAGGATTTCTGGGAGAGGTTGCCATATATGGTACTGAAATGATCCAATTTTCAAAAGAAGTGGCAATTAAGTATATCTTTCATAATTTTTGACACTTAAGTGTCCTTCATGCCAAATTTTGGCACTTGGATTATTCTTTTGCCAATGATGTTAGAGGTGGTACAATAATTAAAATTTCATAAACTGCCCAAGACATAAGAAAGTTTTTTGCAATTTATTGTAAAAAATATTTGAAACTTGAAGGGTGAAAGAAAAGTTACAGTCAAGAGAAAAGGGATCGAAGTACTTATTAAAGCGATAGTACATACCCTCCCAACCTATGCCATGTCAAAATTCAAAATCCCAATTTTTATTTGCAGGGCAATTGAGTGAAAAAAAAATCGTATCTTTTTGGTGAAAATATCTTAAATTGGAACTGAAATACACTGGAGATAATAGGAGGTTCTTGTAAGGCAGAAAAAAGATCCGTTGAGCTTTAACAGGGCTATGCTTGCTAAGCAAATCTTGGAGAATAGCTTTTCGTCCTAACACTTTCCGCAGCAAGACTTTAAGCAATTTATTTCCCTCATACTTAATTTTGGCACGCAGCAGAAAGGGGATCGAGCAACTTAGGAATGGCAAATTCTAGAACGGGCAGAACCATCGCTAGGTAGAGGGTTGAGAATGGAGAGCATATCAGCGCAGACGGTTGGCTTCAGGAGGGTCTTTATATCGGCCACTTAAGGAGGATGATCCTGTGTTTGTTTCTAATTTAAGTAATTAGGTGCGAAACAAATTAGCTGCCTTTTGTTCATAACACGTTATTGCTTAATCTGCAGGCGGATATTTTATTTCTAAATTAAATTACATAACATTCAAATAGAACTATGAACATAGAGGTAAAACAAATAACCTAATTATTTTTACTCGAGAGGCCAACAACAAATTCAAAGGAGATGGATCATCATAATATCGAACATATATACCAAAAATTAACTGCACATTGCTCATCGTTAATTTTCTCATGTGATGACAAGTGGCAGAATCTAATGAGTTCCACTTTTTTTTTTTTTTTTTTTTTCATTTAACGTAAATTTCTCCCTAGCTTTTGTACAGCTATAATCAAAATACAAAGAGACTGCTATATTCCCCATGTATTTTTACTATTAATAAGGAATTTTCGTTTCTAAAATGTGTATAAGCAACAATATTTAGCTATTTGCTTAACAGAAAATATTAGGTATGGCTAGCCTAATGTAAAATGTTAGAGGTAGTTGCTTAAAATCCCCATGAACTTTAGTTCCCTACAATAACTATGCACTTCAAAAATATCACATGACCTTCCTAAACTTTGGCACTGCTGCGCAGTAGCATGCAAATTTGAAAAGTTATAAACTACTTCCCGAAGCTTCTATTGTTGTTTCAGATATTAATTTTTCCGTTTGTATGGCAGTTAAATGTTAACTGGAAGTGGTCTCAGTTTGAATAGACTCATATCCACTACATAGCTTCTAAAATGAGAAAATAGAGAATGATGCATTTTTAAATAAGAATTCTGGTCAGTAAAATTGAGCGAGTCTATTTTAGGTAACACTTAAAGGTTATGTAGATTGAAAAGCTAATGAATGCAAAATAAATCAAAGTTTTTCAGGTGGTGCGAAGGTGGAGGGCTAATTTACAAGTTTTCAAAGTTTGTGGGCTCATTGCAGAATAGTTCCAAAGTTCAAGCCGGCAATTAATTGTTAAACATTTGACATCGAAAAAAAAAAAAAAAAACACAAATGATATTACATAGTATCCAACACTCAATTATATTACAAGAAATAAATAGTTAAGTTACAATTTTTAATACTTATGTACTTATTTACTTTATCCAAACCAACATTTCAAATTAAAAAGAACATGTCAAAGGAACACTAATGATTAGAAATTATTTAAAGATCACGAATAATATTTAGCTTTTACAATTTGTACAGTTTTACTGAATTATAACATCAAACTAATATTAAAACAAATCAATCTTCAAACTTGTGCATTCACGCAAGTCTATCTGTAAATTGATGAAGAAGATGTCGCACCTTGTTAATCTCCTCTTTGTAATGCTTCAGAGAGATTTTATATGGGTAGATTCGAGTAGAGTTGATAAAGTCTCCACACCCGTTTATATCGACGAAGCAATCATTTGGTATATTTGTGCAAGAGGCATCAATCAACCGCCTCAATAGCATGCACTTTGTGACCTCCAAGGATCGTAGAGACTCTAGCTCATTTAGGCCCTCAACATTAGAAAGTACATTGCACCTTTCGATTTTCAATACCTCCAGGTTCTTCAAGTATGATAACCCACCTATTCTTCTGAGGGATTCGCACCCAACAACGAAAAGGGATTCTAATGATTTTGAATGACCCACAACTTGTATTTCAACTACCTCTGGACAATCAGACACCCGCACTTTCCGTAGCTTCCTTAATTCCACAGGAATGAAAAATTGCCGAAGCAGTTGACAACAGAGAACATTCAAGCCCTCCAGTTGTGTAAGTCCGTCGAGTGGAATTTCTTCCACTTCCACGTCACCCAACTCTAAAGTCCGCAAATTTCTCAATCTCAAGCAGGAGCAAAGTAACTCTTCATGCCAGATGCTAAAGCAATTTAAATGCAATCTCAGCAGAGAGGATGGAAGCTGTACGAAGGTTTCTAGGTTTAGGCCACATAAATGAAGCTCTTCTAGATGAGAAAGATTACCCAACTCTGGAGGTGTTGGAACGTTTAATAGTTCCAGATGTAAAGTTTGCAGACTAGACAACCTCCCAATCCAACTCAAGTCGAGTCCTGTGACTAGGTATGATTCCCCTGTACCCCGAGAGCCATCACCAAGTCGCAAATCAACCAAATTTGTAAGGTTCACCAGATAAGGGATGGAAAGCAATGATTTAGATACAAGATGTAGACATGTTAAACTTGTGGGAAGCTCTGGCAACCCTTGAATCTTATGACAACTTGATAAGTTCAATGTCTGGAGGTGACAAAGCATGTTGATTGTCCTTGGAATTCTACAAATACAGGTGCACTCTAAATTTAGGATTCTTAAATATGACAATTCTCCAATTCCATTAGGAACTTCCCCTTTCAATTCGAAACATCTAGATAGATCTAGCTCTTCAAGATTTTCCAACATGCTGAGGTCACTAGGTAACTGTAAAACATGATGCCCAAAAGGATTACACATATCTTTTGATAAACACAATATGCGTAACGATTTTAACTTTCCAATGGACTTGGGAAGTTTCCTTATCCAAGAGTCTCTCAAAAGGAAAGATTCAAGTTTCACTAGTCCTCCGATGGAGTTTGGAAGTTTGTAAATGCTTGTATGTGACAAGTCTAACTCTATCAATGAGGTTAAATTCCCAAGTGAGCATGGAAGTTGTCTCAACTCCCAACATCTTGACAATGAGAAGCGCTTAAGCTTCACTAGTGCCCCCACTTCTTTAGGCAAATTTGTAAGTTTAGTGCAACTCATAATCTCTAACTCAATTAACGATTGTAAATCTCCAATAAACCTTTCTATTCTCTCTAGCCTATAGCAAGCTTTAAGAGTCAACCTCTCTAAACCCAAGCACCTAGAGAAGTCCGGGATCGTCGTTATGCCATCACATAAAGTAAGGGATAGAACTTTCAAATTCCGCGCCCTCTGTAAAAATGGATGACATGTTAAGTGTAAGAATGATTGCATAGCACAAATTGGGACTATTAGATTGGAACTAAAACATGTAATTTACCTTGATCAAGTCCCATGCTTTTGAATCATCTATGAAGCCACTAGCATCGAGTTTAAAAACAACAAGATGATCCAAATGCATATTGTCCGCCCTAAAATCCCAATGAGGAGAACACCAAGTGATCCCTCTCAACTTTGAATGAAATTTTGCAAAGTCACCATCAAAAGTTCCATTGCATAACTTGAGGAATCTTAGGTTTGGTAACCTTTCAAACTCTTCATTGGTGATCACCATGGGGTAATCCAGTCCATTCATATTAAGCAAAAGATTGATGAAGATCCTAAACAACAACAAAAAAAGGAATGCTTAATCCCAGGATATGCAACTTCTATTAGAAAATGGGACATTTCTTACTTACCTCTTCAGTTCTTATGATTTCGAATGCCTCTTTTGCAACCCACAACCTACTTTGCTTTTTAAGGTCATTTGGACTCTCTTGACAGACAATTTGCCTTCCCAAGTCTATTAGTTGATCATGTACCCAAAGCCTATCATCGTCCAATATCTTTATCATGCACCTCTTGGTAAGGATTTCAATTCCTCTTTTTGGATAAAATAGACAATCGGTCCACATGTAATTGCATCGGTCTTCTTCTCATTGAAAAAGAAGCATGCTATATCGAGAAAAATTTGTTTTGATATTTGTCTAGGTTATCATAGCTTATCCTCAACTTCTCTAGAATTGCTTCCTCAGGTACTTCCCTTAACCTGACCAACGTCTCTTTCCAAAATTCTTCTTGTTTCATCTCCTTTAGTAATGAACCTACCACTTCAATGGCTAAAGGAAGCCCTCCCATTAATGAGACTATTTTACTTGAAAGCTCACGATAATCACTAGAAGGAAAGTCCCTACCAAAGGCATGACAACAAAAAAGCTGAAGGGCAAGAACATCATCCATCCTTAGCATCTCATATTGTTGAATTTTAAATTCAGATCCCTCAACTTGAAGAACAGTTGTGTCTCTCGTTGTAATGATTATCCTAGATCCTGGATATAGTTTGAAATTTCCTATTAGTTTCTTAATAAAGTCTTTATTATCAACATCATCCAGAACCACAAGGACTTTCTTATTGCTAAGTGTTTCTTCAATCCTCCTCATTCCTTCTTCACTATCCTTGACTTTTCTTAAAGATTTAGAACCAACAATGTCAGATAGTAATTTGTTCTGCAACTGGACTAGGCCCTCCTTGGCCAACCTTTCTCGAATGTCCTCAAGGAAGCTACAGCACTTTCCAAATTGGGAACATACTTGATTGAACACAACCTTGGCAATTGTTGTTTTACCGATACCACCCATTCCATAAATTCCAAGGACTTGCATATCAAGTTGGTTGACATCTAATAGCTCTATCAAATCTTTTACCCGATCATCAAATCCAATGAAATGTTCAGTCACTAATTTTTGTTTTATCTTCAGCTTCTCAAAACCGTACCAACAACCAATTTGACAATATCTGCTTGGCTGCATTGTATAAAGCAATATTATTAGTTGACTAGATTAATTTGATAACCACGCATCACCTGTGGCATTGTCAAAATCTTAATTTGCAAGATTGAAGTATATCATGAAAGATATCTAAATACAATGAATTATCAGTATGGGCTAATTTATTGGAAATCACATGATACGTTTTTCTTATATGATTATATAATTTTCTGGAGACTAGTATTGGTCTATCCTATGACCTTGTTAACAACTGGCTACTACATAGTGGCTAAGCAAAAATTCTGCATTTATAGCTAAGCCTAGAAAAAATTTCAGCACTTGTAATAAGAGAATCATGAATTGAGATAATATAGATAAATGCGACGTCATCCATAGAACTTCGGTGGAGAACAATATAATCTCAAAACCTGTAACTATTTCCAAGCGCCAGCAAAATAGCCATGGTAACATTTTAAAGCAGGTAAGTCTTTTAATGTCTCTGAATATGTCCAGTACAATGACATTTCAACAGCTGGCTCGCATTTTGATTTGTTTAAAATTGAAAATTGAGAGACTCCAACTCTTATTACGTTAACTTGTGGTGAAAAAGCAAAGATACATGTGTAGATTAAGAGCCCAGCACAGATTTAATTCTCCACACCGTCTAGTGGAAAATTTTTGGCTTAGACCCTTTTCAGATCCAGAGAGTCAGTAGTATAAGTCATAGTTTTGGAATTTACCTAAATTAGGAGGAGTTCCTTGTCAATATAAAATCCAAGATTCTCAACCGGCATGTGGGGCACATTGACTACATAACCAAAAGCATGAGAGATTGCCAACTCTAAAAAATTGTGCAA
The DNA here is from genome assembly GCA_014182895.1 of Angophora floribunda. Taxonomy (NCBI): domain Eukaryota; kingdom Viridiplantae; phylum Streptophyta; class Magnoliopsida; order Myrtales; family Myrtaceae; genus Angophora; species Angophora floribunda. Next base: position 32,798,452 of record CM024707.1, on the reverse strand, counting down.
AAACAGCTCGTTTACATTGGCGAAGCTAATGGGTGCCCACATGCTATAATTCACCGTCTGTTACATTAAATTTATTAATTGACAGCCACATTATGTGTATTTTTTATGGATGATGATAAGCATATCAAGTTGGTAATGTAAATTCCATGCAATGACCCCCAAAACAAGATATAAACGCCACCTGAAACCACTTCACTGCCATGTTGGACCCAACTCATCCATAGCTCATTTCCACCTTTTATTAAATTGGATTAGATTACTATATCTAAGGCTTTTTTGTTTGCCTTAAAAACCCTGAAGAAAGGCGTAAAGGAAAATACTACCATTTTCCAAACATATAAACGTGCATTTCCGCATTTTATAATATCCAAATTGAATCCCCAACTTTCACATTTTTTTTGTCAAATTGCATATGTCCTCCTAACTTATTATTCCAATTGCCATTGTCTTATCCAAATTTCCATCACCACTCTCCTCGACCTGTCATCATCGACCTTCAGTGGCCGCCCATCCTCGACCAGTATCTACTGGCCCAGTTGTATTGGCGCGAAGTTTCAGCATCCCCCTCACCACGTGTCCCTTCTCTCTGTCTCTATCTCTCTCTCTCTCTCCCATCCCTATGTGCGGACAGCACCATCACCGACTTCAGATCAGAGGTCGGCCACGCTCGCCGCCTCCGGCCTGGTCCAGATCGAGGTTGGCCGGCCTCGATGTGGACCTCCCACAAGCTTTGCAAAGCTCGAGGCCCCTAGATGACGGCCCGTCATTCTTTGCTTGTTCTCAGGATGCTTCTGCTTCTACTGAGTATTAAAACTGAACTTTCTTCACCGAATCTTAGTTCAATCGGTGTTTCTTTAGGACCACGCAAAAATGTATGAAATTAAAGTTGGCACTAGATGTGATCTCTAATTTCGTTTCGTCTTTTTCCGTTAATGACAAATTAAAACTGATATTTTTATCACGAGGGAAACTATTTTTTTATGGGTCGAAGCCAGGGAGAATGCAGATCAATATGGGTGCAAAACCTGAAGTTGATTTTGGTAATCATCCCAAATAGCAAATGCAAATGGGTGCTCTTGAATATTTCGTAGCCTTACGAGAGAGAGGAGGAAAAAAAGGGTTAACGGGAATGTGTAAATCCATGTCGTTTAAGTTACCAACATCGCTTCGCATGGGAAAATTTTTAGGGAAGACGTTAAAAAGCAGAGGATGTAAAGTTGGATGATAGTAGCAAGTGGAGGCTGTTTTCAGTATTTTCCGTTAAGAAAAAGAACGAAAAAATCATTTGCCAGGGCAATGTGCTATCCTCTAAAACAGAAAAAAAAATGAGAGGTAGGGAACTTTAAAGAGTGTTTACCTTTGATCCTTTTTCACAACCCATCCCTTGCGTTCATCTACCTTTCTAAGAGCTCCTTTCCATGTCTCAACTGCATCACGAAAATCCTCCTCGTGTTTCTTGAAATCAGCTTCATATAGTGTTTTCTTAAGTTTAACATCGTCAGGTTCCACGTGAAAAAAAATTGGAAGGATACTTTTTCGACCCTCTGACTCAGACACGTTATCTACCATGAGCGCTAACTCACGGAGACACCATTTACTGGAAGCATAAGTTTGAGAAAAGATGGGTATGTAAATTATGGTGTTCTTGATAGCTTCTTGAAGTTTCTCACTAATCACTTCACCAACAGGGAGTTCTTCTTCGTCCCTATACACGTGGACTCCCGCATCATTCAAGCTGTGGTAGAGGAAGTCTGTGAATCCATAACGAGTATCCTCTCCTCTGAAATTTAGAAACACATCGTACTCGCCTCGTGATGCTAGTGCAGCATCACTACTCGACCCGGCTTCAGAGATTGCCATAGCTAGGAAGCTGACTACTTCTAGAACCTTGAGAGAAAAATAGTTTGCTGCGGGGTGGCCAAACTAAGAAATCCAGAACCTTAAGAGAAAAAAAGTTTGCTGTGGGGTGGCCAAACTAAGAAATGAGGTGAGGTTTTGGACATGAACGAGGCAGATGAGTGCCAATACCTAAATTACTTGTCCCTCTCACTTTAAAATCGATTTTAATTGTATATTTCCCACCCGCTGTTCTGCATTAGCAAGTAAACACCGGAAGGTGTCCAAGACTTTTTAGCAAGTTTTGAAGATTTTTAAGAACTCCCTAGGAGACCGTGCAGGCCAATCAGACCTTTCTTTTCCTTAGAAATAATAACATCGGTTATTTAATTACTGTAAAAATATTCAATCAAATCTCTCAAACTTTTCCAGCACGTTCACTGTCAAGCGCGTGCGCTGGTTCCTCCCAATCCCCACTACATGGCTTGGTTCCTGTAAAGTGAAAGGGTCCTGCGTTTCATTTTAATTTAGTTTTTTGATGGATATAAAAGGTCATGCGTCCACGTGGTACTGTAGTCCTTAATTTTGGGATGGCTCTTGATTTGACCATTGACGTTGTGAGACTTGGAATGAATTATGAAGGAACCAACGCCTCTTTTCATCCAACAAACAAAACTCTAGTTGCCAATAGATGTTCTCGTTAGTCTTTTCCCTTTTTGTAATGTATTACACATTAGACGCTATAGAGACTCATTTGGCGTTCCAAAGCATTTTTAAACCCAAACACAAGAAAAAAATGGAAAAAAATCACCACCACTGTCAATAAAAATCACACAATGTCTTCAGGTAAAGAGCAAAGACTGAACCAACCGCCCTAAAAAGTTACAACAAAATCACCGCGCATTCCAAAACACATAGAAAATTGAAATGTAGGGAATTTAGTCTCAGGACGTGAAGAGTATAATTGTGTCTATATTAGGAGGTGCGAATTTTTTAATCTTTTTTCTAATCTCTCATGCGCGTAGCAGTACTGTGCACTTACCATACAAAATAGAGAGATAGAGAGGAGAATAAAAAAAAAAGACTCTCTCTCTAAAGAAAAAGGTTGGTCTATGGGGCTTTGTTGGCCAAATTCTTTAAGATTAAAAGAACTTTATCAATCGTGCGATGCACGTCATCAAAAAATGATGAAACAATTTTTTTGGTGGAAATATGATATGAAGACTCTCTTTCTAAAGAAAAAAGGTCGGCCTATGGGGCTAGAACTGAGTGGAGGTTTTCAATATGAAATAATAATGTATGAACCCTTACCAGCTAAAAAGTGCAGACGACCAAGACTTACTTGATCTCTTTAAGATTAAAGGAACTTTATCAATCGTGCCATTTACGCCATCAAAATGATGGAACAATTTCATTGGTGGAAATATGATAATGTAGTAAGATAAAGTATTAGTAAAAGCAGAGAATTGGTAATGATGGTTCTTATCTCATGTTACTCTCATTGGTGCTCTTTTCTTTTCAGCACTACCTCTTTTAGGAATTTTTACAACATTATTCTTTAGCTTCTGGTAGTGGTGATAATTTTTGGCCGAGACACTGAAGAGAGATTCAATTATTAGGATGAGTTGGGGGAGCAGAGCAAAGTACAAGGAGTCAAGTTACAATAAGCCCAACTTCGATATGGAGCTTATCTGGTTTAACTTTGTTTGGAGATTATCCGGTTTAACTTCGTCTGGAGATTGTGTGACCTCACTTTGATCCGAGGTGTATTGGTTGCCATCTCAATCAGACTAAGTAAAGGGTACCTCGATCCGTTTGAGTTAAGAGCTGGAATGGTTACGGAATTAGATTAAATCATGAATGAAGGGGCAGTATATTAAAAGAACAAATTATTGCAGGACACGCTATTATTGCCTTAGGATTTATAAAATCATAGGAACAGAACAAATCATGGAAAAATGGAGCAGCTAGAGAGGGTTGTCACACATGAATTCCAATGACCGCCCAAAGAAATCCCAGGAGTATAAATAAAAAGAGCAGAGAGAGAGAGGCGGGGGGTCGATCAAGCTGTGCCAAAACTTTGCTAAATTTTCCTTTGAGGCATTTTCTACGTTAAACAAACGTCTTTGAATTTCAGTTTTAATTTTAAAGTTTGTTATTCTTCATGTGCATGATAACAGTCTAGCTTTCATTCCAATGTTTATAATTAAGCGTTCAATGTGTCTGTACCTTTGAGCATATTTCAATTTTAGGGAAGTTTCTTAGTGATCTCTTTTCCTATCCTTGCGCTTTAATTTTAATCGCAATGGTCTCCCTCTAATTTCCTTAATTTCCCAACACCTTCCTTCCGATTTCCTTCAATTTCAATCTTCGCACTTTACTTCTCAAGCACATTAGTTTCCCTGTCATTTACATTGAAGTAACATTTTCTACGTCATAATTTGCTCTCAAAAGTTAGCATGCTTTTTAAACACACATTCACCCTCGATCCATCTTGAAAAATTTGTTCTGTGGAAGTTTGATCATTTTGTGATTGGGATAAATCTAGTGAGCAAGTTTTAGTTTGTTTTCCCAATCGCCAGTTTATTGGATTTGCCTTAGATTGATTTAAATTCAATAGCTTCAACTTAGGCTTATACCAACATTTGGAATACTATGAAGGCTCCATTTATTTTGCGGAAAATGAATTATGCAGAAAATATTTATCTAAAAAATAATCTCTTATATCACATGATAATTAATTAATGATATAAACGATTATTTTTAAGAAAAAATTTTACAAATCATTTACCATCCACGAAACAAACGGCACCAAAATTGCATATGGTTGATAAAAACACTTTAGTTAATTGTCATCCATCAATATAATCAAATAATCAGGTAATACTTTTAACTAGCCCGTATAAAAAATTACATTTTTTTTTATTTGATCACATTCTACATAATGATATTTTCCTCTATGGCTAGTATTCTTGCACCAGGTTTAATTGAAGGGCTAGCAACACTTCCACCTTTTTTACAATATCCGAAGAATAAAATGAAAGCTTTTTCTCGAGGTCGAAAGATCACCGGAATTGTGGTTGATAGGAATCGGGCCCACCGATAACATCTTCAAAAAGCACCGATGAGAAAGAAACAATTTCTCTCTCCGTAAGAGATAACAAAGAGACAAACTCTTGATGCAGGCTATTTACTCCCTATATTGTGCTTTATCACCTAATGAATATAATCGTGTTCTACATGTGAATATGAAGGGCGAACTGCAAAAAAGTAAATATTTTACCCGAGTCCTTCAAGATGAAACTCAATAGGAGATATGTTCACGTCGGTTTGGCATATCAAGCATCCCCCTTATCCCAGCTATCAAAAGAATGGAAAATGTGAAGACATTCATCGGGAATCAAACTCATCATTTTTCTTTCTTAAGTCTAATAATTACATGATTTTAAGAAGAGGGATGATGAGGAACTAGCAAAAAGAACAAGGGAAAGTTTGAAAAATACAAGAAGGCTCTCAAGGCTGAAACATGGAGCGATATTTATGGAAACATTTGTCTTATGGCACATCAGATTCGATCAATCGACTCGGGGATATCGAGGTAAATCATTCTGTTATTCCTTTAGAAGTTTCAGATTATATAAATGAGCTTTGTTCTAATCTAAAAACTACTTTGAAAAGGATCTCCACATTAAAAAGGAAAATTACAAGTTGATTAAAACAATCGATTTTTTGAAGGAAAATTTGGATGATTTCAAAAGGAATTTTGGAAATGAAGGAAAATCGAGAGGTTCTTTTAAATGAAAATGAATCTATCAAAAAGAATCTTTTGAAAGCAAAGGAAAATCAAGATTCTTTTTGCAAAAAGAGAATGATGTTCTCAAAAATGAATTTTTAGATATTACCACAAAGTTCTCAAAAGGATCAAAACCTTTCAAAGATATTCTTTCTATTCAAATTCTTATTATGACAAGTCGACTTTTTTTATAAAGAAAATGATTCCTTGATTGATTTTCCAAAGTCAAGGAAAGAATTAGACAGAGACCTCACAATTTACAAAAATCATTTCAAAAGCAATTTTGTTAAACCCATTGGTTAATCTAAATGTTCTAATTGTGGGAGAAAAAGAACATTTTGAAAACAAATGTCCTAAAGTCAGACCTGCTCAAAAGAATTGATTTATACTACTAACTATAATGGACCCAAGAAAATTTGGGTACCAAAGAAAAAAATGAGTTCTTGTAAACATTGCGTGTAAGCTTCAAAAGAAAGAAGAAATGGTACTTGGACAAATGCTCGAGACACATGACTGGAGATTCAAAGATGTTCATTGAATTTGAGAAAATTAAGGGGAAATGCTTTCTTTTGGAGGAAATACTAAAGGAAACATTATAGCAACTCCTTTGGCAAACGCTCTAGTCAAAGGATTAAACTGAAAAGCAGCATGTGATGCTGGTTTCGGAATCTTCAAAGAGAACTTATGTTCGAACAAGCATTGACTCTTCACAGACTTTTTCTTAAGACATGGGAACATTTATCTTCCGGATATAAATGTAGACACTACAAAATGTCTTTTATCACCAAGATGAAGCATTTGTGGCACCGCAAACTTGGACATGTCAAAGATGAAACAAATTTCCAAGCTTTGTTCACCTTCACTAAATTACAAGAAAATGTCTTTGCTCGCATGCAATTCTTTAAATCTAAAAAGCATATATCCACTAACCGTGTGTTAAAAATTTTTTCACATGGATTTGTTTGGACCTACCAGAACTTATAGCATTTAAGAAATATTGTCTTGTGATTGTAGACGATTACTCTCGATTTACATGGGTATTTTTTCTGCAAACAAAGGAGATACATTCTCATTTTTCTCAACATTTGCAAAGAAGGTTCAAAATGAAAAAGGTTACTTCTATTTCAAGTATCAAAACAGAGATCATGGGAGAGAATTTGAGAATCAAGATTTTTCAGACTTTTGTGATAAAAATGGTATACAAGCATACCTTTTCATCTCCCTACACTCCAGAACAAAATGGAGTTGTAGAGAGAAAGAATTTGGCCGCACATTGCTTATAGAAAGCAAGGTGGCAACTCGGAAAAATATTATTAATAGAATTTTTCTAAGACCTATTCTTGAGAAAACTCCCTATGAGATTTTGAAAGAAAGAAAACCTTTGTTTCATACTTTCGAAGTTTTTGGTCGTCCTTGCTATATTCTTAAAAATGTTAATCGTCAACCTAGTAAGTTTGAAGAAAAGGTCGATGAAGGTATTTTTCTTGGGCTATTCAAACTCTAGCAAAGCATATAGAGTGTTCAATAAAAACACTCGGGTGGAAGAATCCATGAATGTAAAGTTTCTGAGACCGGTTCCAAAACAAAGTGTTATAGTGCATGAAGAATCGCATGCAGGATGCTGTACTGCCCAAAGATCATGTTTCAACATAGAAAGAAGGAATTCATGAAGGAGAATCAACTCAGCCTAATATTTCCATTAAGATTCCGATAATGCAAGTTCTCAATGTAAACCGGAAGCATAAGTCTAGTCATCCCAAAGAGCTCGTGATCGGAAACATCAACGGGGGATTCAAACCATCAAAACAAAAAGATATAAGTATTGTTGCACTTATTTCTGAAATTGAACCCAAAGGTATTAATGAAGCTCGGGAAAATGAAAAGTCGGATAGAGGCAATGCAAGAGGAGCTTCATCAGTTCAAGAGAAATGATGTATGGGAATTAGTTCCTAAACCAAAAGGACGGACAATTATCTGCATCAAATGGGTCTTCGAGAAACAAAGTAAATGAACTTGGAAAAGTCACCAGAAATAAGGCAAGACTTGTGGCAAAAGGTTATTCCCAATGCGAGGGAATGTGATGAAACCTATGCTCCGGTGGCAAAGATTATCGAGACTTTTACTTGCCTATGCTTGTTATCGAAAACTATTTCAAATGGATGTAAAGAGCGCCTTTCTAAATGGGTTTATCAAGGAAGAAGTCTATGTGGAACAACCACCCGGTTTGAGGAAACAAGAAAGCCGATCATGTTTTCAAAAAGGCCCCGTATGGACCAAAACAAGCACCTCGAGCCTCGGTATGAACGAATTTTTATTAGACAACAACTTCAAGAAAGGTATGGTTGATACAACTTTATTTATCAAGAAAGCAGGTAAGGACATCCTTTTTAGTACAAATTTATGTAGATGATATTATCTTTGGTTCTTCTAATGAAAGTTTGTGCAAGAATTTCTCAAAGTCTATGCGGAGGAATTCGAGATGAGTATGATGGGAGAACTTACTTTCTTCCTAGAACTTCAGATTAACCAATCAAAACAAGGAACATTCATTCATCAAGAGAAATATTCCAAAGATTTGGTTAAGAAGTTTGGGATGGAAAAACCGCAAGAAGATCAAACTAACTTCCATTAAACTTGATCGATGAATCTCGAAAGAAAAACTTTTTATCTTAGCATCCAGTATGGTATGTGTATGTGCTCGTTTTCAAGCAGATCCAAGAGAATCTCATCTTACAAATATTATCAAGTACATTACTTATCCATCTCTCGGGTCTACGTGGTTCCCTGAAGAAACAGACTTTACTCTCCTTGCTACTCGGATGCTGACTTAGCGGTGGATGTAAAGTAGACAGAAGAGTACATCCGAACATGCCACATTTGACAAATGTCGTATCATGGTCTTCCAAAAGCGTAACACGCTCAACCGAGGCAGAATATATTTTATGGATGAAATGAAGAACTATTGGATTATGGAAAGGAAGAAGCTTGCACAAATAAGATGTGATAATACAAGTGCTATAAACCTCACCAAGAATCCAATTCTACATTCCCAAAGCACATTGAAATCAAACATCACTTTATTAGAGACCATGTGCAAAATGGAGATATATATGTGGAATTTATTGATTCTAAGAATCAATTAGCCGATATCTTCACAAAGCCCTACATTCGATTCTATATGTGAGAGATTAAATATTATTAACCCTTTTCTATAAATCCTATAAGAGCAGACAAAGTCTCTGAAAAAGAAAAAGGAAATTATAGTATTTTGGGAAGGTATGTTATTTCAATTCAACTGGAAGTTTCTTTAATCTACATGATTAATTTGTATATTTTTGGCATGTGCTTATTGAATATTTTCGAGTTTAAATAACAAATTTGTGTTGAATCGCGACTTTTGTTCTTCTAATAAGGGGTAAAAACGTATAAAGCATGTCTCTTAACTCTTCGATTGAATGACAGTTCTATGATGTTAGTACACATTCTCAGTCGACATTATAAAAGTTGAAAGAGGAGCATTCAGCCAATAGACGGCCTCCTATGAAACAGTTTGTAAGTTTCTTACAAAGTCCGTTATCACTTATCCTCTTCTAACTTCTGCAAGAACTATTTTGCATAAGATTATTATCAGCCGTATTCGTCCAAAGCCTCATCAAAAATCGATGTATCTAAATTTGAGGCCAAGTTAATGTGGGCTATTGAAAAGGGAGTACGCACATGTATCGGACGGTGTCGAAGGAGAAAGGGCAGCTACCCTATGGAGCTTTAGTGACAAGGATTTTTGAGCATCTAAAAATAGACATACCCAGTAAATTCAGCACTAAAACTCTTCCCACAATGGCTATTGACATGAAGATGATCAATAAGATGAGATTGAAGGACGTTGCGAGATATTTTCATCATCAACAATGATATATATATATAATTTCATAGACGATGAAAATATCTTTAGTACATACATTTTTATAAGCTATATAAACGATTATTTTTAAGAAAAAATTTTACAAATCATTTACCATCCACGAAACAAACGGCACCAAAATTGCATATGGTTGATAAAAAACACTACTTAGTTAATTGTCACCGTCCATCAATATAATCAAATAATCAGGTAATACTTTTAACTAGCCCGTAGCATATCAGTGACTTATTGGCTTCAGTTAATTATAGGAAACTGGAAATTTTATAGGTATGGAAAAATTATCAAAATTACTATTATTTTTTTATTTGATCACATTCTACATCTATTTTACAAGCCATTATGTGTGTAATGTGTTCTACACAAGTTGCAAAACCCTGCTCCTTCACTCATGCATCCTTATCCCAGCTCTCTGAAAAAGCAGGGAATCAAACTCATCATTTTTCTTTTTCCAAATGGAAAATGTGGTCATTGGAGTAACCTCAAGTGGTTCAAAATTACTATTTGATTTGTGACATTCCTATTGCAAACAATTACTTTCCATACATAATGGATCTGGACATTTGACTTTTCTGAATAAATTTTCAGCCAATTGTATGCAATGTAATAGCTTCCTAAATTGAACTAGCTAAACAAACAATACACCAAACTGAAAACCCGGACTATGATTGATACGATTTTTTTATTTAATGAGAAATAGATGCTACCCTTAGACTAGGAAAAACAATTCTATTTGCCAATTTCGCAACACTTTCCTCGAACAGAAAACCTATAATGCATATTAGTAATCCTTCCAAAAAAATATTTAGTTGCACTCGGAATATATGAACGCAATTCGCGGGTAAGTCGGATAAAATCAACTTCAAGTGAGACTGTTGATTTGACCGTCCATGTGAGAATAGATGCTCCTCTATCTGTTGATTTGCTTTAAAATAAAGTGCCCCCGAGTACTTTTCAGATAGAGTACCCAAGGCACGGTTTTCACTTCAAAGAATCCTATGCAGAGATGATGATACTTGCTCAAGCAACTTCCTTCATTTTTACTCGAGGGGTTCAATACTTTTTCCTCCATTACCCTCAAGTTATTCTGAGTTGATCATTCCAAAACATGCATATAAATGCTATAGAGAAAAAGGGCCGACTTGGCGGAGCCTAGCTAAGAAATGAGCTGAGATTTAAGATATGAACTAGGTAAGTGAGTTCCAATACCTAAAGAACTTGTAGGCTCACTTCAAAGTCAAATTCAATTGTCTATTTCCCCCCCTAACATTCTGCTTTAGCATGTAGACACCAGTGAAGGTATCCAAGATCTTTTAACGAGTTTGGGAAATTTTAAGATTTTTTGGGAGACTACAAAGGAAAACAACACAATTATGTAATATAATTCCTAAACTATTAATTATCCAATGAAGTGTAAATTATTTTTACACCAATAGTAGACTTGATAAAAATTCTGTGAACATATCTTCTTTATGTTGGAATACTACTATTAAATCAATCAATAACCAACAAACTACCTCACGTGTATCACTCTACAAATCATCCAAATCTTTATTAATTAGACAATGCTTAAGATTTATGCACTTATCTTTTTGTTTCATTATTTCTTATTATTATCTCTCTCTAATGAATGTTTCTCTTTTCATGTGGATAAAAGCCAATGATTGCAAGAATGACTTGGTAAAGCATCTCACCGCACCTTGGTCACTTGGGTTCCACCCCCTAATTGCACCTATTTGGGTAAGAGCATCTTGCCCCATCTCGACTTCATAGCGAAATTGCTTCTCGTGCTTTAGCAGTGCGTCTCTATACAGCCAAGTCTTAAGCTAAAAATCTTCAAAATATGGGAAGGATACTTTTGTTCCCTTCTTATTTCGACATGTTGTCCCCTATAACATGTAGGAGGTGGCATTACACAAAAAAAATAAGGAAGTAGCAATTAACATTTCGTTCGGCACGGAAAAAAAATCATATACTATACCAAAAGAAAAAGAACCCGGTATTGTAAAGGATTTAAATGGATTTGTCTGCCCCCACGCATGTGCCAGTGAGAAAGGAGAGAGGGAGGGGGGATGAGCGATCGGTCCAACATAGTGACCAGTGGTGGTGGTGCTCATCATTGCTTCGATAGAGGTTTGGCGACTGAGGAGACACGCTCTATATGTTACTTTATGGTCCAGAGAACTAATAATCTCTACCAAGTTTCATTGTCATCGTTATGAGATCGTTAGCGCTCTGTCGGTCGCTCACACGCTCTATATATTACTTTATATCTGTCTCTCTTATCTATGGATATCTGCAATTCGGTAGAAGTTTTGGTATTTTTTGTTACAATGACGAACAAATGTAAAGATGCTAGACTCAGGATGTAAAGAATAACTTGGGGGATGTGATCTGTAATTATGTATATATTAGGGGGTGCAAATTTGTAATTTTTTCTAATCTTTTATGCGTGTAGCAACACTGTGAACTACTGCACATAATAAAGAGAGATTGAGTGAGACAAAAAAGAAAAGACTCTCCAAAGAAAAAGGTGGGTCTGTGGGGCTAGAAGTGAGTGGAGGCTTTGCGATATGAACCAATAATGTGGTAACCTTCGTCAGCAAAAAAATGAAGACTACCAAGACTAAAGTGGTCTTTGTCGGTTAGCTCTCTTTAAGATCAAAAAGTAGCTTTACCAAACGCATGAGGCACGCTATCAAAATGATAAAACAATTTCACTGATGGTAATATGATAGAAATGCAGTAAGATAAAGTGTTAGAAAAAGCAGAGAAATGAAAACGATAGTTCTCTTCAATATGAACTAATAATAATGTGTGAGCCCTCGCCAGCAAAACAGTGAAGACGACCAAGACTAATCTTGGCCTTTGTTGGTGGGCTCACTTTAAGATCAAAGTAGCTTTATCAATCGCGTGATGCACGGCTCAAAATAATAAAATAATTTCTTCGGTGGAAGTATGATACGTAATGCAGTAAGATAAAGCACAAGTAAAATGAAAGATGAAAATGATAGTCCTTATGTTACTAATTTTTCAATACTACCTCTTTTAGAGATTTTCACAGCATTATTCTTTAGCTCCTGCTGGTGGTGAATATTTCTGGCCTAGATATTGAGGAGAGATTTCAATTGTCAATGAAGTATAGGGGGTCAAGTTATATTAAGCCCTACTTCGATCTGGAGCTTATCCAGTTTAACTTCACCGCGAGGTGGTGTGACGTGATTTTGATCTGAGGTGTGTTGCTGACCGTTTCGATTAGAGGAAGGGAAAGGGTTCCTCGCCATGCATGAGTCGTAATAGCTGGAACGGTTACAGAGTAGATTGAAGTGTGAACGAAGGGGCTGTCATTACAGGACACACGATTACCTAAATCGTGGAAATAGAGGAAATCACGGAAATGTGGAGCAGTTAGAGAGGGGATCGCGCATGAATTCCAATGATCGTTACTGGAAATCCCAAGAGTATATATAGAAAGAACATAAAAAGAGGCGACGCTCACAGTGTGCCAAAACCCCAAATTTTACTATGAATAACCAAATTTTACTACGAATAATCATCCCAAAAATCTTAAACCTATTATACAATGACGGTCAATTTACTTTAAATCTTTTAGTTATGCCAATTTAATCATACACCTTTAATGATTTGTCAATTTATTTTTAAACATTTCAATTGTATCAATTTAGTTATAAATCTTTTGACGATTTGATAATTTAGTTATAAAATTTTTAACGATTTGTAAATTTAGTCTTTTCAGCTAATCTTTTTCAAAAATCACTCACATGGCGATCTAATTAACATCAATCATCCTATATGGCATCAGCGCTAACATGGTTAGTTTTTTTAAATTTTTTGAATTTTCTTTTTTTCTTTTTCTTCTTTTCTTTTCTTCTTTTTTTCTCCAACTTTGACAAGCAATTGCCAACCCTCCCTTGCTCTTAGCGAGGCCTTGGGCAAAGGTTGCAACACCCTCACCCAGTGCCAACGAGGGTCGCCAGCTTCATTTAAAAATATAAATAAAAAAAGGAAAAAAAATGGAAAAATAGAAAAAAAATCAAAAATAATATTAAAAAATTGCACAAATTGTCCACATCGTCATCTTTGGCCACGCCGCATAAGACACCTAACAACCTCATCAGCTTTCTGAAAAAAATTGATCAAATGGACTACATTAGCAAATTATCAAAAGGTTTATGATTAAATTAGCTAAATTAATAGGTTTATGATTAAATGGGCACAAGTACTCAAAGACCTTTTTTTTTTTATAATTATCCCAATATCCTCTAGTACTGCAATTAAGGGAATTTTTACTAACACGAGAGAGTTCTTAGAATAAACAAGAGTGCATCTACATCACGGAAAATCAATGATTTGTAAACTATTCTCTTAAAAATGATTTTTTTATCGCTAAGAAAAATTAGTCGATGGAAAATATTTTTATTATCATCCACAATCTATACCTTAACATCTTATACAATGATTAACGTTTTTATTAGTATATATTCATTTTTGGAAGCAATAAAAACTATTCATTTTAGGATAATGCTTTTCATATCATTGATTTAACACATAATAAATGCACACAAAATAAGAATATGACCACCTGCAAGTTTAATATTTGATGCTCATAAAATGCTTACTATCAAATCAATTCCGTTTCTTTTTGCTTGACAATGTATGTCCAATCTCGCAGATTCAGGGTCACTTTATATCACATGAGTGATGTTAAGAACGCAAAAACTAATCTACAAAATTGATACGTATAAAGTGGAATGACCTATTACATTAGCAATTTTGTATCTAACATCTAACAGGAGTATGTCATTGTCACTTGATGCACCTACCGTCTTAACAAGTCTTCACATTAACAAAGACTGTTTCCAGGATTTGACATTTGTTCTCGGAGGACATGTAAGTATCTTGCATTGGAAAATAACAAATACGAGTTTCATCCCATCCCTCTGCATTATTTTGCTACTTATAAGGGGTCTGCCTTCAAGGCAAAAAAGTGTATGTGTAGATCCTTAAGTGGTCATGCGGGTCACCTTTATGTCCATAGCACTCCCCTATGTCTTCTCGTTAGTAATCTTCACACCGTCTCCCCAAAAGAAGTCAATCTACAAGGTAATCTGATTCAGAATCTTCGTGTGAATCGAACTCATGGTACTGCTTCTTCTGGGGCATGTGAAACGCCCACATTAAAGACACTCCACAACCTCGGGATACCAGTGAGGGAGAGGAAAATTCTTCCGACACAATGGTCATGCACCAAGGCGGGATTCCAACGATAAGGCTGTATGTTACTGTTCTTTTGTTGGGGTCTACGGTATAGTAGTCTACATAAAAATGAGTTACAGTTTGGATATCCTTAATTTGTGCCTTGGGAACAAAATTGCCAGGTTTGGCGAGCTTAAGAGAATGAGCTTTCTGTAGATAAGACGCAGGATCTGCTAGCTACTTTATGAAGTGCTGTTGATGACCTTGAAGTCTGAACAAGTGATCACTACTCTTAAGTCCTAATGCGTAGCCTGTTTAGAGAGAGATTAGAAAGGCTTAAGCGATCTTATTCATCACTTAGGACGTGTCAAAAACCATTGTCCTGGACTATGTTTTTAGCGTGCATGCAGCTTTATTTGGAATGGCAGTGTCACTGTTTCATCTAGGACTAGTTCACGACACTGAGTAGTAGCTGCCCACGAATCCTGGGGAAGAATCAGAGTGCAAGAAGACTAACTTATTGCATCCATCTCCTGACAATTTAGAATTTTCAAGCAAAATTCCATGAGGCAACAATGTTCATCAACTAGCTCACGTCTATGGAAGAATCTGAGGAACACTATATTGAACAAAATGACTTTGATTAATAGTTGCGACACAGAATAGTTGAATAACCACCTGTGCCGTCCACTTGATATGTGTTTACTAAGAAAGAGAACCGCAAGTCATAAAATTCACAGTGACAATGTGGCGGAAGCTCATTTATTGTCAGTATTCATTCAGCTAAAGAACTATAACAAGAAACCCCATTTTCAAGCCTCTCAATCTGATGAAGTTGGTCCTGAAATCACTCCTCTGACGACTCCAGTGTGTGTGGATGATTCCGTTCACAATCTTCTAAAGCATGCTGGAGTCCTAAAAAAAATTTTGAGCTGCTTCCTGAAATCAAAGCCGCTTCGTGAACTGGAACCTCTACCACTTCCTGTGCTGAAAGCCGTGCCATTTCGCAATCTTCTAAAGCAAGCGGGAGTCTTGAATTTTCTGAAAAACTTCCTGAAGTCAAAGCCGCTTCGTGAACTTAAACCTCCACCACGTCCTGAGCTGAAAGCCGCACCATTTCCTGAACTCGAGGCTGTGCCCCTCCCTGAGCTTGAAGCTACTCTAGTCGCGCCTCCTACATCTCCATTTGCAGTAACATCCTCTGTCTCCTGATCACCTTCATGTATTGTCTATGCAATCACCCAAAAACCTTATTTGTACATATTCATGATATGGCACAATCACTAGCTGCAGAGACAGATCTAGAATCAAGTACTAGAGGAGCTGAGCGGAATGGGAATTCTAGTTATGTGGTTTCTTATCTATCCAAGTTCCAACATTTTAAGAAAAATGTGATGTGAATTTAAATTAAAGATCAGTCAACCTAGATAATTATTTACCTAGGACTAGGAGGTCTAACTTCATGACTAACCTGTACAGCAGTAAGCAAAGTAAAAGTATTGCTCTCTCATTACGGAATTCTTTTTGGAAGAAGGGTTGGGAAAACTGTCTGGAAGTTCTTTTTTGGATAATATAGGGCTATTCAGATATGCAACTCGACTAATCTCTTTCATGCATACAAAACGTCACGTCCACGTACTTTAAACAAAGCTCTATCTCGAATTGGTTTGCTCATGTCCCTAAGTTTACTTTTTAAAAAAATGCGTCTTCCTCATCGTTTGCACTACGAATAACATCCTAGCCACGATCCCTGCCTCTTTTTTATCTTTTCTTTTAGTTTTTTAAATTATTCTAGCTTTTATTATTAAATAATAACAAAAGAAAAAGGTAATAAAAATGCCGCATAGAAGAGATAAATTAACTTAAAAATGCCATGTCAGCATTTTCCATTAGATAAATTGAGGTGTTAACGAAAGAATTCGATAGTACCAATCTAACCAATTTAATAACTCAATTGCACTTTCACAACAAATTTTAGGAATTGTAATACACATATCCCTATTATATAATATCCAACACTCAATTATATAACAAGAAATAAAATTAAAAATACAATTTGCAATTCTTGTGTTTGTGTGTACATATATTTCATACATATAAAACGTCATTTCAAATTAAAAACAACATATCGAATGAACACCAATATATTTTAATTTATTTAAAGATCATCTTTGATAAATTTTCATCTTGTGATTAAATAAATGTTTTTGTCCATGTAAATTTCAGAGCAGTAGTTAACTTTTACAATTTGTGTAGTATTACCGAATTATAGCATCAAACTGAAATTAGAAAAAATAAATCTACAAATCCATGCATTCACGAATGTCTACTTTAATGAAGAAGATGTTGCACCTTGTCTGACTTGGATCCAAAGTTTGATGTATCTAGAAGAACCTTCTCTTTGTAATGCTTCAAAGAAATTTTAGATGTGTCGATCTGAGTAGAATCTTTGATAAAGTCCCCACACTGCTTTATTTTGATAAGGCAATCATCCGGTATATTTGTGCAAGATACATCAATTAATCTTCTCAATGACATGCACCCTCCGACATTCAAGGATTTCAGAGTGACTAGCTCATTTATACCCTCAACATTAGCAAGCACATGGCACCGTTTGATTTCCAAATTCTCCAGGTTCTCCAAGTGTGATAACTCACCAATTCTTGTTAGAGACTTGCACTCATTAACGTAGAAGGACTCCAATGATTTTGAAGGACCCACCACTTGTATCTCAACTAGCTCTGGACATTCTGACACGCGCACTTTCCGTAACTTCTTTAGTTCCAAAGGAATGGATAATCTCTGAAGCCGTAAACAAAATTCAACACATAATGTCTCCAGTCGTGGAAGTCCCTCGAGTGGAATGTCTTCCACTTCACAACAACCGATCTCTAAAGTCGACAAATTTGTTAAACTCCAATCCAAGGGTGGAAGCTGCACAAGGGGTTTTGGGTCTAGGCGTCTCAAAACAAGCTCTTCTAGACAAGAAAGAGAAGCCAACTCTGGAGGTGTAGGGACATCATGCAGATTTAACTTTAACTTTTTCAGTCTAGATAACCTCCCAATCCAATTTAAGTTGCAGCCAGTGCTTAGGTTTGTTTTGCCTCTAATACGCGAGCCATCACTTAGTTGCAGTTCAACCAAATTAGTAAGATTTGACAAATTAGGGACTAAGAGCAATGATTTAGATCGAAGAAGCAAACAAGTCAAACTTGTGGGAAGCTCTGGCAACTCTTTAATCTCATTACAATCTGATAAGTTGAGCGTCTGGAGGTGATGAAGCCTATTGATTGTCTTTGGAATTCCACATACACGGGTGTACTTCAAATTTAGGATTCTTAGAGATGCCAATCCTTCAATTCCAACAGGAACTTCCCCTTTCACTTCATAACGTCCAGAGAGATCCAGCTCTTCAAGATTTTCCAACATGTTGATGTCACTAGGTAACTGCCAAACACGATGCTTTGGAGAATATGATCCATTTATTGATAAACGCAATATGCGCAATGATTTTAACTTTCCAATGGAGTTGGGAAGTTCTCTTATCCTCGTGTCTATTAGAAGAAAAGACTCAAGTTTCACTAGGCCTTCAATGGAGTTTGGAAGTTTGGCAATGCTCGTACGTGACAAATCTAACTCTATCAATGAGGTTAAATTCCCAAAGGAGCCTGGAAGTTCTCTCAACCCAGAACATCCTTGCAATGAGAAGCATGTAAGGTTCACTAGTGCCCCCACTTCTTCAGGCAAATCTATAAGACCCGTGCACACTTCAATCTTTAGCTCAATTAACGAATGCAAATATCCAATGAAGCTTTCAATTCTCTTTAGCCTGCTGCAGCGTACAAGGGTCAACCTTTCCAAACTCAAGCATTTAGAAAAGTCTGGGATTGTTGTTATGCCATGACACCCAGTAAGTGATAAAACTTTCAATTTTGGTGCCTTCTGCAAAATGGATGACATACCAAGTGTAAGAACTATAGCAAAGCACACACTAGCACAATTAGACCAGAAACATGTAATTTACCTTGATCAATTCCCATGCTTTTGAACCATCCGTGAAGTCATTCATGTCGAGTTTAAATACAAGAAGATGCTCCAAATACATGTTGTTTGCCCTAAAATCATGGTGAGGAAAATGCCAAGAAATCCATCTCAACTTTGAATGACACTTTGTGAAGTCCCCAACAAAAGTTCCATTGCCTAACTTGAGGAATCTTAGGTTTTGTAACCTTGCAAGCTCCTCATTTGTGATCTCTATAGAGTCATCCAATCCATCTATCTCAAGCGCTTGAACCTTGTCCTTTCTCTGCAAGTGAAATTTTCCAATGATGTGAAGAAGTTTGTCAACTTCCAACCACTATGTTTTACAACTATATGGGTGGGAAAAATATTATAAAGATCCTAAATAGATCATGGGACGTTTCTCACTTACCTCTTTGCTTCTTATGATTTGAAGGCCCTCTGTTGCAATCCACAACCTACTTCGATTTCCAAGGTCTCTTGGACTTTCTTGACGAACGATTTGCCTTCCCAAGTCTATTAGTTGCTCATGCATCCAAAACTTATCATCATCCAATATCTTTATCAAGCACCTATTGATAAGTACATCAATTCCTCTTTCGGGGTAAAATTGACAATCGACCCACATGTAGATTGCATTAGTCTTCTTCTCATTGGAAAAGAAGCATGCTATATCTAGAAAAATTTGTTGTTGATATTCATCTAGATCATCATAGCTAATCCTCAACTTTTTTAGAATCTTTCCTCAGGTACATTCCTTAACCTGACCAACGTCTCTTCCCAAAATGCTTTGTTTTTCCCATTAAGTAACGAACCTATCACTTTAATAGCTAAAGGAAGTCCTCCTGTACTTGAGACATTTCACTTGAAAGCCCATGATAATCATTTGAAGGAAAGTCTCTACCAAAGGCATGCAGACAAAAAAGTTGAAGTGCAAGGCCATAATTCATCTTTAGCATCTCATACCGTATAATTTTACCTTTGAATCCCTCAACATGCAGGCTAGTTGTGTTTTTCGTTGTAATGATTATCCTAGATCCTAAATGTAATGAATAATTTCCCATTAATTTCTTAATGTGCTCTTTATCGTCAACATCATCAAGAACTATAAGGACCTTCTTAGTGCGGATTGTTTCTCCAATCCTCCGCATTCCTTCTTCACTATCCTTGAGTTTTTCTGCGGATTCAGAATCAACAATGTCAGAAAGTAATTTCTTCTGCAACTGGACTATGCCATCCTCAGTCAACAAGCTTTCTCGAACTTGCTCGAGGAAGCTACAACACTTTCCAAAGTGGGAAGATAGTTGATTGAAGACAACCTTAGCAATAGTTGTTTTACCGATACCACCCATTCCATAAATTCCAATGAGCCGCACATCACCATGGTTGACATCTAACAACTCTATCAAGTCTTTTATCCGATCATTAAGTCCAATTAAAGGTTCAGTCACTGATTTTTGTTTTATCTCCAGCTTCTCCAAAACCTTCTCAACAATCAATTTCACAATCGCTGCTTGGCTGCCATGTACAAGAGCCATTTCATTAGTTGACTAGATTAATTTTATACCCATGCATCACACATGTATTGTCAAAATTTTGGCCAGAAAATATTGAACTACATCACAAATAATATCTATATATAGTAAATAATCAGAATAGAACTTGATATGTTTTTCATATATGATTATAGAAATTTCTGAAATTGTAGTATTTGCTTGCATGATGGCCAAAGTGTTCAAGTGTCTACTATACCGTGCATCAGCAAAAATATTTTCCATGAATAAACTATAAGAAATTATCTGACAGGCAACATCCATTTCCTAAAATGGAAAAAGAAGAAAAAGGAAGGGATTTTAAAAGTGTATTACCCTTGGTCCTTTTTGACGTTCCATCCCTTGATTTCATCTATCTGTCGAAGAGCTCCTTTCCACGCCTTGACTTCGTGAGGAAACTCCTCCTCGTGCTTCTTAAAGGCTTTCCTATACCGTCGAGTCTTAAGCTTGATGTCCTCAGGTTCAACATCAAGAAAAATGGGAAGGATATTTTTTTTACCCTCTGATTTGGACTCATTGTCAACTATGTGCACAAGCTCACGGAGACACCATTTACTAGAAGCATAAGTCCGAGAGAAGATGGGTATGTAAAGTATGGAGTTGTTGATAGCACGTAGAAGGTTCTCACCAATTGCTTCACCGATGCGGAGCTTCTCTTCGTCCATAAATACATGAACTCCAGCATCTACCAAGCGGTCATAAAGGAAGTCAGTGAATGCATAACGAGTGTCTGATCCTCTAAAACTGAGGAACACATGGTACTCCCCTCCCGATGCCCATGCAGTCCTGCTACTCATTCCGATCTCCAAGTTTTCCATAGCCAGGAAGCTTATTACTTTTAGGTATGTCGTGAGAGAGAAATCCGGTCAGTGTGGCATGGCCTAGCCAAGAAATGAGCTAGAGGTTTTCTGTATAAACGATGCAAGTGATTGCCAATACCTAAGATATCTGGCCGGCCCATTTTTAAAATCAAATTGGATTGTCTATTTCTGACTAATGTTCGGCATTACCAAGTAGACAGCAGTGAAGGTGACTAGGACTTTTTAACTAGTTTGGAAATTTTTAAAGACTCCTTGGAAGACCATAAAGGCCAATCAGAAGCTCTTCTTTGCTTCGTTTTCTCCTTCGAGATAAAGGCATTGGGTCCTTAAACTATTGGGAAATTTTCAATT
Organism: Angophora floribunda; assembly: GCA_014182895.1. NCBI lineage: Eukaryota > Viridiplantae > Streptophyta > Magnoliopsida > Myrtales > Myrtaceae > Angophora > Angophora floribunda. Next base: position 32,776,942 of record CM024707.1, on the reverse strand, counting down.
GTGATGCTCTTTATGTATATACATATATACATATATACATATACTTTTTCGTCCAACGACTTGATCCTTCGATGAAAATTATAAACGAAGATGCAGATGTGGTGTCTGTTTAGATGCCGACATTGCACCTTTTGAGGCAATCATAATAGAAATAATTGTTTTCAAAATTTGAATTGTAAATCAAAGTCCAGAAAAAGACATCTAGAAACAACAGAAAAATCAAGAGGAGAAATGGGGATGTTGATGCTCAATTCAGAAGGAGTCAACCTTCGCAGCCATCTTAAAGCCAGGTGATTAACTGATTCTGGATAGACGTAAGGCGCGGTCTTTCCACGAGACTCCATTACATATAGCAGCAATGCCTGGGACACGAGAAATTCGTTGACAAGATTCTAGATCGAAAACCCGAGCTTGCTAATGCTAGAAATTGTGAGGCGTTAATGCGGATATGTGCTACGCTTGTGACAAATATGTGAGCTCTAATGAATATTTTAGGCCTTTTGTTTTAAGCTTTCTCTTGTTGCCCAACATCTTAAACAAGAGGAAACCAGTCATCAAACAGAAGTAGAAGGTTCCGACTGCAAAAATAAAAATAAAACAGAAGTAGAAGTAGAAGTAGAAGTAGAAGGGTTTTAGACTTAGTTTTCTTCTCCAAGCCACCAATACTGCTATTTTTTGGAAAATTTTCAAATTTGTGTTTCCTTTTCAATTTTAATCATCCACAGCAACTGCGCAGTGTTCTTTACCTTCTTAATTTGTGTACGTCCTGTGGCTGCTCTGGTGGTGGCTCCGGTGGCTGCTCTGATGGCGGCAGCCGCTCCAAATTCATCATCGACAGCAGCGGCGGTGGCTCTGAATTCATCAAGAATCGAGAGTACCACCAAGTAGCAGCAGCATCGAAAAGACGATCATGGAAATTGGGAATCCCAATCGGTAACAAGAGGAGGAACTGAATATAAGGAATGCAGAGGATGAACCCCACCCTCAAAATCAAATAGTAAGGGCCAGATTTTTTGCATGTCCTCTGTTCTGCTCTCTCCTTGCACGAAACTTTTCTCAACGGAGATTTCACTTGGAGCAGTGTTTTCCAAACAGACTGCTCTCCTCCATTTTCTTCCACTTTGGATTTTTATTAGACTTTCACGCGATGATCTTATTCATTTTCATCTTCTTCTCTCCCCCGCTCCCAAACAGAGCATTAAATTGTTTTAGTTTCATTTCCACACTTCAAAATCAAAACCATTACATTAACAAAATGCAAGAATTAAGGATGTGTTTATTTTGATTTTGGGGGAATGTTTTTGAGAAAATGCAAAAGCCTTTGAGTTAAAGAGATTTTTCGAAATTCAAGTAGTGTTTTATTAAAAATACATTGGAAAGCGGTTAACATAAATGTCGTTCAGTGAAAACTAAACTTTGTAAAGGATATTTGCTAATTTTTTTAAATAAAAGTTCTCAAACTATTTGATGGTGAAATTTGCCAGTGGTGGCTCACCATTGGCACACCGACTGAATGTTGGCAGCATGCCAGCCACTCACCTTTGGCTAAGGCAAAGTTAGAGTTTTCATTGACATTTCTAGAATTATGAAAGTTGAGTAAGGGCAAAGTTGGAAGAAAAATTTTCTATTTCAATTCTGAAAATTTAGCATTTCAAAGTACCTCCAAACTTTCCTTGAGCTAAAAATGTAAAGTGCATTTGGTTCAACATTCCCAAAAGGCTTTCAAGGTTGAAAGCCCCTTGGAAAAATGCTAAACCTTTTACTAACAATTTGGAAATGGCTTTCAACTAAAAACCAGTATCTTGAGAATGCTAAAAGTCCAATACTAGTATGAACTAGCTTTAGCTTTAGGCTTTCAGCTTTTAGCCGAATGCTCAAATTAATTTTTCCCTTCCAAAATTATCCTCAACAATTCTTCATATTTTCAATTTTGCACATGGTTAATTTTTTTTATTAAAAAAGGAGACAACCATTCGCCGGTTTGGTGAAGGGATACAACCGCTGACAAGCCAAATCTAACACCAGTGGCTGTCGGTTGAGGTCACCCCAGGTCAGGCAACCTCAGATGAGGGTCACCTCAACCCCAAGTCGACAACCTCAGACGAGGGTCATGTGACCCAATCAAGGGCTGCCAAAGGTCACATGACCCGGGCTGCCCTAGGTCTCGCAACCTCAAGCAACCCTTGCCTAGGTCTCACGAGGGTCCCGCCATCCCATGACCCTCGCAAGACCCAAGCAATGTTCGCTTGGGTCGTGTGACCTCTAGTGGCTCTCGACTGGGTTGACCCTCATCCGAGGTTGCCTAACCTCGAGCAACTTCAACCGACAGTCGCCAACGCTAGATTTAGCTTGTCGACGGCTGTATCACTTTGCCAAATTAGCAAAGGGTTTAGTTTATTTTTCAAAAAATATATATATATATCCCAAAGCTCATTACAAAATTTTTTTAACAAAATACACATTCAACTTAAAGCCCATTTGCAAAAAAAATTTACCAAACGGAATTTGCATTTCCCCAAATAACTTTGGGCTTTCAGCATTTGTATTACACCCAAAGCTCATTTGTAAATCTGAATCAAATGCACTCATAGAAGTCCTAAGAATATCAACAATAAGGAATCCACAATACCAATCGAAGCATTTATATCCAATAGTAAATCCCCACTATTCCCAAGATGTAGAACCTTAAGCTAATTTTGAATAAAATCTTGAATAGTGGTCCTCCCGAGAGCCCATAGCTAAGTTTCCAAAAGGGAAGATTGATTGGATTCACTGCCGGCAGATGCAATACAAACGAAGAGACCATCATTTAATTGAAATCCTAAAGAACTTCTGACGACAAAAACTTACAATTGTCATCTGCACTGGTAATTGCCAGGGTTTCGTCATTACTGTCTTGGAAGGAACTGTTAATCACTGTGCAATAAAAACAAATTTTGGCTTTGTCCGGACAATATTGTCACTTAAGACCTGGAACTGATGGGAAGCTGTCTTCATTAAGAGACAACTCATTCACCTTCAAAAATTAGAGAGCACTTCTCATCATGAGAATTTAAAAGGTTATGCGGATTCAAGCACAAACATCCAGAATTGTTGGTTTTCAGGCTAATCACTCGAACAAAATCAGACTAGCATGATTAATGATATGCTAATGCAAAACTTCACACCAAAGCATAGTTGTCCTTTAGTCTCAAGTAAACTCACCACCAGAGATTGCCCCGTTGATCGACATGATTAAAAATACAAGACAAGATCTAATTTGTTTCATGCGATAGTGTCATGACAGACTACTTAAGTATTCGACGCTAAGATCATAAGACACAAATAATTCATATTTCCAGAGAAAGAAGTTAAAAACCAGATGCAGGGTAACCCAAACTTGGTTGTTTAATTGTCCTGGAGGTCTGACATTAAACTTGAAATTTCATGGAGTAGAACCTACGCAATGAAATGCTCTAGATGCTGACCGATGAGACCTATTCTGTTTGACTTCGTACGTGCATGATGTTCTACCTATAAGCAAAAGCTTATCGTCAATTTAAGATTCATCTTATTGAACCTATATACTGACAAAAGATTTCAAAAGATAAGAATTTCGATCACATGTACAGCACTAAATTCACAATTCCTCTATAATTTCTCATAAGTTTTACAAATTTACAATTTACATTTACCCAGGCCTAGCTAGATCAATGTGATGGCAGCGGCTACCTTATGATTCTTGAGTTTTCGGCAGACAAAAAGTCTCTTTTGCGATGGTGAACAATTATTGGATTTGTCCTATATTGGATGTTCCAATGGCTAGTGCCTAAAATTGCGATTGTGGATCCTGATACAGAGTTGAATTTTGCGAGTCAAATGATCATGTTCTGGAAAAAGAGTATGATGTGCTACTTGTAGCAGGCGTGTAAATAGATTGTTAAAGACAAACCTCAGTTTTCACAGAGACAGAGACAGAGAGAGAGTCTCATTTTCATAGACAGTAGTGATCAGACGAATCTGACCAGCACGAGGACCAAACAAGAAGGTTGCTTCAAGCAATGATTTCCTTATTGGTGCTTAGATGAAAGCAAGTGTTCCTCTTTTCCTTTATTTTCTTCTTTTTGGTGCTTCGATGTGGCGATCTGCAATTACAATTTGCGTTTCATTGGTTTTGCACGATGTGATTACACCATAGCTGAAAATTTGACAAGCAGGTCAGAGCCACATGTTTCTTGTTAGACAATACGATTTCTTTAATTAGATTTTGACCAGAGTTGGTCATTCTGTCCTCGGTTCAAGATGGGCGGCTGGACTTGGCTTGCCAACTATAAAAGAATAATGACAAAATAAAATAAGCAATCTTGATCGCTGCCAGCCAATCATCAAGCCTTTCTCACAACGAGATTTCATTTGACGACTTCACCTCCCTATAGAACCTTCTTCCAAGCAAGAAATTCCTGTTTTCCTCTAATTCTTTAGACCAGATGATGATGATCCACCATTCTCCCTCTGCAATGATATTCTTGAGGCGGGCCCTCCAACGGAAGTAAGGAACACGCAGTCAACGCCATTTTTCAGACCTGGGTCCTCTCTGAATTTTCCTCAGCAGCTTCCTTTTACTTTCTTGATCTCTTCTCCTCCTCCTCCTTCTTGTTCTTCAGGATGAAACGCCATCCATCCCCTCTTCCCCCTCCGCCTATCCGCTGCAGCTCGTGAGCCTCCCCCGAGTCGAGAAGCACGCGTCCAGCGCCATGAACAAGCTCCACGAAGCCGCCATGAGAGGCGACCTCGCGGCCCTCCAAGACCTAGTGTTGCAAGACGCCCAGATCCTGCACAAGCCCAGTTCGTCCCCCGACGGCACGCCCCTGCACGTGGCTTGCCTCTCGGGTCAGGCGTCCTTCACCAAACACCTCCTCACCCACAACCCGGAGCTCGCCAAGCAGGTCGACTCCCGTGGCTCGCTGCCCCTCCACGTGGCGTGCGCGAAGGGCGAAGTTGAGATCGTCAGGCACTCCTGGCCGTCGACCCGGATGGGTCCCTCCGGTGGGACCACGAGGGGAGGACGCCTCTGCACTTGGCCGCCATCAAAGGGAGGGCGGAGGTCATGACCGAGTTGATCCGGGTCAAGCCCGAGTCGGCCAGGATGGTGACGAGTCAGGGGGAGAGCGCGTTTCACCTGTGCGTGAAGAGCAACAGGGTGGAGGCGTTGAAGGTGGTGGTGGACTGCGTTGGGAGGAACGATGAGTTCGTGGGTTGCAGGGATAAGGATGGGAACTCGATTCTGCATCTTGCTGTGGCCAGGAAGCAATTGGAGGTGAGAAAGCTGGCTTTTATTGTCTTGTTGGTTTTATGTGTGTGATTCTTGGCGTTCTTGATTTGGCTTGATGTGCTTGTATTGAATTGGAAGTGGAGCTGATGATGCTAGGAAGTGGGAATTGCTTGTTCTTGCATAGGAAGTTCAGAATTTACTCGCAGGTTCATGTGTGCCCTCGTTTGGTCAAACATAGCTGAGTTGAGTTGAGTTGACTGAAATGGCAATGAAACAGAGAGAAAGAGAGTAAACCAGGACATGATCTGCTAACAGGACACCATTTGAAATGCGATGTTCTGAGGAGGAAGCAGCGCAATTAGGATCTAATTTTATGTGAATTGATATATTTGCAATATGATTTTCATTGATCTGACTGATTGTATCCTAAGAAGTCGATTAGCAGTCCAAATGGGAGCGTGAATACAATGCATGAACTGAATAAATCTCCTAATTTGGGATTATTATCAGATAGATCACTTCGGGCAGGGAAATCTTTTCTTCTTCTTTTTTGAGAAAGTTCAGGATTTGGTTGCATTTTTAGATGGCCCTTTAGTTTCAATGGTACTGAGCACTGGGGAAATATGATTAGAGGTAACTTTGCTATGTCTTGATGCACTCGATCAGATATGATTCTATTAATGTATTCAACCGCCTGAAATGGCAACATTGAACTGATGAGTCTCATGGACTAATGTTCATACTGAACTCAACGTCAAACCCAAGAGCAAATACTCGAGTGCAAGGAACGCATGCGCATACCTTCCCTCTGTTATCAAGTGAAGCTTTTTAAGGCATATTCAAAGAATGAAACTGTTTATAGATAAGTGGTTTGTCCAATGTGATTATCCAAAGTTGTGATGTTTGCACAGTAATATGAACCGGAACATGAAAACTAAGGGTTGGTCCATATCTGGGATTAGCTTATGGGGAAATTATCCTCTGCATAAACTTAAAGATTCTGCTTACAGTTTCTTTTGTCCAAAGCGTTCGATTGATTGAATTGGCACCATGACAGAGAGACTCGTGATTTTGATTAACATATGTTGCGATTGCCTTTTTCTAAAAAATAAGGTCCGAAAATTTTGCAGATCATTAAGTACTTGCTTTCCAGCACCAACATTGGAGTAAACGCCCAAAATGCAAAGGGATTCACAGCAGTGGATGTCTTAGCACAAGGTCCAAGAGACATGAGAGACATGGAGATCAGGCAGCTCCTACAGAAAGCCGGAGCTTCGATAATGTATCAAACATCTTTGGATCGAGACACGATCGAGGCCATTCCAATAGCACAGCCTTATATCAAACAGAATAGTGATGTTAAAGCACCGGTTAGGGCTCGCAAGCACACGGATTGGCTGGGCAGGAAAAGGAGTGCCCTGATCGTGGTGGCTTCACTCATTGCGACGGTGGCATTCCAAGCCACGCTATCACCACCCGGCGGCTTCTGGCAGGAAGACTTCACAGCAGACCCTGCGAAGAACGACACGCAGAAATCACACCATGTGGGAATGGCCGTGATGGCCACCGCCCTCCCGCAGGCATATGGGCAGTTCATGATCTTCAACACGCTGGCCTTCCTTTCTTCGCTGAGCATAATTCTGCTTGTGGTCAGTGGACTCCCTATGAAAAGGAGGAGGTGGATGTGGACACAGATGGTGACCATGTGGGTCGCCATCACCGCGCTCACTATTACCTACTTCATCGCGTGGATACATATGACGCCGGAAGATAACAGAGGGGTTCTAAACACTGTGACTAGAGTTTCTGTGTTCCTGTGGTTATGTCTGATGGGGACCGTCTTCTTAGGTAACGTCGTGCGAATGGTTCGTTTGATTTCAAGGAAGTATGGGCGCTCGAAAGGAAAGGAGCGAGAAGCTTCACCAGTTGTAGAAGAGAATGACGACCACGAACTCTAATTTCTCGATGAAGGTGGCTACTTAGAATTGATGTATAGAAGTCCTTTCTCTGTCATTCGTTGCATACGATACTCTTGCCATTACCGTATCAATTGAGCTTTTGCACGAGTCTATTATGAGACTTCCTAGCTCTGTCTTCCATTACTCTTTTTGAAATTTCGAGTTGTATGGCTAATCTGAATCGGTTTGATGGCTGTGGAAAGTACGGAGTCTCTTGCTAGTGGCGCGAAGCAGAGAAGAAACATCGCGATGCAGAAGAGGTCGATGTGAGGGACAAATCGCCATTCTACATTGAAATAACTATAAAAGAAAGCTTTCTGAGATCTTTACTCTTCTTTTTACATTATTGAGGTTTGTATTCATCTGCTTTGAAGAAGTAAGGTTGACTACAGGGGACTGCCAAAAGCAGAGCTTGTAGGTGCATTAGAGCTTTCAAATTGGAGTGGACTTTATTTAGAAATAACAGAGAACACTGTCTGCACCAAAGTGAGCAGGAGAAGCACTACAGCTGCAATGACCGATATGATGGACCACGGACTGTTGAAGTAGTCTCGCTTCAGCATCGCCTTCCACCTGTGCCAAGGGATCCTGTAGTACTCGTTCAGCTCGATGCAGAGACTGGAGAAGTAGAAATCATCCGGCACAAACCTCGCTCCTTTCACGAGGCTCTTGATGAGGCTGAAAACTTCTTTGCTGTCCCATGTGCTGATGCGGATGATTCCTTCCTCCACCAACATCTCTACGTCCTCCTGAGAATGAACGAGGAGACCGATGAAGATGATGTAGTCGTTGATGTAGTTCTCGTAGAAGTTGCATTTCTCGAAGCCGATGAGATTCCTGAAGAGCACATCTGCTCCAAAGTATATGATCAGTTTCGGGATTTCAAGCGTTCCGTTGGAGAATCGAATGTCGAATAAACTCTTCCCCGACCCAATGTGGAACTTGACCCCGGCTTGGCTCAGCTCTGTCACGCTAGGAGTGGCCAGACTCTTGAACTTTTTGTTAGACCGCCACTGCATCATCGATGGCAAGTTATAGTTTCTGAGCGCATCCACAAAGTGCCTCGATTTCATGGAGGAGACCTTGGCAAAATCATCTGCTATCTCTGTTATGCCACAAAGCTGAAACCTGAAGAATTCATGTGTGAGAGCACCAAGAGAGAGCCTTTCATCACCAGACTCTCTGGTTGATTGATGCAGTGCCAAGAGGTCCTCAAGAATGGTGAAAGGGATCTGATTTTCCATCTTCAACATGTCGAATTTGATGTCGTGAATCAGCCACGGCTTTTTGAATATCCGGTCATTCTCGCCAACTAAGCGGCAATCTCTGTTCTTCAATAAGATCTCGATGATGAAAACGGCATCCACTAGAATACATCTCGCAAGATCATCGCTTTTTAGCTCGATTGTCTCTGCGTAGCACTTGCGAACGGCTTCTTCCCTTCCCTTGACGAACTCAAACAGATGCTGCGTGCTCAGCTTGCTCTCTCGCACGAAATCATCAAAGTAACTTTCCTTGTGCCCCAATGCTTGCAGATCCTTGATGTGATGGTGAAATGGCCCGAGCGCAACGAATCGAGGGCCGAATGCCTTTTCATACCCTTCCCGTATCGACTTCGGGACTCTGTAGATGCTACAGTCCGACACTGGATGGACATAGACGGACTCATCCCCATCCCCGATGGGATTCTCCGGCAGAACCAGCGGTTTCTTGAAGTCGAACAAATCCTCCTTCCTTAATCCTTCCATACCCTCTCTGCTTCGCCAACACAATTCACCACGTGTTTCAGATCAAAGAAGTAGAAATTTGTTCTTTTAACAGAAGGGAATCAGCAAAGCCAAATGAAAACTCATCAGACCACAGTTTCACAAGAACTCTGCCTCCCGTCTCCTATGGAAAAACTGGAGGCAGAACCAAAATCCAGACTTCCTATGCGTACATGGTTCGGTCGATACGACCCACATCTACAGCAACATCACTAACGAATCAACTAGATGTCGCGCGAATTCTCTCTACACAGCAACCTACGCCAAATTTTCTCCGAGAATACTCTGCAGATAGACAGATAAGAGGGCAAAGAACGAAAGTTGGGAGCGGAGAAACATACCCGTCTTAGATTCAGGGGTCAAAATCGAAGTGCGCTGCGCATTCTACGATTCTCATCTCGTGACTGGAGATTTCAGGAAATGATACGTTGCTTGCCGGAGAAGACTGATGGATTGAGGGTGAAGAGGGAGTGTGCTTCAGGCTTGCTCTTAAGTATCTGGAAAAAGAAAAGACAACAGAGCAACATTAACGTCCTTGTCCTTGGATATTTTGTCTGTCCTGATAGATTTGGTTGATCTCAATATATAGCCACTAGAATGTGAACAATGTCTTACATTTATATTTATATTTATACTTATATCCATGTTTTAAATTTTTCTAAAGCTATAATTAAAGATTCTTAACTTGAGGATGAGAATCAACCAAATCTCAAAAAATGTCTGGAAAATGTGAACGATACTTTTTCAATTTGAATGACTGGAAAATGAGGCATGAACTTTTTTTTTAGCTCATGATGCAATGACGAAGAGTTTTTCTTCCCAATTTTACATTCTTTAAAACTTTAAACGGGAAATTTTCAATCTCACATTTTAGGACATGTGATAAATGTAATTTTTAAAGACCAGAAAAGAAGCAGGAGAAGTAACCTACTTGAAATGGAAGGAACCTCAACCATCGGTCATTTAATTTTTTATATCAAAGTTGCTATCACTCAAAATGGAATTTGATAATTTTCAATTAGGTTTAATGTTAGTGATCACGCATGAGTTACGCACGTGACTGATGAGTATTTTTCTTTTTTTTTGTACGTATGTGAACTAGGGACAAAATAATATGGCAAGTTTAGGCAAAAAGCGTGTACATCATTATAATACAGGTAATTAAGAACAACTAAATTAATTAACCAACAATCATTCAATTAAAATGAAAATTAGATGCTAAACCAGATGTTGTTCCCTGGTAATTTCAAGGGATAAGTATTAGATCAATCCTAAATATATGATACAATTTCAATTCAGTCCTAAATTTTTCAATTTTGTCAATACTATCATAAATCTTTGCACAAAATTTCAGTGCAACTCTTTCGACCAATTACAATAAAAAATCATTGATGTGTCAATTCATATACAAGCCACACCAGCATGCCACATAGCAATAATATTTTGACGCATCGAGATATCGTTCTCTAAGTCTTTTCAATATCATTTATCACACTCTAATCTCCATACATAACTTTTGATTTTCTATGTCTATAGCCCGATGCATTCCATATAAATAAGTGGGAAAAATATTGTAATCTATAAAACATATATAAGTGTGAACAATTAAATTTATACCTATTAGTCCATCCTCCACTAGGTGGCCACTATATTTTAACAAATCAAAATGCAAGAAAGGAATGAAAAATATAAATATTCACCATATATGGTAGAGATGATAGCAATTCGATGCTAGTCTATGCCCCATCCCTCTCTCTCTCTTCCTGCGCACTCCTTCTCACTCAATGATGCACAATTCTCTCTCTCTCTCTCTCTCTCCACACACCGCGCCGCTGCAACCATGACACTAGCTTTGGTGCCCCTCACCCCGATTGAATCATTTTCCCTTCTCTTTCTCACAAAGCCCACGGCTCACAGATATGGGAAGTCGAGCTTGCATGAGCTACAAGATCAACCAAGATGGGTTCACATGAGCTGCAGGTCACTAGACCTTGATCTAGACTAGATTTGAGGGAGCGACCATTGTCGGCCTTGAGTCTGAGGGCAACAACAATCGAGGATGACTAGCGAGGGAGGTGGCTCCAGCCAGCTCCCTCGCTAGTGACTGGAAGTGAAAGAAATGCATTAGAGCTTACGGTTATCATTTGAGGAAAAACGGCTTAGATGGTCAAGAAGAAGACATGTGATCTCGTTGAGAAATTTTATTTTTTAAATAAGTATACTTTTGGGTGATGACTCAAATCGAAGTATTGAACTAGAGTTGGCATAATTCCCTAAAAAAACCAACATTGAGTCTAATCTTAATTCTATCTCAAAAAAAATTTCATTTTAAAAGAAGAAAAACTCAAACTTTAAATTCATTCACAAATCTACTCTAAATTTGGTTTTATCTAAAAAAATCACCAACTTTCTATCTATTCCTCAAATTTACCCCGTGGTCTAATCCCAACTTGACATAGCATCTTCACATTAATAATAAATCCACATGAGCAAGGTAACATGAAAATTTATCTCCAAAATGAAACCGTTCTAGGATATGAAAATTAGAGATGACTAATAGTGATTTTTGGACAAAAAGCTTATGGGGCTGATTTAGGATTAGAGTAGAAAATTGATTATTTTTATTTTAGAAAAAAAAAGTGCAAGTTAGATTTGAAATTGGAAATGATGTGTTGGTTTTTTTTTTTTAATAAAGAAAAGTTTGAGCCAGTTTTTGACTAAACCTAAAATTTATAACTTTTTAAAGACAAAAATAAAATTTGGAAGAGAATTGAAACCATACCTAAATTTAATGATTTTTTAGGAAATTGGGCCGTTATAGTGAAATCAAGCTCGAGTTTTTATAACCAAATCAAGTTAAGCCTGATAGTGAGCTTGACTATTAAATCTTTGTCAAATCAACTCAAGTCAATTACCCCATCGCTAAGTTAGTTAAGTCTTACGACGCAGATCATCGAGACAAAATCGCTAAAAAAACATTAAAGTCGGGCCCTATACAAATCTTGGACCCAAAAAAAAAAATCATCTATAGACTAATACAAAATACCCGTGCAAATACAAGATATACGCTCCGTATGGGGAAAATATCTGTAAAACCGGAGGTACAATATGATACTAAATATCTCATGCGAACTTTCCAGCTTCCTAACGGCCAAATAACCGAATGTTCTAGTAGTGTCTAGGCTTCTAGAAAGCAAATCCCAGGAGTGACGTGGAACCGTCTCGAACCTCCGTGCCAATTCCCACCTATAAATACTCCTCGTCCCATCGACTCCCTCGTCGTTCCAAATTCCCGATCAAAAGCACTCGACTTCGAATTCGAAGCGATCTTCCGCGCGAGATCAAGCTCCTCAGTTTCACCGTCCGAGTAGCAGCAGGAGGATTCCGACGATGGATTTCCAGCTGACCGGCCTCGAGTCCCCGCTCTTCGCCACCCTGCACCACCTGATGGACGCCTCCGACGAGGCCGAGAAGTCCGTCAACGCCCCCACCCGCACCTACGTCCGCGACGCCCGGGCCATGGCCGCCACCCCCGCCGACGTCAAGGAGCTCCCCGGATCCTACGCCTTCGTCATCGACATGCCCGGGCTGAAGTCCGGGGACATCAAGGTCCAGGTCGAAGGACGACAACGTGCTGGTCATCAGCGGGGAGAGGAAGCGAGAGGAGGAGAAGGAGGGGGCCAAGTACCTGAGGATGGAGCGGCGGGTCGGCAAGTTCATGAGGAAGTTCATGCTGCCGGAGAACGCCAACACCGAGGCTATATCTGCAGTGTGCCGCGACGGGGTGCTGACAGTCACGGTGGAGAAGCTGCCCCCGCCGGAGCCAAAGAAGCCGAAGACGATTGAGGTCAAGATCGCCTGAAGCAGGCTCATGCGGCTGAGCCACAGTTGCTCCGACCAGCGAATCTTATGGGAATGAAGAATAACTACAGTTTGTTTCAGCTTTAAAAAGGGTGTTCTTGTGTTTTCCTTTTGCTTTCAACCGTCGAGTGGAAATGCGGTTTTCGCAGGTTCTTGCGCAGGTGCCATGTTTAGTAGGCTATGTGTTTGATGTTTGGCTCCTGCTTATAATGAATGAATATCAGTGGATGTATTGTATTCTGAACGTGTTCGGATCTTCCGTCGCCTCACCGATCGTAAATTTTGTCTTGACGTGAACCCAACCGAGTTAAGATGACAGGATGTGATCATTCTTGCTTGGAAATTCGTCCGTAGCAATTTCATTTCTTCATGAAGAATTGGTCGAATTCATCGGGATTGCATCGCCTCTTGAGTTTAATTTGGTCATCCATAATATTAAGGGATAATACCACCAAAAATCTCAAATTTTATCTATTGTGATACATTTACCTTAAATTTTTTTTATGACACAAAAAATCCCAAACTTTATCATATGTGACATATTTATCCCTTTTTATCTTTTATTTTTTCTTCCCTTTTTTCCTATTTTTTCCTTTTTCTTTCTTCCCTTTTTTTTCCTCCTCTACTGCCATCGGAGAAGCCCCCGGTGTCAGCCATTGCTCAACTCAAGCGAGGGTTGCCGGTCGAGGGTCGCCCTCGACCGGATCTGGCAAGGGTTGCCCTTGCTTGCTAGGGCCAATAGTAGGCGAGGGCCACCCTCGCCTACCCCTAGCAAACAAAGGCAACCCTCACCAAATCCAGCAGGGGCCGCCCTCACCGGCGTCGGTCGATTTTAGCTTTGCCAATTTTTCGACAACTATTGTTTCTTGCTTCGATTTTAACTTCCTCAACAATCCCAAATTTTCCAGCAATTAGTATGATCGACTCCTCTACTATAGCAACATAGGGAGGCCTATCAACTACACCCAAAAAGTGTAGTGCAAGAAATCATTGCAGTCCTTCGATAAGTTAGGATCCCTTTCTTGCAAGATAAGCAGATTGCTAGCGAAAGACCATGGTCCTGATTGAACAATTCTCCTATTGTCTTCCATCGAGCTAAAGGTAAACAAAAGGAACCCCAATTCAAGGACTTTACATTTCACATCATCTATCTTCCATGCTCTCTTCATTGTGTTTAGAAATGCTTGTAGATTAACATTTCGTTTTGAGAATAACTTGCCATACAGTGATAATTCACTATCTTGCTTGTCTCTCTGGGGAATTTCAGCATCCAGTTTTGTGACATCACCTTCTACCCACAAATCACCCATCTGTCTACATAATGCCATCATCCTAAGGTTATTTTTCATATTCACCTTCCATTGTACAAACTGGTGATTCTAATTCAGGTCAGAAAAGTAATACCCACAATATGCTTTTTTTTTTCCAATGTAGATGGTAAAGGTGGAATGTGGAATGAAGGGAGCCCCAACTTGATTCAGGCAATGACATTGAGATCCGTAGAAGAAAAGGGTTTAGATCGAATCGAAATCAAACCTGGAGGAAGACACCACAGCTTGATGAAGCTAAGGTATCCCACCCAGTCTACCTAGTACACCAAGTCCTTGCTAGAAATTGGGGTAGAACAATGTAGAAAAATGAATGGGTAGTGTTGAAACAAAGAGGAGAAGAGGTATAATCTAGTAGGTGTGAGATGGGTTCAGCTATAATGATTTCTGGCTGATTTCTAGGGTTGAAATTTCCAGGGTTTATTGTAAATGGGGGAACTATCACCTTTGGGATAGAGGAATACCTCACACTAGGTGAGAGAGCGACTCAATCGAAGGTAGATTGAAGAAACGTGAAATTGTTATGACAATCTATCTATAAAATGTATATAAGTGTGAACAATTAAATTTATACTTATTAGTCCATCCTCCACTGGGTATGGCCACTATATTTTAACAAATCAAAATGAAAGAAAGGAATGAAAAATATCAATATTCACCATATATGGTAGAGATGGTAGCAATCCAACACCAATCTATTCCCCATCCCTCCCTCTCTCTTTCCTTCGCACTTCTCACTCAATGATGCACAATTAACTCACTCAATGATGCACAATTAACTCTCTCTCTCTCTCTCTCTCTCTCTCTCTCTCTCTCTCTCTCTCTCTCTCTCTCTCTCTCTCTCTCTCTCTCTCTCTCTCTCTCTCTCTCTCCATGCCGCGCCACTACAACCACCGTCATCGATTGACACCAACTTTGGTGCCCCTCACCCCGATTGAACCATTCTCCCTTCTCTTTCTCATAGAGCCCTCGGCTCGGAGATATGGGAGGTCGAGCTTGCATGAGCTACCAGATCAACCAAGATGGGTTCACATGAGCTGCGGGGTCACTAAACCTCGATCTGGACCACACCTAGGGAGCGACCATCGTCAGCCTCGAGTCTGAGGGCAACAACAATCAAGGATGACTAGTGAGGGAGAAGTGAAGGAAATGCATTAGGGCTTAGGATTATTGTTTGAGATAAAATGACTTAGATGATCACGAAGAAGTGTGATCTTGCTGAAAAATTTTATTTTTTAAATAAGTATACTTTTGGGAGATAACTCAAATCGAAGTATTGAACTAGAGCCCACATAATTCCCTAAAAAAACCAACATTAGGTCTAATCTTAGTTTTGTCTCAAACTTTTTCATTTTAAAAAAAAA
Organism: Angophora floribunda; assembly: GCA_014182895.1. Lineage (NCBI taxonomy): Eukaryota > Viridiplantae > Streptophyta > Magnoliopsida > Myrtales > Myrtaceae > Angophora > Angophora floribunda. The sequence continues at coordinate 32,761,414 of CM024707.1, read as the reverse complement.
AACTCAAACTTTAGATTCATTCACAAATTTACTCCGAATTTGGTTTTGTCTAAAAAAATCACCAACTTTCTATCTATTCCTCAAATTTACCCCGTGGTCTAATCCCAACTTGACATAGCATCTTCACATTGATAATAAATCCACATGAGCAAGGTAACATGAAAATTTATCTCCTAAATGAAACTATTCTAGGATATGGAAATTAGAGATGACTAATAGTGATTTTTAGACAAAAAGCTTATGGGGTTGAATTAGGATTAGAGTAGAAAATTGATGATTTTTCACTTAGACAAAAAAAAGGTGCAAGTTAGATTTGAAATTAGATATGGTGTTTTGGTTTTTTTTTTTAAAACAAAGAAAAGTTTGAGCTAGTTTTGGACTAAACCTAAAATTTGCAATTTTTTTAAGACAAAAATAAAATTTGGAAGAGAATTAAAACCATACCTAAATTTGATGATTTTTCAGGAAATTAGGTTGCTATAGTCAAATCAAGCTCGAGTTCTTATAACCGAATCAAGTTAAGTCTAAGAGTGAGCTCAACTATTAAATCTTTGTCAAATCGACTCAAGTCAATTACCTCATCACTCGATTAGTTAAGTCTCACAGACGCAAATCATCAAAATAAAATCACTAAAAAGAACATTAAAATCAGCCCCTATACAAATCTTGGACAAAAAAAAAAAAAAATCATATATAGACTAATACAAAATACCCGTGCAAATACAAAAATATACGCGACGTACGGGGAAAATATCTGTAAAACCGGAGGCATGATATGATTACTAAATATCTCATGCGAACTTTCCAGCTTCCTAACGGCCAAATAACCGAATGTTCTAGTAGTGTCTAGGCTTCTAGAAAGGAAATCCCAGTAGTGACGTGGAACCGTCTCGAACCTCCGCGCCAATTCCCTCGCATCTTCTCGAACTTTCCCAAAACGCCCACCTATAAATACTCCCCGTCCCACTACCTTCCTCGCCGTTCCTAATTCCCGATCGAAAGCAGTCGACTCCGAATTCGAAGCGATCTTCCGTGCGAGATCAAGCTCCTCAATTTCGTCGTCCGATTAGCAGCAGGAGGATTCCGACGATGGATTTCCGGATGACCGGCCTCGAGTCCCCGCTCTTCGCCACCCTGCACCACCTGATGGACGCCTCCGACGAGGCCGAGAAGTCCTTCAACGCCCCCACCCGCACCTACGTCCGCGACGCCCGGGCCATGGCCGCCACCCCCGCCGACGTCAAGGAGCTCCCCGGGTCCTACGCCTTCGTCATCGACATGCCCGGGCTGAAGTCCGGGGACATCAAGGTCCAGGTCGAGGACGACAACGTGCTGGTCATCAGCGGGGAGAGGAAGCGGGAGGAGGAGAAGGAGGGGGCCAAGTACCTGAGGATGGAGCGGCGGGTTGGCAAGTTCATGAGGAAGTTCGTGCTGCCGGAGAACGCCAACACCGAGGCTATATCTGCGGTGTGCCACGACGGGGTGCTGACGGTCACGGTGGAGAAGCTGCCCCCACCAGAGCCGAAGAAGCCGAAGACGATCGAGGTCAAGGTCGCCTGAAGCGGGCTCATGCGGCTGAGCCATAGTGGCTCCGACGAGCGAGTCTTATGGTAATGAAAAATAACTACAGTTTGCTTCAGCTTTAAAAAGGGTGTTCTTGTGTTTTCCTTTTGCTTTCAACCGTCGAGTGGAAATGCGGTGTTCGCAGGTTCTTGCGCAGGGTGCTATGTTCAGTAGGTAATGTGTTTGATGTTTGGCTTTTGCTTATAATGAATATCAGTGGATGTATTGTGTTCTGAACGTGTTCGGATCTTCCTTCGCCTCACCGATAGTAAATTTTGTCTTGACGTGAGCCCAACCGAGTTAAGATGACAGGATGTGATCATTCTTGCTTGGAAATTCGTCATTGCCAACGTAGCAATTTCATTTCTTCATGACGTATTGGTCGGATTCATTGGGATTGCATAGCCTCTTGAGTTTAATTTTGTCGATCATAATGTTAAATTAAAGCCCGTCCTAATGCCTATTTGCGCTTCGCCACTGAACTATCAGTATAGAATTGAGATGCTCAGAGAGAAAGCTCCACTGTATTCCACGTAATTTCCAGCCCTGTTGTTCTTATGTTCTTTCCTGATGAGTTCGCATATTCCAGAAAAGCAATTGGATAAGAAGGCGGATGAAAGAATTCGAGAATCCATTCTCTCAAAACAAAGTCAGTACTCAGAAACACTGGAAGATGGATCCAATTGTAGAAATTATATGCCCCGAAGCAGGGGAGAGACAAATCATACACGTACAGATAAAATGATTTTCGATAGTCACCATCGCAGAACAGAACATATCATCAGGGGAGGGGCAGGGGATACGGACGTGTTCTTCAATGTCACCATCGCAGAACAGAACGTAACATATTATCAGGGGAGAGGCAGGGGATATGGACGTGTTCTTCAATAGTCACCATTGCAGAACAGAACATATCATCTGAGGAGGGAAGGGGTATGATCCGTGACTAGTGTATCGACAGTATGCTTATGATCCTGGACAGGTGTTTACTCGTATGTACATTGTCCGAGGAATCATATGTGAGCAGCTGCTACTATTGTACGTTCACGTTCTACTATTTCTTCAAACTGTTCGATAGGTGAGATTAAAGAATGCTGCAGTTACTTTAAATTCTGCGCATCATCATTGGTAGAACAAAAGCTGCTGTCAAGGGAGTGTATGCTACTAACAGAAAAGTAACAATACTTATATCAGATAGAATTTTCTCTAGGCCATCAACGACATCAAACACTTCCAGATCCAGTCCACCGTGTAAGATGTCTCCAAGTAGGAGATAAAGAAGGGAGCAGGGAGGAGCAGCGGCAAACCTCATAGACAAACTGGTCAGAATTTGGAAAATAGAGAGAATAATCGTCTCGAGTATAATCTCCAGATGTGTTGAATAAATGTCAGAACACTAACATAAAACATAGAGATGTATCATTTCTACAAAAGAAAATGAAAGAAAAAGAAAATTTGACTGAGTTTGAACCTGTGTAAATTACAACAGGCTAATTTACTGTTTCAAAACAAGAAATTCCTTTACCCACTTCCAAGTCTTACGCTAAGATCTTCAGATAGTCAACACAACCCTAAAAGTATGATGTTGCCTAGCCTTGTGAGTTAACCAGCATGGCTGCCATGCTCCAAGGTTCTGTAAGTTCACAAGAAAATTTCTAGGATATTTATAAAGAAATTAATATCTGTAAAGAAATTAAGTGGTCACTAAGTGAACGTCCTCCTCATAACAGTTCCTCTTCTCAGCAGTTATTCATGTACATGAATGATGCAAAAACCGTTAAGAGATTGATTTTGGGAGACAAAAGGAACAACTAAGGCAAACAAGTGATTTCACCTTGGATATTCATTCAGGAGCCAGAAAATCGAAAGCCTCGGTCAGAAGGCCAACCCAGAAAGCCACTGCATGCTTGATGCACTTAATTTCAGTTGAGGCCTAGGATTCACTAGGAACTAAATGAGGCAACTACCTTCTTATTTTGCATAAGTTGACCTTGCAAAAGAATTAACCCATCATTACAGAAAATCGTCCTCATTTTCCACTATTTTCACTAATGCCAATCCGTAAGGAGGTCTATCAATGAACCAGGTATAGAAAAAGAGACTCAATAATGTCATTAAATAAATAGCCTTTGCCGAAGAAATGAGTTTTACAAACCTCTAAACATGTCTCTAGAATTCCTAGTTTAGAAAACTCTGCATCATCAGGAAATAAGCCATTACTGAAGTAGCACACCAAGCACCGGCCTTGCTTGGACCTCCTTACAAGACCTTTGGATCGAGTTCCTCATTTTCATGCTTAGTGCAGTGACAAATGAATAGTCACATTTACTTCTTCGTTCATTAATGTTGGTCCTGACCCTAATTCCATGAACCGGCCTCTTCTTTCTCTGCTACATTAAGTAGACATCACTTTGGAAGAATTAGAATAACTTGCATATCCTCAGCAATCAAAAATATCATTTCCTGAATCAAATGACAAATAATGGCCCCAAAAAATCACCATCCATGTTCAATATCTTGTCGCTCGACACAGCACCAATCTCATGAATTAGTCTCTGCACCATCCGCCACGTTCGCCGAATCGGCTCTTGCGGTGCCGTCCTGGCCTTCGGCTTCCAAGAACCGGCTCAGGTGCTTGTCCTCCAAATGTTCCTTCACAACACCCCAGAAAATCAACAGAAAATAATCTTTGTCCAGAAAAACAAAGAAGGAAGCATTCGACAAAAACAAGAATCTCGAGAATTACGGAGAGGCAAGCTCTGTACTTCTGCCACTCGGCGACGCACTCCTCCTTCTGCCACTGACCCTTCACAAACTTCTCCGAGTACCACCTGAAAGCCATCGAAAGGAGCCATTTTGAGGGGGTTTAGGGTTTTAGCCGGGGGTCCCGACGATCGGAAAACACAAAAATTCATGATTTTTTCAGTTGACGGCGCCGATTAGCAGTTTTACCTGTTGAAGCAATTGTGGTAGGCGGCTCTCAGATCGGCGCAAGGCGACGTCGACGACGGGGAAGAAGAAGATGACTTGGGCTTCTTCTCTCTGATGATCCCCATTCGTCTTCCCAAGAAATCTTCAACGCAGTTTTCCAATAAAGAAGGAAGCTCGCTCCTCCCTCCCTGTCTCTGCAAAGGAAGAGAACTCAGATGGGCCCATTGTGGGCCTACCTTAGTCGTTCATGGCCCACTGAAAAACATTGGGCTTTTCGATACTAAGCCCCAAACCTTTCAAACAAGTTCAGACATTGACTTCCAACCAAATTGTAGAGGCGTTTGACCTTTCTTGGGGATAAAGGGAAGCACTAACTCCTGATTGGGGCTGCTTGTTCCATTTTGATTTTAGATCAAGAAATCGCCATTTTTGACCGCTCCATGTGCCCAAATATGTCAATGTTCAGCATTTTCGGCTTTTGCTTCGACTGATGTTTTCTTACAAGAAAATGCATGCTAGTTTTATAAGGACAAATGGACAAGATCATTGAAAAAAAGTCAAGGCACTGATATCATCACTTCATCGAATTCAGTTGAAAAGTATGTACGAAAATGAGGTGACTCTATTACATCCAACGCCAGATTTAGCTCATTTCATTGTGCTGGGGAATTTGGCTATGGGGTGATACTTCTACTAAATTTAAGTGCAAATCGAAGAAGAAAATCAATGAAAGGTTCTCACGAAAAACCAGAAAATCAATGAAATGACTGCACATGGCTGCACATGCTTAAAGGATGATGCAGTCCTCAAGATGATGATGAATGACAGAATTTTACTATTATTGAAAAGAGTAACTTGGTGGGCAAGAAACAAAGAACCGGATGTCAAGGGAAGAATGTAAAATATGCACAAAAAGTAAGGCTGGCCTAGGTTAGATATGGAATAAATAAAAGATCAAACTAATTAACTAAGCATGGAACAACTTTGATCTAACAATGTGACAATGCATTTTTTAGAGACTTTAAAAAAAAATGCATAGTAAGAGCAAAAGCATCTGGTTCCTAAGTACTTGGAACTTGAGTGCTTGTCAATCCCGCTTATTCTGATTCTTCGATGTGGAGATGAAGTAGTACCTAAATAGGAAGCAACCCAAAGTCCTCAAGCAAGAAGAGATTGAGATTTTTCCTTGGCATTTGTTCCCTATCTTCCTCAATCCTTAGTGAACCCTCTTTTAAACTAAAGTTGTCTAACCCTTTTTAACTCAGTTCATTGCTTTTGCTCTTGTGGAACCATATTCCTTGAAAACGTCTACTACACATTGGGTCTGGAAATATTGTCCAAAAACTCTTAAAATTATTATGTACGGTGGCAAATTTAGTCATAATCTTGTTGTATGGTCGATAATTCAATCATAAACTTTTCAATTATATCAAATAATCTTAAACCCAATATAGTCCTTCAGCAACTTACAACTAAAATTACTTGGACTACATTAGTAAATATTAAGATTTAGGACTAAATTGACAAATCATCAAAAGGTTTAGGATTTAATTGATACAATTAAAAGGTTTGCAACTAAATTGCCCACCGTGCAATAAGTTGAGGACTTCATTGGCATAATTGAAAAGTTTAAAACTAAATTAGTTGTTATACAATAGATTTAGAACTTTTTATAATAATTATCTCCATTAGATTTTCAAGAACACCTATGTAAGAACAACCATTCAATGGTAACAAGTGATTGTATTCTTTCTCCCTTTTTTCTTTTTTCATTTGAAATTTTTTCCGTAAAAATGTTATCACGAATAAGATGTCAAGTTCTCTTTTCCCGGTTCATTTAAAGTCTTCTTAATTGACATTAAGGAAGAATTTTGGTTTTTTAATTGGTGTATCATATGCTCTTGTCTCAATATGCATATACTTTCATTCGGCTTGTCATGCCTTTTTGTCAACGTAATGACTTGACGGATGAGGCCACCAATTTAAGCTTGAGCTCATGTCTTCAGGATTTTCTATTATGTTTCGTGTACAAATTAACATGGGAGGGCAACTGATGGATAGTCGCTCTCTCCTAATTATTTATTTAACTAATCATAAGAAAAATAATTAGTGGCATCCAATACATTTTCATAATGATCCTTTTAATTTGTGACGAAAGCAAAGTAAATTTCAATAAACTGATCAAGTTAGATGACATATGAATCTCATGTAATAATGTTGTGTATCTTCCAACAAGATTTTACAAAATCCAAGTAAGAGGTCATTAATAATGAATATGAAGTAGAGAGGAAAAAAAATCCACCCTTGTCCAAATGGAATATAGATGACACCGCACCGTACCAACGGACAAGAGAGAAGACATAAGAGCACATAAGCTCACATGACTTGAAGTGCAAGCCAATTCAAAAGGACGGGGGTTAATTCCTTAAAAAAAAAAAAAACTTTAACTTTAGGTCCTATTTCAATTTTGCACTAACCTATTTTTTGCCTTATAAAAATCTCAAACTTTTACTCTAATCCCAAATATGCCCGTATGTACAAAATCTCTACTAATTTCTTCAATATTATCAATATCATGATATTGCTATTGCTCCTTACAAGTTAAGGATATCGATGAAAATACAAGTTCTAAAAATCAACGGAAGTTGGCTCTAAGCTAGATGATTTTGAGGAAACTAGTGGGATTTTTGGATGTATGGGTCAATTTGAGATTAAAGTTCAGGACAGAATTATGACTTGGCTTGAAAGTTTGGGATATTTTTAGAAATGATAAAGACCACCAAGAATCTCAAACTTTACCCACTATAATACATTTATTCTAAATTATTTTTTGTGATAATAAAAATCTCAAAATTTTGCCTACATGAAACAGTTACCCCAAACTTTTTTTCCATTACTCTAAATTTTTGGGGTAAATGTATCATATAGGTAAAATTTTGGGTAAATATGTCACATTATACAAGTTTGGGGTAAATATGTCACATAAATATAAAATTTGAAGTTTTTGGTATCACAAAAATAACTTAAGGTAAATGTGTTGCGATGAGCAAAATTTGGAGTTTCGTGGCTCTAAAATTTTCAATGGGAAAATGTCACAAAAATTTTAAACTATATTACTTGTGACAAATTTATCCTAAATTTTTTTGTGACATTAAAAACCTAAAATTATGTCACTTGTAACAAATTTATCCTTAAAATTTTTGTGACATTAAAAATCCCAAACTACACATATTCTAACACATTTACTCAAAACTTTTTTTTTATACAAAAAATATGAACTTGTAATTGTATGATACATTTAACCTCAAGTTTTTTGACCGAGAAGCATTTTCATTTGTTTACTCTTTTTTTCCCCTATCTTCCCTTTTCCCTCCATCGGCCATGGCGGAGGGAAACCAACAAGGGCCATCCTTGTTGACGTTAAGCGAGAGTTGCCCTCGCACGACCCTCGATTAGGTGTTGCCTCGCCAGCCCAAGTGAGGGCGACCCTTACTTGGACAAGGAAGGGCGGCTCTCACTTCTAGCAAGGTAGCCCTTGCCCGACTTAGGCGAGAGCTACCCTTAGCCGACTCCGACACTAGTGAGGGTGGCCCACACCGGCTTCCCTCCACCATGGCTAGTAAAGGGAAAAGAGAAGGGAGGGAAAAGGAAAGAAAAAGACAAAAATACTCATAATTTTGAGTTTTTAATATCACAAAAAAAAAATATTTAGATACATCTATGACAAGTGATATGATTTAGAATTTTTGATGTCACGATAAATTTTAAATAAATATGTCATTTAATAATTTGGGATTTATTGTCCAATTCCAATGAAACCTACGTTTATAAATTTCCGCCCTCGCTCATCTTCTTCCTCGCTCATTTCGAGATCCATTCCAGGGAGAGAGCGTGCAGAGACTGAACCGTGACGTCGTCGGCGCAAAGGAAGGATCCGATCACCGCTGCCGGAGATGGAGCAATTCAAGGGCCAGCCTCGCCTCCCCAAGTTCGCGACGCCGAAGCGGTACGACGTCCGGCTCAAGCCCGACCTCGCCGCCTGCAAGTTCGCCGGCACCGTCGCCATCGACCTCGACGTCGTCGGCGAGACCAAATTCATCGTCCTCAATGCCGCCGACCTGTCAATCCGGGAAGGGATCGTCTCCTTCACCAGCAAAGCGTCCTCCGAGGTGAAAGCCTTTCGATCTCCTGACTTCGCGATGGAGAATCCGCGTGTTTCGGTTGTGAGAGAATTCGCAATCGTAGCTGATTTTGTTAGGAGCCATCTTCAGTCGTGAATTATTCATCTAAAGCAAAGCATACAACTTTGCATACCTCCAGTCTTCTTAGAAGGCATGGCCTCACAGGGGACATTTTTGTTCTATTCTTGCCATTAAAAATGTGATTTTTTGGAGATAGGAGGTTTGCAACGTGTTTAAGGATAGGAGGAAGATGGGCCTTTCTCTGTTTTTATGCAACTTGTGATGTTGCTTTTTCAAAATTCTCGTTTTGCATTTTGGTTGGTTAAGTGCAGTTTGAATTTTGATTGATCGGTTCCCTTTCATCTTCTGTTTATTCAGCATGCGATAGTTGGCTTTATTTTCTAATGATGAAAGCATTTTAATTTAGAAAAATAGTTGAGATGATGGGACTGGCTCATATAGAAGGCTATTATTGTTGTTGAGTTTTGAGATTTCAGTTTCTATCCTATTCGGTGTTAATTGGTATATAGAGGATTTGGCTGTGTAAAGTGACTTGACGATATTGAAATACTGAGCAGGTGTTTGAGCCTTGTAAAGTTGACTTGGTTGAGGAAGACGAGATATTGGTTTTGGAGTTCCTCAAGACGCTGCCTTCTGGGCTTGGAGTTTTGGCTATCGGTTTTGACGGAACTCTTAATGATAGGATGAAAGGGTTTTACAGAAGGTAATTATTTTCAAGGAAACACAGAACATGATTTTTTTCGGCATTATCTGATCATGGAACAGGGATTTTAAAGCAATTGGGATGCTAGACTAAGCTTCATGCAACCACTTGCTTCCTACTGCTCCTTTTTTTTATGAAATTCCATCAGTTGTCTACCTTACATCATTCAGGACATCACTGTGCATCTTCTTTTACTACTTCTGAATCTATGTCCATCTGCTATACATTGATCTAGAAGTACTTAGTTTTTGTACCATTAGTTGTGTCACTTAATTTCTGATTTAAATATGTATTACTTAATAATTGGGGACGGCCAAATTCACTCGCTCAAGTTCTAATTTACTCTATGCAGTACTTATGAGCACAACGGTGAGAAGAAGAATATGGCGGTTACTCAGTTTGAACCAGCTGATGCTCGGCGATGCTTTCCTTGTTGGGATGAGCCTGCATGCAAGGTTCTTACCTTTCCTTTACATGAGTGGTTTATGTGCAACTGTGCTACCAATCTGACCATGCTTATCATGGTGGTACTAACCCTTGAGGGTGCCATTCCTATCTTCAGATGATTGATACACCCTTAATAGTTGTGCTAGTTTGGTCTATATGAGGTTTACCAATCTTTTTAATGATCTGATTTTATATACTGTTTTGAACTTCATGAAATGTATTTTTTGGGTGGGCATTTATTGATGTTTTACGATTAGCTTCACTTGACTCTGATGTATGGATTGACAGGCAACATTCAAAATTACTTTAGATGTGCCATCTGATCTAGTAGCTCTCTCCAACATGCCAATTGTTGATGAAAAGGTGGAAGGGCACATTAAGACAGTTTATTATCAAGAATCACCCATTATGTCGACATACTTGGTCGCAGTTGTCGTTGGGTTATTTGATTATGTTGAAGATCATACATCCGATGGTAAAGTCACTGATTATTACTCTGCTCTTTTCAAGAAATGCTGTTTATCTTAGTGATTAGTATGGAAAGCCTTGTGCACAAGGAAAGCCTTTTTTTCCTTTAGTTTTGGTCCAGTTGTTCTTTTATCTCCTACATTATCTTTGCAGGAGTAAAGGTGCGGGTATACTGTCAAGTCGGGAAGCAAAATCAGGGAAAATTTGCCCTACATGTTGCTGTCAAGACACTTGAATTATACCGAGAGTATGTCCTTACCAGATCTATATTGTCTGTTATTTGTGGCCCACTTACATCTGGGTAGTTTGGATTTGTAGTACTCTTATTCTGAGCACATATAGTCATTAACTTTAGTTGACTATCTGTAAATTAAATGAATTCCAGATACTTTGCTGTGCCATATTCTCTTCCAAAACTGGATATGATTGCCATCCCAGATTTTGCTGCTGGTGCCATGGAAAATTATGGTTTAGTCACTTATCGTGAAACAGCTCTACTCTATGATGATAAGCACTCAGCAGCAGCTAATAAGCAGAGGGTAATGTAAATTACAATTTGCTGACTACTTTTTAAGGTCTAGTTTGGCTGTTCAAAGTTGGAAATTTTCATATGTGTGGTCGCCGATTTGCTTAAACATTTGATACTTTTGTTGGGCTTCTTTAAGGTTGCCACAGTTGTAGCCCATGAACTGGCTCACCAATGGTTTGGTAACCTTGTTACCATGGAGTGGTGGACTCATCTGTGGCTAAATGAGGGATTTGCTACTTGGGTAAGTAATTTTGCTTGTGTGTTTTTCTTTATTTTGCCATCATGCATGTTTTTTTTGACATGTTCTTGGCTTAGGTGAGCTATTTGGCTGCTGATGCCCTGTTTCCTGAGTGGAAAATATGGACTCAGTTCCTTGATGAATCTACTGAAGGGCTGAGACTGGATGGGCTTGCTGAGTCACACCCAATCGAGGTAAACAAAAACTTTTTTTCCCATTTTAAAGATATCCTTGCACGGTAAGCATTGTAGTACTTGAATTGAAGAGACTTTTCCTCAGGTGGAGATTAATCATGCTGGTGAGATCGATGAAATTTTTGATGCAATAAGTTATAGAAAGGGTGCATCTGTGATCCAAATGCTTCAAAGCTATCTTGGTGCTGAATGTTTTCAGGTAATTCTTCTAGCTTTCAACTTATGATGATCTCTCAGTGACTGCCCAGAGGGTTCAAGTGAAATTTGTGTATAGAATCAGAAAGTGAACGAACCAGCTAGAAGGCCTTTCTGTTAATTAATTATTTATTGAGACATTCTCCAAGATAAGAGTGTAATATCTGCTGCTATATAATTTAATAAAGAGAATAAGTTAGTTGCTGATACGATGCTGATGAAGACATCCACACCTCAAAAGCTTTGCCAGCAGTTCCACTGACTTGAGCTAGAACAATATTTTAACCCAGCATCGGACTCTCAACCTGAGCTGGATTTTGCTTCAGTTTTTTGATGTTATTGCCCAAACAAAGCCTTCACTTAGACATAATCTTAACTTAAGCTCATATTTGAAATTTTGATGATAAATAAGATACTTTATGTAATGCACATTCTAGGTACCAGAGCACTCAAGCTTGTAATTTACCACTTGTGGGATTGATATCCTTTGACATCTGTATTTTACTGCCTCCCAATCAGCAAATGCACTATGGCTTGATAAAACTACTGTGCTTAGTCAATTATCAGATCCTTTAATATTGAACTCCTGGGCTCATTATGATTCTGTTTGATTTATTTTGAATATAACGGAATTATGTTGATGAGATTAAACTGGATAAGTGAAATAAGAAAGATTTTATGACTCGGTCTTTCATATCTTCTGGTTAGTTTGTTGAATTACGGGTTTACAAAATGAACTTGCTAACTAAATCATGATCTATCTAAATCATTATTGATGTGAGTATTCTTCCACTGTGTTTTGTTGTGTATATTACACTTCCGTTCCAGGTTTTACTTGTATTGGATTTTCCTCAAGATTTAACATGGACATCTGTTTGTGAAAATAGAAATCACTAGCTTCATACATAAAGAGGCATGCTTGCTCAAATGCAAAGACAGAGGACCTCTGGGCTGCCCTTGAGGAGGGATCAGGGGAACCTGTGAACAAGATAATGAATTCATGGACCAAGCAGAAAGGATACCCTGTGGTTTCCGTCAAAATCAAAGATGACAAGTTAGAGTTTGAACAGGTTCTACAATGTTATAATTCTTTGAATTCGAAGTTGTGTTGTCTTGTACATTACTAATTTCCATATAGTGAACCAGCTCCAAAGTGACACGACTTTGATGATAATGGCAGTCACAATTTTTATCAAGCGGTGCACATGGGGATGGACAGTGGATCGTGCCAGTAACATTTTGTTGTGGCTCATATGATGCACGCCAAAGTTTTTTGTTGGAAACAAAATCCACATCTAGGGGTTTAAAGGAAACCGCAGCTTGGATAAAAGTTAATGTGGACCAGACAGGTTTCTATAGGGTGAAGTACGATGAAGACCTTCAAGCCAAGCTAGGATATGCCATAGAGAACAAAATGTTATCTGCAACAGACAGATTTGGTAACTTCATTATTTCTTCAAATGTTTGAACATCTTCCACTTGCCCCCATTTTTTTCTTCTCTTTTTCCAACCTAAAAGACTTATGGGGTGCTTGTAACAGGTATACTGGATGATTCCTTTGCTCTTTGTATGGCTCGCCAGCAGTCCTTAACTTCTTTGCTCACTTTAATGGCTGCTTACAGAGAAGAACTTGATTATACTGTGCTATCAAATTTGATAAGTGTATGTTCAGCTATAACTGTATGCTCACTTTATATGTATATAGTGTGTGTCTGAACTTGGATTGGGGAGAGATTCTCACTATGCATTCTTGTCGATAATGCATTTGAGATTGATTTTACTTCCTTCTTTGCCAGATAAGTTACAAAATTGCAAGAATTGCTGCAGATGCTACTCCTGAATTAATGGATTACATCAAACAATTTTTCATCTGCCTTTTTCAATACTCTGCAGAGTAAGTTCAGTTACTTTTATAAATCTAGCATAGCTTTCTTTGTAGAATTTCAAATTTACATTTTACAGCTTACACCATGATAACAAATGAACCAAAACTAAGAAGCTTCTTTGGCTGGGTAAATTAAATTCATTACAAGAAATTAGAAGACTTTGTCAATTTCACCCAGATTTCTTTTATCTATGGTGGATTCACTTAACTGAGAATGCTGGCAGACTGCTGAATTTATGCTTGAACTTACTGATGATAATTTACAGAAAGCATCTTGACAATTGGTTTCGAGGTTAATTTGTCTAGTTGTCTTTGGATGTGGGTGAGAAGGCTACTTGAGTGGTATCAAAGTTTCAAGAAGTATTTTGTTCTTTGATAGACTTTTAGTGAAGCTTTGGATTTTAGAGTCTTCATGTTCTAAAGAAATTATTTTCTGTTGAAAGATTAATGTCAAGTTGTGATTGTGAAAAGGAGAGGCTCTTTCATTGGCTTTATTTTTATTTATTTTTGGTTGCATTTTCCTGGCAGGAAGCTTGGTTGGGAGGCCAAAGAGTGTGAGAGTCATTTAGATTCTATGTTGAGAGGACAAGTTTTATCTGCCCTGGCAGAGTTTGGAGATGAACCCACACTGAAGGAAGCAAGCAGGCGCTTTCATGCATTCTTAGATGATAGGAGCACACCCCTTCTTCCTCCTGACATCCGAAAGGTTGTGCAATCTGACGCTTTTTCTGTTACTTTGTATTTCTTCATGTCCTACTGCCTCTAAATGCACATTTTTACCTGTTTTTATAGGCAGCCTATGTGGCTGTGATGCAAACTGTGAATGCATCAAACCGATCAGGTTTTGAATCTTTGCTGAGAGTCTACAGAGAGACTGACTTAAGCCAAGAGAAAACCCGCATTTTAGGTATTCAATGTCATTTGGGCAAGCGTTGCAACTGTCCGATACTCCTTGCTAAAATTTGCCTAGTTTTCGCTTCTTAGGTTCATTGGCTTCTTGTCGAGATCCAAATATCATCCTTGAAGTACTCAACTTCATATTGTCTCCTGAGGTATGCTGGCCTGTGTACTAGTTGAATAAAACTTTGTTATTTATTTCCTCGTAGCCTTTTTATTCAGTTCACCTTTTGTTGATCTTAAAGGAAGAAACTAAAGTTTCGCTCCTTTGTTGTTTATTAGGTTCGCAGTCAAGATGCTGTCTTTGGGCTTGCTGTTTGCAGGGAAGGACGTGAAACCGCTTGGACTTGGCTGAAGGTAATTCTGTTGGTGCCAGTGGAACATATTGACTTATTGATTTGTACTTAACCAAATCAATGATGCTCTGATTGGGTTTGAGCTAATATAAACTAGATTGATATTGGTTATTGCAAAATTCACAACTGAAAAAAAGTATTGAAAGCATATGTAACTCCTCTTAATTCTTTTGTTGCTGCTTGTGGTTTTTGGAGACTTTTTGCTTGTACCAAATAACATTTGATGCTTTCTGCTGTGTCTAATTTGGCACTTTTCTATAATGTCTCAATCATTGACTGCAGGAACATTGGGAACACATTTGGAAAACATATGGTTCTGGGTTTCTCGTCACACGGTTTGTTAGTGCAATCGTCTCACCGGTATGATATCCTGTCACTTTTTAAAGCAATTTTCTCATGAAAAGCAGCATGTTTTCAAGGACTGATTTTTTTTTAAATGGTATTTTCCCCTTATGTTTGTTCATATGGGATAAACGTGGTTGATTCCTTGAGTTCCCCTGCTTTTTCATTATTTTTCCAGTTTGCATCATTTGAGAAAGCCAAGGAAGTGGAGGACTTCTTTGCGACCCGGTCGAAGCCTTCTATGGCAAGAACACTGAAGCAGAGCCTTGAGCGTGTGAACATCAATGCACAATGGGTCCAAAGCATTCGGAAAGAAGATAATCTTACCGAGGTGGTGAAGGAACTGGCATGCAGGAAGTACTAGGATTCTCTTTATTTATGGTTCGATGCTTTATTGTTTCTCCGCGAAGCACGTGAGTTGACATTTCATCTTTGTCTAATCCTGAACTTTTCTCGATAGTTGCAAATGCAATAAACAAGCTCATCCTTCAAAGTGTGCGAATGTTCAATCCATTTCTGCCCTTGTCCTAAAGGGCAAATTCTCTGGAGGAATGAGAAAATTACATCAAATCTAGCTGGGCCGGATTATTCTCTTTACATTTTGATTAGCCAGTCATGAATGGCTCCTGAAACTACCATTGTCAAACTCAGTTAACCTTAAATTCTTCTGGCTGCCGCTGCGAGAAAACTCATGGTGTGATGTTGCGAATGAGTACTGCTTAAACATCGAAGAAATTGACCAGGAAAGCATATCTTCCTCTGCACTTGTAAAGCAACCTAGCTTTAAAAAATCTGGCGTTGTGAACACCGAAGAGCTTAAAAACTTGGGGAAGAGGTATCCGCCATTGTTGTAATAAACGGGAAGATGAGTAAACTAGATCTGTTTCATCAAAGTCCCATCTGAGTTGTTGACTGATATTTGTTTAGCTTTGTTTAAGTTTATCAATTTCTATTTGTCTTACTAATCCGTTAAATTTTTAACTTCTTAACTAGAATAATTACCCACTTTTCACCTATTATATAACCAGCGATTATTTGGCTTTTTTCAAGTTAAAAACTTCTTATTTTGACCAAAAAAAAACTTCTCTAATCATTTTCAAACTTTTATTTGCATTTTTAATCCTGCTTCTGAAGCTAGAAGTAGACCAAATAAAAAGAGGGGAGGAATTACGTTGTTTCCTTCAAATTTTTAGTGATTTATTTACACTTGTAATTAATTCTATTCGGTTTGATTTAATTCGGTGCTTACTTTTTCCCACCTCCCCACCAAGAAAAAACGCCGTCCAAACCGGTTTCATTAATTTTCCAACCCGTCTCAAACTCATTAGGGGTTTTGACATAATATCCTAAACCCACCTCACTAGTATAGTCCGGCTCCTGTCGAGCACTTGCAACTTACTGTAGCATTTGTATATTATATATATTACCTAAAATATATCTTAAACAGTCTCAAGTTTGGCTAAAATATATATTAAACAATCTCAAGTTTGCAAACACAATTATATATTCTAAACTTACGTATTTTAAATTAGAAATCTACAGCCTCTATATATGAGATGAAAAAATTTAAGCTCAATGATTATAAACATTCTAAGATCTAAAAATATGTCAGGTGTGAAATGACGTTGGTCATGGAAAGATATTACGTTAGAAAAATTTTATTCTCAGCATATATAAACTTTTATTAGCAATAGTTAATAGAATAAATGTAAGTTAAAAATCTCAAAAGATATTAGAAATCCTAATGGAGTTACTAATTATGCACATTTTCTAGGGATGTGCAATTGGATCAGGTTTACCTAGGATTTGGACCGAACTACCCAAAAACAAGTCCGAGAATCGGTTCTATTTTTTGAACCACTTGGAACTGGTTTCAAGTGAAGACGCACTTGGACCAACTTGATTTTGGGACTAGTTTTTACCTTGTTAAAAAAAATCGGTTTATTGCTAATGTTTATGCAACATTAAGATTTTTACTTTATCTTATGATGTTTGTTTACGATAATTAGCCTTGTGGATCCATAGTTTTTCGTTTATTCAAAAACTTCATGTACTTATTGATTATATGTGCTTTATGTTTCAATAAAATTAGGAAGATCACATTATTATTTTATCGCGAATTAATGTAAAATTCAAAGTCACATAAGATATCGAATAGTTGCAAAATAGGATAAACTATATTCTCGGACCAGAAAAATAATTAAGTCCAAAACAAATCCAATGTAAACTGGATAAGGTACAAGGTTTAAAAAAAAAAATCAATTATAACAAAATTGGATATAAGTTCCAAGTCTGAACTCTATCCACCGTGAACCCAATCACCTATAATATTTACCCTACTCCCGAGGGATATGAAGGAAGCAAAGAACATTTTAATAGTAAAGTATATCGAGAGTATTGGGTTTCCCAGAAATTCCCAAACCCTTCTGAAACCTTGGAAGGTTCATAGGTAATGACCCCAAACCTAACCCACTTCTCGAAACCCACTATCCTTATACGACCAGGTCTAGATAGCGAGAATCGAAACCCTCACCAACAGTCATGGAAGGAGAAATGGCGAACTGAGCTATGTTTGTAAAGTGGAATAGTTGACTTAGGGTGTCCACGGTAATGATTATGTGTGTGAGAATAATTTCTGCTAAGAAATTTTTTGATAAAGCATTTGAAATTTTTTGAAAGATTTCATTATCCAAAATTTTTATTTCTAAGATAAAAATGTGTTTGACAAAACCTGAAAATTTCTAGTTCAAAATAATTTCTTTTAATTTTTTTAATGATTTAAATACAATTTTCTTTTTCCTTTCCATTTTCATCTTCTCTTTTCCTTAATAGATCACTAGTGGCCGGTGACCAGGGGGCCAACGCCCTCACCAGGGGTTGGCGACTGGCCAAATGAGGGCCAGCGACAACAAGTCACGGTGAGGCTCGGTTGCAAGCCCAAATCTAGTCGAGGCCGACTCTCCTGAGCAAGGGTCGAGGCCAACCCATCCACGCCCGCCACGCCATGAGGCTCGCCGAGGGCCAGCAACATGCTTGGCGTCGCCAGGGGCCAACGATCGGTCAAAAGGAAGAAGAACCAAAAGGAAGAAGAAGAAAAAGAAAATAAAGAAGAAAAATTAAAAATTTTGATTGATTCTAGAATTGCTTCAAGGAACAAAGAAGTAACTTTTTTTTTATTCTTAATTTTGTTCCAAATCTATTACGTGGAACAACAATTTTAACAAATGGATTTTTATTCTAAATCTACTCCCGAAAACAAAATAACATAAATTTTCACTATTTCGGCCAATTATCAAACAGGCCCTTAGTAGCTCCCTAATTAAGTTTGCATGACAGAATAGTTATTTATGCATCATGCCTACATGTTTTACCAACAATAGAAGAACAATGATGTGAATTTTCAGTAGAAAGTATAGTTATTGATAAACAGGTCATTTAAATACGACACACAGGACAACAGGGGCATTCAGTATTGGATATAAGTATAAGATAGTGCTTATGACATGAACAAAAAACCTGGATCGGGACACAATACAAGTCCAGGAATGGGAAAAGCCAAGCGTACACACAGCAGGAGCACTCATCCATGGAAAAAAGCAGAATGTAGTCCTTCCTTTCTAAAACGCCAACAAGAGATTAGTTTTCCATCCTACATTTACTTGTTACACTGTCATTGGACCCAAAAAATGCATAGGCACACTAACACAAAAAAGCATTAAGCCAGAAAACCAAGCACACGTTAAATACAGTCTTCCTCTAGGGCACCATGGAAACTATCAAAAACCACTATCCAGAGAAGAACACTGACGGAGAAGCCTGACAACACACTTTCACAAAGCCTCTGCTTGCATGGAAAAGGGAGTTCGCTCACAATAATATTTTGGACGAGTCCCAATGAGAATTTCAGGCAAAGAATCTACAGAATAAAAAACCCTATGTCATACCTGATCTACAACTCAAACCCTTTTTAAGTCACATGCTTCCCTGTACAAAAAAATGTTCACGACTTCTGGAGGACAAGCTTCTCATATAGTGCAAGGAGGTCCTTCTTGTTAGGATTCTTCAATTGGAGCAACTCAGCACCAAAATTGTGACTCGTGAGTTCTTGCCTCAGTCTGAGCATGGTGAACTTGGTGTAATCCTCCTGCGAAGTTTTGTTGCTGTGGTTGTCCTCATCACCTCTGTACACGGATCCACCGTCTTCTGGCTGAATGTGCTTTAGGGGACTGGTTGTGCTTCGCGACCTCTTATTTCCTCTGGAGGCCTTATCAATATCCATATCTTGAACAGATTCCATGCCAATTTCACCATCGTCTGCTCTGAGCCGTTTCCCAAGAGAAGCAGTCTTGAGCTTGCTGTCCAGTGCAGTTTCATTTATAAGAACAGTAGTTAACTTTTGTTGGAGGGAATCAATTTTTGCCTGGGCAGATTGTAGCTTGACCGAGAGATCTTCTGCTCTGCTGTTGGCTTCTGCACGGGCCTTTCGTTCAGTGTCAAGGAGACTTTCCAGGACCTTAACCGTACTAGCCCTTTGCTCATTATTTGAATCCAGCAAGGTCTCAATTTCTTTCTCCCTTTCCTCCACTCTCGCCTCTAATAAAGTGACTTTTGAGAGGGCCTCTGTCTCTGATATACGTGCTTCCTTAAGTTGATCTTCTAATGCAATTTTATCTCTTCCTAAACTGTCAATAAGCCTCTCAGCCCTCTCAATTTGAGCCAGTCTCTCCATCGCCAGCCTTTGAATATCGTTCTTTTCCTTTTGGGCAGTGACTGCATCTGCCCGTGCTTTGTCAGCCATTTCAGTAGATCTTCTGGCTTCTTTTTCAGCATTTCTGCACCGTTCCTGAACTTCCTCAAATCTTTTGAACTCAGATAAGTACTTCTGTTCAAGATGGATCTTCTCCTGCTCCACAATCTTAGCTTCTCTTTCAAAAGATTGGGCTTTAGCATTTGCATTTTCAAACTTCTCACTCAGTGCTCTGATTTCATTCTTCAGGGACATAATCTCCACATCATAACTCTCTATTTTTGACTCAGCAGCCTGGAAAGCATATCAATTTTCAAGTACAAGAAACTGCAAAAAAATGAACAAGAGATATTGTCCAACAGACCAGGACTGATGGAGACAACAAAGAAGTTATCAACGTGGTAAATTTAAATTATCAAGTTGCTTTCCTGTACGTGTTCATTAAAAAATGTGCTAACCCTGAAACTTCAGCGTTAAAACCTTCACCTTCTATTTTCAACACTCCTAGATCAAAATGATAAGAGCTTACCTTCAGCCCTGACTTTATGGTGATCAAGCACTGCTCAGCATACTCTATTTTTGCCACCTTCTCCTTCACTTCTTCCTCCTGCATAATCATTGAGAATCGGTGAACACGTTGATTCCACTAATATATGGCACAAGGAGAGGGAAGAAAGCTACATGTGTTTGCACCAACACAAATGCATGTGCAGGGGAGAGAGAGAGAGAGACCTTTGCAGCCAATTCATTGGAAAATTCCGCCCTTAGAGCATCTTCCCTCTTTTGGGTATCCTTATTTGCGCGCTCTTGTGCAATTGCTGCCTTCTCTAAGGCTGCTTTTGCTTCTCTAACAGCAATATCATACTTCCTTTTCCACTCCTCTGCCTCCTCTTGAGCTGACTGAGCTTGTTCCTTAGCAGCAGCTAGTCTTGCCTCAGCAGCACTGCTCCGGGATTTGAGGATAGCAATTTCAGAACTAGCCTGGTCTTCCTCAGCTTTCTGTTTAGACAACACTTGCTCGTATTTTCTTTTCCAGTCCAAAGATTCTTGCTTTGTAGATTCTAATGTTTTCAGCAAACTAGAGGACCTCTCTTCAAGTAAACTACAAGTGCTCTGTAATTTACTTATACGGCTTGAATAATCATCAGAAAGCCTGTTCTTATCACTGATAGCATCTTTATATTGCTTTAGATACTGAGATTTGTAATTCTCACTGGCTTCCAGTTGCTTATTAAGCAACCCCACCTGATCTTCAATGGCCCGACATTTCAGCATTAAGGAACTCCTCTCAGATCCAACCCGATCAATTAACCTTTTCACAAGGTCTAGTATTGGGCCTTCCAAGCTGGGTAGTTTGAAAGCAGTAAGTCAAGGATAGAGACAGAGACAACAAACTCAGAAAACAGGAAGAAAATGTTGAAAGAATAAAGGGAAAACCTTTGTTGCAAGAACATGGCAAGCTTTTGCCATTTTGATGGACCATGAGATGATGCTTCATATTCCGACAAAAGAGCATCAAGAACCTGCAAAATATCAATAGAGCAAACTCAAGATGATGCCCAAAATGACATTAATAATCCATACTTTTCCAGAATATGATGGGTACAGCAACCATAAAAATTGTAATATTTATTTTAGACCTCAAATTTCGACAAATGGGCTTGATTTGTTATTTTCTCATTAATGCTTTGAAATATAACCTTAGGACAGAGATGACGATGTTTATCAAGCAAGATTACTTTGTGTTAAACCATATATATATAAACTGCACCTTCATCTAATAGCTTAACTTTTAAAACAGTTTGGAAGTGGTTTAACAAAATTTAACATAGTATTAAAGCAAAACATCATGATTTCGAATCTTTGTTAACTCCTTATTTGCCCCCAATGTACATTTCCACACTTTAGTCTTAAGCCAAACACCAGTCTTTACGTTGAGGGAGTGTTAAAAAATTTAACATAGTATTAAAGCAAAACATCATGATTTCGAATCTTTGTTAACTCCTTATTTGCCCCCAATGTACACTTTGTCTAATAATGCTTTTAAACCACTTTGAATTTTAGAATTATTGGCAGTGGTCCCATAATTCTACACCTAGTAATCCCATGCAATATCTAATCAAAGAGTGAAATTTTGACAATGATCCGATCATCTCTTGGCATTATGGGGTTTCTGATCTGGAATGAGCAACTCTATCACATCACAAGCTAAGACATTGTAGAACCAGAGATCTGCACAATAGAATACAAAATGGCCTTTCGTACTCCTATCATACTTGTTCCATGCTAAATGCTTTGCAAAGAGAAGAGAATCTCATCTCCCAGCATCACTATACTTGCTTGCAACAGTTAACTTGAAAGGTACTCAGATATAATTAAAAGCTCAGCATGCTTTTTATGAGATTGATCAACCAATAAATAGCCTACCAACTTCGGTGTTAGATAGAGAATCATCTTTGATATACTGCACTCCATGTCCATGGCACTAATGGTCAAGACATCACAGTTCCCCTACATTTGGAACTGGACCTCATTTGCATTTGGTACAAGCATGGAAAATTTCCCGAATGCCCTCATCTCTTCCACCCTTTCAACGCATCTACATCTACTAGACACTAATCAGACCCACACAAATGATGCCGCCTCATCATTTCACCATCATCAATATTCTAGAAGATTATTTTTCAGTAGATAAAGACAACTTTGAATCAGCATTATGGAAACACAGCCCAAATGCTGTAAAAATAAGACAGGCTCTGATTGTCGGAAGCAATTTAATCTAATGAGACATAAATGCAAGATGAGTTAACAATTGCCCAATCTCATAAACAAACAAAACAACATAGTCAAGCTCATACTATAAGGTATATCAAGAAAACAATGAAAAAGAGAAAAAAGAATATCCTTTATAGATAGCATCATACATGAATCTGACCTTAACAACATTATCAATATTAGCATCAGGTGTATGACAAGCTGCTCTCAGCCTCTTTTCCATGCTCTGTATAGCATGTGAACACCGCAAGTCTGCCTCCATAAATGCATTCCTCCTGTAATCCTGCACGGACCAATTTAGTCAAGAGGGGATTGCTTAAGCTATTGGTCCAAATACAGAGAAATAATAACCTAACAAAAATAGACCATCTTCTTTAACCATAATTAGTCAACACAACCACAGCTTTTTTATGAAAAGGAAATCAAACTCAACTTGAGACTAAGTTTTTCAAAATGCTGGTAACCAAGATTTTCAAATATGTTGGCCACTCAGTTTTTGCACTTTCTGTGCCATAGATCAATTTTAGACCAATTTAGAAAAAAAGTCCAGTGGCATATGGATCTTCAAAATCTGACATAACAATGCACATCAAAGGGAGCAAATCAAATAAATGTTGACCCAAAAATAAAAACAATCGTATCAATGCCAAACCCAATGCAACCACCTAATCATAAGCACAAAGGAAAAGAATAAACAGAGTCCATAGAGATGTAATTTCCCCAATATAATAACCATGACAGAACCAAATTATTGGGAGCCACCCGTGATAAAAATAGCACTACACAGACTTCATTGCAGCAGAAAAATGGTTAACTATTTGTAACTTAGGCACCACCTCAAAAGCCTTTCTGAAGAACTTATGGAGAAGCTCCTCGTGTTTCTTCCTTGCTGAACCAACACCAACTGCACTCGCATTGAATGCAGCTAATGATTTTTGTACTGCTTCCTCATGAGCCTCCCTCATGCCAGCCTACATTAACTGAAATTAGGAAAATATCGAGATAATAGAGCATTCATTTCTCTGGCAAAGTGTTGCTTACTTCCTCCAGTGGCTTAGATCGGTCAAAAGTAGACATGTAAACCTCAGTAGCTGAATCATAAGCTCTACGACACTCTGCTTCTTCGACACTCTACAATAATAAGAGGTAGAATAAGAGTGAAAACATAACTACTGCACATTCAATAGATAGCAATGACAAGTGATGATCAGCACCTCACAGTTCTTTGGCTTTGTTCTGCTAATAATTGATAATTCTTATCAAAAGATGATAAAACCATTTTAAACTTAACTCAATGCATTATAGAAATAAACAGAAAAACACAGATTCAGGACAGACATGTCAATTTGCAAGATGAAAAGATTCTGACATCAAAACAAACTGGAGAAGTTCATTAGCTCATTAATATGAAACAACTCAATCTTTAATAGAAGTTCATGTTAAAAGTTTTTTTTTTCTTATAATATATATATTTTCTAGTGACACAAATTGTAAGGTAGCAAACATATCAAGCAATCTCATTGTCAGGCACCAAAACTATTTTGGTCAATAAAATGCCATCCTATTGCCCAAAATCAATCAAATGTTCATCTTTATTACCTTTGTTTTAATTTGTTAAAATTCATAGCCAAGGTTGTTAATTAGCTGACTAATTTCTCCTTTTTTTATATTGTATAGATGAAAAAAATGCACCAAATAATAAAGGATGCTCTCTCTTAGGGTGTGTTTTAATAACCACATTAAATCTCTGAGAATTATACTTTTCAATGCTTAATGTCATTAAATGTGTTTGATCACATTTAACTTCACAACTATTGTTTTGTTTAAAAATCACTTAATGCGGTAAGGAAGGCCTTACTCAATGGCTTAATTGATAAAATATTCCATGGAATTAAAACCTTACCCAATCATATAACAAAACCTTCAAATGACGCTCACTATTCCATGTTTGGTAAAATACTAGTAAAATTTATTTTCTATTATCAAATAACTTTTTATTTTCATTTTCAGTACTTAGAAGGTTTTAGCACTTAATATTCAGTACTTAAATTTTCAGCACTCATTTTTTAATGTTATCAAACGAGCCCTTCGTCACAGACACCCATTTAGTCATAAGTCAACTTGTGACAAAAATCCTCAACCTCAACCACCCCAAGAAAAATAAAAAGAAAAAAACAAAGGCATAGAGGCACAAGGGGATTCCTAAGGGCTTCATATCATGACTAAACATGGCAGACTAGTTGTATAAGTTGCAAATGCCACTGAAGTCACTCAGGTGGTTTCATTTAACACTTCTCAAGATTGTTGTACCAATTGATGGAGAAACTTATCATGCCTACTCAGATCCAACCCAGTTTGGGAGACTGACCAAGTTTTTAGATTGCAAATATAAAGAAATTCAAGATATTACCAACCTGCCATGAAGATGATATAGTAGGCACTGCGCCATTATTCAAGGCCTCTAAGTAAGACTCCGTGATACCTACTAGAACAGGACCAGTCAAGATAGTGGCCCCAACTTGCTTGGGTCTTGTTCTCTCAAACACAAACTTTGTCAAGGCCTCCAACCCAGACCTAAACTCAGGCCTCAGTTTATCCATCTGCATCCAATATCACACAGACAAAACCATGAAATAAAAACTCCAGAATCAAAACATATTTTCTGAAGTAGATAAAAGCACATCTAACAATGACAAGATACTCACTGATATTTGATCAAGTCGTTGGAGATCATTTTCATTATTCAAAGGTCGCACGAGGGTGAAACATTCTCTATCTGGAAATAGAGCTCGAATAGAGTCCCGAATCTGGAAAGCATTTCTTTAAAAGATTACAACCTCTAACAACATAATGAAACAAAGAAAAAGCAGTAGTAGGTACCCCTGTGGCAAAGATGTATGCATGGACACAAGCAGGAACCGGCCAAAGAAAAACTAATGACGCACTGAAGCATCACATTAAATCCCTTTAAAACTAGAACATGACAAAAGGAGTTTTGGCAACAATTATAATGAATCAGTTTCTAGGCAAGTGGTCTACAATCCAAGTAAAAATGAAAGAATTTCTTATTTAACAATCATCTACTCCCAAAGCTGGTGCATGTGTGTGAAAAAAAAAAAAAAAAAAAACAGGGCGCAGGGGTTTTCTAAACTTCCAATACATGTTGCTTGCCCACCCTAAATTATAACAGCACACAGTTAGGTTAGTTGCAACAGAACAAGTTCAAGTAGTACTGATAACTAAAAAGACACGAACACACAATTGTCCATGGAAACATGCCACTATCATAGATGGATATTTGCCTCGCACAAACCAGGCTAAAGGTCGGAGAATATGTTTATGAGGGCTCCTATTCATGGATCTCCCACTAAAAGGAGAAAAACAAAAAGCAGATGATACCTCATTTTTGGCAGCTATATCTCTTCCAGTACCTTGAACTGGCCTCAAAGCAAGCTCCAGGTAGTCACGTGGTGTTATTCTCCTATTATCTTCCACTAAATCCAAATAGAAGTCCTACATTATGTAGCAACAAAAACAATAGTTCAGTACCCAAACAATCACCTAGTCTAAATTTACAATCACAGTTTCCAAAGTAAAAGCAGCAGAATAGTTTGAGGAAATTACTCTCAGAAGCCAAACAAAGATAGGGGAGAACTGTCCCAACTCAGAAGCACTACTCTTCCCCCCAGACGCTCTCACACGAATATGCTTAGTCATCTGAGTGACAAGAGACAGCCGATCCAGTGCAGCTTCATCAATCCCCCCCATCTGAATACAAGTTATACACAAGCAGACTGGTAGTAAGAAGACGTAAAACTGAATACTAAAGTCTAGATCAGCAAAGCAGTAATAAAGCTGGGAGAAAGGAAAAAGTTTAAGACACAATCAACAACTTATAACTGAAACTAATACAACAAATCTTAAACATCTAAGACTTGAAAGCAATATCACAATAACTATGGAAGACTTTACCAACCTGGTTGTAGATGAACATGCTAGACAAGAGGACGGCCAAAGAAAATATCTGTGTGCTGTATGTTCCCTGTAAAAAATAGAGTGCAAGGACAACCATAAGAATTATTGTTGGGGTGAAGCAAAAGCCTGACAGGACAATATGTCATCATTCTACAACAATCAAATCAGCGATCAAAAAGTAATACTCAGTTCATTGAAAGGCCTACCGTTTGATCATAAGCATCAATCCCTTCACTGTCCAAAAGTAAGAGATTATACTCGGTTCCATCAAGAGCTCTTCTCTTCAATGGTGCACTCCACAACCAAAGCCCTTTAGTGCATGGCCGGTGGGTCGATGCTACTTGAAATCCACTACTCTTTCCAAGAAGCTACAGCACAAATTAAACATCATAATAAATATCATACCATCTTAACCAGATCATCTACACAGGCCAAAATAAAGAATTGTACAAGTAGAACCAAAGCAGAAATTGTGGCAAACAGAAGAACTTGCACTATAAGAAGAAGATTAGAGAAATGTAAGATTTAAACACAATCTAGGAAACAACTGATTTGTTTATTTTCCTGCACTGCACTTGGCTGCCGAAGAGAAAAGACATTTAACTGTGCTTAGTGATTTTTTATTAGAATCTTCTGTCATGATCACATTTGGCATAATTTTATTTGTTTATGCAATATTGTCCACAATACGACCTCATCAGTATCTTCTCATAATATTAACCACATGCATTTCATTCAGATGTTTGAATAGGCCAGCACTTACATCTTGAATGCACTGCAATTGGACAAACTTCCATCTCATCAAAAATAGATATTTCCTAATAGCTAGGTCCCATCTTAAGGTTATTTCGACAGTCATATAAGGACATCCAAAGCAGCAGCAGTAGGAAATCTAATGTTTTCTAAACTTGCTGTTTGGAATGAAATTTGTCTTTTTTCTTCACTTCCAGTGTCATTTGCATCATCAAGACCTTCAACCTTAGTAAAACCTTCAACCATGCTCTGATCCTCAATGATAGAATCAGTAGTGGATCCTGTAGCATGAAACTTACCATCATCCTCCAGAAATGGTTGTCTTAATATTTCAATAAATGATTCTGCTCTCACCTTGCCGTGACAATTCATAAATTCAGAGAAAGGAGACTTTCAGCCTCACAAAGATCTTCAACCATGCTCCAATCATCAATGACACAGTTAGTAGAGCATACTGTCTACCATTCTCCAGAATTGTTTTTATCTTAATATATACCAAAGAATGATTCTGCTCTCACCTTGCCATGACAATATATACATTCAGAGAAAGGAGGGTGTCACTAAATAGATAAGTCAGCAATAGCCCACTTTAACATATCTTGGATAGAAATCGAAGAAGGATATTACCACACGCATTCATATGGCACTTGCCACAAACAAAGACAACTAAACCTTAACTAGTCACAAATGAAGACTACTATAAACATACTCTCAGATCACTAGTTGAGTTTACAAAAGCTGACTGTAACACCCCCATTGGATGCTTGCCAGAATTTCAATTACGTAACACATATACCACTATTTAGATGAGGCCTAAGCTTGTCCGATGAAAAAAAAATGAGGGCTAAATTCACACAACTCAGATTTTAAGAACCTAGAGCCTGAACTGTGAAATCACTTTCCAACAGAGACATAGCACAGCTAGAATTGCAAAAACACAACAATCAGGCATATCAAATCCATTTCAGGCGAAATTATATTAGAATTTACTTGCCTCCACCGACCCTACAAAACAGTGTTTCACCTTCGCACTTGTGCAACGCAATGCTCACCAGAACTCCTCTTCCAAAAGTACAAAAACCACTAACCATGACACCTAACTCATCCCCTTCCGGATTCCGCACACAGGAATTACTTTAGAACCCAGCAGAATGAAGTGACAAAACCCAGTAAACTCAGACCTCGTCACTCTAGAACTGCAATTAGAAGCTCAAGCAGTTCGAATCCTAATCACACTAGAGAGTTCAAGCCCTAGCCATCGCCAAATATTGACAAACTCCACAGCCACCGCCAAACACGAGCGCATTGAGAAAAGCTCACCTGGTTCAAAATAAAGCTCTTCCCCTGCCGAGCGCGGCCGCACACGGAGACCACGCCAATCGGCCCCTTCACGAGCTGCAGCACCGCCACGGCCTCCGGATCCATCCGGAACCTCCCCTTCTCGTCGCAGTACACGAGCCGGATCGGCCGCGCGGGCCCGGTGAGCGGCGGCGAGGACGACGACGGGGAAGGCGCGTACGACTGCGGCGAGGCATTGGAGGAGGTTTCCTCCCTGCCTCGGTTGAACAGCCTCATCATGGCGCGCCCGGGGAGGAGGACGAGGGGTGGCTCGATCCTAAAGATGGCGTCTTTCGCGTTCCTCTGGAATCGGAGGTAAAAGGAGAAGCGATGCTCGTCGGAAGGAGACGGTTTTAATGTGATTTTTTTAAGAGGACTTTACAGTTGGGACTGCGAGAGTGAGAAAAAAAAAGGGAGGGAGCGACGAGGCGAGGCCGGGCAGAGCGAGAGGAAGGAAATTAGGGAAGGGAGTAGAAATCGGGGGTTCATTTTCATTTCAAAACATAAAAATTAAAAAAAAAAAATAGGTACCGGTTGGATTTCAGGTTGGCGGTTCTACACTGAAATCAGGATCATCTAGATGGTCCGGTTTCGAATTCTAATATAAGGTCCCGGACTGTACCTCGTGTGTACTGCTTGCAACATGCCAATTTGGGGTTTTT
Organism: Angophora floribunda; assembly: GCA_014182895.1. Taxonomy (NCBI): domain Eukaryota; kingdom Viridiplantae; phylum Streptophyta; class Magnoliopsida; order Myrtales; family Myrtaceae; genus Angophora; species Angophora floribunda. The sequence continues at coordinate 32,732,214 of CM024707.1, read as the reverse complement.
CGATTTTTTTGCACATTCCTATTATTTAAATTTTGACTATCAAAAAATTCATACCAACGGATTTTGTTAGGAATCATTGCTTGGTTTAGTTGTGAACCATTCATCTAAAGCAAAGCATATGACTTTGTATATCTCCGATGTTCTTAAAAGTAAGACCATCAAATGAGCAAGTCAAGTCAAGTTGAAAATGATCGGTTTCATTTAGCTCATTTTGATAAGCCTACAAACAATGCTTTGTAATCCATTCATATCTCACCCAATTCATATTACTAAAATACATTCTATATAGTTCAATCAATTAAAATTTCAACTTTGAAAATGGGATTTGAGAAAATGCAAATGTGTTTGGCCCAAAGAGATATTAGGAAATGCAAATTACGTTGGTAAAACATTCTTGGCAAAGCTATTTTGGCATAAAAATTGTTTGACAAATCTTTTATTTAAAGGGCTTTTGGGTTTAATTTTTCTTTTTTTATAAAAAGTATCCAAATCTTTGCCAACTTTGGCAAATGTGACACTAGTTTTGGAACAACGAGGGGTATAATTGAAAATTGAAAAATTGATGAGGATAGTTTTGAAAAAAAAAAATTTCAACATTTGGCCAAATATTGAAAATCTAAAGCTAGTGTTTTTTTTTTTATCAGCAAAAAAATCTTGAAAATCTAAAGTTTGTGAGTTCATATAATATATCTATTGAACTTTTCAGCTTTTCCTAAGGCTAGCATGTAACCAAAAAGCTGGTCAGTCCCTTGAAATGTTTCTTGGCCCATGAGTTCTCTGTAAACACCTTCAGCTCACGTGCAGAATTGGAACTCAGTTTAGATCGTTTTTTAGCCACTGTAAAGTTAGTTCATATAAGTTTTGAAAAAGCTAGAAAGCTTTTTTGAAATAAAGGAGTTTTGAAAAGCCGAGTTTTTCATCGAATGCACTGAGAGCCCATTAAAATTCATACTTATGATGCATATACGTTCTCAGCGACTATTTTTTTACCCATGTTTGCTTTACTCTTTCTAATTTCTATGCATTTCAATATTTTTTTTAACTCATGCATTTTAATGTGAAAAAAAATTGAGATTATGGGATGGATCATGGGGACGGCTATCATTGTCGACTTTGAGCATGTAGTTTCTATAAGCTTTGTTTGTTTTTTTAGAAAATGTGGCTTTTTAGGAAACCATTTTTAGGAAAATAACAATATTTTTCGATTTTGGACTGAAACCTAAAAATGAAGCGAAAATATTTTCTACTGTTCAGTATTTAATTTGATTTTTTGGGGAAAATTACCAAAAACTATGAAAATTTAATTATTTATTATTTCTAAAAAATAGAATTCTTTTTAATTTTTCTTTCTTTTTTCCTTTTCCTACCTCCTTCCTCCTCCTTCCTCTGCTAGCTACTATGTTGTGACAGCAAGCAACCCAACAATTGGCCAAGGCACAGGCTGATGAGCTTGAGACTTGGCCGATCCAAGTGAGTAGCTTCGCCAAGTCGCAACTCACTAGATCTAGGCAAGCTTGAGCTCACTTCAGCTAGTCAAGTCTCACTAGATCCAGTGAGTCAAGCAAGGCTCAAGCCTCACCAAAGGTCACTAGAGGTCAACAAGGCTCTAGCGACCTCAAGTGAGTTTGACTTCACCAAATTAGGAGAGCTCGAGCTCACCTTTGGCCGGTTACTTGCTGCCGCCACGATCAGCGACCGGCCAAGGAAGAGGAAGAAGAAAAGAAAGAAAAGGAAAAATAATTAAAAATTCATTTTTTTAAAAAGAAAAGGGTACTTGTTAAAAGAAAGTGCAGTGAAAGAAAATATATAAAACATTTTCCTTTATTTGAAAAGTGAAAAATATTTTCCCCTAATTTAGAATACTTTTTTCTATGGAAAATGTTTTTCCTCATCTAATTCATTTTTCGTTAAACGAATATTAGAAAATCTGGGAAATTTTCTAGAAGTTATTTTCCATGAATGAAGTCTTAATCTGTGTTAATTCATTTGTAGAGGATTTGGTGGCGTAAAGTGACTTGAGACGACATTGAAATGCCGAGCAGGTGTTTGAGCCTTGTAAAGTTAACTTGGCTGAGGAAGATGAGACATTGTGGTTTCGGAGTTCCGGGAGACGCTGCCTACTGGGATTGGAGTTCTGGCTATCGGTTTTGATGGATTTATTAATGATAAAGATGGAAGGGTTCTGCAGATGGCAATTATTTTCTAGGAAATACAGAACATGATGATCGTCAGCATTATCTGATTACGGAACAGGGATCGAAAAACAATTGGATTTGCATGTTATTTTAACCAAGTGAGGACCAAGCTTCATGCGGCCACTTGCTTCCTCTGCTCCTTTTTAATTTTAAAATATTTCGTTGGTTGTCTGCTATGCATCATTTAGGACATCACCATGCATCTTCTATCACTATTTCTGAATCTATGCCTACCTGCTCTACATTGACTAGAGGCACTTCCCATACCAACTGTAGGATATGCCACTTGATTAGTTTTCTGAATGAATGACTGGACTGTGAGATGTTACCACTGTTAGTATTGTCACTTAATTCCTGAGTTCCGCTGCTTTTTCATTATTTTTCCAGTTTGAAACATTTGAGAAAGCCAGGGAATTGGTCGAAGCCTTCTATTGCAAGAACACTGAAGCAGAGCATTGAGCGGGGAACATCAATGCACAATGGGTTCGAGGCATTCAGAACGAAGAATATCTTGCTGAGGCGGTGACGGAGCTGGCATACAGGAAGTATTAAAATTCTCTTTTTTTATGATTTGATGCTTCACCATTTGTTCGCAAAACGGGCGTGGTGACATTTCATCTGCGTCTATCCTGAACTTACCTCAATAGTTGCAAATGCAATAAACAAGCTCATCCTTCAAATGTGTGAATGTTCAATCCATTCTGCCATTGTCTGAAAGGGCAAGACTTGCTGCTCTGGAATGGTTATTTTCTCGACGAATGAGCAAATCACATTAAGTCTAGCTGAGCCAAATACTTCTTTTTATGTTTCGATGAGCCAGTCATGAATGGCTACTGAAAGCTGAAACTATCATATTGCCAAAACCGGTAATCTAAAATTCCTACTGCGAGAACGCACACCGCAAGAAAACTCATATGGGGTGTTATTGCGGATGAGCACTGCTAAAACATCGAAGAAATTTAACAGTAAAGCGTATCTTTCCCCTGCACTGGCAAAGCAACCTAAAGACCAGCCCCTTCCATAATTGTTTTGTTAATTAAATCTTTCCAAACCCTATTTGCCTCCTTAATTAAATTTCAATGCTTAGTAATAGGTAAAAACCAGACAAAGCATGAGAGAGAGTATTATAATATTTAAATAATAAATCATGCATTCATCTAGCAACTTTAACTTTTAGAATCTTACTTGGTATTATAGTAAAAGGCTCTGAGTTTAAATCTTTTTAAGTCCCATTTGCCTCATTAATTAAATTCTCACACTTAGTACTAGGTTAAAAACCATACTGAGTGTGAAGTGGAGTATTAGAATAAATAAATAATAAATCATGCATTCATATAATAGTTTTAACTTTTAAAACAGTTAATTATGATCCCATCTTACAAGTAATAATTAAATTAGCTTGTTACTTGATTTTGATATCATTTTCCATTTAAAGATGGGATTTTGAGTTCATTGGCTCAAGAGAACTTTTGTGATTCGATTTAGATTTTCCCAAGTGAGTTTTGTCTATCTCTTCAATGAATTTGTAAACTCATTGTTGAAAGTGATGGAGACTTGATAAATTATGAATTATTAAAAGAATGTTTGTTGTATGAAATTTAGATTGTGCATTTACTAACTTTTGGTATTTGTAAATGGTTTGAGAAATGTTATAGGAATTATGCTGTGAGGGTTATATATATATATTCTTATTTGTGAACTTGGTTTATGAATAAATTATGAAATAGCTTGTGAAATATATTTTAATTTATAAGATAAATTTCTGAATTTGATTTGGGGATTATTGGAGGATCGTGTTTATGGATTATGCTCATGTAGCTATGTTTAGAACCCATGGTAGGGTTGACTATACATATTGTTTTAAGGAAATCTATATAGGTTTAGCCATTAGCTGATATAGGTGGAGATATTGTCAAGGGGAATCTTGGTCACTTTTGCCATAAGCACTAAATGTGACCGTAGTTGGATAATGAGTATAAGATTGATCAATAGACTAAACCATTAATGTTTATGTTGATATTATCGATGAAAGGAATATTTCTTATATGTTGAAGTGATATAACTCATCTTGATCTTGCATGCTTATTATATATTGGATTTGGGATAAGTGAATTTTGATATTCTTTTATAAATGTGCATAAGGTTAAACAATCTGCTTAGAAAAGATTGGTATTGCCCATTGAGTTGTGATTGCTTATACCATCCCACATCTTGTTGGGTTCTTTAGTTAGCATCAAGTAGAATAGAGCGCTATGAATGGGAACTTTTGGTAGTAGGGATTTGTGTATGGTTTGAGATGGTTGTATATATGTTTGATGATAGTTTTATGGGTTTAACTAGGTTTTGAAATGTATATGTCTCTTTTCTAGATTATGGAAATTCTAATGCTATAACCCAACTTTTGTTTTATCGTAGATATAGCCGGATATGTACTTTGACGGCAAGTTTATGTTGGTCTCCATTTGAGATTACGTCTTTCAAATAGAAAAATAGCCTTGTCATTTCCCATTACTTGTAGTGGTCAGGGCGTAACATAATTCAAGCTATTTCTCAGGATCAAGATTGGCTCTTTCATCTCACTTACGATGCATGATCAACACGACACAAAATCCTCATTGAGCCCTATAAATTTACCCGATTATGATGAATCAAATTGCTTGCGATGTCGAAAAAGCGAGGTCATTGCGATCTTAGTCATTACAACCAATGTAGCTGCCATGTAAAGAAGCCAGTGATAGGCAGTGTAACAAGGGAGCATGTTCCCACAGTACATGAAGAACGATACTCTCGTAAATCGTAGAGCCCGGGGGTAAAAATATAGGGGCAAATCTTATCCGACCTTAGCAGCTTCATGTACTACAGTCAAAGAACAAGAATGGACATCAAGAAGCCGGTGTACGAATCATGTCTTTCTCTTGAACTTCTCATCAGCATTTTCAGTTCACTTCGACCGATGTTTCTCGCGAGCAAATAGAGGCGAGTTTCACGGACCACGGGATCAATAGAAGAAATCAAACGACCGACTCCATGACTTTGTCGAATTTAGTCAAATAGAATGTATGGAAATGAAGCGACCTTATAAAATCTAAACGTAGATTTGGCCCATTTCATTGTGCATGGGATTTGGCTATGTTGCGATATTTCTGATAAATATAAGGGTGAGTTGGAAAAGCAAATCAATAAAGGGTCCTCGTTACATTAGAAAGGTCATGATAAATCTAGAGGGGACACATTAGCATACCAAGTTGAAAGAAACCTGCCATGAAAGCATCATGCCAGCGTACATCAATGGCTTCACATGCTAAAAGGATGATGCAGTCCTTAAGATGATGAATGAAAGAATTTCACTATTATTGAAATATGCACAAATTGAAGGCTGGCCTAGTTCAAACATAATGTCATAAAATAAAAGATTGATTAATCGAGCATTACAATCTTAATCTGGCAATCGAATAATACAATGCCACTTTCATTAATGACTCAAAATGCAAGTTAAGCAAGAGCATCCGACATCTAGTGCTTTGAGTGGGTGCTAGTTTTCCCTTATTCTAGCTCCGTCCAATAAGGAGCGACACAAACTCCTCAAGAAAGAGATGAAATTTTCTTTCGCATTTATTCCCTATCTTCTCAATCGCTCAGTGAATCAGTCCTTACTTTAAAGTTTTCTCATTCTTTAACTCCTTTTGTTGCTTTTGCTCCGTTGGGATTATATTCCTTAGAAAGATAACTTACCCGTTGAGTTATCAAGCACACCTATGTTCGAACAATCATTTAATGGCAACTGGCAAGTATTTTCCTTCTTCTTTTTTGGAATTTTATCCATACAATGTTATCACGAATCGCATATTAAGTCTACTTTAAATCCAAGCAAAGCATAGAATGAATGACCAATTGACAAATTTATATTCGAGAGTTATTACATTAAAGGACTTTTGGGTACTTTATTGGTGTATTATGTCCTCGCCTCAATGTGCAAATATTTAATTCGCCTTGTTTAGTGTTAGAAAATATTTTATGTGGAGGAGACTAGAGTCTATCTCTCATAATTATTCATTTGAACTCTAACTCAACGTTAACAAAATCGATACATTACCATAATGATCCTCTTAATCCACGACAAAAAGCAAACCGAATTTTCAAAATAAGATGGAGCCTAACGACATATAGACCACGGCTAAGTTATACTTTAGCTTGATTAACCAAAGTCCAAATCTTGAATGTGGAAGTAGAGTGAGCAAAAATCAAAATTTGTCAAAATAGAAAATACGTGAACTCACATTGTACCAATGAACAAGAAAGACAACGAGAAAGCATACGAACTCACGTGCCTTCTCACGTACACAAGCCATGCAAGGAGATTTTTCAAATGCAAAACTTCACGTTATAAATCTCCAATCTCGCTCGTCTTCTTCCTCGCTCACTTCGAGATCGAGAGAAAGAGAGAGAGGGAGGGAGGGAGACTGCAGAGACTGAGCTGTGACGTCGCCGCACAGAGAGACCATCAACGCCACCATGGAGCAATTCAAAGGCCAACCTCGCCTCCCTAAGTTCGCTTCGCCGAAGCGATACGACATTAGGCTGAAACCCGACCTCGTCACCTGCAAATTCTCTGGCTCCATCGCCATCGACCTTGACATCGTCAGTGAGACCAAATTCATCGTCCTCAATGCCGCCGACCTGTCAATCCAGTATGAGACTGTTTCCTTCACCAGCAAAGCGTCCTCCTCCTATTCAAGGCCGGTTCCGGGGGGAACTGCTCAGGTTCTTGGTTCAGCACCATCGTCGTCTTCAACAAATCTCTTCTTCTTCCCTTCGGTTGTTCTGAATTTTTTGTGGCAATGCTGGCAACGACTGTGTACCTGGTTGTTCAGTCTTCCAACACTTGAAGGATTCGACACTGACGTAAGTAATGTTGAATTGCATCTCATTTTCTTTTCCGCGTTGGGTATCTAGGTTTTGGTTGTGACAGAATTCGCAATAGGTGATTTTGTTAGAAGCCATCACTTGGTTTAGTCGTGAATTATTCATCTAAAGTAAAGCATACGCCTTTGCATACCTCCAATCTAGTTATGTCTAATGAGCGAGTAGGGTCGTATCAAAAAGTCTGACCCATTTAACTCATTTTGAATGATTTATATACAATATAAATTTAGTGCCTCGTAACCAGTTCATACCCAACCTAACCCATTTTAATAATATATATTCATACCAACTCATTTTGAAGTCCATTAAAATCCTTATTTACGATGCACACGTGTTCTCAGGCTCCCAGCTACTTTTCTTTCCCATGTTTGCTTTACTCTTTCTAATTATCTACGCATTTCGATAGATTTTTAACTGGAATGATGAATGCATTTTAATGTGAAAAAGAAATTAAGGGGTGGCTCATGGTGACGGCTATTGCTGTCGAGTTATGAGATTGTAGTTTCTATCTTTAGTTTGTGTTGATTGGTCCGTAGAGGATCTGGTGGCGTAAAGTGACTTGGCGACATTGAAATGCTGAGCAGGTGTTTGAGCCTTGTAAAGTTCACTTGGTTCAGGAAGATGAGATACTGATTTTGGAGTTCCCCGAGACGCTGCCTCCTGGGATTGGAGTTTTGGCCATCGGTTTTGAAGGAATTCTTAATGATAAGATGAAAGGGTTCTACAGGAGGTAATTATTTTCTAGGAAACACAGAACATGATGATCTTCAGCATTATTTGGTTGTGGAACAGGGATTGTAAAGCAATTGGATTTGCATGCCATTTGACCAAATGAAGACCAAGCTTCATGCAGCCACTTGCTTCCTCTTCTCCTTTTTTTTTCCTCCAAAAGTTTCGTTGGTTGTCTGCGCTGCATCACTTAGGACATCACTATCCATCTCCTATCACTGTATCTGAATCTATGCCTATCTGCTATACATTGACTAGAGGTATTTCCATACCGACGGCAAGATATGCTACTTTATTGGTTTTTTGAATGAATTACCGGATCAGGAGATGTTGACACTGTTAATATTGTCACTTAATTTCTGATTTAAAGGAATGCGTATGACTTTATTAGTCGTGGATGGCCAAATTCACTCACTTGAGTTCTAATGTACCCTATGCAGCACTTATGAGCACAACAGAGAGAAGAAGAATATGGCGGTTACTCAGTTTGAACCAGTTGAAGCTCGGCGATGCTTTCCATGTTGGGATGAGCCTGCATGCAAGGTTCTTATCTTTCCATTACATGAGTGGTTTGGTTTGTGTGTAACTGTCCTATTGATCTTCCCATGCTTATCATGGTGCTACAAACCTTCGAAGGAGGTGTCATTCTTTTCCTCAGATGATTGATACACCCTTAATAGTTCGGCTAGTTTGGTCTATATGAGGTTACCAATCTCTTTAATGATCTGACTTTATTTACTGTTTTGTACTTCGTGGAATGTAACTTTTTAGGTGGGCATCTATTGATGTTACACGACTTCACTTGACCATGATCAATGGTGTGACAGGCAACATTCAAAATTACTTTAGATGTGCCGTCTGATCTAGTAGCTCTCTCCAACATGCCAATTGTTGATGAAAAAGTGGAAGGGCACATTAAGACAGTTGTTTATCAAGAATCACCCATTATGTCAACATACTTGGTCGCAGTTGTCATTGGGTTTTTTGACTATGTCGAAGATCATACATCTGATGGTAAAATCACTGATTATTGCTTTGTTCTCATAAGAAATTCTGTTTATCTAGTGATTAGCGTGGAAAGCCTTGTGCACAAGGAAGGCCTTTCTCTCCCCCTTTTGTTATCGTCCAGTTGTTCTTATATCTGCTTCATTGCCTTTGCAGGAGTAAAGGTGCGGGTATACTGTCAAGTCGGGAAGCAAAATCAGGGAAAATTTGCCCTAAATGTGGCTGTCAAGACACTTGAATTATACCGAGAGTATGTCCTTATCAGATCTATATTGTCTGTTGGTTCCAGCCCGTCTAACTCTTAAGTAGTTTGCATTTGTCATTACTATAATACTCTGAGCACTTAATGATCATTTTCTGTAGTTGACTATCAGTAAATTGAATGAAATACAGATACTTTGCTGTGCCATACCTTCTTCCGAAACTGGATATGATTGCTATCCCAGATTTTGCTTATGGTGCCATGGAAAATTATGGTTTAGTTACTTATCGTGAAACAGCTCTACTCTATGATGAGCAGCACTCAGCAGCAGCTAACAAGCAGTTGGTAATATAAATTTTAATTTGCTGACTATATTTCAATACCTAATTTGGCTGTTCAAAGTTGGAAAGTTACGCGTGTGGTCACCAATTTGCATGTTTGATATTTTTGTCTGGCTTCTTTAAGGTCGCAATAGTTGTTACCCATGAACTGGCTCACCAGTGGTTCGGTAACCTTGTTACCATGGAGTGGTGGACTCATCTGTGGCTAAACGAGGGATTTGCTACTTGGGTAAGTGACCTTGCTTTGTGTATTCCATCATGCACGTTTCGTATGACATGTTTTTGGCTTAGGTGAGCTTTTTGGCTACCGATTGCCTTTTTCCTGAGTGGAAAGCATGGACTCAGTTCCTTCAACAATCTGTCGATGGGCTGAGACTGGATGAGCTTGCTGAGTCACATCCCATCGAGGTAAGCTAAAACTTCTTTTCCTTTTCTAAAGAAATCCTTGTGCAGTAAGTATTGAAGTTCTTGAATTGAAGAAACTTTTCCTCTTCAGGTGGAGATTAACCATGCTGGTGAGATCGATGAAATCTTCGATGCAATAAGCTATAGAAAGGGTGCATCTGTGATCCAGATGCTTCAGAGCTATCTTGGTGCTGAATGTTTTCAGGTAATTCTTTTACCTTTCAGCTTGTGATGATCTCTCAGTAACTGCCTGGAGAGTTCTTGTAAATGAAGTGAAATTTGTGGGTAGAATCAGAAAGTGAATGAACCGGCTAGAAGGCCTTTCTATAAGGAATATTGAGGAGTTCTCCAAGATAAAAGTGTATGGCCTTCTGCTATGTAATTCAATCAAGTGAATAAGTTAGTTCTCGACATGATGCTGAGGAAGACATCTGCACCTCAATTACTAGCAGTTTCACTGACTCGAGCAGAAACAATTTAGAGAAATTTCTGAACTTGATTTAATCAGTAGACCGGATATTGGACACTTAACTTGCACTGGATTGTGCTTAACTTTTTTGTGCTCAACTGATGAGACTATAAAATTGATATGGTACTTAAATCACTTGGAATTGACTTCTTTTTCTAGATATCATTGCCTAAACAAAGCCTTCATTTAGACGTAGTCTCAACTTAACCTTGGGTTCGAAATTTTCATGATACTTTATATAATTTACTCACTACTTAAGTGTCAGAGCACTGAAGTTTGCAAGTTACCGCTTACGGTAATGATATCCTTTGACAACTGGCTTTTACAGCCCCCCAATCCTCAAATGCACTATGGCTTGATAAGACTACCTTGCTTAGTCAATTTTTAGATGCTTTGATATTTAACTTCCAGGCTCGCAATGATTCTATTTGATTTATTTGGAATGTAACAGAATTCAATTGATGAGATTAAACTGTGTAAGTGCAATAAGAAAGATTCTACGACTAATCTATCATGTCTTCTGGTTGATTTGTTGAATTATGTGTTCACAAAATGAGCTCGCAAATTAAATCATCTATCTGAATTATCATTGATGTGAATGTTCTTCCGCCATGTTTTGCTTTGTATAGTACACTCCCGTTACAGACATTAATTGTATGGGATTTCCTCAAAGATTTAACACGAACATTTGTTTGTGAAAATAGAGATCACTAGCCTCGTACATAAGGAGGCATGCTTTCTCAAATGCAAAGACAGAGGACCTCTGGGCTGCCCTCGAGGAGGGATCAGGTGAACCCGTGAATGAGATAATGAATTCGTGGACCAAGCAGAAAGGATACCCTGTGGTTTCCGTCAAAATCAAAGATAACAAATTAGAGTTTGAACAGGTTCTAAAATGTTATATTTCTTTGAAGTTTTTTTTTGTCTCGTACATTACCAATCTTCATACAGCAAACCAGCTGCAAACTGACATGAATTTGATAATAAATGGCAGTCACAATTTTTGTTAAGCGGTTCCCATGGGGATGGACAGTGGATTGTGCCGATAATATATTGTTGTGGCTCCTATGATGAGTACCGAAATGTGCTGTTGGAAACAAAATCCACATCTATTGATTTAGAGGAAAGGGGAGCATGGATAAAAGTTAATGTGGACCAGACAGGTTTCTATAGGGTAAAGTACGACGAGGACCTTCAAGCCGAGCTAAGATATGCCATAGACAATAAGATGTTAACTGCAACAGACAGATTTGGTAACTTTGTTATTTCTTCCAATATTCGAACATCATCTGCCCACCCCCATTTTTTCAGCTCTCTTCTTAACCTAAAATTCAGGCTAACCGACTTGTAAAATGCTTGTAACAGGTATACTGGATGATTCCTTTGCTCTTTGTATGGCTCGCCAGCAGTCCTTGACTTCTTTGCTCACTTTAATGGCTGCTTACAGAGAAGAACTTGACTGTACTGTGTTATCGAATCTGATAAGTGTATGTTCAGCTATAGCTCTATTCTCACTCTATTGTGACTGAACTTGGATTGGGAGAGAATCTTACTATGGTTTTTCTTGAGATGATATATTTGAGACTGATTTTACTTCCTTCATTGGCAGATAAGTTACAAAATTGTGAGAATTGCTGCAGATGCTGACCCTGAATTGAAGAATTGCATTAAATTTTTTTTCATTGTTCTTCTGCAATACTCTTCAGAGTAAGTTCAGCTACTCTTATGCATCTAGCATAGCCTTGTTGGTAGAGTTTCGGATTTACATTTTGCAGCTTTTACATCATGATAATGATAAATAAAAAAGAAAGAGCTTCTTCGGCGAGGTAAATTAAGTTCATTTCAAGAAATTGAAAGAATATACCAATGTTTTACCCAGATGTCTATTTTATTTAAGATGGGTTCTCTTAAGTAAGAGTGTTGGCAGAATCTGCTGAACTTATGCTGAAACTTACTCATGATAATATTCTTTTCAGCCTTTACTTCTTGATGTATTAGCCGGGAAACCATCTTGATGATCTGTGTCAAATTTAATTTGTCTAGTTGTCTTTGAATGTTTAGTGAGAAGCCTGCTTAAGTGAAAAGTTTCAAGAAATACTTTATCTTTGATAGATTCTTAGTGAAGTTTTAGATTTTAGACTACCTAATGTTCTAAAGAAATCATTTTCTGTTAGAAGTTTTATGTCAAGTTGTGATTGTGAAAAAGAGGAGGTTGGTCATTAGCTTTTTTGTTGCATTTTCCTGGCAGGAAGCTTGGTTGGGAGGCCAAAGAAGGTGAGAGTCATTTAGATGCTATGTTGAGAGGACAAGTTTTATCTGCCTTGGCTGAGTTTGGAGATGAACCCACACTGAAGGAAGCAAGCAGGCGTTTTCATGCATTCTTAGATGACAGGAGCACTCCTCTTCTTCCTCCTGACATCCGAAAGGTAGTGCAATCTGATGCATTTTCTGTTGCTTTGCATTTCTTCATGTCCCACAGCATCTAAATGCATTCTTTAACCTGTTTTTACAGGCAGCCTATGTGGCCGTGATGCATACTGTGAATGCATCAAACCGATCAGGTTTTAAATCTTTGCTGAGAGTCTACAGGGAGACTGACTTGAGCCAGGAGAAAACTCGCATTTTAGGTAATTTAGATGTAATTTGGGCGAGTATTGCGGCTGTCTGATACTCACCTTGCTAAAGTCTCCCTTTTTTTCTTGTCTTTGCAGAGTCATTGGCCTCTTGTCCAGATCCAAATATCATCCTTGAAGTGCTCAACTTCACATTGTCTTCTGAGGTACTCTGGCTTGTGTACTAGTTGACATATTTAGTTCCTTGAAGTCTCCTTTACTCAGTTCGCCTTTTGCCTGATCAAAGAGGAAGAATCTAAAGTTTCACGCCATTGCTGTTGATTAGGTTCGCAGTCAAGATGCTATCTTTGCGCTTGCTGTTAGCTGGGAAGGACGCGAAACCGCTTGGAACTGGCTGAGGGTAATTCCACTAGTGCCAGCGGAACCTATTGACTTCTTATTATTCATTTTACTTAAACGAGCCAATGATGCTTTGCTCGGATTTGAGCTGATATAAGTCAGATTGCTTTCGGCTTATTGAAAATCCACAATTGAAACGAAGAGCATTTGTAACGTCTTCTAATCTTTTTGCAGCTGCTTCTGGTTTTTCAACAGTTTTTGCTTGTGCCAAATAACATTTGATGCTTTCTGCCTTATCTAATGTGGCATTCTTCTCTTATAAATCAATCATTGATTGCAGGAAAATTGGGAACACATTGCAAAAACATGGGGTTCTGGGAGTCTCATCAGACGGTTTGTCAGTTCAATCGTCTCCCCGGTATGTCATCCCATCACCTGCGCGCCCTTGTGTGTTCGTGCGGGTTCAAATGTCTTAAAAAGGGTAAAAGCTAACAAATAGTTCACTCTATACTCATGGCAAAGGTCGCGTGCTTTCTAGGACTGAATGTCAATGTTCTTTGATACGGTATTTTGCCTTCTGTATGTTGTTACGCAACGACCACGGTCAATTCCTTGAGTTCCCTTGCTTTTTCATCATCTGTCTAGCTTGCATCATTTGAGAAAGCCAGGGAAGTGGAGGACTTCTTTGCGACCCGCTTGAAGCCTTCCATTGCAAGAACACTGAAGCAGAGCATCGAGCGGGTGAACATCAATGCGCATTGGGTTCAAAGCATTCAGAACGAAGAACATATTGCTGAGACAGTGGAGGAACTGTCATACCAGAAGAACTAAGATTCTCTCTTTTTTATGGTTTGACGCTTAATGGTTTGTGAGCAAAACATGTTAAGTGATATTTCATCCCTGTCTGTGCTGAACTTACCTCCATAATTGCGAATGTAATAAACAGGCTCATGCTTCGAGTGTCGTAGTGTTCAATCCATTCTGCCACTGCCCCTAAAGCGCAAAATTTGCCACTCTCCAACGTACATTTTCTAGAGGAATGAGCAAAATCTATTAAGTCCAGCTGAGCCCAGTGCTTCTCTTTTCCCTTTGATTAGCCAGTCATGAATGGCTAATGAAACTATCATTGCCCAAATCCATTAATACAACAGCCTATGAGTACTCTCTTATAGCTTGCACTGCAAGAAAACTCTATTGCAGATGAGCACTGCTAAAACATCGAAGAAATTAACTAGTACAGCTTAATTTCAAGCTAAAAGTCTGGCATTGTGAACACAGAAGAGAGTGAAAACTCGGGGAAGAGGCATCCACCAATTTTAAGCTATTTCTCAGCATCAGAATTGCTCTTTCAATTCATGTACCATGCATTACTAACATAACACAAAATCCTTGTTGAACCCTCTAGATCTACCCAACTACGATGAATTTAATTGCTCGCAATGTCAAAGCAGCGAGGTCATCACGATTTCAGTCACTACAACCAATATTAGCTGCCATGTACAGAAGCCAGTAATAGGCAGTGAGTAACAAGGGAGCATGTTCCCACAGTACATTAAGAACAATACTCTCGTAAATCGTAGAGCCCAGGGGTAAAAACATAGGGGCTAATCTTATCCGACCTTACGCAGCTTTATATACTAAAGTCAAAGAACAAGAATCAATATTAAGAAGCCGGTATACGAATCATGTCTTGCTCTTGAACTTCCTTTGAGCTTTCAAATCTACAACGATCACTGTGATGTTGTCCTTGCTTCCTTTTTGGAGAGCACATTTGGAGAGGTACTCAGCTGCCGCTTGAGCTGCTGGGTCTGCCACCTCACCCCTATTGGGAAGATGCATGACCCCATTCTTCTTGTGCCATAGAAGTAATCTCTTTCGAGCCAAATCACATACCTCCTCATTTGTCATCACATCCCATAAACCATCACTCGCCAAAACAAGGCATTCATCTTCCCTTGTTCGGGGAACAAACATCACTTCTGGTTCTGGGATGATCCAAGGTTTCAGGTATCTATCACCTACAGTCCAAAAATATAACCGCACTCAGCAATCAATCAGGTAGCACACATATCTGCGCAACTTGGACATCTCATATCTACATCTCACCACTAGGTTGTGTCAATTCATAGTCATTTTATGACCTTAGGTCAAGTTCTAGTTTTTAAGAATCCCAAATAAATATGAAATTTCATATTTCGGAGTAGAAACATTGAGCACAAATGATCATCCAAATGGAACTCCCGACCAAAGAGCATGTGAAAATCAATTTATAGCTGGAAAGGAAGCCAATAAACTCCCTCAAGACATTGACAGAAACATACAACTCCACCGAAGAGAATGTTAAGAAAATTTGTAGAATCGAGATGCTCATTAACAGAGCGGAGTCAGAACAAAGTCAATACTAAAGAATGAGGACAATTTCTAGCAGGCCTTGTCTTCGCAAGATGAGTTTAGAAACAGAATAACAAGACCAAGACAAAACAAAGTTTGGGGTCACAGGTAAACAGTAGACACTTAGTATAACATAAGCTCATATACTTTGATGGACCTTTGATATAGCACTGGATGGTTTCTACTTTCAACATTCAACACAGAAAGGGTCCTAACTTAAACAGGTAAAGAAGGAGAGACTGGATCAAAGATAGAGATTATCATCACGAGAACTCTAACTTACTGCCAGCAAGTAAAAGGACATTTTGCTAGGGTAGGTCACATTTATTTTCCTAACTAAACAAGCTGAGTACAGCCATTAGATCCATATTGATACGCAGACTTCCTCCGCAGATAAGCTCTTCAACATCATGATCATGATAAGAGAAAAAAGTCCGCAATTCAAGTCCCATCTTAAAGTGGGAGACTAAGGGAAAGGGGAAAGATCAGATAGACAAATCAAGCCCTTTTTGAAAGGTAAATGTAATATCAAAAAGAGGCTATGAAAATGTTGCTTACCAATAGACCTCGACATTGCCAGGACACCAAAGACGCGATGACCATTCCATTGGATCACCTTTCCTCCGGCTGCCTCAATCCTAGCATATTCATCTTCGCGATTTGGCTGCCAAAGCATGATTAACCAAAATGAAATTTTAAAGAAACTAACACGCTTTGATCATGTAGATGCTCAGCAGGAGGTTTCTACCTTATGATCCACTGAAAGTGCAATGGGTTCTTTTCCACGATAAAGAACTGCTCTGGAATCTCCACAATTTGCCACAACAATATGTGATGAACATATCATGGCAACAACAGCAGTAGAGCCAACTGTCTCCGGGGCAACAGGTTCAGCGCTGGCTTTGCCACTGACTTCTGCATCGACCTTGACAAAGCAATTTGTAAATGCCTTCCTCCATAATTCTTGGCAACCGTCCATCAAATTGCAATTAGTTAAGTGATCCCTGACATCCTCTATTTCCTCAGCCAATGCTGAATGAACACGCTCTCGACAGTAATTTGCAACCTAAAAATAAACAAAACAACTCAATAAGCAATTAACATTGTAGAGGCACAATTTTTCTTTACTATAAGTTGCTTGCTCCAAAAAAAAAAAAACTCCAAAACAGACAACCTGGAAAGAAAAAGGTAGATTAATCATGACTAAAAGATGGAAAACCTTGGCTAAAAATTATTCAGATAAAACATAAAAATGAAGTACCTGCAAACCTCCATGTCCATCATAGACTCCGAAAAAATGAGCAGTCTGCTGACTCACATAATCACTGATGCCATCAAGGGCTGGACCACCAATTAGCATCTGGATAGGAATCTTTAGAAACTGAGGCACAATTGCAGCTGCATCTTCCATCTCAGGTCTTCTGCCGCATAGCGAAGTGTATCCCCAAAGGGGCACATATTCCACCTCAAAAACACTTCGGCCAACAGTCGCATTCGCTTGTTTGCCTAGGGGCAACTGAACTACAACAGTGGAAGATTGGGAACTCAAACTGTTCCTGATATCTTCCTCGAGGCTCACTGCAACAGAGAGAGGTCCATTGGTCATCTCTCTCTCAACATTCACCTCCTCCACTTCAGGTGCCTTGGCAAGAATTTCAACACTGCAAACACTCTTCTCAACATCCAAGCACCTAGGTGTTTCTATTTCTGAATTAGCATCAACAATTAGGAAATCCTCTGCACATAAGCTACTAGTCTCACTTGTCACTGAAAGAGAACATGAGCTATCAAGGAATCGATCACCCTCCAATGATAAGGAATCATCTTCACTTTCTGGGGCTATCACATCGCCAGTAGCAATCCAGTCGGTTTTGTCATCAGTCATCATATCCAGCAAAGGAATTTTGTTACTTTTTTCCTCTCTCGGAACTGACACTGCTACAATCCTAACCTCATTATCCAAATCACCGCAGCTAGAGTCATCTTCTTCACCAGAAACCACCTCTGTTGTATCCTTCATCACAGAATCGGATAGTGAATCCGAAGTATTTGCCATCAAATTTAACCTTGACATATCCATGTGGCTTACCCTTCCTGTATGACCAGAGCCTGAATTATCTACTCTAAATAGCACCAAATCCGCCAAAGACATCTCCTACGTCAAAATCCTTCGCCTGTCCGAAGAGAAAGCCTCCCTCAAACCCCTCAGCAAGCAAACAACCTTCCATTTTTCAACTAAACCATCAACTTCATCACTCTCTAAGAAATATTCAGAAAGATAATTTGCACTATTCAATTGTCCATTTTCCATGCCCAAGTGCCAACACCAGAGAAGAAGCTACTTCATGCTTGCCGACATTGAAGTTGGTGAAAAGTGTTGATAAATGCAAAAGGGTGAGTATAATCTGACCCTGTAGAGAATTTAAACCAGACAGGTACGGTAGACCTCTAATAAAGCCTTATCAACTTCCCCTTCTCTGGAGTCTTCTTTATCCACATCCATCAACTACAATGAAAGCGAAATAACCAGAAAAGAAAGGACGGTTTTAAATCCTCAAAACAAGGATTGCAAAACAAAACCCGATAATTGAAACCAACCCCTTATCTCCTAACAAAAGAAAGAGAAAGTGAAAGGGTCATGAGAAAGTGAACCAAGAAAAGGGTAGAAGCCCCAAGAATCACAGGGAAACCCTAAAAAGAGATCACCCTTTTCCCCTTACTACTAGAGTTCCCTGGATCTGAGGCAACCCACTTCAACCTATTGCAAACTGACACACTCTCTCTCTCTCTCTCTCTGACGTCTCTATTCTGTCTCTCGCATATGTATCACAATTAAACAAGAAAGGCAACTTGTAGGAAAGGCAAAGAAGGCTTGCTACCAAATTTCTTCAACTGTAAAAAGCACCTCCTCCCTCATTCTCTCTCTACACCTCCTGCATAGACTTCCAAAATCTGAAATCTTAGAGCCAGAAGCTTTCAGCAAAAACCACGCAACCAGGCTTGAACGTTGCCAAGAATCACAATATAACAGCTCAAATATGATCACAACAGTTAAAGAACTCAACTTTCACTCCTCTCTTTTCTTTTCTCGAGAACTGAAAGAGAGAAAACCACTAAGGAACTGAAGCAGCAGAGGGTGAAATAATAAAGGGGGATATTAAACTGGAGAAAAAGAGGAGACCCAGGAGAGAGAGAGAGAGTGCGTGTGTCTAGAGAGAGAGATGTTACACGTGTCAGATCTGGAAGAGCATGTTAAAGCATCTCCACCCATTTTCAACCCATTTTGCTTTTTCTTTCTCCAATCCGAAGTCTGTCTCTCTCTGTCCATTTCCGTCCATTGCCTTGCTTAAAGGGACCTTCTTTGCTTTTTGTGGGCACACAAGCTAAGAAGTGAAACATTGTTCCCTCTGCTAGGTTTTGCCCATTATTGTGACACTAAAAGAGTTCTTTTGGAAAATGTGAAAAAAATCCCGAAGCATCTTTTCTTTTCATTTGGAATTGTTCACTTCTATTACTTCTCCCCTCTGTGGGCAAGTCAAATCCATTGGGGGTTTTCTTTTTTCTCCAGTATGATCTAACAAACGAGGGATGGTTCTCTTTCTCTAAAAGAATGAGTTTTAATTCTCAATTGCTAAGCAAAAGGGGTCTAAGCCCCTGCATGCAATCTAATCGTCCTAACCGAAAACCTCATTGATTTCGTTGTTAGAGTCTTACGAGGTCATGCACAACATTCTTCTATATGTATTTAAGTTCTAAGTCGGGTAGACATTTTCGTAATCTGAAAAATATTATATAAAATATAATTCAAATCTTGATCAATCGTCTCTTTATTACTTTCCGATTCGCATCCTGATGAAATTTTTTGCATTATCTTCATGCCCATTGTTTTATCATGTATAGTCTAAGACAAAATATTCTTATTCCAAGCTTCTTCAGCCACTGACCCCTAAAGAAAAAAATCTTTACGACTCCACTCCACAAAAGGAGGAGTCAATAGTTATTATTGCTGTTGTTATTACTACTGGCCATTTTACCTTTCTCATCGTCGTTTGTAAAATCATATAATTCCCCCATCACATGCACCCAAATGATATGAACTCAAAGAAAAAAAAAAATCACAAGGCGTGTGCCCATCGCTGGTGAGCACATGTTGCCCAAGCAAAGCAGCCGGCAATGAGATAAGCTTTATCACCGGTCAAAATCACCTTTAAAAGGGGTGATTAGAACAATTTCTTGGTAACTCCTTTTGGAAAGCAAGCTTTTTTGTCTGTTTTATCAAACGGGAAGATGGAAACAAGAGGAATTCGGTGGGTCGAAGGAAAAAGGTCTTTTGTCTTTTTCCAGAAGTAAATTAGAAAAATGAAAGGAGCTGATTGGGGAGGGAGAGGGGGGGCGGCATGGGCTCCCCCTCGTGACGACGCCTTGCGGTGAAAAAGAAAGAAATTTTTTGATGTAATTGTCAAATCTTTCTGAGAAATTTAGACAACTGCTTTCTTTTGCCTTGGGCTTGTATTCTTTTGGGTGCTGAGAGAGACTTGGGTTTGGTTCTTGATTAACTCCAGTGAAAGTCAAAACCTTACCTAATTTGGGATGTCTTTCTGGGCATAATTGCAAAAGATGGGCTTCCAAACGGGGTAATTGATTGGATTTGTCGGGGCAAAAGGGCAAAAGATGAAAAGGATAACGAACTCGAGTGAAGTCGATGATTAGACCTAAGTAACATAAATATAAGATGATTTGCTAGGAAGTACTTGTTTGTTGCATGAGATCGTACTGCGCTTTAGGTGAGTTTCGAGATGGGTCTATCACTAGATTTTCTTCTGACTTAGCCGTTTTCCTAGTTTTATAAAATAAAGGGTGCATCTAATTTTCCATGTTCTGGTGAACTTCATCCTTCTTTTTTGGTCAAAGCTTGACACCAATTCTTGTATAACAGCTGAGGTGCTCTCCTAGAGATTCAAGAGGACTTGAGATCACAAGGTCTTTTGTTTTGCCTTCTTTAAAATAAAAGCGTTTCTATCATCATATGGTGATAATGATACCTAATACCGAACCAATCCTATATGTAACTCTAGATTCAAATATATAAAATTCATATTGAAATGAGTTGCGTCACAAATAAGTTGAAAAAAGCTCAAAAGAACAGAGTAGAAGCTAGCTGAGTAGATCAAAGTCAGCAAACATTAAGTTATTTAGGATTAATCATTTCAAGGGCGACAGCTTTTTTTAAAAAAAATTTGAAGGAAAAGTACTTAAATAGCGAAATGATAATAAATTGGTATGAAAATTGAAATAGTATGTATACGTATGCACGTATGTATGTATATTGATATTTTGGTCCAGACTTGTCATTTTCACAGAAAGATTTGCCAGATTTACAGGGGCCCATGAAGTAAGAAAGTATGGCGAAAACTCTCGAATTTTCTCTTTGCTGAATACAAATTTAAAAAGTCAGATTCACGTTCTGGAAAATGGCCAATGGCACGCAAGACTTTGATACCACAGACTGCACCTTTGTTTCCAAGAGGGTAGTCAGAAGTCATTCTCTTTCCTTCGGACTGCCAACCTGGTTCTTTAATTGAGCTTCACGTGCTGGGGAAGGACAAATATAAATTAAATTAAATGAATTTTTCCTTGAGTTGGGACCAACCATGCATCCTCATCCTTCCTCCACTTCTAAAGGATTCCATCAATCTACATATCTAACAAGATAATGTCAAAACAGCCCTTGGTGAAGTCAAGATGATTCAGCCTTAGCTCAGCATCTAGAAACTGAACAAGACAAGAAGATGCCGATGCCCGGCTTCGAAAGGCTCGTTCCATGCCATGATTAGGGGATTTAAAAGAAAATTACATGCGATCGACCCGACCTCTATCGGGCCAATCACCAGTCGCATGTCTACTAAACAGCAGGGTAAGAAGATTAGGGGACGAAGCCAGCCCAGACAACATTGGAGAAAATTTAAGAGCATTGATGCTTCCAACAACTTCAAACGTTCAAAAAGAAGGGCAAGACTCAATAGGTAAGTTCATGATTAGTAGTGAAGTATCAGCAACTGCCACTAGAGAAGGCAAGTGCGTCACTATACCAACCTGGGCAGTCAGCACATGTTTGATCACCATCACTGTTCTAGAATGAATATACAAACTCTAATGAAAACCTCCTTAGTGCCCACCGGTTCATCTACCACAACTAAAAGAGGTGAAGGCGACGGCAGCACGGAGAAAATCACCATCTTGCTGGTTCATGGTAACATGGCATCGCCCGATGCTTCCAGCATTTGCACCTCCGCCTCGTCGGTGCTCACCTTGGAACCATGTGAAGCCCTAGGATCACCTACATGCAACAGACAAGAGGTCAATAATCAATGAAGGGAAATAGAAATCACGGCATTCGATAAAGAAACCCATTTAAGGAGGGGTTATAAATAGTAAGAAACATGACTGATAAAACATCCGATGATGTTATTTCCGAGACATACAGGGAGTGTACTAGTAGAGTGCAAACATCCTTCAATGATGTGTATAACCAATCAAAGCATCAGCTCACGGAACAGTGGTGTAGACATCCATGTGTAAAATTAAAATACACCTAATGAATGACCATACTTCTTCCTTACTTGACGAGAGTAAACAAATTATGTTTGCCACATTTAGCCTCACTGACATTCCTCCAGTATTATACCAAAAGTTAAATGCATGCCGTTGGATGCAATGAAATGGAAAAATGGTACATGTTTGTGCTTTCCCTTCCTCAGTTCACACTAACACCTCAAACTTGCAGCTGTCTATGAAGCACTCGGAATAAATCAAAATCTGCAATCATTAGCTCCATCGCCTTAAAGACCAATAACAGCTGACCTTCTCAAGCCTGGCAAATCGTTATGTCGGTTTCATGAACAACTTTTTTTTTTTTTTGGTTGGTTTTACTCTGTCTACTCTCTCACTCTCAGACTTTTGCCCTACCTCCTTGTAGTGCATGAGAGTCAAAATCCATACTTGAAACTAAATCGTCTTCACCTTAATCCCCTCCGAGAAGATGGGGATTCAAACCCCTCACCTCCCCATGTGAAAAGGATGGCCACTGAAGCAAACCCCAGTAGTTTTCAAGAACAACTTGACTATTGGCAATTTGACCCAAAAAAAAAAAAAAAATTATTGGCACAAATAGTTGCACAACAGCATGAGTTATAGTAGTTGTTCCTTTTCTATTCTCTAAGCTTCTCCCAAACAACAAAAGGGGTAACCTCTCAAAACCTTACTTAGCTTTTTTCTTTTGCCTAAGGCAACTCAACAGAAAGCTGATATGATATCCAAATCAGATCCTATAGTTTGGAAGTATTTTTTGGAACGATGCCCTAATCTCCCAAGTTGAGCTTCTTGATGATCTTCTGCTGAGCTATATATTAAGCTGCCGCTAGGATGAAACACGAAATTGCATTCTTATTTTCACTTTAAGATGTCATATTTTAGCAATGCCTTATTTAAACCGTGTTCTAAATGTTATCCGCAACTGAAAGAACTGACTTACCTACTATAGAAAGAATAGCCCATCCCATATCTCAGTATACACTCTAAACCAACAAAACAACGTTACCAAATACTTCTCATTATTCCTCATGATTTTTGCCTCTTATTCCATCTACTCTATTGAATCTTTGGACATTGTTGGCAAGCTACTAACGATAGGGAGATGCTCCTGTTTATTTAGGATAGATTATCACATTTGTATCTGGCTATGATCCACCTGATAGGCTACTGAATGTGAATACAAATCAAAGCAAACATGAAACATGAACTAAGAACCAAGAATGCATACCAAAAGCACGACGCAACCCTTTCACGGCATCAAAGTTCTTGTATGTATAGCCAACGAAGCTTAGATCTTTGGGTGTCAAAAGCAGCTGGAATTCATGAAAGACAAGTTCAAAAGAGAATTTAGGAGATGGATATAACTTCAGGCAAGACAACAGAGGGTCATGAAAATAACACAAAAGGTGTTTGTTTAAGCAATCAAACCTTTCGGGAAGGTCCTGATCCAGTTCTCGAAGGTGTTGGAGGATCCAACTAATTCAACATCCAAAAAGCAAGTAATTATTGTAGAATATAATGACATAAAACAGATGTAGTGCAGAAATCTCTAATAATCAATAATAATGAAACTTGGAAAAGAAAATGCTGAAAACATGGAAGGAGTTTAGCAGTTTAGCAGCACTAATTAAATTAAGCAAAATACGGTCAAGTAATTCTACCAGTAGTCTTAAATTACCAGACAGGAGTTATCTAAGCTGAAAGTACTCTCGGTGACATTAAAACAAACAGTTCAGTCTTTACTTCGTCAAATTTCATGAAGTTCTGAGTGTCAAGCTCTCCATTGACCTCTGGTTTGAATGCTGCCTCCATTTCATAAAGTTTATCCCACTGGACGCAGCTGAACCAAGGATGAGCCTGGTACAATGAAACTTGCTCAGAGAGAGAGAGAGAAGAAACATAAATGACAACCAAAAGACTAATCGATTCAGATAATTACTTTGATTTGTTCTGCTCCTCCAGAACCTAGCCTATGCTCAGCATCACAAAGTAACCGACAAATGAGATCCTTTGCTGCAGGGGACAATCTTGCATCTTCAGGAAATTTCAATTGATTTCTCCAATTAACAATCTGACAACATTGGTGAAATGTAAGAAAGATCTGTCCCAGCATTCCCTCTTTTTCTTATTTGGGGGAGGGGCACCTCCTCACATTCCCTCCTTGATGTTCCATATAAGTGAATGTGAGCATTAGAAATTCATGATAGAGAAGGTTTTAGATGTCATGACTTGGTTATGAACAACTAATTACCTAATATTTCTCATCTGATCCTTCTTTTGCAAGGGAATAATGAAGGTTTAGATGTCATGACTTGGTTATGAACAACTAATTATCCTAATATTTCTCATCCAATCCTTCTTTTGCAAGGGAATAATGAAGGACTAGCAAATATCATACAAGTATATAAACGTCAGATAGACAGAGGATAGTAGCCCAGTATCACATGAAATTACCTTTCGGCATGTAGTTAGCGGGTCATCTGAGTAGAAAGGTGGATACCCAACAAGCATTTCATACATAATTGCTCCAAGTGACCACCTGAAACCCAAGAAAAATTAAATAAATAGGGTGCAGAAACACAAATGGAATGAGGAAGGATGCAATGAAACTCCACATTTGTCAAGAAACAATTAATCTGACTGGGAACATAATTAAGAGACAAGAAACCCTTGGCATGTGCAATTCATAATTTGGAATTTAATCTAATTACCTGGAAGTTAACGTATTGTGGAAGAACAAATGCAGATCTATAAGATTCAACTATTGTGACATGACAACAATACAAAGTCGAAATTCATGTCCTAATGAAACTTCAGTTTAAAAAAAGACCAGCAATGGATGAGCACAATACTTACCAGTCGCATTCCATGCCATATCCTTTCTTCAGTAGTACCTCTGGAGCAATATAGTCTGGTGTTCCAACTGTTGAGAAAGCCTTCAAAACAAGATGGAAAAAAGCATTAGAGTTTTCATGACAATTTTAATTAAAAGTTTAGACCAAACCTCTGTGTGTGCGCGAGTGTACATGTGTCCTCGGGAACACAGTAACTGCATTACTTCAATTGAATTAATTTGAAAAGCATGAATAATCAAGTTTGCGAGAAAACATTTCTGGTTCTTCCAAACAAAAGGAATCAGGAAAAAGAAAAGCAAGATGTTCTAAGAGAATGGTTAATTATTATTCATGTTCTTGAGGACCAGAATGGAAAAGCGTAACTCTAGGTGACTGGAACTTATTCTATCTTCGCCAATACATTCTGTAAACATAATATACAGGTCAATAATATGAACCTTACAACTGGTTTTCCCAGAACCATGATTCAACTTGCAATTGGTCAATGGTTCAGAAGAAACGCACACGTAAAAATGAAAGAAAAAGAAATAAGCTTTCAAAGTTGCATGCTGTCAAATTTTAAGGGGATATCCTTATATTTGAAAAATGAATATTCAAGTTAGTATCCATACCAAAGTCCTCCTGTTCATCTGCCAATGCTGAAGCTGTTCATGAGGGCTCCTCCAACTACTCCCATAGTTTGTACCAGTTGAACAATGATCAATATCCATTGGCTCTGCCAATTCTGCATCTTCCATCATCTTATTTTCATGAATTGCAGATAAAGTTGTACAATCGAGAGGCTTGCAAAGGCCAAAGTCAGAGAGCTTCATGTAACCATTTTTGTCGAGGAGAAGGTTGTCAGGTTTTATATCTCTAAAACAAAAGAACATGAACAAGTGAGAAAAGATAACTATTCAAACTCAAACCAGACAGCTCTCAACCTGTGGGAGTGCAATCCAATGTATAATGTTCTCCCTGTTTCTAACCTGTGCACGTAGTTATGTTTATGAATGGATTCTATTGCCAGAACACTTTGAGCTATGTAAAATCTGGCCACGTCTTCAGATAATGTGTCTTCCCTAATAAGCAAGGTCATCATATCTCCACCAGGCAGATATTCCATAATCAAATATAAGTACTCTGCATCCTGAAATGAGTAGTACAGTTTTACGATGAATTGGCTGGCAACTTCTGCCAGCAAGTTCCGCTCTGCTCTAACATGCTCCACCTACAATTATCATTATATCAGTACCTTTTTTTTTTAAAATTTTATCAGTATTTCACCAGTAAAAAACTTGAAGAAAGGAACCTCAGATAGACATGATAGAGTCACAAAGACAGTATGTTAAAAAAGGATGTCAAACCCAGAAAGATAGCTAAATAGGTGGCCAATCTTTTTTAAGAATCCGGTGCATAAGTTCCAGCATGGTCGTTTGATAAACTATTAATTGACTCATGCAAGATAAGTTAAAAGATCATTGGGTACGCAAACAATCAAAAGACAAATAATTTTAAATATATAAGGAGCTCAAAGAAAAAGTTTACTGGAATCTGTTCCCTAAATGTGAAAGCTTCATCTTGCAAGGAACATAATACAGTACCTCACATGCTCCTGAGTATGACCTATTTCCATATGACCCAGAATCATTCTTAATAGGCAATGGTCACTAGCTGGTCAGTGAGTCATGACATGTTACAAGAGCCATTGAATTTCATTGCATAAAGATCTAGCAGCTTATATATCTATCATGCAACTTAATCCAGTGGAAATTTACTTCAGGCTGCCTCAATATGCAGTAATACCTAAAAAAATCTGTCAATTTCGTGGGTGACATGTTGCAGCAAAGAAAAAGTGGCAAAAACGTGGTGGTGTCGTGAAGCTCCAAGGCCTAGTACATGAAATTGACATGTGCTTAACAAGTAATAAAACAACCGACAGTTTGATTCTAAGACACTCATTTGGAGGTAAGGCCACAGGTTAGTTTTAGCTAGTGACATGCAGATAAGACTTTATCAGCAATATTATTTAACATGTATAAACCGTATTTTACTTAAGTAGCTCATGCAAACTGATCATTAACAGTAGAACAGTAAGCCGTACCTTACTTACATCAACAGTTAAAATGTCTCATCTCACCTGCCCCCTCTTGAGCATTTCGGATTTCTTCAACTTCTTCATTGCATATATATTCCCAGACTTCTTCTCCCGACATAATCGCACCTGAAATCAAGAAAGTATGCGAAACATGGTTCAGCTCACGGTGCATGAGGAGATATTCAAAAAACGATAAAGACGCAGATAAACATTCATTGATCAACTTATCTTACCTCACCGAAAGCTCCCCTTCCAATTATTGTCAAAAGCTCAAAATCATCCACACATATTTTGTTCCTTTTGAGTCGCATATATTCTGTCTCTTTCCGCTCCAAATCTTTTATCAGATTGATCTGCACTTCCCTGGGAACATCTGAACAAGCTAATTTTCTTTCTAACACCCATCTCCTGCAATATAAGCATGGAAATTAGGCACTTCTTTTTATGCATCTTGAATCAGGATGCCACTAACATGTAACAATCACACTCATAGTTACACGGGTCAATCCCCCAAAGGAATACTTGACACTGACAACTGAAAATTGATGACGTTCGCTCAGGCATCACACCACGAACTCATGCCTAACAATGTAGAATTGGGGTCTTGTGCAAAGTAAGGAAAAAGGATAAGGATATAGACACTTTTATTATGATTATGAACATGATAAAAAAAAAGAATAGAAAAGAAGGTAGATATACAACTAGGAACTCAAATAGACCATTTTCTCTTCATCAAAAATCTTCTCAAAAGATGCCTCAATAAGCTGCACCAACACAAATAGTATGCTCTCCACTTCTACCCGACAGGTCCGGTAGCAGTGATGAAAAGCAGACTAAAATATTTGGCAAAATAAAATGATTAACCTGATAGCCATGATATCATCAGTAGAGAAAAAAATCAGTCTTTCTTCTGCTCATAAAAGATAGTAATTACTCATTCCAGGCATCTTGGCATACCCTAAACTAAACCAAATCGGTAAGAGCTTTAAAGATTGAACCATCAAGACAATTCATTTAAGCCCAAATCACAAGATTGAAGTTTCATACTACATGGCCTCCAAAATATCTAGTACTCACCCTACTACCTGGCCTCCAAAATATCTAGCACTCACCCTGGGCTTTCTCCACTTACCTACATTTTCTCAACAACCAGACAGATCATAACTAAAACAATGAACCAAAGAAACTGAATCTAATACCGTCAACTGTTTTGCAAGTTTAAGACAGACTGTACACTCGGCGGTGTACATGTACTCTCTCCGCAGCAAAATCATAATCCAAAATTTTCAGCTTTTCCAGCTACCCTCGTTTCTTTTATGCATTTTACCAGCAACCAAACAGAGCATTAACCAAAAAAAAAAACGAACCGATGAACCATCACCCTTGTCTCTCCCCTTTTTCGAGCGTTACCTTTCTTTTCGCTCTTGAATGTTCTTCATCTGGGTCCTGTAATGGTTCTCTATGTACTGCTTCGCTGCGGCCACCTTCTCCATGGTCAAGCTCGAGCCCAGAACTTCCTCTCCCCCATTCTCGCCCTCCTCCTCCACTATGTCTTCCATGATCTCCTTCTTCACAGGCATAAAAATCGTACCTTTCCGGCAAAAGTACAATTTTTACTAGATTTCACTCGTGCCCTTTCGCTGATGAGCTCTCAATTTGCCAAAAACCTCCCCACCCGCACCCTATATATGCTTTTTTAGCTTTTTATGGTCTGACAGGAGCTCTACCTCCTCTCTCTCTCTCTTTCTCTCTGTGTAAAGTGTGACCACTTTCCTGTTGCTTCAAAAGGAAAGGGATGAATAGCCTCACAGTAGATTCTTAAGTGTATATCTTAATTGCAACAGCTCAAAGAGGGAGATGAATTGATGCAACAAGGGAGTAGGGATGGGGAATTAAAGAGCAAACCAAGATCCATCTCCAGGCCAACTCACACCTCTCTCTTTTCTTTGTTTTTTCCCCTTTTCTGCTGCTGATTTCCAACTCAGAATGTTGAGGCGCCCCTCCCCCCAGACATTATTTTATCTCCAGCGCCACCTTTTCTTTTTTTCTCTTTTTTCCCCCTACATTTTTAAATAGTGCCTAAACGTTGTTTATTGTCTCCTGAAAAAGTGGGGAGAAAAAAAAAAGAGAAAAAAGGGAAAAAAAACAGAGCATGACTTGTCAGTGTCTGGCATCCTCTCATATGCTTTGAGACGACTCAAATTTGACCCTCAATCCACCGCAAACTGAACTGGCAATTTTTTGCAATCAGAAACCTTTTTGAGGGCGATGCTTTCTAGATTTTCTTTTTCTTGTCCCCAGACACGAACATTCAGTTTATAATAATAGTGACTGAGATACATATAATTCGCGCTAAATAGTATAATATCTAAAACACTCAAACGCGACAATACTTGTCTTCAAATTACAAATATATATCTGTTTGCTTGCTAAGGGTAGGCATTAATCACAAAACCCCAATTTTATTAGGATTTTATTGGAGAGTATAGAATAGTGTTGTCATTTTTGTGGAATGGTTAATCAATATTTAAAAAGGCAAAGATTATTTTATTAAGTATGAGAAAGATATTTAGATGTTATCATACCTGAAAATTTCAAGACCATTTGGTTCAGCCCATCAAAAGTTAAAGGTATTTCTTGAATTTCACTTTTTCGTCATAATAAGATACTTATTTTTCAAAAGAAATTGCGAGGAATAAAGAAGGGTTTATTAACATTAAACAATTTCAATAATTTTATTATGTTCGGTAACTTGGAAAAGCTAAATGATGCAATCGAAAAAGTTAAAACGGAGAAAAAGAAAAACTCTCACCCCATTCTTGACAAGTTTGCTAACTTGTATACGATGTGTCAATTGCACATTGGATGCTTAAATGAGCTAATCATTCATACCACAAGTCTCACTTATTTCCACACTCAATTAAAAAAAATTAAAAATTAGTAAGATTTTTTTTTGGTATATCTTAACATTTCTTAAAAAAGAAAAAAAAGAAAAAGGGAAATATCTTAATTTTCGGATGGGGTGTCTTTCTTGCTTTGTAGTTGCTGCTTATATTTCATTAATCAACTAGAGATTGGTTGCCCTATGATTGTCCCACTTTTGGCCCCCACAAAAAGGAAAATAGATAAATGAAAGAAAGAGAGAGAGAAAGAGGGGCGGGGTGTCGGCGATTGGGTTCACGCGCGGTTAGGTGTTGGGCCTTTTTTGGGGGAAGGAGGAGGAGTCACAGTCGGGATCACGAACTTTCACCCTATTCTTAGTACCCGGATGCGACGTGTCGATCCCTGTTGTACTGGCCTTCCCTCCCTTCCCTCTCCCCCCACGCGCCAATCCCTGGCGTTTGATTCTCAAATTCCACCCGTTTCTTTATCCGGGAGCCGCATTTTCGGCCCAGTGCCTTTTCGGCAAATGCAAATACCATTTAATAAATAAAATAAAATAAAAAGTTAGATAGCTCAGGAAGATGCAATTGCGATTTCCAAAGAGTTTTGGGCCGAGGCTGGTTGAGCGGTATTTTGACTTTTGAGCATTTTTCTCTAAATGTATATAGAAAAATTTTTTTTTCCTTCCAATTTTGCCATCGCTATACTTTCATAATAATGGAAATGTCCTCATGAACTCTAACGTTGTGGACAAAAGCCTCAAGTACTAGCAAGTGGCTAACAAGGCTGGCTAGGGCTAGATTAGGCCGCCGGCAGCCCACTTTTACTCGCCAATGTCTTGAGTTCCGTCAACAAAGGTTTGAATTTAAAAAAAAAAAAAAAAAAAAAAAAATGCTTTATAATTTTTTTTTTTTTTCAAAAAGTATTTTAGTCAAAATTATTTTCTAATGTCTTTTTAAATTATATTTTACCAAACATTATTTGCATTTTGAAAAAATATTTTTACATAAAATCATTTACATTTTCTCAAAGGCTTTCCCCGAAAGTGTTTCCAAAGGCAAGAATATTCTCAAGACGGAGAATAGTGAACTATATGTTCATGTATTTGAATGCATACAATAAAAAGAGAATCCGTCGCTTCATGTCCATATCGGAGGGCCCGATCGGCTTTTAAATTCGAAGCTCGGCCTAGTCGGAATGAATCCGGGAGAGGGGAGGGTGGAATTCCATAGCTTATTGAGTTTGCTTTTATGTACCGTGGGTCACCTGCGCTTGAGGCGTTGCACTTTGCAATCAAAGTCATGAGGCCCCTTCTTTTCCAGTGGGGAATGTTGCGCAAGTAAAATTAATTGATTCCCCAACAAGATTTGCTTTGCTTGTCCAATCAATGGCACGCACACCATCCACATGGTGCTAAATGAGGGGGGCAAATGTCCATTAGCTTCGCATGGGGGACCCATGATCTAAGATATCTATCATGTAACATGATTCTAAGTGCCAATTGATTATTGATTTGAACCCCTCAATTGCATCACGCACCTATTATTGACATCTTTTCGTCAGTTGAAAATGCACGTTTCATCCAATGGGGTGCAAATCGATCGTCCCCTATTATAGTCTTTTCAGATGTCTACAAGCACGAGATAACGACATGACGCTCTTATTTGTACAAGAAAAAAGTGTCAAATCTAATGCCCCCTTCTCTCTTCATCCCTTTGCCCGAAACCATGCACTGTTGCAACCTCAGTTTCTTGCTGTCGCCTCACCATTGCAGTCGTGCCCAAAAAGTGGGTTTCATTCCCCTACTTTCATCCTTGCTATCTTGTCTCTTCATATTTTCTCCTCTCTTTCCAAAATTTTTCTATTTTAAGCTCGTCACTATTGGTTGAGCTTGGTATCTCGTCAAGCTCTACCTTGGGTAACGACAACGCTGCTCCAAGTCTAGCAACGGTGGCTCGTCCATGGCTTCGAGTCTCGAGGATGAGGTCAAGATTTTGCCAATGATGGACTACTCGTTGAGATGAGAAATAGTTGTGAGCTCAAAAGAAAAACAAATAATAGATAGGAATACTGCAAATAGAGCCATTGCAACACCCATCAAAGGAGTAATTCCCCATCTAGGAGCTACTTTACCATATTTTGAATTCAATGGTTTCAATAAATCCCCTACAATAGTTGGTCTTGGTCTAGATTTAAAACTACCCTCAATGGTTTGCATAGCCATAAATCTTATTTTGTATTCATTGAGATCTGTTGACTTTGTATATGGCTTCAAGTCTCAAGGATGAGGTCGAGATTTTGCAAATGATGGACTAGTCATTGATATGAGAAATAACTGTGAGCTCAAAAGGAAAAAAGAAAAAGAAAGAAAGGCAAGGAACTGAACTATAAGGACCCAGGGCTACCATTATGTAATATTGTCTATTTTGAGTCGAGACCCGCACTTTAGAACGTGTTACATAGAGTTGAGAATCCAAGCTTTATAAACTAGCCCAAAACTCTCCCATAAGTGATATAGGGATATGAGACATGTCATCCTCCTTACGCACATCCAAAGATCGAGACGTGGACGCATTGTCATCTCTTCTTCCTGCGTACCATCGCTTGGGTTATCACATTCTCCCCATTCGAGCACAGCATCCTCATTATAGCCCCACACGTTATGGGAGTCGATTATGATACCATTTGTAAGGACTCAAAACTATCATTGTGTAATATTATCTATTTTGGATTAAGGCCCACCTAGCTTTAAAATGTGTTACACGAAGTAGAAAACTCAAATCTTATAAATTGGCCCAGACGCCCCCCCTAAGCAATGTGAGATAAGAGACATATCCTCCTCCTTGCACACATCTAAGAACAGAGGCGTGAACACACTGCCATCCCTTCTCCCTACACATCGTCACCTAGGCTGTCACACGAACTCAACTTGAATGCATCAGGAGACATAGCAAATAAAAAGCTAATGGAGGGCGATTAAATGGCTTGGACACACAGTGATCTGTCATTTTGTTTGTGGTAGCAGATCCATTGATGGCAATTGTTAGAGGAGGTGCAAAGGTTGGGCTTGAAATTGGCTAGGTGGGATTTGATTTGAGTATTATGCGTATTAAAATTGAGTGAACACATATGACGATTTCAAAACGGAGACAATTGAAAACAGAGAAAATAGATCCATGATATGACAACAGAATATGTGTCATCTATTCAAATCCAATACACTTTGTTTTTCGATCTTTTTGCCAATTGAAAGTGCATTGCCTGTATTATCTATCCATATTAACATGTAATTATTCTCCAATAGAGTGAAATTCTTTTGATAATCTAATCATATCGAGACAATAATTAGTACATATTTTATCCCCACCACACAATTGCATCAACCCATTTTCTTCTTCTCAACAAATGTCGCAATTACAAGAATTGGCTATAGATACACATCTAATAACTTCTCACATGTCAGTCATTTTGAAGAGTTAGTAAAGTGCGAAAAATCTTTTATCAATCTCTCCAATTAATAATTCATTTCCGTGGTTATGTCTATCATTTTATAGACCGGTGAATAAGGAGAAATCCACAACAAACAATGTAGTTTAGCAAGAACAATTTAATTATCGAGTCTCATTAAAATCTACATATTGTAAATATTTTCAATAATTAATTTTCTTTACATATATTCATTTAATAATAATATCTTTGTCCTCTCCAGAAAATCTAAAATGGACATCCATCGTGGCCGGGCGTCGAAGACGAGGACAAAAAACCAAAAGAAAGCCGCGGGACCCACTCGCCCCTCCCGCTTCACTAAATTTCATGCGACACGTTGTGGGCCCCAAAGTGCATGGTCGGTTGGAAGCTACATGGGTGCCCTCTCTAATTTAATTCTCTGTCTTCTGACACTCTTGCTGTGTTTCTTTTCTTTTTTTCTTTTTTTCTTCTGTTTTTTCCCTCATGCAACCCAAAAAAAAAAAAAAAAAGAGAGATAAAATTAAATTGGGAAAAAAATGGCCATCCAATTCCCAATATCAATAAATAACACGGGCTAACATTTTTCCTTTATTTTAAAGGAAATACGACACGAGGCAGTTTATAATTATATAGTGTGGTTTGGTTTCCTTTTTTATTTTAATTTTTTTTTTCGAGATCTGTTGTACTGCATGGACAAACTGTAATGTTACTCATTAAATATTACATGGATTTTCGACGAGCATGTGATATTTATGGTGCGACAGGGACCACGCCAGATTTTGATCAGTCCTTGGTCAAAATATTGATTAAAATTCATTTATATATATATATATATATATATATATGTTGAAGTAGTATTGTTAATCATCTTTGTCACTTCCATTTTTCTCTGAAGAAGGGAAGATTGACTTTTTTCTATTTCTATTTGCATAGTTTTTTTTTATTTTATGACATTGAGTGCTGATGTTGTTCACGAGATGTTTTTGATGACATTGAGGGCTGATGCTGTTCACAAGTCCCTTCGATGGTCGTAGAAAATATGTTATAATTGGACTCCAACATATTTCTTCATTTTTTATTAGGAATAAGTGCATACACTTATCACGAAAGTTCACTTGAGTTTAATACTTTTCAAAAGTACAATTATATCGTAAAATTTGTAACAAAAATGCAATCAAATTTTAAAACTTTTAAAAAAGTGCAATTAAATTCTAAAACTTGCCGTGAAAGTGAAATCAAGTTCTAAAATTTAAAAAAAATACTTTCAAAGGAAGGATTTGATTTGATCAATATGACAAGTTTTAAGACTTAATCGTATTTTCTTAAATTTTTGGGACTTGATTACACATTTGTGATAATTTTTAAGATTAAATTACACTTTGTTGATAAATTTTGAGACTTTCAATGTACTTATCCATTTATAAAACGAATGAATGAAAAGATGCATCAATCAAATGGAATCATGCAAAAAGAAGATAATGGGTCAAAAGCCGAGTGGGTTGTGAACAACGTGGAATCAGCTTTGAGTATTTGATCCTATTGTAATTAGTAATAATGCAGAGAGACTTAGCATCAAAGTTTCCATTTTTTTTTTTTTTTTTGGCTTTTTATATGTTTTTTGTTTTTTATATTTTTGAGGGTTTTTGCACATTTCTTGGCGCTTCAGCTAAGGATAGAGTGCAATGTGGTTCAATCACCTGAAAATTTCCTGTTCTTTTAAAAACCCGAAGGCCTTGAAGAAAGTTAGTCATTGCAAATCAAGAAAGGTGGACCTCAAACTTGAAGGTGAAACTTTGGAAGCCAAAACCCTTCAAAAGGCACAATTCATTGAAGCTGAGAAAGCCAAAAGGTGGGTGTCGTACTGCAGGGAGAAAAAAGCATCACTCCAAGAATAGCCTGCCTTTCTTTCTCATGGCCAAAGCACACGAAAGATGGATTATGTTTGGAGAAAGGTATTTTCATGTTCGAAAATACTAAAACTACACTAGATTACCGCGACGTCTAAACTTTGTGGCAACTAAGAGGGCTCGTGACGATCTAGGGTTTTCAAATTTTCCTGCATGTTATGGTAACAAATTATTCTACAAACAGTTCATTGTAAGATGGATTTCAAAACAAAGTGAGACGACAATTTAAATGTATATTTATTCAACCAATCAAGATTTGACAAGTTATATTAAGTTCACGGTCTTGCTAATATCTTTTAAAGTGTCTACTATTTTCAAAAATGGAAAGGTTTTGGATCGAAGTCTTGGAAGAATCACATCCTTTACGTATGAAGAGTGCAAAGGCCAACGGATTCTCATGCTGGCTACTAAAAAGTTTGGACGATCCAACATGTAGCATGTGCCAAGTGAACCTCAGTTCAGTCCATCATGCATTATTCAAATCTCTACGTCTAATGTATTTCTCTATTCCAATATCAAGGAAACCCTCTTTAAATAAGTAAATTTCAAGCCCATAAAGCACCTCACAATCTCCCCGAACGACATGATACGCGAGCCAAGACTCTAGTGAGCAGTCCAAAAGTAGAAACACTCTGCATCCCGCGGCAGCAAACCCGTTGATTAATCGCTAAGCTAAGCAGCTCTTGGTATCTTTCTCCGGTGGCTTTCGGCTGAAGACTCATCTTTTTAACTTTGATAAAATGGAAACCGAGGATGTCCGCCGTGCGACAGCAGAGCCTGCTCCGATCCTTCCATGAGTTTTCGAGACTCGACAGAGCATAAAGCGATGCAATTCGCTTTGCTATAAGTAGAAGCAAAGTTCTCGGACAGCAGCATCCACGCGACGCGATGGGACAAGAAAAGCGCTCGGCTCCCGTCATCAGAAGGTCACTAGGGTTTGTGAAGATCATTGGTTTCATAGGACTCATCGCTGTCGCGGCAGGAGCGGACTCCCAGGATGCGTTGGGAGAGCCTGCGTATGGGATTCTGTGCATAAGCGAATGCCCGACTTGCCCCACCATCTGCTCCCCGCCGCCGCCGTCGTTACCTCCGCCGTCGTCCAAGCCATACCTTACTCCTACTCCTCCTCCTCCACCTATGCCGCTGCCGGCGCCGCCAGTTTCTCAATCTCCGCCTCCATTTTACTTCACTAGCCTGCCATTGCCTTCGCCACGTTCGTTGCCTCCGCCACCCACGTCGTCACCACCACCCACGTCACCACCGCCGCCTCAAGTGCCTGACATGTATCCGGTATGGGGCGGTCCCCCTTTGCCGCCGCCTCAGGCACCCGACATATATCCCGTATGGGGTGCTCCCCCTTCGCCGCCTTACAAGTCCAATAAGCCCCCGCCGCCACCGATGCCCTACTCCCCTGTAATCTCCTCACATAACAACGGCTCCTCTCCTTTCTACTACTTCTACGCCTCGAATGCTGCTTTCAAGTCTTCTCTTCCTGCCTTCTCATTTACCTTGCTGCTGCTCCTCCATGTTCTTCTTCTCCCTTTTCGGCCCTTTTGACAGGCTGGAGGTTTCTTTTAGATTGGGGGTGGGATCAGCTCTGTAATTATGACACATTGCTTTTACGATACGGGTGAGATAGGTATTTTTTTCTGTATGTGTGGATTATAAATGAGCAGTGTATGGCAAGTGCTACATTTTGATGAATGTGTTCATGATTGTTCCAATGATTACCATCTTGAAAAGAGAGAAGTTGCTTCTGTGTCTGGCAATAGGGAAACCGAGAGACTTGTCAAGAAATGATGGCTAGGGAGATTCATATCGTGCTATGTATTCACGTTAAACTTTGGAAAACAAACGTGCTAGTTATGAATTCCCAAAATGAATTTAGTGGTTTCTCTTGTGTGTCACAATAATTCCTATAAAAATTAAGATGGAATATGCGTAATCATGGTTGATAATATGGGTCGAAGGTAATCGTTTCCACGCGTGAGTTCGATCCATTTTTGTCTTCAAGTCATGTGAATTCAACTCGGACTCGAAAATAACTTAAGATTTGCTCGAGGAGTTTGCTGAGAGAAGCTCCTGTTGCCAACGAGTAGCTTATCCGCTCTGCATGATGTAGAGTGTCCCGTTTGGTTAGGGAAAGCCCAAGTCAATGAGCTTGAACCCGACATGGATCGATGCAAATTCGTGATAAAATTCAATGCGTCACCACCTTCATGTGTACGTAAAATTATGTGCGTGTTCAAAAATGAGCTTGACCACTTGAACAAGAATTCCGAACAAAAAAGAAAAACAAGAATTGACAGGCCCAACTGGGCCCATGTGTTGGGCCAAGCCCTAAGTAGGAATAGACAGGCCTATATGGGCCTGTATGTTGGGCCAAAGCCCAAGTATGAGCCCACGTGAGCGCCCACGGAAGAGGCCCATGAACTGCACATGCGGCCCATAAACGAGAGCCCATCTCGCTTCATCAAGCCTCAGCCATGGCGACCAGAACCAGGAAGGCAACGAAACAGCTCAAACCAGTTCGCCACGGAGTAAGAAGAAAGCTTCAGATCCATCGTCAATGGAAGCTCGAACCTGAGCTGGTCCAGTCCACCGCCGTCGGATCGCCGTCCTCACTCGCTAGATCCCGTCGGAGAACCTCCCTCGATTCCCGCACCGCATCATTCGAATCCCGATTCGCCTGAGTTCCGGTGGAAAACCAGGGCGAAATGGAGCCGGACAACGGGGAGGAGACGGAGGCGGTGGCGGGCCTCCTCCTCCCTCTCGCGTCCGCGGCTCAGCAGCCGTACGTGTCGGAGCTCCTCTCCTTCACCCTCGACCGCCTCCACAAGGTTCCGTCTCGAACGATGATCTCCGGCTCGTTTGGCGGCCGGTTGCGATCGTTTTATATGCGCGCAAGCGCTGATTCGTCGTCGTGTGTGCTCGAACTGTAGGAACCGGAGTTGCTCCGGGTGGATGCGGAGAGGATTCAGAGGCAAATGCAGGAAGTCGCGGTCGGCAATTACAGAGCCTTCATCGCGGCCGCCGACGCGTTGCTCGCGATCCGGGAAGAAGTTTCTTCTATCGACAAGCATCTCGAGTCTCTCGTAATTCTCGCTTTCTTCTGTTAATTTAGCATCGAGTGCCGCCAAGAATTGTGCTTCATGTAGTATGGTTAAGCATTTCGAAGACTGGAAACTGCTGCTTACTCCATCTGCTTCTGCACAATCTTGTTGTTTAATACTTGCTTGGATCAGAAGTTTTGCTTTTTTGTTGAGAGATCGAGTTTTGACCAGTATGGTAACGGTCGTTGGGGACGATGGTGTTTTATCTGTTTGCAGATAAGTGAGATTCCAAGGCTCACGTCCGGTTGCACTGAATTTGTTGAATCTGGTGAACAAATTTTGGAGAAGAGGAAGATGAATCAGACTTTGCTTGCCAATCACAGTACATTGCTTGACTTACTGGAAATTCCTCAACTCATGGACACGTATGTGTTTGCCAAATTCAAATGTCAATCATTGGTTTGATCTCATCGTATGTGTCTCATGGGACATTTGGCGAATCACTTATTATGTTGTCCTTTAGATGGCTTATTTGTTCTCTGGCTATGTGAGCTTTGTTAGGTTGTCATAGAGTAAGAGTAATATGCATGCTGTTTCAGTTTGATCCAGTTGTTTGATATGGAGATCAAAGAATTTTGAACCTGTTTGTGAAGGAAATGCACTATGACCTATGGTCTTTCATGAATTTGGGTATCTTGCGATAGGCATCTGAAAATAATAAAAATGATTGGTCTTATTAGAATAATGAAAGCATCTAAGTTGGAGCTTTATGAGGTTTGGCT
Source organism: Angophora floribunda (assembly GCA_014182895.1). Classification (NCBI taxonomy): domain Eukaryota; kingdom Viridiplantae; phylum Streptophyta; class Magnoliopsida; order Myrtales; family Myrtaceae; genus Angophora; species Angophora floribunda. The sequence goes on along the minus strand of CM024707.1, from coordinate 32,693,026 downwards.
GGAGACTGCTGCATATAATGCTATCCTAGACTATTGTCGAGAAAATTGCTGGATAGCTTAGACCAACAAAGAATTCCTCGTTTCTTAAAGGATTTTGGCATCTTATGTCTTGTTTCAACCTTTTGGGATGGGAAGTGGTTGTGGGGTATGCAATAAATTTACAATCTGAAGACAATTTAGGCTTGCCTGCTGTGGGTGGCATTGAAGCTCTTCCTTCACATGGCTTCACTTTTGGAGGGCAGTCCTTATGAATTTTCTGAGGAAAGTGGATGCTGATATACAAACATTAATAATATGCTGGGAAGCACCATGAGAGAAGATAATACCCTCTATTTTAATTTTTTTCTCCTTTCCTTTCTCACAAAAGTTTTAATTATATCAAAACTTTCCACTCAAATTTTCATTCCCTCCATTTTCCACCATTTCCAAGCAGAGAATGACTGGCCTTTCGGTGGCTTGCCCTGAGAAAATGTTATACCTCGCCCCTTGACTAATTAGTCTTTGATAGCCACTGACTCTAAACATGCTGCAGATGTGTGAGGAATGGAAACTACGATGAAGCTCTTGATTTAGAAGCATTCGTCTGCAAACTTTCGACAATGCACCCCAAGTGAGTCTCTCATCACTTTACTTTGAGCTGTGCCTTAAGTATCGTTTTTATCTAATTGGCTTGCTGTGGCTTTGTTTATGTCCAAGATTACCTGTGATTCAATCATTGGCCACCGAGGTTAAGCAAACCACTCAGTCTCTTCTTTCGCAGCTCCTTTTGAAACTCAAGTCAAATATTCAGGTAACCTTGCCTATTTGGTATTGAGCATATCTTGCTTCACCTGGATATCTATGCATGGATTTAGCATTCTGAATTTGATTTTACCCATTTTCCTTGACAGTTACCTGAATGCCTCCGGATTATTGGATATCTACGCCGAATAGGAGTTTTTAGCGAATATGAAATGCGGTTGCAGGTAAAATTCATTCTGCATTTATTACAAGAAGAAGATCAGTCCACATTGCGTTTAGATTTTTCATGAGGTCTAAAGTTTCACAAGGGGCATGTATCACTATTAGTCAAACTCAGCAGATGAGATATGGCGGTTCTATTAATTCTGTTTTGCATGTTAGACAATTTACTTATATCTTACTTCTCTCTCTCTCTCTCTCTCTCTCTCTCTCTTCTTCCTTCCTTTCTTACTTTCTTTCTTTCTTGTATTTCAGTTCTTACGATGTAGAGAGGCTTGGCTTACTGGGATTCTTGAGGACTTGGACCAGAGAAGCGCTTATGAGTACTTGAAAGGCATGATAAACTGTCATAGGATGCATCTTTTTGATGTTGTTAATCAATACCGGGCAATATTTGCTGACGATACATCAGGAAGTGAAGAAAACTACGATGGTGGCCTCCTTTTTAACTGGGCAATGCATCAGATTACCTCACATCTCAAAACTCTGAAAGTCATGCTACCCAAAATAACTGAAGGAGGGTCTTTATCAAATATATTGGATCAATGCATGGTGAGATATATGATAGTTTGGTTCTATACGCATGCGCTGGCAATTCTTTACTATTTTGTTGATAATTCTCTTACATACCTTTGTTATTAGCCTAGAAAGATTAGTAACACTAAGAAATGGCCATGAATGTTGAATTCTAGTTCTCTGCTATTCTTGCTGATCTCGTTCTATTGCATCCTGAGTTGATGATGAGTTTACTTTTTCTGCAGTACTGTGCAATGGGCCTTGGCTGGGTTGGGCTCGACTTTCGAGGCTTGCTTCCATCACTGTTTGAAGAGTAAACTTATATATCTTTGTTTCCTGCCGCTTATTGGCTTTTCACTAGTTTCGTGCAAAAGTTTGACTTTGGTCTGCTATGCAGGGCGGTTCTTAATCTGTTCTCAAAAAATATGAGCACTGCAGTTGAAAATTTTCAGGTGCATGGATGAGTATGATGTTTGTAAAACACTCATCTAAATGTGCTTACATGTTATTACTGGAGATATAGTAAAAATATTTAGCGTGGTGATTCTCATAAGAATGTTTTTGATCCAGTTGGTCCTGAATTCACATCGTTGGGTTCCTCTACCAGCTGTTGGTTTTTCAGCCAACAGTGTCACAGAAGATAGTCAAGAGGATGTCACTCCTCCATCTCATCTGATGGAACATCCACCTCTTGCTGTATTTGTCAATGGTGAGTGTTTTTTAGGATGGACATATGTTTGAAGAATGTACACAGATATTTGTAGAGGTATTCTGAGGTTTGTTGCCTGTGCTAACTCCTTGACTATTGTGGTTGTAGGTGTATCTGTGGCAATGAATGAACTACGCCCTTGTGCCCCAATTAGCTTGAAGCATATCATTGCTCAAGAATTAATCAAGGGATTGCGAGAAGTGGCCGAGTCTCTATTAAGATATAATGCAACTCAGATACTGAGAGAAAATGAATCTGGCCTTTTTCTTTCCCTTTGCCGAGCATTTATTGAGGTACTGACACTAGTATTCATCCACCCCATTGTTAAAAATTACTTTTGCATCTTAGCGATCTAATCTTCTTTCTTTTCCTTTTAGGTTGTTTATCCGCATTGTGCCACTTGCTTTGGGCGATGTTATCCTGGGGAGCGGCTCTTGTCATGGATGCAAAAGGTTTATATGATGGACTCAGCCGACTGTTAAGGGTTTCTCCTGCAGTAGAAGTACCCAAAACCTCGACAACTGTTGTAGAAAGGACCACATCTGCAAATGGTGAATTACCCATATTGGAGAATGGAGGTCCTCCACACTCTGAGGAGGCCCGGTCTAGCAACGTGGATGAAACAGAAAAAACAACTTTGGAGGCTGATCCAAAGATGAATGAATAGATAAAGATCCAAGTCTCCTAAAGAAAGGTGCCTGTTGTTTTTGCAGATCTATATTCTTTCCATTGTTTCAATATGGGTCTCACAAGTTATATGTGATCATAGAATTAGACTTGTCCATATGTATTCAAAACTTCTGTTTTGCCCATAATAGAAGAAATGTAGCATGAGAGGAGATTGCCTTGTAGTGAACATGCAGCAACTGCAGGGGCTCATACTTAACAGGCAATTCTAGGATTCCGTCTAGCCATATTCTCTCCTCTGTTCCCGTCTCATTCAGTTTTGGATTGCTTATTGGACAATGCTGGTGGAAACCAGTAATCATAAATGTCTGAGGTAGCTGAAACTGAAGAAATGTTTGAAGTTTTGGATCAGATAAGCTCCACCTGAATCGGCTTTTCTAAGATAATGGGAACTTGTGCAGTTTGATGTATGGACTGATGAATTATATGTGTTCAAGAATGAAAAACCGCAGAGTTATTTTGATACAATGAAGCGAACTGAAAGAGGGATGAAAAATCCTTTTGCTTTCCTTGATTATTAGAGAAGCTATACCGAATGGACTGATCATCTTTAATGTTCAGAAAGCCCTTGTGTTGCAATCCAACTGATATAAGGAATCAAATCTCTGATAACGTCTAACAACGACCGAACATGGACCTACCTTTTCAAGGCATGACATCTCAATTGTCCTATCAATTCGTAAAATCTGACAAAAATGATTTGAATGGTGGTCGTGTCTTAGATGGTCGTACCGACTCAGGCACAGTTTTACTTTGGGACGACACAATAGGGATGACTAAGACACATGGAAACGTTAAAAACAAAAACAGAAAATACCAAAAACGTACTTGATTTTCGCTCCCAGGATATTACAAATGGTATCAGAGCTGACTCCCGACCGCGTGTGGGGCCACAGCGAGGACGTTGTGCTTGAAGGGGGGGAGAATGTGACGGCTCAGGCGACAGTGCGCAAGGAGGAGGGATGGCAGTGCGTCCGCGCCTTGGTCCTCGGACGTGCGCAAGAGAGGGGGTCACGTGTCGCTTTGGGGGAGTCCCACATCGCCTGGGAGTCCCTGAGGATGGTTTATAAAGTGCGGATCCTCTTCCTTGAGTAATGCGTTTTAAAGCGTGCGGCGCCGCCCAAATGATATTACTGTGGCCTGCGCCCTACAAATTATGGAAAATTACGAATTACTCACCTTAGAAAATTACGAATTACTCACCTCACTTGAGCAAAAATTGCTCATCTACTTACAACTTCACTGTCTTGCTTGGGGAAAAGTGTCAAAAAATCTTAAATTTATTATATTTATACTAATTTAATCCTAAATTTTTTGAATTAATATTAATTTAGTTCTAAATCTTTTGATTTGGTGTCAATTCAATACTTGCAACGGTCGAAAGTATGAACAATTGATTTTGCAGTTTGAATTTACTCCACATCAACTCCTAAACGACATAGTATGGCTAAATGACAAATATTTAATGTGGAGCCATTGTCGTTTAGCACTCTCGCGACGATCAAATCACAATATCTCATGGAAATATGCTAAGCTTTCGTATGAAAATGGCCTTCAATCGGAAAATCCTCATCAACAGAGGACATTTGGTCCTTTAACAAAGATGAATTCCATGAACTCCTCCAATTTTTTTTTTTTTGGTCAGAAACGAACTCCTCCAATTGACCAGATAGGTATGTGTACTTTGCTGAGGATCTCTAGCGTAGCATCCTCGTGTTTTCCAGTAGATTTAAGGCCATGTGTTCTTTCGTTCCTAATCAGAGAAAATTTTCACGAACTAATTTTTTAGATTGGTGGTTATAAATATGGACATCGCTTATATTTATATTTAGCTGAGTTTACTTGTAACCCATCAACAAAAATGGTTGAGGGGTGATAAAGACGGGGTATGTGGGATAATTTTACTGTTTGAAATTTGCGAAAAGGGTAATTTGGTGTTTTCAAAGTAAGAGATTTTGTCTTGAGGTAGTGTTTTAAGAAAACAAGAGCATATATTTTTTTCCCATTAAATGAAAATTGAGGCATACTTTTTTGTAATTTTTTTTATAAAGATGAAAATTCGACCAAAAAATATAAAATATGAAAAAACTGGGACTTCTTCTAACAATTGTACAGTGAACCGAAGCTAAACCCTGCCTCCAAACCTGCACGCTCATCATCAGTCTCCAAAAACAGAGCTTTGCTTCCAAAAGATCAGAAAAACTCTGAATAGCAGGCAGTGCCCAGCCAGCCATGTCATCTGATGCTCGAGCGAGTCCAGAGCAGCAAGAACCCAACCCCAAGATTCAGATATACTCCACTTCAGCCACTGGAATTTCCCCTTTCTGGAGAGGTCTCGAGCTCTCTACCCTTCTCTTCAAGCTGTGCCTCTTTTTCTGATTGGAAATGGCGTTAAAGATGCGATCTTTCTTTTGTGGGTTTGTTCTGATTCTGCAGACAAGTATGAGAGAGAGGCTAAGAAGTATTGGGATATCTTCTACAAGAGACACCAGGACAAGGTTTGCTAGCCTTGGCCATAATTCTTGTGCCTACTTCCTGATTGAGATGGACTTTTTTTATTTTTGTTTTGGTTTGAAGTTTTAGATCTTTTGGGAGATTGATTGGTCTGCAAGTAAATTGATAGGAGCGTTAGTGCTGCTTGTTAAGTTGTGACTTGGTTTTTTCAAGCTGCTCGTTCACTCTTTGTGCACTTTGCTGCTTGTTTTGTTGATGCCATCTCTCTCTCTCAACAGTTTTTCAAAGATCGGCACTACTTGGACAAGGAATGGGGCCATTATTTCTCTGTGAGTCGAGAAAAACTTTAGCTTTCAATCTGCAGTTCACTTTGCCAAGTTGGAATTTTCTTGGATGGTGTAGATTTTTGTTTTGTGCTTTTCATTGAACAGATTATTGTTTTGTCAGGGAGCAGGGAAAAGGATTATTTTGGAAGTAAGCAACTGGTGCCGTGTTTGTTTTCAGCACACAGCATTACTCTTATTACATGCAAATTTTTTTTCCATTCATAAGATAATTCCATGGCTTGAATAAAGAAAATCTTTCACTTTTGTGTTGGTCTGTTATGTTCAGAACTTGCCTTGACTGCAGATAAATGGTAGTTTTCCGGTTCTAAGTTATTGGTTGCATTTTTCAAGATTGGTGCAAATGCTCTGCGCAGGTTGGTTGTGGAGCTGGAAACACTATATTTCCATTGCTTGCTACATACCCAGATGTTTTTGTTCATGCCTGTGATTTCTCACCACGTGCTGTTGATTTGGTTAAGGTTTGATTTCTTCTTCTTGTCATTATCTACATCTTTGTTTGCTTTAAGGTCTGATGGCTGTTTTCTGAGCTCATGTTGCCTTCTGCTAGAGTGCTGGGCTGGACTTTTTTGTTATTCCTAAGACAATGCATGGGGGCAGGCGGGGTGGGGGTGGGGGTGTGAGGATCGAGTTCTTGTGAAAATTGGATGTAAATGCCAAATTACAAATATATGATCCCTTACCCTACATTTGCTAGCTTCTTTTCAATGATAATTAAGCCCTGCTTGTTGTTCTACTCAAATATGAGCTCCAGAAGGTCTGATGTACAATTTGGATGTATATGTCATTGGATGTAATTACAAGTTGCTTTTGTTAGATCAACATGGTTCGGGATACATTTGGCATTTCTTAAATGACATGACCTTTTATTTTTCTCATTACAGATGCATAAAGACTTCAAGGAAACACAAATTAGCCCATTTGTCTGTGATTTGACCGTTGATGACTTGAACCTGCAAATTCCACCATCTTCCGTTGACATTGTGACCATGGTAATTAAAAGGAAGTAATGGTCTAACTTTAGTACATCTTGGTAGCTTAATGAGGTGTTACTGCTATCTCATAGCTTATTCTATTAATTCAGAGTTTGCTTGGTCAGTTAATTATGCAGTTTCACTAGCTGATTGTAAAGCAGATATTTGTGCTATCTGCAGTGTCTCCAGAGAAGATGCATCTAGTATTGCAGAATATAAGAAAGGTTCTTAAGGTAGGAGACCTCTATGTTTGTAAAATTAAAACTGGTATTATACTGATTTTAATCAGACAAAGTAGTATCACTAGAGGAGATATAACTGCAATGTACTGTTTTTGCTTCCAGCCAAAGGGCCATGTGCTGTTCCGTGATTATGCCACTGGTGATCTTGCTCAGGTTGCTTTTTTCAGTATAACCTTTTATTATTTAGAAATTTCTTTTATGCCGACAATTTATTAAGTGTGGCTGCTCACCCTTTTTTGGCTCTTTCTTACACATTTTCCCATGTCTAACTGCTTGCTGACAGGAAAGGCTTACTTGCAAGGATCAGATGATTAGCGAGAACTTTTATGTCAGGGGTGATGGCACTGTCAGTTCCTGTGATCTGTTTGTGGATGCTATCTTTTATTTTCTTTATCTCTTAATGAGCCAATCTTGATGCTCTTTTCCTTCCTTCTCTTTTTTTTCTCCCTCAACACAGCGTGCATTCTATTTCTCTAATGAATTCTTGGCAAGTTTATTCAAGGACAATGGATTCAATGTGAAGGAAATTGGTCTGTGTTGCAAACAAGTTGAGAATAGATCTAGAGAGTTGGTAATGAATCGGTATGTTTTTCAATTTTAATTTGGCTTCAGGAGTCTCCAGTTGCTTTTTTTTGGTATGATTGTCATCATCTTGCATTTGATTTCAGACGATGGATCCAAGCCGTATTTTGCCCTTTGGATGCTGAGGACCTCTCAAGCAGCAATCATGCTAGTACGGAAGTTGACTTGCCAAGTCAAGAAAATACTGAATCAAGCATATCATTGAAAGCTTCAAAGGAGTCTGTCGAGGTTGATATGTCAGAGGGTGTTGCTGCTGACATGTTTGGAATTTCATCATCTGTTGACAACGAGGTACAGATTTCTCTTATTGCTAATTCTGTCTATATTTGCATATTATGGATCAAGAAATGAGGTATGATGCCTCTTCTCATTGCATGTGATTTCAATTTATCAATGGATTTTCACCTTTGAAAGGATTTATTGGCAGACCGAGGTGTCCATGTATATTGTCTTGAACAATGACACCTGTTTTTGGCATTGTTTCTTCTCAGATAATTCAGGTCAGTCTTAACGAGGAAAACCTTAGCATTAGAGTATTGTCCAGAGAGTATCAACACACATGCAAGTCGACTGGGTTGATGCTTTGGGAATCAGCACAATTGATGGCCTCCGTTCTAGCCCGAAACCCAAACATTGTTTCAGGAAAAAAGGTTTTGGAGTTGGGCTGTGGTTGTGGAGGTATCTGCTCAATGGTGGCCGCTAGATCTGCTGACCTGGTGGTAGCAACTGATGGAGATAAAAAGACCCTTGACCTGTTGATGCAAAATGTCGCTTCAAATATAGCTCCACCTTTCCTTGATAAATTGATTGTTAAGAGCCTGGAATGGGGAGACAGGGGCCATATAGAAGCAATCAAAGAAGTGAATGACAAAGGTTTCAACATCATCATAGGCACTGACGTGACATATATTCCTGAAGCAATTCTGCCTCTTTTTGCCACTGCGAGAGAACTGATCTCACCCAACAGAGGCGATGAAGAGGACCAGGCATCGGCACTTATCCTCTGCCATGTTTTGCGCCGAGTTGATGAACCGTCTATACTCTCTGCTGCTTCCCGGTATGGTTTTCGACTAGTAGAGAGGTGGCCAGAGGGAATTTCTGGTAATTCATCTCAGGGAGTTGTCAGCTCTTGGTTTGCTGAGAGTGGTATTGACAAGCGTAGTTTCAGTAGAGCATTGAGCATCATGTATTTTCAGATTTGAGTGACAATGAACTTCAGAGTTCATATTCTTTTTGGGTCTTGAGCAGACATTTGTGAAATCTGGTCCTGGGCTTGTGTCATCTGCCTTCTTTCATTAAATTTTGTTTGTTGTTGGACCAATACATGGTTTTGCGACGCGAAACAAAAAGCAAGGAAATTTATTGTAATAATTAGACTCATCTTTGGCTTCGAGAGCAAAATGATTCAGTTGCATTGATTTGTGTTGCAGGATTTCATACACGTACACGAATCTTATGGTGATGTGGCTGTTATAAGTGCCAACATTTAAAACATATGCTTGTTTCATTTTTGAGGGAAGAATACATTGTTGGTTACTCTTTAATTTGGCTTATCTGTATATTTTGGATTTGATTTGAATTGGACTGAGGCAAGCCTAAAGTTGCAGTTGGAAAAGAGCCATAAACAAATGCAAAGTTCTTTTGACCAGAGTAACGAGAGCAGCAGATCAAAAGCTCTTTGACTAAGTCGTGACCAGGCAAGGCATTGGTGCAAGCTAAACCCTCTTCTTGTCTGAGGGCTCTTAACCGACTTAACATGATAGATAGGTAGGTTCATTCCATGAAAGCAATTCGATCATATACCGATACTAGTGGGAGCAGGACTTGCACTAGGTCTGGTCACCAATTTGAAGTAACAGGGTTGCTCACAGAAACCCCTAAAGAATATGTGATGGATTGACAGATTTTCCTAGAAACGTTTGAGAACAGAAAATTTGATGAAAGATCTTTGATAGGCTCTTTTTTAGCTGCTAAAATGAAATGGAATATAACACAATGTTGTAAGAAATTCACGTAACAAGCCCCACTTAAAAGGAGCTTAGTAATTACTAATATATTTAAGGTTGTTTAGTTTTCTTAATATATGTCTGTCCAGGATGACATTTTAGGTTAAGTTCAGTATATCATGTCATGTTCACCTTTCGAATTTGATCATGCACAAATAATTCACATTGCGACAAAAGAGATCCAAGATGAATGTATAACTCTTTCACATTTAGGATCAAGAGTTTATGTTTCCCGAGGCAAAAATGACTCCGCCGAGTTATCAACTTAGCTAACTCCTACCATACCATGGACAATTGAAAAACATCGATCCAATAAAATTATCTTGTTCTTAGAAAGCTACCAATTAAATTACTTTGTTCTTAGGATGTTTGAGCACTATTTTGGCGAAACAAGTATTGTATTTCTTGACATTAGGAGCACATTTATCAGTGACGGGAGACTTTGAACATTAAAAGGATAAATCTGGTTACAGTCAAAAGAAATTTTTTTTTTTTTTGATAACTCAGGAACCCCGCATCCCACCAATAGCCAGGGAAATAAATCTCGGGGGCTGCACGTGCTAGCCACCACATTAAAAGAAACTTATTTGGTTACAGATAATCGAAGAAATCAGTAAAAGACTTCGACAGAGATCTCAGTCCATTCTTCACTGCAAATACACCGACTTGTGCACCCACCAAAACGTACAAGAAGATTCTTTAAACAATCCAAGCATCTTTTTGAAGATCTAAAAACCCTAATCCCACGTCTTTCACTTCCACAGTATGTCACCACAAGAGTTTGGCCCAAACTGTTTTGTTCCATCTTATCTGGGTATATCATCAATCCGCTTCATTTTTCAATTTAAAGATGAATTAGAGAACAAGCCCTCTGTGACTATAAAGTACAGTTAAGTCCCAATATAATAAGTATTTTGTCAAAAAAGTTGCCCATGTTAAACAGGCTTAATGTAAAAATTTTACAATATTTAATGCAATGACTACTATAGAGAGATGCGCAATCGATACTTTGAAAGTCGATTATTTCCTTATTAAACATTCAATATTAGTCCTGAGACCAGTTTGTTCACAACATTCTTCCTTGTAGCATGAGAAAAAAGGACAGTATCATGAACACACACCAAACATAGCAAATAGAAAAACTACAAAAGAAAATTAGTATAATAGAATTTATGGCAGCCAGTCTGAACAACCTCCTACAGATGGAATGAGATGGTGATGCAGCATGCAACACTTGTTAGTAACAGGCTGTGCAGTCCCAGAAGAGGTATCAGCAGTCAAAAGACATACATGTGCAGGAAGCAGGAGTTCACGATGGCCCTTTCACTCCCCATCACATGTTTACAACTTCTGACTCACCCTAAAAAATATTATAGGAAGGAAATATGAAAAGCACACTTGAAAAAACGTAGACAGACAGACATTGTTAGGGCTTACACTGAATAACGCCCCATCTGACATAAACCAAGGTCCCTTGGATTTGGGTATTATACAATATAATATTTTCTTTCTCCAGCCAAGATTTTTGCCGATCAACTTGGTGCAAGAAAACTATGGCAAAATAAATGACTGTTGCAAGTAGAAGTATGAGTCATAAAGGCCTGAAAGCTTTGTCACATCTTGTTGAATACAGAGAGTCGGACATCTTTAAGCAACTATTTCTCTCCGTGAGATCTGTGATATGAAAGTTGGACTTCCTAATCCTAAAAGACGACCATGAAGATTTAAGAAACACACGCACACACCCCACAAAGAGAGAGAGAGAGAGAGAGAGAGAGAGAGAGAGGTGGGGTGACGGATAGAGAGTGAGCACACAGAGCTTCAAGCATGACCATGCAAGAAAACGCCATGTGTGCTCACTCTCTTCTGTCACCTCCCTTACCCTTCAAAGGTTCAAGATGAACAAACGTAAGAACCATTCAACCATTGATTGCCTTCTCCTTCCTTGCACAAAAGTAAAAATAAAAACCCTATTTTTGATACTGCACTCTCAAAGTCCTTATTACTGTTCTATTAGTGTAGAACAATTAGAGGCTTTGACTTTGCTGATGAGATGAAGAAGCTGTACACATGGGGCTTTATATAGATGGAGAAAGACGGGGAGGGAATAAATGTGGGTTCCTCATCCCATTCTCTTCTTATTTTTTTCTTATTATCATAGACCATGTGTGTGTGTGAGAGAGAGAGAGAGAGAGAGAGAGAGCAAAAGCAAATCTTCATCTTTTCTGAATCTGATCTCGTTTCCAGAAAGATCAAACCAGACTCATTTACTCAGTTACCGTTTAACAATGCATCTTGTGATTCTAAATCTTGTCTGCTCTCTCTCCAAACCCTATCTACTACGACCGTATCCCTGCCTAGTGGTCTTCCTCTGACTCCTTCATCACAGCATCAGTTCATATGTATATATCTGGAAGCATATTCGATACCACTCCCGAGAAAGACTAATGGTGAAGTAATCTGAAGATTTATTTTGGTGGGTACATATCGATAGAACATGAATTTTAGATTTTTTTTATCATATTTTACCATCTATTCAATTTAGAAACTGGATAAATGCATTGAGATTGCCGCATGTGGCACGAATTGCAGCATAATAAAAAGATAGAAAACGTATATTCACATAATATTTCATTTACCCCCCCAAAAAAAAGTACGTGATCAATCATCATTGGACTTTGTAGGATCTAGAAAGGACTATGGTCATCCGCCACTTGTTGTCTACGCCTTACAATAAAACACTGACCTAAGGCCAAACCATATGCCACAAGGCCGCATAATCTTTTGTATACTAGTCTTTGAAAACAGAAAACAGATTTTTCCCCCCCGTAGCATGACTCATAGTTAGGATAGCACAAGTGTCTAGCATGTATTCAAGCTTTAGGTGCGACTAGCCTTTTGTAATTATAGAGTGCTCAAAAAGGAAAAAACTCTCAAATGATCATTTCAACTAGATCATTCACTTCTTTCCTTTTTTTTAATTTTCCCCGAAAGCATCTCTTCTAGACCTCGCACATGCACCACATCAAACGGCGAATGTCCCTTGTAAGTGTGACCATCTTCAAGGATCTTGTATTACTTGATATATCTCTTAGCTATAGAGGCAACGCGACCATGATTAATACTCACTCTTTCTTTTGCTTCCTCTTTAGCAAATTATAACAAAGAGAAAGAGCAGCCCATGCAGAAAGAATGAAAGCTTCCAAAACCAGTATACAAGTTTCCAAAATCTAGACTATTTAGGAAACTTAAGTATTATATATGTATGTATATAAGTCATTCCACTTGGGTGATCCCAAGCTCAAATTAAAGGAGAAGGCAAGGGTTTCATTTGGTAGTCAACAATCAGTAATCCTTTTTCAATGATCTAAACTCAATGAATACATAAATCACTCAATTTGTAACTAAAAGGTTCGCCTAATATAGAAATTTTTTTAAATAGTAAACTAATCATTCTTCTAACCATTTAAACTTTTAAAACAGTGATCTTGTAAAAATCTCTCATACAAAGCACGGCAAAATTAGGATTCGTAGGTATCGCAACTAAGACATGTATGCAATCATGATAGACCGAGGGATGCTAGCAGTGGCCCTGCTCACTAAATAAAAACAAAGAGTCTTAAACATTAGGTAATCTTTTCAAGACTTCTACTACTTAAATATTTAGCTAAATGTTTTAGTCTCACCCTGTTCTCGGTGGTTGATTTTATTTGCTTTAAGCATTTTAAAATATGACTTTTACTTTGACATCCGACATCTAGATTTTCAGAAACATATGGTTATATACAATATGTTTCTAAAACCAAAAACTGTTCTTAGGGGCAGTCACGTAAACCCCAGCTCCCCCCCCCCCCAAAAAAAAAAAAAAAAAAAAAATTTGTACAAGAAATGTGCATCAAAATGGAAAGAGACCCGTCTTTGGCACTCTGGGAATCACAAGCTTTTCTCATCAGAATGTCCCGTACATCCTTTGAATGGCTATTACAAGAAAGATGCAACATAAAGAATCGGATGTTCCCTTTCTGAAGGAACAACACAAGGCTATTGGGATACGTGGGGAGCAGAAAACAATCAACCAAATCATCCCTAATGTTGACCCGTCCCCACCTTCTCCAACAAAGGGAAAAAGGGTCCAATCCCTTTGTTCAAGCCAACATATATTATGCGGCGCTGAATAAAGCAGCTTAAAGTATAGATGCTTTCTGATAATTAAATGATTAACTAATTGGGAAATTTAAGCGTAAGAATCTTTGACATTGTCCCTACCAATCACAGCCAACGCATAGCTTCCGTGGGACGCTTTGTCTTTCCTAAATTCCCCCACACAACCCGAGCATCTGTTTTGTCCTTAGGATTTGATGCTTAAAGTCGTAAAGTATGGAATTAAGGTGATCAACCACTTACACTAGGGTTTATTGCATCCTTTCTTCCATCATCATGCAATCATCCGACTTTGGTACGATAGGTTTACCAATTAGGAGATGTTGAATCATTTTTTTCTGATTTTGTCTCACTCCAATTACCTTCATAATTTCATGAGCAATCCGTTGAGAAAATTCAACATTTATTTTTATAAAACAAGAGATTATGGTCTTCTTTTATCTCGATCTCTTTTTTTTTCCATCTAACTAGATTAAGATGGTCATTTACAAACATCAATAACGAGTATGAAACAAGTCCCTATCTGTTTCTGAAATTCATTTTGAACTAGCATATTCTTTTGATGATAGTAAGTGGCACTAGAGTATATGATTCATCAAGTTTTTGTACCATATGGTAGGAATTGATTTTTCCACTACGATGGTGGTCGGGGTAAATTATTATCGATCTTCAACAAATGCTCATGTCACTTGATAAATAACGCTCATATAAATATGTTTTACACTAATGATTGGTACTAATTGCAAATCCCCATTGAGACACACTAAAGCAACTTTCCCTTCAGCAAAGTGGATAAGAGGAGATTGAGCTGTCCTTTTTTGTAGTGGAGAAATGATATGGAAGACCTTGCATAGCCTCAATCACAATGGGAATTTTCTTATTCTAAATAGATCCAATGCTTGCTTGCTATCACTAGAAATGTTTTGTTCAAAAAGGAGCAACAACACACATTCACACAGACCAAGAAATTTAAACGATTGATAGAGATAAGCATCTGATCTTTTGCTTCGGCCATTGCAACTCCTTTTACCTTAGTCCAACCTCTGGTGGGGTGATCATGGCATTATTGGCATCTTCCTCTCTGATTCTATCCTCTTCTTTCTTCTCTCACTTTCAGCAACTTGCTAAGGATGGGCCTCTCTTGATGATGGCATGACCCTTGCAGAGTTAGTGTCCACGTGGCATCGTGGGGATACGTCTCTTGTTGGCATAACCCCAACCATCCATTATCTGATATAAAGGAAATCATGTCTCGCCAATTTAGTTGGAGTGGACATATTCAAATATTGAGAATATTAAATTGTATTTATTGAATTTTGTCTTGTGGCTCTTTTGTCTTTTTGGTCTGAGAGCTGCATTCGCACTGGACAGATCCAAGTACGTTGCCAGAAAAACACAGAAAAATATTGACCAAGAGAAAATTAACCACATAAACTACAAAAGGCCAATATAAATATGCCCATATTTATAGAGAATAATTGTGTGCATAACATATTATAGATGTAAGTATAAGAGAAGGGCATCAATGTATGTGTAAATACAAGACGTATAATTATTCACCCCACTTAGTCAAGTAGATAATTAAGCCATTCCATGTAAATTATTGTTACATGTTTGGTTCATGCTGGAATTTGTTAAGAATTTATATCCTATCCAGCATTTGTTAACTAATAGTCAAATCTTTTGCAAGTGGGCTTAAGTCACTCTGTGAGGAAAGTTTTCTTGTTTTAAGTTTTCCCTGTGGGCTTAAGTGTATTAGACCTAAATACACTGCACCGTAGGGTCCAATTGCTTGAATACCTACTAAGCTTATCAATCATTAAGGCCATAACATTACAATTGACTACAGGATTCATCGATGGGGTGCCTCATGAACTCATTGATCACGATTTTTCCTGCCCACGACCAATTGACTCGAAACATAACAAAAGTTAAAGGTTAAGTAAAGGAGAGTCCATCGACCAAGAAATAACAGTGGCAGAGGAATTGGGAGCATTTACAAATCATCCCTAAAATTGTGCACAAGTAAAGATAGTTAATGATTTTTGCAGAGAAAGATCAGGATGCAAAATGAAATGGCTCATAAAAAAAATAGGAACAATCGAGGCGGAAACAAGCACAAAGAATACACAACAACCGATCAACAAACAACATCAATTGAGGCATTCACAAGCAAACAAGGCATCATATTTCAAAGATGGGAATATCATTCGTAATAGATTGATCTAGATTAGATTTTGTTTACAATTTGAATGCAGACTTGAAATAGATTAGGTTTCTCAGTTCTGGCACTCACCTATGTTTACAAAAGCTTTCCATTTGTAAAATTTTACTTGCTCTATGCACGTCAGTGATCTTCATTAAGAAGTTTATGTTTTTTAATCTTCGAGGGAGCATGGCATCCAAAATATACGCCATCTGTTGTAATGCAATAAAGTTTCATGCAATTTTTTTTATTTGTTCCTAATCTTCTATCTGCACTTTGTTTTAGTAATTCAAATAGTACAAAGCCGTTCAGACATTAAGGCATATTAGAATCCATTTACTTTTAATTTGAAGTTAAATTTGATACTTTAACTTTAGTCATCGAAACTATTGAGTTTCTACTGATAATGGCTTGACAATAGTACACGTGAAACTCCCATATTAAGCATATATTTTATTTCTTCTTTAATCATGGCCATAATCTCCTTTGTCTCCCACAATCCTGAATTAGTGAAAAATCAAGAGGTACATTGAAATTTAGAATTATGGACAACTCTTGTCATCGGAAGAAAAAGAGTCAATGGGGAGATTTTTTCGGGGGGAGATTTTTTCGTAGATGTTCCTTATCAACTTAACAGGATCCTTGGCTAGAAATTGGCCCTCTTAGCTTGGTTTTCTCTAACACTTATATTAATCAGTCAGACCTTCCTCGACAAGCCAAGGTAAAGGATCTATATACTCCAGATGGGTAACAACTTATGCAAGATCTGTTAGTGCGGCAAATTCTGGTCCCTCCACTATCTCAAGGCCAAGACAACTTTGTTTGGGTGGAGGAATGCTCAGGTAAATTCTCAATGTCCTCTACTTGGGCTACTATCCGCTACAAGGCCAACCCGGTGTGTTGGTCTTCTTTTGTCTGGGATAAGGCTCTCGCCCCTAGACACCAATTCCTCCTATGGCTCATCTCCGAAAATCGCCTTCCAACACAGGTACTTCTCATGTCATATGGTAGAATACCTTCTACGGTTTGTGCTTTCTGCAAGACAAGACCGGACTCTATAAACCACCTATTTTTTGAATGTGGCGTCCCCAACTCCCTAGCCAACTTTTGGGCCGCTAAATGTAATATCCCTTGGATCAATTCTGATTGGCCAGACAATCTTCTTTGGGTTAGCAATGCTCTCACTGGCAAGGGGTTCTATCGGGAGATAACCCGATTCTCTTTTGGAGCGCTATGTTATATCATTTGGAAAATCAGGAATGATATTATCTTCCGTGGCCAAAACCTCTACATTCCATCCTTGAAGTTGCAGCTATTCAAGGTGGTAAAGGACAAGGCGCTGGCCTTCAATAGGGTTGAAAACAACCCTAGGAATAGAAGGATGTAGCGGAGTTGGGGTATAGATCCACGTATTTTTGATGTTGTACTGCCCTTGGCCTTCATGTAGGATTGTCTCCTTTGTACTAATGTACTATCAGGTGAACGGGGTACCCTGTCACTCCAAGGACATGCTGTCTAGTTGAGTGCCTATTGATGCCTCGTTTCACATTTGCTGTAAATCTCTGGTCGTTATATATATATATATATATATACTTACCTTACCAAAAAAAAAAAAAAAACTTAACAGGATGCTATTATATCGTCCCAAATCCACTCCAGGCGGTGGACCTAGAGATCCACAACCTCATGTGCACATCTTGCCATAAATGAGAGGCCAAAGGAGTAAAACTCAATTTAAAATAGATTGTGACTAAAAAAATTCGACTATAATTCATCAAATAATTGAAATTATTAGGGATTTGTTAATAGTAACACGAATGCTTGAGAGAAAACGAATCTTGCTTTTGTTAGATGGACATGATTCAGGATACATTTAACATTGCTTTACCTTTTATTTTGCTCATTTCAGATGCATAAAGACTACAAAGAAACACGAATTATTCCATTTGTCTGTGATTTGACCGTTGATGACTTGAGCCAGCAAATTCCACCATCTTCCATTGACACTGACACGGTAATTAAAAGGAAGTAATGACTTGACTTAAATACGTCTTGGTAGTTTAATGAACTGCTATTGTTAATTCATACCTTAAGCCATTAATCTAGAGTTTGCTTGATCAGTCACTTGTGCAGGTTGTAGCTGAATGTAAAGCAGATATTCGTGCTATCTGCAGTGTCTCCAGGGAAGATGCATCTAGTGTTGCAGAATATAAGAAGGGTTCTCAAGGCAGGAGACCTCTCTGTTTTTAAGAATTAATTGTAATATACTGATTTTAATCAGTCAAGGTGCTATCACGAGAGGAGATATAACTGCGATGTAGTGTTTGTGCTTCCAGCCAAAGGTTCATATTCTGTTCCATGATTATGCCACTGGTGATCTTGCTCCAGTTGCTCGTTCAGTATGACATTTTATTATCTAGAAAAGAAATCTGCCGACAATTTTTTTACTGCGGCGGCTCACTCTTCTTTTACTAAAACTTACACATTTTCCTGTGTCTCCCTGTTTTGCTGACGGGAAAGGTTCGCTTGCAAGGATCAAATGATTATCGAAAACTTTTATGTCGGAGGTGATGGCTCTGTCAGTTCCTGCAATCTGTTTGTGGATGCTATCTTTTTCTTTTTCCTCTTAATGAGTTAATCTTGACGCTCTTTTCCTTGCTTCTTTTTCTTTTTCCTTTTTAAAACAGCGTGCATTCTATTTCTCTAATGAGTTCTTGCCAGTTGCCAAGTCTATTCAAGGCCAACAGAATCGATGTGAAGGAAATTGGTCTGTGTTGCAAGCAAGTTGAGAATCGATCTCGAGAGTTGGAAATAAATCGGTATGTCTTTCACTTTCAATCATGATTTCAGGAAGTCTTCTGTTTCTTTTGTTGGTAAGATTGTCGTCTTGTTGCATTTGATTTCAGATGATGGATCCAAGCCGTATTTTACCCTTCAAATGATGAGAACTTTTCTGGCAGCAATCCCGGTAGTACTGAAGTTGACTTCCCCAGACAAGAAAATACTGAATCTGACATATCATTGAATGCTTCAAAGGAGCCTGTCGAAAATATTGAGCTTGATATATCTGAGGGTGTTGCAGCTGACATGCTTGGAATTTCATCTCCTGCTGAAATGAGGTAAAGGTTTCTCCTAATAGTGATGCCATCTGTACTTGCATATTATGGATTCTGCCACTTCTCATTACTTATGCTTTCAAGTTCTCAAAGGATTTTCACCTTTAAAATAATTTATTTGCTGACTGAGGTCCCGATGTCAGTCTTAATCGGGAAAGCCTTAGCATTAGAGTATTATCCAAAGAGTATCAACACACATGCGAGTTGGCTGGGTTAATGCTTTGGGAATCAGCTCAATCGATGGTCACTGTCCAAGCCAGAAAACCAAACATTTTGGAGCTAAGCTGTGGTTGTAAATGCAACTGCTTGATGGTGGCTATTAGATCTGCAGACCTCGTGGTAGCAACTGATGAAGATAAAAAGACCCTCGACCTTTTCTTATTTAATTGATTGTTAAGAGCCTAGAGTGGGGAGATAGGGGCCATACAGACGCAATAAAAAAAAGTGAAAGATAAAGGTTTCAACATCATCATAGGCACCGATGTCTCATATATTCCTGAAGCAATTTGCCTCTTTTTGGTACTTATTCTCTGCCACGTTTTGTGTTGCTGCTTCCTGGTATAGTTTTAGACTAGTAGAGAGGTGGCCTGAGGGAATTTCTGGGAACTCATCTTGAGGAGTTGTCGGCTATTGTTTTGCTGAAAGTGGTATCAACAAGTATAGTTTTGGCACGGCATTGAGCATCATGTATTTTGAGATCGAGTGATAATGATCTTCTGGTTCGTATTCTGTTCTTTTATGGTCTCAACCAGATGTTTGTTAAACCTCGTCCCTCGTTCGAGGCATCTGCCTTCTTTCATTGAGTTTTTTTTGTTGTTGGACTGATACAGGGTTTTGCCACACGGAACAAAAAGTGAGGAAATTTCTTATAGTTATTGGAATCATCTTTGGCTTCAAGTGCAAAATGATTTATTTGCGTTGAGTTGTGTTGCAGGATTTCCTAGTATTCAGACCTTAATTAGCTTGGTTTAGTTGGGAACTTTGTTCACGACACTTTTTTCATTAATAAGGTAATGTGGCTTTTATAAGATGCCTACATTTAGAACATATGTTTTTTAGTTCTTGAGGGAATGCACTGTCGGTTTCTCTTTCATTTGCCTTTTTCTGTGGATTTGGGACCTGATTTGAGCTAAGACTGAGGCAAGCTTAAGGTTGCAAATGCCTCATTTCGGAAAAGAGACATAAATAAATACAAAGAAGTTCCAAGTAAACAAAAACTTTTAAACCAGAATAAGGAGCAGCAGGGCCAGCAGATCAAAAGCCCTTGACAAAATCGTGAAAAGAGAAGTCATTATATACGAGTCAAAACACTCCTGTTTTGTGCGGGCTCTGACCCTAGTTGACATAATTGATAGATAGATTCATTTAGCGAAAGCTTCGATCATATACTGACTAGAAGGTCTAGGAATTGCGCTAGGTCTGGTCACCGACTTAAAGTAATAGGGGTCGGTCATAGAAGCCCCCATAGAACGTTACATCTTAAAGATCTACTTAAATTAACTTGTTCTTTAGATGATTCAGCACTGTTTAGGCGAAATACTGAATGTATTTTTTGCTATGCGAGACTTTGAACACATAAAGGATAAATCCAACAACAATCTAAAGAAACTGTTTTCGGTTATGGACAATCAAATTAATTGGTAGAACTTTGAAAGAGAACTGGGTTCACTTTTCACTACAAAAACACTTTAACTTGTGCACTCGCCTAAACATACAAGAAGCTTCTTCAGACAATCCAAGCATCTTTATAAACATCCGAAAGCCCTGATCTTATGAGTCTTCAGTTTCACTTCAATTCTTCAGCATGTCACCATAAGAGTTTGGCCCAAACTCTTTGGGTTCATCTTTTTTAAAGATATCGTCAATCTCTATTATTTCAATTCACAAATGTTCTGACCAAAAAAAAAAAAATCACAAATGAATATGAGAATAAGCCCTCTGTATCTAAAAAGTACAGTCCCTAGATTATAAGGATTTTGTTGAAAAAGCATTACACTTGTTAAACATGCTTAATGTGCGATGATCGTTTCCTCATTAAGCATGTTTAACAAAGTACCTCACGCACTCGTTAACAACAATCTTTAGAAAAGACAGTTATCATAAACACCAACCCAGTAGAGCAAAAAGAAAAACCGAAAATTAGGACTGTAGAGTTCGTGGCAGCCAGTCTGAACAGCCTCCTACAGATGGAATGAGATTGTGATGCAGCATGTAACACCTGTTAGTAACAACCTGTGCAGTCCCAGAAGGGGTATCAGCAGTCAAAAGACATACAGGTACAGGAAGCAGAAGAGTTTATGACAGCCCTTTCACCCCCCATCACATGTTTACAATTTCTGACTCTCTCTCTCTCTCCCTCTCTCTCTCCCTCCCTCCCTCTCCAACTTAATTTCTTTTGTATATGATTATGCAATGAATAGGAAATAAAGATTATCATCTCAGGGAAACAAAACATTCTAGGAAGGGAAAATGAAAAGCACGCATGAGAAAACATAAACAAACATACCGTTAGGGCTTACACTGAGGAACACCTCATCTGACCAAGACCAAGGTCCCTTGGATTTGGGTATTGTACAATATAATATTTTCTTTCTCTAGCCATGGTTTTTGTTGATTAACTTGGTGCAAGTAAACTATTGCCAAATAAAGGACTATCGCAAGTAGAGTGAGTCATAAAGGCCTGAAAGTTTTGTTACATCTTGTTGAATTTGAATTGTTTTGATGAATATAGAGAGTCAGACATCTTTAAGCATCGATTTTTCTCCATAAGATCTGTGAAATTAAAGACACACACACACACCCGAGAGAGAGAGAGAGAGAGAGAGAGAGGTGGGGTGACGGATAGAGAGTGAGCACACAAAGCTTCAAGCAATGACCATGCAAGAAAACACCATCTGTGCTCACTCTCTTCTGTCACCTCCCTTACCCTTCAAAGGTTCAAGAAGAACAAACGCAAGAACCATTCAATCATCGATTGCTTGCTCCCTTCCTCACTTGCGCAAAAATAAAATTAAGAACTAATTTTGACACTGCACTCTCAAAATCAAAGCCCTTGTTACTGTTCTATTAGGGTAGAACAATTAGAGGCTTTGGCTTTGCTGATGAGATGAAGAAGCTGTACACATAGGGCTTTATATAGATGGAGAAAGACAGGGAGGGAATAAATGTGGGTTCCCCTTCCCATTCTCTTCTTCTTTTTTTTATTATAATCATTCTTTCATTCATATGAGAGAGAGAGAGAGAGAGCCAAGGAAGTCTTCATCTTTTCTGAATCTGATCTCTTATCCGGAAATATTAAACCATCCTCATTTACTCAGTTACCGTTTACCAATGCATCTTGTGATTCTAAATCTTATCTCCTCTCTGTCCAAACCTTGCTGCTACGACATCTCTCTCTCTCTCTCAAAATTTGGAACACTGACTCAGACAGTGTCCTTGCCTGGTGGTCTGCCTCTTGCTTCTATATTACATAATTAGTTCCACATGTATACCAATCCTGATAAAGATTAAAGTGAAGAAATCTGAAGATTCATTCTTGTGGGTAGATATCTGTAGAACAGAAATTTTGGATTCTTTATCATAGTTTAGTTTAGAATTTGGAAAGATGCAACTCTTATATATCCTTACCATCTCAATTTGTGCTACTTAAAAAGGAAGAACGATTAGTTTGTATGATGTTTAGGAGACAATAAGCAATAAATGTATCCAGATTTTACGCATTTGGCAAGAATTGTAGCACGCAACCCTTCATTTAGCCAATAAAAAGTCATTATGTAATAATCATTGCGCTTGTAGGATCAACTATGGTCATGCATCATTTGTTGTCTACGCATTACATTAAAATACTGACCTATGGCCATATCACATGCAACAAGGCGGCATAATCTTTTGTATACTCGTCTTTGCAAATAGTTTATTTTTTTCAGTAGCATAACCCATAGTTAGGCTAACACAGATGATCTAGCATGTATTCAAACTTCAGGTGCAAATAGCTTTTTGTAATTATAAGAGCTCAAAAAAGAAAACAAAAACTCTAGAATGATTATTGTAAGTAGATCATTCACTTCTTTCCTTTTTTCCATTTCCCCTGAAAAGCATCTCTTCGATTGCATATGTATCACATCAAACGGTGAATGTCCACCGCTCGTAAGTGTGACCATCTTCAAGAATGTTATGCAACTTGATTTATCTCTTAGCTATAGAGGCTATAAGACTCTTGTCTTTTGCTGTCTCTTTTTCTAATTATAACAAAGAGAAGGAGCAACCCATGCAGAAAGAATGAAAGCTTCCAAAACCAAGTATGCAAGTTTAGACTAGTTGGAAAACTTAAGTTATATACATTTATGCATATAAGTCATTCCACTTGGGTGATCCCAAGCTCAAATTAAAGGAGAAGGCAAGGATTGCATGAGGTAGTCAACAATCGCTACTCCTTATTCAACCATCTAAACTCTATGAATGTTATAACATAAATCACTCAATCCATAACTTGTAGGTTATGTAGTAATTCTTTTAACAATTTAGATTTCTGGAATAGTTGGCAATAGTCTCATATGATTTTTTGAGTTATTAATCAGGAGTTCTAAATTCAAATCTTTTAAAGTCCTATATATCTCTCTTATTTTGTATTTCCACAGTTCAATCATAAACTTGTAAATTAGTAATCTCGTAAAATCTCTCATAGAACACTTCAATAATTAGGATTTGTAGGTCAATCGCAACTATAAGTGTTTGTGATCTTGATGGACCGGGAGGGGGGGTAGCAGTGGCCCCTGCCTCCTAGGTTAAAAAGATCATAGACATTAGTTAATCTTTTCAAGATTACATACTTAAATATTTAGATAAAAGTTTTGGTCTCGCCTTGTTTGTCGGTGGCTGGTTGCATTTGCCTTAAGCATTTTAAATTTGACTTGTACTTTGATACTGAACATCTCTATTTTCACAAACATGTACTTGTATATACTTCACAAACATTCTTTTAAATAAATCAGAATGCTATTACAAACCTAAGAATGATTTCTGAGTCGATGGTAAAATCCTAAAACTGTTCTCAGAGGCAGGTTTTCACTTAAGCCCCCCAAACTTGTTGTACAAGAAATGTGCATCAACTACATATGGGGTATCGAAATGGAAAGAGACCCATCTTTAGCAATTGGGAATCACAAGCATTTCTCATCAGAATGTCCCCTGTATCCTTTGAATGGCTATCACAAGAAAGATGCGACTTAAAGAATTTGGACTTTCCCTTTCTGAAGGAACAACGCAAAGCTAATGGGGACATGTAGGGAGCAGAAATCAGTTCATCAAATCATCTTTGATTTTGAACCCTCCCCACCTGCTCGAACAAAGGGGAAAAGGGTCCCATCCCTTTGTTCAAGCAAACATATATGATGCGGCGCTAAATAAAGCAGCTTAAAGTATTTATGCTTTCTAATAAATAATAAACTTATACTAAATTGTGAAATTTGAAGCATAAGAATCTCTGACTTATTGTTCTCCCAATCACAGCCAACGCGCGGCTTTCGTGGGACGTCTTGCCTTTCCTAAATTCCCCACACAACCTGAGCATATAAGTTTTGTCCTCAAGATTTGATACTTAAAGTCGTAAAATCTAGAATTAAGGTGATCAACCACTTGCACTAGGGTTTGCTGCAATTATTTGCATCCTTGCTTCCATCATCACGCAATCATGCGAATTTAATATAATAGATTTGCCGATTAGGAGAAAATGCAAATGGCGGGAGTTTGTTTCTTGAATCAATTCATCTCATGAGATTTATTTTGTCTCACTCCAACATTCGTCCATACTTTCATAAGCACCCAAGAAAATTATATATACAAAAACTGAAGGCTATCATGACCAACCATGTAAAAGGATACTGGAATGTAAAGATAAAATTGAACAATCGATGTTCATTGGGTTATTGGTGGTAATATGCTCGAATTACATTTCTAATACTTATAACTATTAGCAACGTTTAACAACAATTATAAAGAAAGCAAATAACATCTTTTGTAGCTCCTAGGATTGAGCAACAATTATTTATAAACTGTTACCAAAAGACTCACTACTCGATGATCATGGCCTAATCACTCATCCTACGTCAACTGTTTCTTGCGCAGCTTGCAAACTCTCTTCTCGATAGTTATAATAGTCCATGTTTCTCGACCATTATCATTCATGGCTTTGGAGAGTTACGGCTCTACTAATTGGAGATCATGCTGGCTTCAAGATTAAATGGGCCACTATGATTGTTGCTGAAATTATTGGCTTTATGACTTGAACACTTATCTCGTTCTTGGTTCATCCATCTTCAATTCCAATTTGGTTCTTTTGTCGACTGAATTGAGTTTCACCACTTTGTGACTCAATACTTAGTAATTTTCTCTTATATTACCTCATCAACAATAGTTGTCAACCAAAAGGACTTAGCACTACCTCAACCGTGTCTTGCTCGGTCTTTTCCAATTTGAGTTGACCGCCAAAGACTTGAGCAATTTTTGGAGACGACAAAAATGAAAGATCCAGTTAACTCTAAAGAGATTATAATTGCTAATCTTGACCTTTTTCCATCTAACTAGATTTGGATGGTCCCTTACAAAACATTGATAATAAGTACGAAACAATTCGCCATCTATTTTTGAAATTCAATTTGAATTGACATATTCTTCTGATGATAGAAAGTTTATCATTTATTAGATGCTCATACCAAATGATAGAAATTTATTTTTCCTATACAATAGTAATATCAATGAAAGAATTTATTGATTGTCAGCATGTGCTTGTGTCACTTGGTAAATACCACTCGCATAAACATGTTTTTGCACCAACGGTTGGCATTAATTTCATATCCCCACTTATATCAAAAGCAGCTTCCCTTTTGGCAAAGTGGGTATGACATGCATTTAATTCACATAATAGAAGATCTAGTGTTTCCCTTTTTGTGGTGGAGCATGGAAGACCTTGCATGGCCTCAATCACAATGGGAATTTTCTTATTCTAGATAGATCTCATGCTTGCTTGCTGTCACTAAAATTGTTTTGTTAAAAAAGGAGCAACAACACACACACCTGCGTCACCAAGAAATTGAAATGATTGAGAGATAAGCTTCTGATTTTTTGCTTCAGCCATTGCAACATCTTTAACCTTAGTCCAACCTCTGGTGTGGTGTTCGATAAAAAAAAAAAAAAAAAAAGAGTTCTGGTGTGGTGATCATGGCATCATTGGCATCTTTTCTCTCATCATATCCTCTTCTTCCTTCACTCTCTGCCACTAGCTAGGAATGGGCCTCTTCTTGATTATGGCATGACCATTGCACAGTTAGTGTCCACGTGGCATCCTGGGGATGAGTCTCTTGTTGGCTTAACCCCAACCATACGTTATATGACATGAAAGAAATCATTTCTTGCCAGTTTAGTTGGAATGGTCATATTCAAAATTAAAAAGATTACAGTGTATTGATTGAATTTTTGTCCTGCGGCTCGTCTTTTTGGTCTGAGAGCTGCACTCGCAGTAGACAAAATGCTTCCTGTAGTATTTCTTTAAGCTAAGAAACACCGTCTTGGTGTTGTGTGTGATTTTAGATATTTTTTTTCTGCTCCGAGGGCCACAAGATGCTTATCGAGAGTCCACATTCGAGTTCTTACTTTATACACAAGAAACGGTTATAGCCCTACGACTTCAACTAGTCACTTCTATATAGGGGTAAATATGGTCCGGGTTGAGTTGGTCTATTACCTAACCTAGGGACCAACCCGCACAATGTCGGTCCCTAAATTTTGGAACCTTTTGGAGACTGAGGATTGACCTTGTTGAGCCTGGGATCGAGTACCGGACTGACCATGTATGTCTGGTCCAGTTTCAAGGTCAACCGGGACCAATCGATTATTTTTTTGTTTCATTTTTTGCAATCCTTAAAAGGACAAACATACTATTTCAAACTATATTCCTATCAGCACGATATTGAGCAACCAAACTATCAACAACTATACATATCAAACATAGATATAAGAGAATGTAATAACAGAAATTTTACACTTGCTAAAACCAACAAACCATAAAAACAAACACGTGAGGAGAGGGAATAGAGGCAAGCGGCAAGATGAGTAGCAAGGTGAGTGAGGCTAAGGCAAGCGAGTGAAGTCAAGGCAAGGGAAGAGGGTTTCTTCTTTGTTTTTTTTTATTTCAAATTAGGGTTGGGTTTCTTTATTCTTTCTAATTTACATAGCAAATGAATTGTGAAGAGAATATAGAAGGAGGTGCTAGGGTTTAGAATAGACAAAAGCATATAATAAATAATATATTAGATATATTAATATATAATATGTACAAGGTTGATATTAGGTTGGTTTGAGTTAGACTAATCCTAAACTCCCATGACTGAGGATCAACTTATACAGTACAGGGTCCAGGGATCCTAGGATGAAGGACCAACCTAATCCCCATGGTAACCAAACCAAAGACTGGTCGGGTTAGGCCGGTCCAAGATTGACCCTAGATCGATGCTCACCCCAACTTGTGCAAGCATGATCATCAAGAGCATAGATCGGCCAAAAAATAGAGCTTTGGTTATTTACCTTGATGAGATGTGATTGTGATCACAATTGGCTAAAAATTGTGACGACCCAAGCGACGGTGCGCGGGGAGGAGGGATGGCGGTGCGTCCGCGCCTCGGTCCTCGGACGTGCGCAAGAGAGGAGAGGATATGTCTCTTGTCTCACATCGCCTAGGGAGGGAGTCCTGGACTAGTTTATAAGCATATGGGTTCTTTACTTGTACATACGCGTTTTAAAACAGTGCGGGCCTCGGCCCAAAGCGGACAATATATGTATATGGGCGAACCCAGGATGTTACAAGTGGTATCAGAGCCGACTCCCGACCGCGTGTGGGACCACAGCGAGGACGCTATGTCCGAAGGGGGGGAGAATGTGACGATCCAAGCGACGGTGCATGGGGAGGAAGGATGGCGGTGCGTCCGTGCCTTGGTCCTCGGACGTGCGCAAGGGAGGAGGGGATATGTCTCTTGTCCCACATCGCCTAGGGACTACCACCGACTCCCGACCGCGTGTGGGACCACAGCAAGGACGTTATGCCCGAAGGGGGGGAGAATGTGATGATCCAAGCGATGGTGCGCGGGGAGGAGGGATGGCGGTGCGTCCGTGCCTTGGTCCTCGGACGTGCGCAAGGGAGGAGGGGATATGTCTCTTGTCCCACATCGCCTAGGGAGGGAATCCTTGACTAGCTTATAAGCATATGGGTTCTTTACTTGTACATACGCGTTTTAAAACCGTGCGGGCCTCGGCCCAAAGCGGACAATATATGCATATGGGCGAACCCAGGATGTTACAAAAACAGAGCAAGAGAAGGAGGCGAGAATTCAGACTCTAGATGAGACTGTGAGTCAAGCAAGATAGGTGTGAGCTTGAGCCTGAGTGAGAGGCGTGAGCATGAGAATGGGATGAGAGTTTTGTTTCAAATGTGGAAAGAGGTGTGAAAGAGTGGGGTTTGTGAAGATATTAGGGGGTTTTTTTGACATCTATAGGCAAAGAAAAAATATATATTAGAAAAAAAAAAACCAGTTTGGTCTAGGTGGTCTAGGTGGGGCGGTTTCTATATCTAGAACTACGAACCGAATCAAAATTCACTAAATCCAATTACATGGAATCGCAAACCGGACTAGTGCCTCCAAGAACCACCTTGAATAGGCCGGTTTGGTCCGAAACGATTTCTTTTGCTCAGCCATAAAGGGAAGATCGAGACACATAATGAAATGATTCATAAAAAGAAACAAAAGCAATCAAGATCAACAAGCACAGAAAATACACAACAAGCAATCAACATACAGCAACAATCGAGTTTTCACAAGCACACAAGGGATCAGATTTCGAAAATGGGAAGATCATTTGTAATAGAATCTAGATTAGATTTTGTTTAAACTTTGAATGCAAACTTGAAATAGATTAGGTTTCCCAGTTTTAGCAGTCGTTTATCTCTATTAAAGCTTTCCATTTGTAAAATTTTTACTTACTCTACGCACTTCGGGGATCCACATTAAGAAGTATAAGCCATCTCTTGTAATGCGACAAAGTTTCATTCGGTCTTCTTATTTGTCCCTGATCTACTATTTGCGGATTGTTTTAGTAGCTCAAACCCGACAAAGTCCTTGAGATTTCAAGACTCTAATCATCGAATCAATGAATTTCTGTTAATCGTGACTCGACAAAAATACACATAACACTCTCATATTTAGCATCCATTTTATTTCCATTTTAATCATGACCATAATCTGCTCTAGTCTCCCATAGTCCCAAATGAGTTACAAATCAAGAGATACATTGAAATTTAGAATTATGGACAACTCTTTTCAATGAAAGAAAAAGAGTCAATGGGGAGATTTTTTCCGGGGGATGCGTTTTCCACACGTCCTTTATCAACTTAGCGGGATGCTTCCCAAATCCACACCAGGCAGTGGACCTAGAGATCCATGATATGATGTGCACGTCTTGCCATAAATGAGAGGCCAAAGGAGCAAAACTAAATTCGAAATAGGTCATAAATTCCAAAGTTTAACCATATTTCATCAAATGATCGAATTATTAAGGATTTGTTAATAATAACATGAATGCTTGAGAGAAAATGAACCTTGCTTTTATTAGATTGACACGGTTAATGAAATTACCTTTTATTTTGCCCATTACATATGCATAACATGAATTTAGTCCATTTGCCTGTGATTTGACCGTTGATGATTTGAGCCAGCAAATTCCACCATCTTCCGTTGGCATCGTTACATGGTAACTAAAAGGAAGTAATGACCTCACTTCGATGCATCTTGGTAGCTTAATAAACTGCCACCGCTAACTCATACCTTATGCTATTAATCTAGAGTTTGCTTGGTCAGTCGCTTAAGCAGTTTCAGTAGCTGAATGTAAAGAAGACAGTTGTGCTATCTCCATTGTCTCCAGAGAAGATGCATCTAGTTTTGCAGAATATAAGAAGGGTTCTCAGGGCAGGAGACCTCCCTGTTTTTAAGAATTAAATTGGTAATGTAATGATTTCTAATCAGTCAAGGTACTATCACGAGAGGAGACATAATTGCGATGTAGTGTTTTTGCTTCCAGCCAAAGAGTCGCGTTCTGTTCCGTGATGATGCCACTGGTGATCTTGCTCAGGTTGCTATTTCAGATGGCATTTTATTATATAGAAAACAAATCTGCCGACAAGTTTTTAAGTGCGGCTGCTCACTCTTTTTTTAATATATCTTAGACATCGTCCTGTGTCTCCTTGTTTTGCTGACAGAAAAGGTTCACTTGCAAGGATCAAATAATTAGCTAGAACTACTTTGTCAGGAGTAATGGCACTGTCTGTTCCTGAGATCCGTTTGTGGATGCTATCTTCTCCTTTTTCCTCTTATTGAGCCAATCTGGACGCTCTTTGGTTTCCTTCTCTTTCTTTTTTAATTCTCAAAACAGCGTGCATTCTATTTCTCTAATGTATTCTAACCAAGTATATTCGAGGACAATGGATTCAATGTGAAGGAAATTGGTTTGGGTTGCAAAAAAGTTGAGAATAGATCTAGAGAGTTGGTAATGAATCGCTATGTTTTCCAATTTTAATGTTGATTTCAGGAAGTCTTCTGTTGCTTGTCGTTATGATTGGCTGTCTGGATACATTTGATTTCAGACGATGGATGCAAGCAGTATTTTGCCCTTCAGATGCTGAGAACTTTTCTAGCAGACTGCAGCTGACTTCCCCAGTCAAGAAAATACTGAATCCAACATATCATCCAACGCTTCAAAGGAGCATGTCAAGAATATTGAGGTTGATATATCTGAGGGTGTTGCAACTGACATGTTTCGAATTTCATCTTCTTTTGACGATGAGGTAAAGATTCCTTTCATTAGTAATGCTGTCTATATTTTCATATTCTCAAGAAATAAGGTATCCTGCCTCTTCTCGTTGCATATGCTTTCAAGTTATCAATGGATTTTCACCTTTTAAAGAATTCTTTTGTAGACTGAGGTCTCCATGTACGTTGTCCTAAACATTGACACTTGTTTTTGCCATTATTTTCTCTCAGATAATTCAGGTCAGTCTTAACAGGGAAAACTTTAGCATTAGAGTATTGTCCAAAGAGTATCAACGCACATGCAAGTCGACCAGGTTGATGCTTTTGGAATCGGCTCGATTGATGGCCTTCATCCTAGCCAAAAACCCAAACATCTTTTCAGGAAAAAGGCTGTGGCTGCGGGGGCATCTGCTCAATGGTGGCGGATAGATCTGCTGACCTCGTGGCAGCAACTGATAGAGATACAAAGACCGAAACGTCACATCAAATGTTGCTACACCTTTCCGTAATTTCCGTAATACATTAAGGGTTAAAAGCCAAGAAAGGTGAGATAGGGGCCAAATAGAAGCAATGAAGAAAAGTGAAGGATCAAGGTTTCAACATTACAAAAGGCACCGTATTTAGTCACTTTCATGTAGAACCGTACCTCCTTAAATGTGCAGTCAAAATGGACTTTCAGAAAGCCTATAATACACTTGATTGGGATTTTCTTGAATCAACCTTGCTAGCTTTTGGGTTTCCTAAATGGTTGGTACACTGTATTATGATTTGCGTGTGGACTCCTAAATTCTCTATTTCTATTAATGGAGAGTTGCATGGGTTTCTTCCAAGTGGGAGGGGGTTAAGACAAGGAGATCTAATGTCTCCCTATCTTTTCACCCTTGCTATGGAGGTTTTTTCAGGTATCATTTCTCGACAGGCTAGTCTTCTCGGTTTCAAGTTCTTTTGGAGATGTAAGTCTATTTGTTTGTCACACCTATTCTTCGCGGATGATGTCTTCCTCTTCTGTGAAGCTTCTATGCCTGCATGCCTTTGCCTTAAGGAAGGGTTGCAACTATTTTCCTCCTGGAGCAGCCTAAGTCCGAACCTGAGTAAAAGTGAGGCGTTCTTAGCAGGAGGCTCTCCAATCACTCAGGATCAAATATGCCAGATGTGGGGCTTCCAGTTGGGGTCACTTCCAGTAAAGTACCTTGGTGTCCCTATTATTACCAAGAGGATGGCTAAAACGGACCGCGTTGCCCTAGTTAGTCATCTTACTGCCAGAATTCATTCTTGGACGCATCGGTTCTTGTCTTTTGTTGGTCGGCTATTACTTATTAAGTCGGTTCTCCATGCAATCCAAGTATATTGGGCTAGCATATTTATCTTGCCAAGCTCAGTTTTGAAAAGGATCGAACAAATTTGTCGTCAATTTCTATGGAAGGGTCCAAGCCTAGGATCTGGTGGTGCGAAAGTGGCCTGGGAAGAAGTGTGCCTTCCGAAGGCTAAAGGAGGACTTGGGGTGAGGAAGCTAAGGGAGAGAAATAGAGCTTCCATGATGAAACATATATGGCTTTTATTTACTGACAAGGAATCTCTTTGGTGTAAGTGGATTCATGCCATGTACTTAAAGTGCAAGAACTTCTGGACCATGTCTACTCCGACAACTTGCTGCTGAGCTTGGAGGAAAGTTCTTGCCTTGCGCTATGATGTTCTTAGCTTAGTAAGATGGCGAGTTGGCGATTGGACGTTTGGTCTCCCTCTGGTTTGATCCTTGGCACCCTCTAGGACTACTTAATGGCATGTTTTCTAACTCATTCATATACCGGTCCGGTCTTACTAGGGAAGCAAAGGTGGCGGACCTCTTCCTACAAGCGGGGGCCTCTGTCTTGCAACACCTTCGAAGTTGGTCACATCCGATTCCACTACTCAACAATAGCCAGGACGTGTTCACCTGGGAGCCTCTCTCTTCCAGTGAATTCTCAATGGCATCGGCCTAGGAATCTACAAGGAATCGGGCTCTACAAGTCTATTGCGTTTCCTTAGTGTGGCACAAATCGTTACCGCCAAGGCATCAGTTTTTACTTTGGTTGATTGCTAAGAACCACGTACCTACCCAAATGTTCCTCCTTTCGATTGGGAGGCTTACTAGCGCTATGTGTGCCTTTTGTCAGTCTAGTCCAGATACTATTGATCACCTTTTTTTTTATTGCCATATAACGCATGCTCTTGCTTTTTTTGGGCGGGCAAGTGCAATTTGGCTTGACCGGGAGGATCATAGAGTGATACCATGGTGTGGGCCAGTATAATTTTTTTTGGTAAAGGCTTCCAGAAAGAGATTCCCAAGTTCTCCTTTGTTGCTCTTTGTTATATTATTTGGAAGTCTTGTAATGACATCCTATTTCGGAGTAAAGTGGTCTCCATTCTAGCAATGAAGTATTATATACTCAAGACTGTCAAGGACAAGGTGTTGTCGGGACCGTTGATTCAAGACAATCCGGTTAATAGATGTCTTTAGAGAGCGTGGAGTTTAAGTACCTCCATTTTTACTGGTTAGGTCCTTGTGAGATCCTCCTGGGTGTTATGATGTTGTTTTTATTTCTGCATCTGTTAGTTACCTTTGGATTGTGGCTTCTTTTCACTCAGTAGACTAAACTGAGTGCAAATTGGAGCCGTCATTCTCTAATTTGTATAGTTGATGGTTGGCATTTATACAAATTTACCTTACCAAAAAAAAAAAAAAAAAAAACATTACAATAGGCACCGATGTCGCATATATGCCTGAAGCAATTTTGCCTCTTTTAGCCACTACGAGAGAACTGCTCATCCAACAGGGGCAATGAAGAGGACCGGTAGCGGTAGTTATTCTCTGCCACATTTTGTGCCGAGTTGATCAACCATCTATACTGTCTGCCGCTTCCCTCTATGGTTTTAGATTAGTAAAGAGGTGGCCTGCGGGAATTTTAAGGTATCTCATCTTGGGGAGTTGTCGGCTTTGCTAAAAGTGGTTTTGATGAGTATAGTTTTAGTACGGCTTTATATCATGTCTTTTCAAATCAAGTGACAATGATCTTCAGGGTTCGTATTATATTCTTTTATTGTCTCGACCAGACATTTGTTAAACCTCATCCCTGGTTTGTGGCATCTGCCTTCTTTCATTGAGTTTTTATTTGTTGTTGGACCGATATATGGCTTTCCCACGAGGAACACAGAACAAGGAAAATGATTCAGATGCATTGATTTGTGTTCTAAACTTAATGAGCTTGGTATAGTTGGAAACTTATTTCATGGCACTTTTTTTTCACTATTATGGCAATGTGGCTGTTATAAGACGCCTCCAGTTAAAATATATGCTTGTTTAATTATTAAGGTAATAAATTGTGGGTTTCTCTTTATTTTGCCTTCACTGCGGATTTTGGACCTGATTTGAGCTATAAACTAGGTAAGCTTATGGTTGCAAATGCCTCAATTTTGGAAAAGAGCCATCAAATTTGGAAAAGAACCATAAATACATACAAAGAAGTTCTAAGTAAACAATGAACATAAACTTTAAACCAGCATAAAGAGCAGCAGATCAAAAGCTTTTGACAAAGTCATGAAAAGAGAAGGCATCGATACAAGTTAAACACTCTTGTTGTCTGAGGGCTCTGACCCTATTTGACATAATTATTAGATAGATTCCACGAATGCAATTCCATCATATACAAAACTGGAAGGACTAGGACTTGCACAGGGTCCGCTCACCAATTTAAAGTAATGGGTGAGTGACAGAAGCCGCTAAAGAGCATTACTTCTTAAAGATCCAATTAAATTAACTTGTTCTTAAGATGTTTTAGCACTGTCTTGGCGAAATACAGAATGTATTTCTTGCAATTATGAGCATCTTATTCAGGGACACGAGACTTAGAACACAAAGGATAAATCCGGCTACAATCTAATGCAGATACACTAACTTATGCAACCTCCAAAACGTACAGGAAGCTTCTTCAAACAATCCAAACATCATTATGAACATTTAAAAACCCTAAACATACATTTCTTCTGGTTCATCTTAACTTCTTCAGTATGTCTCCACAAGAGTTTGGCCCAAACTGTTTGGGTTCATCTTTTCTGGAGTATGATCAATCTGTATCATTTGTCAATTTTCACAAAAGAATATGAGAATAAGCCCTCTGCATCTGAACCAAAAATTATAAGGAGTTCATTAAAAAAGTGCTGCACTTATTAAACGTGCTTAATGTGGATTGATTATTTCCTGGTTAAGCATGTTTAATAAAAAGTACCACACGAACTCATTAACAATATTCTTTCCTGTAGCTTGAGAAAAAGACAGAATCAGGAACACAAATTTAGTAGAGCAAAAAGAAAACTTAAAAAGAAATTAGGATAACAGAGTTTATGGCAGCCAGTCTGAACAACCTCCTACAGATGGAATGAGATGGTGATGCAGCATGCAACACTTGTTAGTAACAGCCTGTGCAATCCCAGAAGAGGTATCAGCAATCAAAAGACATACAGGTACAGGAAGCAGAAGAGTTCATGATGGCCTTTTCACTCCCCCATCACATGTTTACAACTTCTGCCTCCTCGCTCTATCTAATTTAATATATTTTGTCAATGAATATGCGGTTAATGGGGAACAAGTAGACAAAGACTTTCATATTAGGTAAAAAAACATGCTGGGAAGGGAAAATGAACACACACACGACAAAACATAGACAAGCAGACATACTGTTAGGGCTTACACTAAATAACACCCCATCTGACCAAGACCAAGGTCCCATGGATTTGGGTACTGTTTAACATATGCTTTCTTTCTCCAGAGAAGATCTTTGCTGATCGATCAACTTGGTGCAAGAAAACTACTGCAAAAGAAAAGCATTATTGTAAGTAGAAGTATGAGTCATAAAGGCCTCAAGGCTTTGTAATATCCTGTTGAATTTTTAATTATTTTGTTGAATATAGAGAGTCAAACATCCTCAAGCATCGATTTTTCTCCGTAAGATCTGTGAAATGAAAGTCGGACTTCCTAATCCTAAAAGACAACCATGAAGATTAAAGAAACACAGACACACAGGAGAGAGAGAGAGAGAGAGAGAGAGAGAGAGAGAGAGAGAGAGAGAGAGAGAGAGAGAGAGAGAGAGAGAGAGGGGATGACAGACAGAGAGTGAGCACACAGAGCTTCAAGCATGATCATGCAAGAAAACACCATGTGTGCTCACTCTCTTCTGTCACCTCCTTACCCTTCAATGATTAAAGCAGAACCACATCACGAACACAAGAACCATTCGACCCTTGATTGCTTGCTCCCTTCCTGACTTGCACACAAGTAACAATAAAAGCCCTAATTGACACTGCACCCTCAAACTCAAAGCCCTTGTTACTGTTCCATAAGTATAGAACAATTAGAGGCTTTGGCTTTGCTGAGGAGATGAAGAAGCTGTACACATGGGGCTTTATATAGATGGAGAAAGATGGGGAGGGAATAAATGTGGGTTCCTCATCCCATTCTCTTCTTATTTTTTTCTTATTATCATCGACCATGAGAGAGAGAGAACGCAAAGAAAGTCTTCATCTTTTCTGAATCTGATCTCGTTTCCAGAAGGATCAAACCAGACTCATTTACTCAGTTACCGTTTACCAATGCATCTTGTCTTGTGATTCTAAATCTTATCTGCTCTCTCCAAGCCCTAGCTTCAATGACACATCTCTCTCCATCTCTCTCTCTGAAAAATAAAGATTTGAAACCCCAGCTCCGACTGTGTCCCTGCCTGGTGGTTCCTCTTACTTCTGCATCACATTATCGGTTCCCCATGTATATCTTTGGAAGAATTATATTACCAATCCCGAGAAAGATAAATGGTGAAGAAATTAAAGATTCATTTATGTGGGTACATATCTGAAGAGGAATTGGAGATTTTTATCGAATTTCAGACTAGAATTTGTAGGGAAGCAAATCTTATATTTCCTTACCGTCTCAATTTGTGTTTCTTAAAAAGGAAGAATGATTGGCATATTTGATGATTTTTAGGAGGCAAGAATAAGCGAAAAATGCATCAAGATTTTACGCATTTAACACGAATTGCAGCATAATAAGAAAATAGAAAAATATATATGCACATAATCCTTCATTTAGCCAAAAAGCAAAGGTCAGCAATTAATCATCACTGCTCTTGTAGGATGTAGCAAAGACTTTGGTCACGCATCATTTGTTGTCTGCCCATTACAATAAAACACTGACCGAAGGCCAACCATATGTCATAAGGCCACATAATCTTTTGTATACTAGTCTTAGCATATAGTTTTTTTATCTGTAGCATGATCAATTGTTAGGCCAAGACAAATGCTCTAGCATGTATTCAAACTTATTTTGCGAAATCTAGCTTTTCCAATTATATAGTGCACAAAAAAGCAAAAAGTGATGGATTCTTTAATTTCTTTCCTTTTTCCTTTTCCCCTAAACAAACCTCTCTTTGAGACATTGCACATGTACCGCATCAAACGGTGAATTTCCACCACTTGTCGTGACCATCTCCAAGGATGTTATAAAACTTCATATATTAGTTGTAGAGGCAAAGAAGATCTAGATTGATTCTCCCTCTTTCTTTTACTCACTCTGTTGCTAATTATCATAAAGACAAAGACCAGCCCATGCAGAAAAAAAAATGAAAGCTACCAAAACCAAGCATACAAGTTTAAAAGACTACTTAGGAAAATTAACTAATGTATATGTATGTATAAAGTCACTCCACTTGGGTTTTTATAAAAGGAGAATGCAAGGGTTGCATTAAGTAGTTGACAATCATTTTAGCAATCTAAACTTCACGAATGTTATAACATATATCACTCAAACCCGGGCTAGTATGTTTGCCCGATATAGTGTTAAAGTATTTAAATTACATATTCATCTGACAGCTTAAATATTTTGAAAATTGATAGTCCCACAAAATTTTATATTATTCTATTTGTTAAATCCTATTCGTTTTAGCTATTATATATTTCTACACCTTAGTCTTAAACAATTAAAGCATTTGGCGGTCATCTTGCAAAATCTCTCGCGCTTACGGTCATGATGGATCAAGGGATGCTGACAATGGCTCCAAACCCTGGCTAAAAAGAAATCATAAATATTAGGTAATCTTCTCAATACTTTTATACATAAATATTTAGCTAGAAGTTTAGGTCTCGCCTTATTTTCAGTGGCTGTATATATTTCTGCAAGCATTATTAAATTTCACTTCTACTTTGACATGGAACATCTCTATTTTTAGAAACAAATACTTATATATAAAAAAAAATTGTAAAAAAAAAAAAAAACTGAATCCTCTCAAATACCTACAAATAATTTATTTTATTTTATTTTTGAAGGGGAAAACCAGAAACCTCTTTTCAGAGGCAAGTGTCACTTAAGCCAGCAAACATAGTCCACAAGCAATGTACATGGAATCATATAATGGGGTACCAAAATGGAAAGAGACCCATCTTTAGCACTCTGGGAATCACAAGCTTTTCTCATTAGAATGTCCTTCCTTCCTTTGAATGGCTATTACAAGAAAGATGCAACATAAGAATTTGGATTTTTCCCCTTCTCTGAAGGAACGGAACAAAGCTATCGGATATGTGGCAGCATCAATCAATTAATCAAATCATCCATAATGTTGACCCGTCCCCACCTTCTAAAGCAAAGGGGAAAGGTTCCAGTGAAATTAATACACATATATGAACACTTAGTTCAAGCAAACGTAATATAATGTGGCGCTAATTAAAGCTGCTTAAAGGATATATGCTTTCTGATAATTAGACAATTAACTTAATTGTGAAAGTTGAAGCATAAGAATCTTTGACTTCTTGTTCTACCAATCACAGCCAACGCGTGGCTTTCGTGGGACGTTTGCTTTCCTAAATTCCCCACACAGCCTGAGCATTTGTTTTGTCCTCAGGATTTGATGCTCAAAGTCGTAAAGTTAAGAATTAAGGCGATCAACCACTCAGACTAGGGTTTATTGCAACGAATTGCATCCTTTCTTCCATCGTCATCATGCAATCAGCCGGCTTTAGCACAGTAGATCTAATGATTAAGAGCAAATGCAGAAAAGGAACCTGAAATATTATAAATTTTCGTCAAATCACTACAATGCTATTTTGATAAAAAAAAAAATGATCGTATTAGTGTTATCTCCGATTTGAGAGACCGAAAATCCGATATGCCAATGTTTTATCATTTATTTGGACCAAAGTGGCTCATCAGTGCTTCGAGTTGGCATTTATAGCCTTAAACAACATTACTCACATGTTTGCCTCAAATTTAAATCCTAATTCAGACAAATCACGACATTTCCCCTCTTCTTCAAAACCTAATTTGGACTAGGCAATTTAGGGCAAAATAAAGAGCTGAATCTTGTAATGAAGAGCATGAACAGGCCAAGCAGCTCAAGTTTGTTGCAGCAAGATGCAAAATTTTTAGGTTGAGTAAATGAGGTGATTGATCGAGATTACTACTGTGTCGTTGATTTTTACTCTTAGCAAAGGTGGATTTTTTATATATAAAAAGCCACGTAATATTTAATTAAAAAAGTCGCATTATTTCGATATTTAATTGAAAAACACGAAATATGGTTTGCTTGCTAAAATTTGTCATTGAAGGCACTAAAGTGGTCATGTTTCTCCAATATGGCATTGAAGTAATTCGTCAAAAAGTTTTAACACTAAAATGAACGTCGTACGAAAACGGTGGCATATCTATTGTTCTTTTCCCAAAGATAATGCTAATAATAGGAGTTGTATCTTGCATCATTTTATCTCTTGAAATTTACTGCGATTACCTTCCATACTTTCATAAGCACCCGTCAAGAATGTTCAATATCTATACCTTTAAAATGAAATATTATGGTAATCTCTAAAGATAGTATTATTGCCAATCTCAACCTTTTTCCATCTAACTATATTTAGATGGTCACTTGCACATCGTCAACAAGTATGAAACAATTCCCTATCTGTTTGTGGTATTCATTTGAACTAACATATTCTTTGGATGATAGTAAGTGACGAAAGTATATTATTTATCGGTTTTTTATACCATATCATGGTTAAAGTGATTATGGATTCTCAATATGTGCTTGTGTCATTTGATAAACACCGCTTTCGTAAACATGTTTTACCCTATCGGTTGGCTTTAATTACAAATCCCCCATAAGGTGCGCAAAAGCAACTTTCCTTTTAGCAAAGTGGATGTGATACAAGCATGTGATTCATATAA
This sequence comes from Angophora floribunda, assembly GCA_014182895.1. NCBI lineage: Eukaryota > Viridiplantae > Streptophyta > Magnoliopsida > Myrtales > Myrtaceae > Angophora > Angophora floribunda. Next base: position 32,652,985 of record CM024707.1, on the reverse strand, counting down.
TAGAAGATTTAGGGTTTCTCTTTTTGTAGTGGAGGAACGATATGGAAGACCTTGCATGGCGGCAATCCCAATGGGAATTTTCTTAGTCTAAATAGATCTTATGCTCGATTATTGTCGCTAGAATTATTTTGTCGAAAATAGGAGCAAACAACACCTAGACAAACACCTGCGTCACCAAGAAATTGAAATGATTGATAGAGATGAGCATCTGATCGTTACTTCGGCCATTGCAACACCTTTAACCTTAGTCCAACCTCTGGTGTGAGGATCATGGCATGATTGGCATCTTCTTCTCTCACCCTATCCTCTTCTCTCTCCTTTCGGCAACTAGCCAAGAATGGGCCTCTCTTGACGATGGCATGACCTTCGCACAGTTAATGTCCACGTGGCACCGTGGGGATGAGTCTCTTGTCGGCTTGACCCTAACCAATCGTTATCTAATATAAAAGAAACCATGTCTTGCCAATTTGAGTGGAATGGTCATTTTCATAATCTTGAAATATTCAAGGGTATAGATCATTTTCATAATCTTGAAATATTGAAGGGTATAGATTGAATTTTCGTCTTGTCGCTCTTTTTTTTTTTGCTCCGAGACAAAATGTTTTCTGTAGTATTTCGGGTGGTGGTGAAAGGATGGAGGCATGATATGATTAGACACATCCAAAGATGTTGCCAGGAGAACACATAAAATTCAGTGGCCGAGGAAAAAAAAACACTAATAAAATACAAAGGACTAACATAAATAAGTCCATACTCATAAACAAATTGAGTGCATGACATAATAAATGAAAGTATAAGAGAAGGGCATCAAGGTATGTGTATTGGCTCTTAGTCAAGTAGTTAATTAAACCATCACATGTTTGGCTCTTTGCTGGAATTTGTTAGGAATTTATATCCCATCTAGCGTTTTTTAATTGATAGTCAAATCTTACACAAAGTTTGCTTAAAGCACTCTCTCCGAGGAAAGTTTCTTTGTTTAAAGGATTTTCTTTCCTAGTGGCACTGGGCTCAAAATCTAGACCTATATAAAAAGAAGTTAATAATCCAAATTAGACTACAATAGAAGCACCTCACCCATAGGGCCCAATTGATGTCACATAAGCTCATCAATCTTGAAGCTAAATCATATCATTGACCATAAGGCCCATAGATGGAAAGCATGAAGAGCTCATCAATCATGAGTTTTCAATAGGCAGAGTTTTAGTGAAGTACATAATATATGGCCATGATCAATTGACTCGGAAAATATATAAAAGTTAAGATTTAGTTAAAGGAAAATTCTTTGAGGGATAATCGTAGCTAAGGAATTGGGAAAAGTTACAAATCATCCCTAGGTAGCACACAAGTCAAGGAAGTTGGAAACTCTTGCAAGGGAAGTTTAGGGCACGTAACAAAATGGCTCATAAGAGATATGTGAGCAATTAAACCATAAACAAGCATAGACAATACTCAACCACCAATCAACACATAGCATTGATTAAGGCATTCACCGACAAACAAGATGTCACATTCTGAAGACGGAATATCATTCAAAATGGATTGATTTAGATTAGAAATTGCCTATAGTTTGAATTTGTGTAAATTAGATTACTTTTCCTGGTCCTAGCACTTGTCTTTGTTCTTTCCAATCATCCTTTGTAAGCTTTTTACTTTTTTCTATGCACTTTAATAGTCTCTATTAAGAAGTTTATGTTCAATTTTATTCATCGAGTGAGTATGGCATCCAAGAATGTGTCATCTGTTTTGATTCAATTAACTTTCATATAATTCCTCTATTTGTTGCCAATCTACTTTCTGCGCCTTATTTTAGTAGTTGAAATGCTACGTAGTCCTTGAGGTTTCATGGCATAAAATAATCTATTTACTTTTGATTTGAAGTCAAATTTGTTATTTCAATCGACTATCGATTATCCTCGGTTGGACTTTAATACTTAAAACCATTGAGTTTCTGATGACCAAAACTTGACTAAAAATACACCTAACCCTCTGGTAATAAGCACTCACTGCATTTCATTTTTAATCATGACCATAATCTCCTTTAGTCTCCCATAATCTCATGTTAATTACAAATCAAGAGATACATTGAAATTTACAATTATGTAAAACTCTTGTCACTACCAAAAAAGAAAAGAGCCAATAGAGATTTAGACGGGCGTATTTTCCGGATGCTTCCTAATCGTCCCAATTTTCTCCGGGCAATAAATCTAAAGATCCACAAGCTCATGTTCATGTCTTCCCATTAAATGAAAGGCCAATGGGGCAAAACTAAATTCAAAATAGATAGAGACTTGCAAAGTTCGACTATATTTTGTTTCAAATTATCGATATTATGAGGTATTTGTTAATAGTCATAACACGAACGAACGCTTATTTTTCTCCTTTCACGTTGCGTTTGGTCGTCACAATAATGACTCGGAAAAAGAAGGATAGAGAGGAGTACGAAGAAAATTCCCAGACTTTTTCTTTCGCTTAGACCAATTTTGTTGTAGAGTGATTTTGTTATGACACTGAGCATACAATGCACGAAGAAGGGAGAAGGAAATCTCTGGCAGTTCGGTAACCCAAGTTAACATGGGGCTTGAGGCCCATAATATCGTGGGCTTAATGATATTGGGCCTGATGGTGCAAGCGTCCGGGCTTGTCCTTGGGCCCGATTATCCGCAAGTTGCACATTGTAATTGTACTGTGCTGTCTTCCATTTTCTTGTCCCTGAAAGCAACCTTTCAGAATGAGTCAAGAACCTTGGTCGATTGAATTTTTTAACGTTTCCCTTCGGTGATCCCAACTCCTAAATTCTGTGCCCGTCAAGGTTGCAGAACAACGCTTCGCGCGTGTTACTCTAAGGTGAATTTTTTCCAAAACGATGAAATTCATTGAAAAGATTCGATTGACTGAAGGTGAAAACTGTCGAAACTCAATTGATCGAAATAAAATGGGATCGGCTCAATTCATCGAGGGAAAATGTAAAAGTTTATATTGGAATTATCACTATAAAGTCACGGGGAAGATACTATGACTTGTCATCAATTAAAATTCGAATTATTTATGATGTGGGTAGGTAGTGTACATGAAGTTAAATAATCTTGAAACACTATGTGGACAAGAGATTAGTTTTGATTGAGATGCGTTCGTAGCTGTCATCCCTATAAGCTAATTGTGTCCTCTCTCCTTAGTTAGAGAGAGATTTGTCCCTCTTTGGTGAAGAAGCTTTTGCTCTGTCATCTAGGCTTAGCTTGGATGACAGAACATATGTTTTTTAAAATATACACCACCCATTTTTTTTTTTTTTTGATCAACATACACCACCCATTTGAGTAGCCTCAATTATAGCATTTTGCACAAGCAGTTTATCAAATGACAACTTTTTTTTTGTTTTAAATATTTCGAAAAATACGCTTACATGTCAAACCCTTTAAGATATGTGGAGGAAATTTTGTTCTGGACAGCTATCCATCCAAAACGATCGTTCTATAGAAAAATTGTGAATTTCATTATTTTTTTTCTTTGAATTGATGAAATCTATCACTTAATTAGTATTTTGAACACAAGGAAATATGAAGAAAAATCTCAAAACTTTGACCTCCTCTCAAGTAAAAGAAAGCACGATAAATGCACGCACATATACATAAGTACGTACGTATGCGTACATGTACATGTATGTTAGATATAATTTCATAGATAAAAGGCTCAGTCAAAAGAATGTAACAGAAAAGATTGTATAGACAAGATTATTGACCGCACGTAATATCCCTCTGCGAAAACCACGTATGCCGGTTCCTGTTCCGTTTGTCTAGTTTTCCATCCGAGTGCCTGTCGCCAATCACAGAACTTTCCCCTTTCCACGCTGCTTTCGTTTGCTTGAACTACTGAAATTGAACAAGTCAGTGTATTCCAGATGCCTCCTGCGACTAAGTCAGAAACAAGAGACAGGTTGTTGATCGGCAGGACCGGTCAAGCAGGTACAGATAATCAATAATTTCATCAAGTTGTTTCCCAAAGTCTCCCGAGGAGGGGGCGCCAGGAATGTCATCTTTTTCTGGAGGAAAAATCCAAACCGGTGGCAGCCATGCCATACTCCAAAAGTCAATTTCTTGGTTGGACTCCACGTTTTCTTGCATCACGGTATCATCCTCATCGCCTCTCCCTCTCTTCCCATTTCCTTCCCATTTCCTTCCCATTTCCTTCTCAGACTCTTGAATTTTCAAGAAACAATCAGAAGACTCAAGACCCAACACCCATCAATCATCACCTACCGCCACAAGGGCTGCAGGGTTGTAATCGATGGCTGATTACAACTACAGTCACAACAGATCAAAGTCCTATGCAGGACCTAACACGATGCAGTTGCAGCCATACTATGGACCCCCGCCTCAGTCACACAGCGACCTCAGGTGCTACAGTGCATCATATGCGCAGACCGACGTGTGGGGCGCTTACAGCAACAGCAACTTCAACAGGGACTTGAAGCTGAAGAAAGGGAAGAGCACATCCGGGTCAACCTCGAAGTCGTGGAGCCTCACTGACCCTGAGTTCCAGAGGAAGAAGAGGGTGGCTAGCTACAAGATGTATGGGGTTGAAGGCAAGGTGAAAGGGACTTTCAGGAAGAGCTTCAGGTGGCTCAAGAATAGGTACACACGGGTGGTTTATGGTTGGTGGTGAGAAATTTGAGGTTGGGGGTCCTGTTGAGTCCTCTTTGGTCTGCTAATTTGGTTAGTGTTTGATGTTTATGATGAGTCTTTGAATTTCCAAAAGGGGTTCTCTTTCACTTTGGAGGGATGTATTCATGAGTCTAGGGTATATAGATTGGACAATTGGCATGAAGTAAATTAGTGGCACAGGTAGCTGTTAATCAAATCGTTTGTAATCTTCTCTCAGGTCTTAAAATCTATTGGCATGTGTGTCTTATTTCGGTGGATTCGGTATAAGCAATTTCATTCATCCCTTTTGATTCAACCTGTAGTTTCTGCTGAATGAGTCGTTAACATGAGGTGATGTCTTTGGTTTCTTGCTAGACTTGCCCTGTGGAATCGTGGTTTAGGAAGTCCCTCATCTGTTCTCCATTTTCCTGTTCAGGTTCTCAATGTCATTGAAGTAGTTTAACAACTGCCGTGACATCCTTCATTGTGAATTGGTGTGCTTCTTCATGATTGATCCCCAAAGTTACCTATTGATGTCCATGAACTCAACCTTCTCTGTAAACGAATTGTCAAAGTGATCTTTCTTGCAGCAACTCGAGGGACGAATTCTTTCGTTTTTCTTGAATTATCTGATGGACACTATCGATTAAGTTCAGGTGGATTCATCGTAGTCAAGGCCTGTCTTGCTGGAGATTTAGCTATAATTGGCTACCCTCCTGAATACATTGTGTCCTCAATCTGGTGTATACTGGTAAAATATCACATTGCGCTCTTTCCCTCTTTTGTTTTGCCAACTATAGCGGAACATGTTCCAGCTAATGTATGTCTGTTTCCTCACTTTTGCTCGCACTGGTTGATAAACAGAATGTAAAACACTAAACAATTTTGGTACATGATACATCCCAATGAAGTTATGCAGTCAGCAAAACTGTCTTGAATCCCGTGTGCCTTTTGAACTGACACAGCTTGATGTAGCAAGTTTGAGTGGTCCATATGGCCAGGTTCAAACTTCTTTCATTGACGCCTTCATGGATTGACTCAGATGCTTGACTAGACTCATCTCAAATCCAGAACTATTCTATGCCTCCTTATATCTTGCTATCTTCTATTGAAAGGAGGCTGCCGAACAATCCAATACGCTGGTCTGTACACCACTCCTGCGCTTTAAATTCCTCATCACTTGTGCCATAGGAATCTACAAGCAAAGAATATTATCTTGGTCTCTGCTCGATATTGTTGTGGAAATGTGTTTGCTCAGTGATTATGAAGCGTGAAGAAGTACATATGGGGGCCATATGTCTACCTGTTGAACCAATGCCCAGATAACCCTGAAGGCTCAAGAATGGAACAGTCCTTGCTTGAGACATTCCATTACTATCTGAAATTGGAACAGTCAATTACCAATTCTCAGAATTAACATAGCTTGATTCTCAATTGCATCTTTCCACAATACTCTGGTGTTGTCTGCTTCGTAAACCCTTGCCTTTTTTTCTGTACCCGCTGCTCATTTGATCATAGATATCCTCCATAACCTTCTCGCAATTAATCAGCATGTTTCTGATAGAGTTGGTCATTTAGTGGTCACTTCTCCAATGAAGCAGGTAAGTTTCTTAAGCAGGACACATTCGACTTAGCAATAGCCATTAGCGAAATCTTTGCCAAGATCAACGCATCGAATGTCGACACTGTTCGAATAAGTGAAGGTGGAATATGCATGCCGATGTCATCTCATACTTCTATAGCTCCAACTTCTTGGACCATAACATCTGTGCTTGTGGCTCTGCTGATTGGTGTAACAGTGCAGGAAGCGACTGCAGCAAATGGCTGCTGCTTCTATGCTTGCCATGCCACGCATCGGAATTGGATTGCAAGAAACCTTTTAAACATGAAGGCCAAATTCTTTAGTTTTTCTCTTTTCAGACCAATTTATATTTTATCTAGGTTAAGGAACTCTTATGCTCAAAACAAATGTAATGGCTGCCGTGGTTGGACCAACCTCAGAAACATGTCACCAATTTTGTTTTCATAGGTCGTGTAATTATGTTATCACTACCTTAAAATTTCTAAATGAACCATTTAATTGTCTAGCATCCTAAAAATTAACTAAAATTCGAGGCTCACACTAGAAAGAATAAGACTGAAAGCAGTCACTTAAGATGTGTCGGCATTTGAGGAAGATGCCCCAAATTTCTTATTTTAATTACTTTAATTTAAGTAGAACAAATATGATAGGAATTTGAAGTGAACAGAAGAGAAAAAAAGGTAAATTCTAACTATTCAATTTGAGGTGAAACTTAAATTTGATTTAAAGCAAATGATAGGAATTTCATAGGAATTCAGTTGTCTATTGTTATCCATTTAATAAGCTGACTAGTTAGATCAATAAGGTTTTACACAGAAAAAGAGGGTTGCCATTTAATGATGTTTGGTTGAAAGCAACAGCTTATTACTTCCATGCATGACTTTCCTTTCAATTTAAATATGGAAAAATTTCTTTCCGAATTTCAGGGAAATAATGAGAACGGGTTATATCATTTTACATTTATAAACTTTGTAGAAATTGAAAAAGTTTCGAATACTTCATATTAAATTAAAATCAAATTGTCGTAATTGCAAGATTTGATGGTCATTTTTAACTTATGAAATCTCTCCCAACTCAAAACCCCGAGCGCAAGACGATGGTTAAAATCGATTGAAATTATCAAATCCTTTTGCAATTACACAAGCAAATGTACAAAATTCATAGAAAAATGACCCAGGCATTTTTTTTGGGTTTTTTAATTTTAATCTTTCCCTTTCTTTAGTGAAACTGAAATAGGCCGTGCCATTTTAAGGCGCCTTCGTTGTTGCATCAGATCAGCTGACTATATATAAAATCTCGATCCACAGAGAGAGGGAGAGTGGAGGTAACGTAGAACATCAGAACTTCCGAGTGGTATATCACCGAATCCAAATCCAAAAAGCACAGATCTTGCCAATCCATTTCCCGTCTTCTTCTTCTCTCCGGTTCTGGGTCGCTTCTCTTTTTTGAGATAGATAGAGAGAGAGAGAGAGAGATGTGGGAGTCGATTTGTCTGACGTTGGTGGCCACCGCGGGCAATAACATCGGCAAGGTTCTCCAGAAGAAGGGCACCGTCATCTTGCCCCCTCTCTCGTTCAAGCTCAAGGTTGGCCCTTCTTTTTTCGTTACATCGCCTTTCTCCATTCGGTGGTTCTTGGGTCGATCGTGTTGTTGGTATAGATTGTTCCTTGAGTTCGAATGCATTGCGTATTGCGCGACAAAAACTGGGTTTGCTTTTAGGATGGTAGTTGTTCCCGTATCCAAATGTGAATTCAGCCAAATGGGTTGTCGAGGTTCGATGTTTCTTGATTAGTATGATTGGAGATGTTGGGCCGGGTTGTTTCTATTGGGATTTGAGGAAATCGCGACTGCTGTTGCATTGTTATGCTGCTTTCTTATGATAAAGTATTGCTCTTTCTCATTGGGATGCTCGATAGCATCCACTTCCATGACTTCCCCGGAAGTTAAAGAAGTTAAAGGACTATATTGCCATGCCATTATCGATCTATTAATCATGGAATGCATTTCCTGTGCAATTCGGAACTTTGGGTGGGCATCTTGACTAGGAAATTAAGTTGTTGTTAGCATTGGCTGTCGGCTGACTGAATCTATTCCTCTTTTGTAGGTTATTAGGGCATATGCTCTCAACAGAGATTGGGCTGTTGGGTTTCTGATGGACATATTTGGAGCATTGCTAATGTTGGTAGCTTTATCTCAGGCTCCAGTAAGTCCATGCTTGTGTGAGGATTCCATGTGAATGTCCCTATCTTACACAAGTAATGTTCTAAGTCCATATTGGAGTTGGGGCGAGTTACCTATTAACAACTCTACAGTCAAGTTTTGTCCTATTTTTACTTCTTAAATTTGTTTGTGTCCCTGCAGTGATGTGCCTGGGCACTTGTGCTTGTGTGTGCATGTAGACACATGAGAGAATGTTGAATGTGCTCATTTTGCCAACTAAATTGTGATTACAGGTATCTGTTATTCAGCCGGTTTCTGGATGTGGACTAGCTATTCTTTCAGTGTTCTCTCATTTTTATTTGAAGGAAGTCATGAATGCGGTTGACTGGATGGGGATCACATTGGCGGGAATTGGTACCATAGGTAACATGAGTTGATTGTCTTTCTTTTTATAATACATATCAGAAAGAATATTGTTATATGTTTTTGTCTCTGATACTGGCATGATTGATGTAATCTGGCGGGATGCTTATCCTCTATAGGTAGATTTTTTGGATGTATATATCCTTGGTTAATAAAATTAGTAGATCGTAACTTGCCAAATAAAAGAGGAGTATATTGTGGCACCCAAGGGCTTACCTGGCTCTTTGCCTAGATATGAGCATAGTTTTGCAACCCATTCTCAGTTTTCCCCGCCAAAAATCAAGAAGAGAAAAAGATATGAAAGAGAAACATAACTATGTTTAATTATAGAATTAGTGCTCTCCTCTGATTCTTTCTTGTCCACCACTAATTTGCAGCAGCATTGAATTTTTTTTAGAAAATTAAGGAATGCCTGGTTGTCCTTTGCTCTAATGACTAGCAAGTATACATTTTTCACATGGATTTTTATATGCAGGAGTTGGGGCTGGAGGTGAGGAGCAAGTGGCTTCTGCAATATCGATTTTACATTTGCCATGGCTAGCATTCATAGTTGCAGTCTTGTTTGTAGGTATTCTATCCTAGGCACTATTTAGTTGGCTTGTCTTTTCAGCATATTTACATATTTAGGCATTTTTGGCTGTGTCAAATTTGTTACATATTACTTGATATCAAATATATGAACTTATTTGTTACTTCAGGTCCATTATTTCAGAGTTTGGTACTCATGTCAGTTATTAAGACTTTTATCTGTGTTTTGCATTTTCACATTTAACTTTAGAGAAGTAAGTGCAATGCATGGATCCATACAAGCCTACGATTCTTGCTTTATAGATGTGTCCCATCCATTTCAAAAGCACTTTTTGGCCTTCTCAGATCAGTTGAAGCATAAGATTAAAAAAAAAAAGAAAAGAAAAAGAGATTGGGTGTTAATACGCTGATCTAACTTGTAATTTCTTTAGCTGCTGAAGTTAGTAATTGAAGTGTGTAGGATATCCTGATTATTCTGTAGCAACACCCTTCCCTACTCTTTATCTTTATAATTACAGGATAATATGACTCTTGATGATTTTGATCGGATGTACTAGTATCACTCATGAAAAGATACAAATTACTCCATTAATTGCTTTTTATTTTGGGCTGCCTTATTAGGCACACCCTCTTATTTTTATTAACTTCCAATGTAAAAAACCTAACGGAATTATTTGGAAAAGGTACTGCTCAATGGTTGGCTTCGCATTTTTAGACGACATCGCAGGGAGCAGGAGATGGTAAGACAGGTTCACATGATTTAAAGTTCTCATGAGCGTGCTTTTTCACTGAGTGCTCTCTAGGCATCTGAAACTCAATGTCTCTCGTGACTGTCTTGTGGAGCAGATGGAATATGAAGTTGTTGAAGAAATTATATATGGCTTGGAATCTGGCATTCTGTTTGGGTACTGATCTATATCGACCTCAGCACTTACAAATTCTATTCCTTTTGCTTCACTAACTATTTATTCATATCTGTCATCCACCTATTGCACAGTAGATTGTGCTAAGAGTGAATCTACCAAAGGTTTGCAGTTTCCCTTGTCAATGTTGTTGATTTACTCACCACAAATATGGAGGCTAATTGATTCGAGTTTAATTGACTTAACACCTTCTCATTATTGAGGTCATATTGGACAACTATGAAACATTGGGGATGCTACACTGTTTAACATCAAAATTTGAGCTTTAATGCTTTCAAAGCAGAATTAAGTTTAGACTTTAAAACCATTCAGAAGCAAAATAAGTTCATAAAGTAAATTGTGTCTTTTATTTAAATTTGCCTCTCTTCTTTCTTTCTTGTTTTGGAAAAATAAAATTTTGTAAGGAACCTCTGGTTGCAGGATGGCTTCTGTAGTATCGAAGATGGGGTTTCTTTTCATGGAGCAAGGTTTCTCTAGAATGCTAGTTCCTGTATGCATTGGAATCAGCATTTCTTGCAGCGGTACAGGGTTTTTCTACCAGGTATGTGTTTTGCCTGCCAATATAGCAGTCTTCTCATATGGTGTTGACCTTGGATCTAAATTCTATAGCTTATCAAGAAGTATAATTTGCTGTTACTCTAGTCAATTTCTTAATCACACTCTATATTTTGTAGTGATTTTATGACTAAGATGAATAGTTTTTCCCTTTTTTGTGCTATTCTTGGATGTCGGGTCAATATGGATTTTTTTGTGCTTGTATATTCTCTGTGGTGAACCTGCATAGAGTGGGTGTAATTTCATTATATTTGTCTGAATGAGTGAAACGGTGTTTTTCAATAGACTCGTGGTTTAAAGCATGGGAGGGCAATCGTTGTATCTACATGTGCTGCAGTGGCATCAATCGTGAGTGGTGTGCTAGCCGGCATGTTGGCACTGGGTGAGAAGTTGCCTTCAGCACCAACAGCACGACTTTCACTTCTGCTTGGATGGTAAGTAAGGCACCTCTGATTTACTGAAGAGCACATCATATATGTAGCGTGTTTTTCAACCCTTGATCTTTTAAATTGGATGAGCTCACCACAATTCTTTCCTTTCTTTAATATGGTAAATTAAAGTACATGAATGTCATAGGATTTGCTTTTTCTAAAAGCAAGATTCAATTTGGTTAAATAACTATTGTGAGAGAGAAAAGCATGATCTTAATTTTTGTATGTAGACACTGTGAGGTAACATGTACATGAATAGATGATACTTTATACAAATGGTTAGGAAGAGTGCAAAACTTAGGGGGTTCAGCCATGAGCTGAGTTGATAGTCTGTGGCGCTTTTGCTTTCTTTCTTTAGCAATACTCATCAGTTGGGTGGTTTGAATTGCTGATTGAGGTTACCAACACATTGCAGTGTCGGTGATGTTCTTAGTTAAATTTCCTTGTGCAGGTTGCTCATCATTGTAGGTGTGGTTTTTCTTGTGAGCTCAGCACGGCTGATTCGACTCCTCCCCCGGAGATTCCGACAACTTGTCCCAAGTGGAGTTAATCGAAATTCTGGCTTGAGACGCTCAGCATCTGTCCATGCCAAAGATACCAGTCCAAGTGCTGTCATCCATGCAGCCACATTGCACCATCTGATATCTTCGCCTTCTAAAGAGAAGGCTTGAAGCTAATAAGGAGTTAGCACAGTTCAACTTTATATGCTATAAGTCTCACTCACATTCTTGTGCATGATCTGCTTTGTGCTTATTCTTTTGAAGGGTAGGGTGTACAGTTATAGTCCATTGCCTATCCATTTTCTGGAGGGCATGAAATATTAGAGTTCATTCCTTCTTTGAGAGAACTCAACTCATCTTTTCTGAAGCACCACACTTTTCAGTGCTGATTACATTTGTCAGACATTATTGACTCTAGATATATCTTTCGGTGAATACGGAAGTTTATCTCGAAACTCTTGCGCTGCATTAGCTAGCAATAGCCCCACCGCCGTCACCATAGACTGTACTAACACTGGCTATCGCATGGTGAACCAACAAAAGAGGTGAGTTATTTTCTTTAGCAATTCGCCCGACATTAATGTTAGCTTGAAGTCGCGCTTCCTCTTAACAAAGGAGTTCCCTTTGCTGAAGTTATGGGTGGACTCAGGTCCACATGGATATTATGCAGTGTCCAGATTTCCAAGCATTGCCGATGTGAATGAACACTGGACCATCTATTTAACTGAGACATCCATTTCATGCTCAGAAAGGGCCATAAAGTTGCCATTTTGACTCTTTCAGAGATGCATGTGTGATGGGGCTCCAGTTTCTGAGTTGGCCCGTCTGCCTTTTTTCTGTGGCTTAACGCAAGTGGAGTTGGTCCCCAAAAAGGACATCTGTGATGTGTCTTTAAGTAATTGTACCATGGATTTGATCTGCAGATCTGAGAGCAGGTAAATCATATAAGTTGGGATCCTTTTTCATCCATCGTAGAAATTTCCGTAGTTCTGCATGGAAAATGGCTGCGGACGGACGAATGGTGTGCTGACTAACTTCTTGAGACTGCCCAGATCAACGAACCGTGCCGATTTCGCAATGGACATTTGGGTTTGTGAATTTGAGCATTGTAGATTTCTATGGGATTAGACTTAGAAAGACTACTTGAGTATGTGATACTGATTATGAGTAGGGTCACGGCCCAACAGGTGCGGCGTGGGAATTTGTGAAGGCCACCTAATATGGTTGTCTTCTTCTCGTGGTTTGAAATTGTTGCTCCACGCTCTCCTACTTTTCACTGGCGCAGCCCTTGTCAAAGTCACCCTCTTCACACGTTCGTTTTCAACTGAGCTTTATACAAAAGTCTATATGAAGTGGCTTTGTGGGGTTCTTGAAATTACTGTCGAATTTTGATGGAATTCTTCAAAGATCTCAGTGGGGTATGTCAGGATCATCTCCTCTATTATATCGTGTTAATCCAAGGGATGGCGACAAAACAACGTGGAGAGCAGGGAGCCCAAGACGTCAACGCCTGACAGAGGTAGAAAATCCAAACCGTTTCTTATATAATCACGAGGGACAAACATAATCTGCACCCAATGTTCGAAAATTTTTCACCTTTTTCTTGTCCCTTTCCTCGGCGCACGGTCCCCGACAGGGTGATTTGAATATAAAGCTGTATGTGGTTGAATTCCCTCATCAGAATCCTATGATACGAGAAATTTTCATGTTCTTCTGTCGCCTCCTACCACAGATGGAGATGATTCAATAGATGCATCCAATCGTTCAACTCAAAGCACTTGTGTGTGTACATATATATAGATGGATCATGGATGGACTATAAACTTCATTATTTTTCCCTTTAAACAAACATAGGTCTGCCATAATTTTGCCAAGTAATATTATAAGGATCTTGATGGACTTTCGGAGTGATGTTTGGAAAAATCACATTCACGTTAATCGAAAACATTGGCTTCATTTTCCTTGGCATTTATGCTTTTGTTTTATCATATTAATGGAAATAATGAAACGAATATTTCCATAAAAAACAATTCATAATTCTAAAACTCAAGACAATTCAAAACACTGTGAAAGCGACAGCAATTGTGAGATCAAACCTGCCCGTGAAAGCATAATCGTGAATTTGAGTATAGTGAAGATAACTTTTTAGGGTCATTTTCAAGGGTAATATGCACTACATTAGAAAACTTCTTGCTTGAACGAGGGTAATATTCAAAACGCTGTTTCGAATATTATTAGAGAGTAATTGAAAGAGCTATCATGATCCTTGAGAATCAGATGAATGCCCTAAAACAATTGAGCGCCCAAGTCATCAAAAAACATACGAGGGCATATGCACTGCATGTCGAATGAAGAGGACAACACAATTTTCATTTCATTGCCCCAAGGAATGAGAAAGGGTAAATTGTTGTCTTCATCAACAATGTGGCCCCAACTCCCCAGCTCGAATCCAAGCACATACCGTTTCTGATTACCTCGCTCAAAATTCGAAGTCACCACCAAAGTTTTGACAGGGCGAGAAATCAGTGCAATCAAAGTCATGAGGCCCTCCTCCTCTTTCCCTCGTTCAAGCAAGAAGACACCCAGATCTTTGACAGCACTGACTCGAGAGATTTCTTGTCCCCTTCTTTTTCGTTCTCTTTTTAACCGCACCAAAGGGGACGTGCCTTTTCATGAACAGAAGTTTTACCTTTCTTACTATATTTTATCTTTTGCCCTTTCAATAATTGCAAATTTTAAAACGAGAATTCTTGTTTCCGCAGAGTACGGTGTTGGGTTCTCAGATGCCGAGACGAATAAAAATAATGCAGAAGCACCAACTGTTGGCAAGGGCATTGGCCGTGGATTCGAGCGGGACGATGCGCTTTTTTTGTCTCCATTTTTATTGCTTTTGAATTTCAAAACCCATGGCAAGCACCCCCCCCAAACGGCTCGTTGGATTTTGGAGCATTGGACTGGCGTGGCCTGACGGCTCTCTGCACGCTACGCAAAACCAACCCACGACCGCAACCCCCGAAAGCCACTCACTTCTGTAACTGCACCTTCTCTCTCTCTCTCTGATTTTAAATGTGCCACCATCTACTCTTCTCCCAGGGCAATCTTTGCTTTTTATGAAGCTTTATAGTGACTCAACTCTCAACTCTCAACTCTCTCTTTAATACCCATTTTCTTGGTTTTCTCCCCTTTCTTCTGTGACCCCTTTGGCTGCTTCACATCTTCTCTGTCACTTCAGTCTCCAGTCTGAAACTGGGTTCTTGTTCTTGAGCTCTTTCAAGTCATTTTCCTAAATAGCAAAACCTCCTCTTCCTCCATGTGAGCTCTTAACTCCATTGTCAGGGTTAGAGATCACGTTACCAAAGAAAGTTTTGATTTTTAAGGTGTTGCGAGGTCTTTTCTGAAGCTAGAGTATTTGCGCAAATGGGTGCTTCCGGAAAATGGGTGAAAGCTCTTATAGGTCACAAGAAGCCCGAGAAAGAAGACCATGTAAGTCTCAATCATCACACCTAAGAAAAGTTCGAAACTTTGATATCTTCGATCTTGTTTCTAAATGTTGGTCACACTGTTTTATAGGCCTAAGCTCATTTCTCTCTCTCTCTCTCTCTCTCTCTCTCTCTCTCTCTCTACAGCAAAAGGGAAGCTCAAAGGGCAAGAAATGGAAGCTATGGAGGGGCTCATCAGGAGATCTGGGGTCTTCATGGAGTGCATTTAAAGGAAAGCACTATGCAGCATCTGAGGGGTCTAACAACGGTTCATCACCACTTGCTAATGCCTTTTCTGCTGCAATGGCAACAGTGGTTCGAGCTCATCCGAAGGACTTCAGGGTTGTTAGGCAGGAATGGGCTGCCATTAGGATACAGACCGCTTTCCGTGGATTCTTGGTGAGTGGGTCGCTCATGGATTCTCTCGTTGAAAGTGTTTACTCTTCTTGTAGTGATGCTTGATGTAAAATGCTGAAAATTTGTGAAGATGGTCTGTTGACTGAGTCCCTTCACTTTAGCTGATTCAGATTTGCATTCTCTGATTGAGAAACTATTGGTTTATCATAAAGTCTGTAGCTTTTCCGGAATCATTGAGCAGCGGTTTTCTTTATTATTGGCACCCACTTTATGAGATTGTCAAGGGATGTGATTTGATTTTAAAGCAGCGAGTCTCGTTGCACTTTGGGTTGCTGTTACATACTTGCCCCGTATATGGTCCAGAGCAGCATAACTGGCTTGCAGTTGCTGATTCTCTGAATCGTTTGATTGTTGAAACTTCAATTGAATATTTCATGTGATGTCCAGCATAAGAATATGCTGGACAAACAACAATATTACTAGGATTCAGAATTTGGATATTTTTCTGGAAATGGGCACTTTCTCTTAGATTTATGTGTGTACGCAAAATACAGGCCAGGAGGGCATTGAAGGCCTTGAGAGGAATCGTGAGGCTTCAAGCTTTGGTTCGTGGGAGACAAGTGAGGAAGCAGGCGGCTGTCACATTGAGGTGCATGCAGGCTCTTGTTCGAGTCCAGGCCCGAGTGAGGGCACGCCGTGTCCGAATGTCTATCGAGGGCCAGGCAGTGCAACGGATTCTTGATGAGCATCGGAGCAAGGCCGATCTCTTAAAACAAGCTGAGGTATCAAGCATCCAAAAGCATATAAATTTACATGAGATTACCGCGATTTTTTTTTTTATAATTATTTTGCATTTAAGAAACTTCATGAACTCAGGAGTCTAAATTAAGCATCTATAATGTTCAGGAAGGGTGGTGTGATAGTAAGGGAACGCTTGAAGATGTCAAAGCGAAATTACAAATGAGGCAAGAAGGAGCTTTCAAAAGAGATAGAGCAATTGCATATGCCCTCACTCAAAAGGTAAGTAGATTAACGTTTGTTAACATTCTAGTCTTTTATTACGTTGCAACCTAATTTCTGGCATAAGCATGCTGAGTAATTTCTTGGATGATGCTTGCATATGTGACAGTGGAAATCAAATTGCGATGTGAATTCCAGACCATTTGGGTCAGTGCCCGCTCTCAGGTCATATGAGTTTGACAAAAACAGCTGGAATTGGAGCTGGTTAGAACGGTGGATGTCGGCCAAGCCATGGGAGACCAGATTGATGGAACAATCCCAGTCCGATCCATTGGAAACAACTGCCGCTCCAAAGACTTTCTCAGACTCTCCTCTAGGCGCTCAATCGAAATCTTCTGAACCACCTTGTGTCAAAATTCGGAAGAATAACATGACCACTAGAATTTCTGCAAAGCCTCCCCTAGCTGGACGTGCCACTCGATCATCCTCAAGTCCGAGTTCCGACTACCTCTATGATGAGAGCTCACCTTCATCTTCATTCTGTACGTCTATGACGCCAGCCTCAGGAAACAATGGCTTGACGTCGGAGAAAATGAATGGTGGAAGCCAAGGGAAGCCAAGTTATATGAACTTGACCGAATCTACCAAGGCAAAGCAGAAGACTGGAAGTCATCTGTCAAGGAGGGCTCAGAGACAATCCATGGATGAGTTTCAGTTTCTCGCACTTTCAGCAGGGTTATGCGGCAACGGGGATTTGAAAAGTGGTGCTGGTTGCGAGCCCTCCTTGATGAATTTCTCGAAGCCGCTTGATCAGACGACCAGGTTGGATAGGAATTCGAAGGTGATGGAGAGGGAGAATTGCTTGTATTATTAGAGATCCACGTAGTTGTCCCTTTTTGGGCTTTTTTTTTTTATTTATTTGTGGGTGATGTAAGTTCAACAACTTGTTGGTTTCGAAGAATTCGGTGCATTGACCTGTAAACAGTTCTTCCTGTAATTTTTCGCATTTGGAGATGTTGGAGGATTGGATTTGGGGTGTGATGCTCATGACTCAAGGGATTGTCCCCCAGGTTCATAGTTCAAAACCATCTAAGTTCAGCATCCTAAAACCAAATATGTGTTGCTACATCCAGAGGTATAGTTAAAATGCAAATGTAGCCTATTCTGCTGTCCAGATGCAACTATCTTAAGGTTCTTTCCGTGAAGCTTGTGTTCATGTTAGCAATGAGGATGATGGAGCACATTTTGTTGTGTGGCATGACGTTCAAAATTGTGCTTTATATTCTTTTACCGGAAAAAATAATTAGAAGGTTTAGGTTCACTCGGAAGGTGCAGTGATTTTGTAAGCTTCGTCCTTCGTATTCAACTCCCTCTCAGCAGGGAAGCTTGAGGTCCTGAGTTGCTCCAGTTCCGGTGGTCTTGCAGATAGGCGTTTAATTTTTCCGCTCAGGCCATGATTCTTCAAGAGCCTTGCCGTCAATCCAGCCAAGAATGGTGAAACTGTGCCGTCGAGTCCAGTCTCGGGTTATCAAGAGTGCAATCTACAATAAAGACAGTTCTATTGCTGGTGAGTGTCGAAAGATTTGCTGTTACAAAATTCGCAACGTTCCTCATGGTCGTGCTTCTCCTTCAGCCGACGACACAGCCACCCTCTCGTGATGTTTCGCACTTCGTCGATGGAAATGCTTGAAGAAGCTCAGCTTGTCCCACATCGGTGCTCGCTGCATGTAACACACAATTAATAATCGGCGCGCACGTGGGAGACGCTCGCCGAGCTCATTAACGAGGGCTTGTGACCCGAGTGGGGGCATTAATGTGGTGGAACGTGGGCTCAAATCCTTTGGGCAGGGTCTGGTGTGGCATTAATCTGGCTCGCCCGTTCCAAGCTGAGAGTTGGTCCATGCGGTTTGGGCGTAGGCCCGGGCCACATAGATCCTAGAGTGGAGGGGCCCGCGTCAGGCTGGCTTCACAGAGCAGCGAAAACCTCCCGCTCCCAGCAGTGGAAGGATAACGGGCCGGTGTCATTCAGATCCACCATGGTCCAACGGGCTGAGTCCTACTGAACCACCACTTTTTATTTTTTTTTCCCGTTTTTCGACTTAGTTTTACATTAAATTTCACCTTATAAATCGAGTTCTTTCTTGAATAATATAATCTATTGTTACGTTCTCCTGAGGTGAGTGTTTTTTTTTTCATCATAAGATAAACACTTCATTTGAATTAAAATTGATTTAATTTGTATGAAGTCCGCGATTCAAGTCAGCAATTCATATAAAAGTGGTGTATGTCTATACTAAACCCATCATTCTTAAAATTTGATTGAGCATTCTTGACCATAAATTTGAGTCGTATGAGCAACGAGCTGAGTCCTACTGAACCACCACTTTTTTTTTTCCCGTTTTTCGACTTAGTTTTACATTAAATTTCACCTTATAAATTTCCCATTTTTCGACTTAATTTTACATTAAATTTCGCCTTATAAATCGAGTTCTTTCTTGAAAAATATAATCTATTGTTACGTTCTCCTGAGGTGAGTGCTTTTTTTTTTTCATAAGATAAACACTTCATTTGAATTAAAATTGATTTAATTTGTACGAAGTCTGCAATTCAAGTTGGCAATTCATATAAAAGTGGTGTATGTCTATACTAAACCCATCATTCTTAAAATTTGATTGAGCATTCTTGACCACAAATTCGAGCCGTATGAGCAACCGTTTGGATTGTAATATTAGTGGAAGAATCTCATTGGATTTTAAGAAAATGACCTCACCTCAATTAATTATGGTGAACCTTAAAAAATGAGAAAAAGAAACTATGCAATCTCATGAGGTGAGTGTTATATATATAATACACTTTATTTGAATTAAAACTGATTTAATTTATATAAAGTCGGATATTCATATAAGAGTGGTGTACAGATCTCGTCGTTCTTGAAACTTGACTAAACATTTCTGGCCACAAATTCAAGCAATATGAGCAAATCGTTTAGATTTTAACATTTGGGGAAGAATCTTGCCATATTTTTAAAAAATGACCAAAAGAAGAAGAAGGTACCCAAGAGGATAACCTAGTTAATGTTTCTAACTACATGAACACAACACGGTGATCGGTCCTTTTCCATGGCACCATCTACTTTTTTCATTTAATGAAGAATCAGCCGAACTATTATTATCGAAATTCAATATGTGCTTTATTCATAGGGTTATATTATTGGCTTTTTTTTTCCGAAGAATATGATAACTGCACTTTATTTATGTTTTTTGACTTATTTTTAATGAATCTTCTTCTTAAATCGCACCACTTGAATTTTGCATTAATTTGTCTTATAAGTCGAGCTCTTTATTCAACAACATAATTATTTGTTGCATTCTCCTGAGGTGAGTGCTTTTTATTTATTTATTTTATGAGATAGAAGCTTTATTTGAATTGAAATTGATTTAATTTGTATGAAGTCCACAATTCATACATGGATGGCATACGGATCCGTCTTGAAATTTGACTGAGCATTCTTGACCACAAATTCAAGCAATATGAGCAAACCATGTAGATTCTAACATTTAGGGAAAAATCTCGCCATATTATAAAAAATGACCAGAAGAAGAAGAAAGTACCCAGGAGGATAACCTAATTAACGATTCTAACTACATGAAGTCACTGATTCAAGTTGGTGATGGTCTAGAGATCGGGGGTCTTCATGGAGTGCATTTAAAGGGAAGCACTACGCAGCATCTGAGGGTCTAACAACGGTTCATCACCACTTGCTAATGCCTTCTCTGCTGCAATGGCAACAGTGGTTCGAGCTCCTCCGAAGGACTTCAGGGTTGTGACGCAGGAATGGGCTGCCATTAGGCTACAGACCGCTTTCCGTGGATTCTTGGTGAGCGGGTCGCTCATGGATTCTCTTATTGAAAGTGTTTACTCTTCTTATAGTGATGCTTGATGTAAAATGCTGAAAATTTGTGAAGATGGTCTGTTGACTGAGTCCCTTCACTTTAGCTGATTCAGATTTGCATTCTATGATTGAGAAACTATTGGTTTAGTCAGAAAGTTTGTAGCTTTTCCTAAATCATTAAGCAACGGTTTTCTTTATTATTGGCACCCACTTTATAAGATTGTCAAGGGTGTGATTTGATTTTAAAGCAAGCGGGTCTTGCTGCACTTGGGTTGCTTTTACATACTTGCCCCGTTTATAGTCTACAGATCAGCATAACCGGCTTGCAGTTGCTGACTCTCTGAATCCTCAGTTGATTGTTGAAACTTGAATTGAATATTTCATATGATGTTCACGGTAGGAATGAGCTGAGCTCGGATGCTGGGCAAACAACACTGTTACTAGGATTCAGAATTTGGATATTTATCTGGAAATGGGTACTTTTCTCTTAGATTTATCCACATACGTTAAATGCAGGCCAGAAGGGCATTGAAGGCCTTGAAAGGAATTGTGAGGCTTCAAGCTTTGGTCCGTGGGAGACAAGTGAGGAAGCAGGCGGCCGTCACGCTGAGGTGCATGCAAGCTCTTGTTCGAGTCCAGGCCCGAGTGAGGGCACGCCGTGTCCGAATGTCCATTGAGGGCCAGGCAGTGCAACGGATTCTTGATGAGCATCGAAGCAAGGCCGATCTCTTAAAACAAGCTGAGGTATCAAGTATCCAAAAGCATATAAATTTACATGAGATTACTGCGATTTTTTTATTATTTTTCATTTAAGAAAATTAATGAACTCAGAAGTCTAAATTAAGCATCTGTAATGTTCAGGAAGGGTGGTGTGATAGCAAGGGAACGCTTGATGTAAAAGCAAAGTTACAAATGAGGCAAGAAGGAGCTTTCAAAAGAGATGGAGCAATTGCATATGCCCTTGCTCAAAAGGTAAGTAGATTAACATCTGATAACATTCTAGTCTTTTATTACGTTGCAACCTAATCTCTGGCGTAAGCATGCTGAGTAATTTCTTGGATAATGCTTGCATATGTGACAGTGGAAATCAAATTGCGATGCCAATTCCAGACCATTTGGGTCGGTGCCCGCTCTCAGGTCATATGAGTTTGAGAAAAACAGCTGGAATTGGAGCTGGTTAGAACGGTGGATGTCGGCCAAGCCATGGGAGACCAGATTGATGGAACAATCCCATTCCGACCCATTGGAAACAACTGCCGCTCCAAAGACTTTCTCAGACTCTCCTCTAGGCGCTCAATCGAAATCTTCCGAACCACCTTGTGTTAAAGTTCGGAAGAATAACATGACCACTAGAATTTCTGCAAAGCCTCCCTTCGCTGGACGTGCCACTCGATCATCCTCAAGCCCGAGTTCCGACTACCTCTATGATGAGAGCTCACCTTCATCTTCATTCTGTACGTCTATGACCCCAGCCTCAGGAAACAATGGCTTGACGTCGGAGAAAATGAATGGTGGAAGCCAAGGGAAGCCAAGTTATATGAACTTGACCGAATCTACCAAGGCAAAGCAGAAGACTGGAAGTCATCTGTCAAGGAGGGCTCAGAGACAATCCATGGATGAGTTTCAGTTTCTTGCACTTTCAGCAGGGTTATGCGGCAACGGGGATTTGAAAAGTGGTGCTGGTTGCGAGCCCTCCTTGATGAATTTCTCGAAGCCACTTAATCAGACGACCAGGTTGGATAGGAATTCGAAGGTGATGGAGAGGGAGAATTGCTTGTATTATTAGAGATCCACGTAGTTGTCCCTTTTTGGGCTTTCGTTTTTTTTATTTGTGGGTGATGTAAGTTCAACAACTTGTTGGTTTCGAAGAATTCGGTGCATTGACCTGTAAACAGTTCTTCCTGTAATTTTTCGCATTTCAAGATGTTGGAGGATTGGATTTGGGGTGTGATGCTCATGACTCAAGGGATTGTCCCCCAGGTTCACATTACAGAAACATCTAAGTCCAGCATCCTAAAACCAAATACGTGTTGCTATATTCACAAAGGTACTGTTAAAATGCAAATGTAGCCTATTCTGCTGTCCAGATGCAACTATCTTAAGGTTCTTTTCATGAAGCTTGTGTTCATGTTAACAACGAGGATGATGGAGCACATTTTGTTGTGTGCCATGATGTTCAAAACTGTCCTCTATTTTCTTTTACCGGAAAAAATAATTCGAAGGTTTAGGTTCAATCAGAAGGTGCAGTGGTTTTGTAAGCTTTGTCCTTTGTATTCAACTCCCTCTCGGCAGGGAAGCTTGAGGTCCTGAGCTGCTCCAATTCCGGTGGTCCTGCAGATAGGTGTTTAGTTTTTCCGCTCAGGCCATGGTTCTTCAAGAGCCTTGCCGTCAATCCAGCCAAAAATGGTGAAACTGTGCAGTCGAGTTCAGTCTCAGAATATCAAGAGCGCAATCTACAATACATGGTAGGGTGTCAAAAGATTTGTTCTTTCTCCAATCATGCAGACGACATTGAAAGCCATCTAATGCAGCAAAACTCTTTGTTTTTGCCCCCTCAGTTCATCATGAAATTCGCTTTCATCGCTTCCTGTGCACAACGGGTTAGAACACGAGAATGGAACCGAGTTTAGGGACAGACCAAAATCGAAGAGGAGTAAAAGTCCACATGATGGGGGGTGGCATCTCCAGTCCAGAATAAGACTCGAATAGCTGTTCCTCCTCCTCCTCCATTCATACCACAAAGCTTTCTTTGCTCAAAGCTTCTTCACGAGACGAATTCTCACCCTGGTACGGCTTTTTCTTCACGTCCTTTATCACCCAGCACCTTCGATGGTTAGCTTTGGTGGAACAATAACGTGCTGCCACCCAGTTCCACCATGGGTCAGTCACCAAGGTCCACCATCGGTCAATGGGCTGAGTCCTACTGGACCTTCACTTTTGTCTGAATTAAAATAGTGGTTGTATACATGAATGAATTAAAATAGTGGTTGTATACATGATACACTTACAACTTCGGTGGTTAGCTTCAGTTGAATTAAAATAGTAGTTGTATACATGATACACTTACCACTTCGGTGGTTAGCTTTAGTGGAACCATAACGGGCCACCACCCAGCACCTTCGGCGGTTAGCTTTGGTGGAACAATAACGTGCCGCCACCCAGTTCCACCATGGGTCAGCCACCAAGGTCCACCATCGGTCAATGGGCTGAGTCCTATTGGATCTTCACTTTTGTCTGAATTAAAATAGTGATTGTATACATGAATGAATTAAAATAGTGGTTGTATACATGAACACATCACAATGATCGGTCGTTTTTCAGCGCCACACCGAACTATTATTATGGAACTATTATTATCGAAATTCAATATGTGCTTTATTCATAGTTATATTATTGGCTCTTTTTTCCTTTTCTGAAAAATATGATAACTGTATAATATATTGTTGCACTCTCTTGAGGCGAGTGCTTTTTTTTATTTTTACTAAGATAGACACTTTATTTGAATTAAAACTAATTCAATTTATATGAAGTCAGCAATACATATAAGAATGTCCATCGTTCTTTAAATTTGACTAAGCATTCTTGACCACAAATTCGAGCAATATGAGCAAACCATTTAGATTCTAACATTTGGGAAAGAATCTCGCCATTTAAAAACAAAAAACAAAAGAAGAAGAAGAAAGTACCCAAAAGGATAAGCTAATTAACAACTCTAATTGCATTAGCTTCGGTGGAACCATAACGGGCCGCCACCCAGCACCTTCGGTGGTTAGCTTTGGTGGAACAATAACGTGCCGCCACCTAGTTCCACCATGGGTCAGCCACCAAGGTCCACCATCGGTCAATGGGCTGAGTCCTACTGGGCCTTCACTTTTGTCTGAATTAAAATGGTGGTTGTATACATGAATGAATTAAAATAATGGTTGTATACATGAACACGGCACAGTGATAGGTCCTTTTTCCGGCGCCATGCCGAACTATTATTATGGAACTATTATTATCGAAATTCAATATGTGCTTTATTCATAGTTATATTATTGGCTCTCTTTTCCTTTTCCGAAAAATATGATAACCGCAATTTCTTGACTTATTATAATGAATCTTTTCCTTAAATCGAATCACTCAAAATTTACATTAATTTGTCTCATAAATTGACCTCTAACAGCATAATATATTGTTGCACTCTCTTGAGGCGAGTGCTTTTTTTTTTACTAAAATAGACACTTTATTTGAATTAAAACTGATTCAATTTATATGAAGTCAGCAATACATATAAGAATGTCCATCGTTCTTTAAATTTGACTAAGCATTCTTGACCACAAATTCGAGCAATATGAGCAAACCATTTAGATTCTAACATTCGGGAAAGAATCTCGCCATTTAAAAAAAAACAAAAGAAGAAGAAGAAAGTACCCAAAAGGATAAGCTAATTAACAACTCTAATTGCATTAGCTTCGGTGAAACCATAACGGGCCGCCACCTAGCACCTTCGGTTAGCTTTGGTGGAACAATAACGTGCCGCCACCAAGTTCCACCATGGGTCAGCCACCAAGGTCCACCATCGGTCAATGGGCTAAGTCCTACTGGGCCTTCACTTTTGTCTGAATTAAAATAGTGGTTGTATACATGAACACAGCACAGTGATCGGTCCTTTTTCCGGCGCCACGCCGAACTATTACTATGGAACTATTATTATCGAAATTTAATATGTGCTTTATTCATAATTATATTATTGGCTCTCTTTTCCTTTTCCGAAAAATATGATAATCGTGGTTTCTTGACTTATTATAATGAATCTTTTCCTTAAATCGAATCACTCAAATTTTACATTAATTTGTCTCATAAATTGACCTCTAACAGCATAATATATTGTTGCCCTCTCTTGAGGCGAGTGCTTTTTTTTATTTTTACTAAGATAGACACTTTATTTGAATTAAAACTGATTCAATTTATATGAAGTCGGCAATACATATAAGAATGTCCATTGTTCTTTAAATTTGACTAAGCATTCTTGACCACAAATTCGAGCAATATGAGCAAACCATTTAGATTCTAACATTCGGGAAAGAATCTCGCCATTTAAAAAAAAAACAAAAGAAGAAGAAGAAAGTACCCAAAAGGATAAGCTAATTAACAACTCTAATTGCATGAACACGGCGCAATGATCGGTCCTTTTTCATGGCGCCATATGCTTTTTGCATTTAATGAAGAATCGGCTGAACTATTATTATTGAAACTCAATCTACGCTTATTCATAGGGTTATATTATTGGCTTTTTTTATAAAGAATATGATAGCCAGACCTTTTTTAAATAAAAAAAAAAGAGAGACAAAAATTTTCTTCTTTATTTTTTCAGATGCAATATTCTTATTTTGGTCAACCGTATGAGAAGGTCATCTAGTTTTGTTATAGAAACAAATCGATGATCCAACATGTCTTATCGCTTTGCCGAGAGCGACAAAACAGTCACCTACTCCCTATCCTATCAAGAGATCTCTTTTTAGGATCATCCATCTCTTCATCTTCCACATAAACTGCAGTATGTATTCGGTGTTCCTACAGAAAACTACAGAGGGATTGGCCAAAAATTCAAAGTAGGAAAAAAAATAGAACACCCATTTCTTTAACATGAATCTGCTGGCTCAATCAACCCAAATTTTACATGAACATACAAATCTGTACATCTTAGATTGGTAGGAATGACTGAGAATCCGGCAGTGTGGAAAAGAGAGAAGCTGGAGGAACCATGAACTGGGCATGTAAATTTGGAAGGCTTCAGCAAGTCTTTTAAACTGAGTTCGCCTGCAAAAACGAATCGAAAAACAAACAAAAAAAAAAAAAAATCAAAGCCAGGCAAGAACCAATTCAGAGGTAACCCACCTAAAGCAAGCATCATTAACATCAGAACATCAAAAAATGTCGAGGATACAGAGAAACCAGCAAGCAACATTTGATTTGGCCCCCCCACTGCAACTTCATCCATTCCTCCTGCTCAATACACTCCTATCAGATCGCAAACCAGACTAGCCCACACACACATACTTCGATGCACACTCAAAAGGACATGGATTTTATTTGACCTACCACAGATCTTCATATACAGTCAGGAACGGTGTTGCAGGGGGGAAGGCCAATTCAGTGACATTCTATCCTGGCTTCGGTCTGAGATAGCCCATTTGGTCCGCCAGCTCCTTCAAGTCCTCTCCCCAATCCGGAGGGTTCTCGACCAAATCCTCCACATCCACCTCGACCTCTGATTCATCGCCGAGTGGCAACCCTTCATCCGGATTGCCCGTGATTGCGTCCTCGTTCAATAGTTCCTCCCAGATCGTCTCGTTCACGGGATCGAACTCGTCACTATTGGTCCCTGGCATCGAACCTCCAATTGGGTCCTCGATGTCGATGCTTGATTCGTTCTCCAAGGCACCATAAAGAAGTGTCTCCATATCAGGTTCAATCTGCGCCAGCTCTTCCAGATCTTGGTTCGCTTGCAAATTCTCCACGCTCGGGCTAGCGGTCAATCTCCGCTTCCTTCCTATGCCAAGACTCTGCAATTCTTTCCTTTGTGCCAAGTTCTGAATGAAAGAAGGGTTACTGACCGCTTTGGCGAGGAAAGTCAGCATCTGCCCTAATAACCTACAAAAGGGGAATAGATTCAGTCAGCTGACATCCAATGCTAACAACAACTTAATTTCCTAGTCAAGAAGCCCACCCAAAGTTCCAAATTGCACAGGAAATGCATTCCATGATTAATAGATCGATAACGGCATGGCAATATAGTCCTTTAACTTCTTTAACTTCCGGGGAAGTCATGGAAGTGGATGCTATCGAGCATCCCAATGAGAAAGAGCAATACTTTATCATAAGAAAGCAGCATTACAATGGAACAGCAGTCGCGATTTCCTCAAATCCCAATAGAAACAACCCGGCCCAACATCTCCAATCATACTAATCAAGAAACATCGAACCTCGACAACCCATTTGGCTGAATTCACATTTGGATACGGGAACAACTACCATCCTAAAAGCAAACCCAGTTTTTGTCGCGCAATACGCAATGCATTCGAACTCAAGGAACAATCTATACCAACAACACGATCGACCCAAGAACCACCGAATGGAGAAAGGCGAGATAACGAAAAAAGAAGGGCCGACCTTGAGCTTGAACGAGAGAGGGGGCAAGATGACGGTGCCCTTCTTCTGGAGAACCTTGCCGATGTTATTGCCCGCGGTGGCCACCAACGTCAGACAAATCGACTCCTACATCTCTCTCTCTCTCTCTCTCTCTCTCTCTCTCTCTCTCAAAAAAGAGAAGCGACCCAAAGCGGAGAGAAGAAGAAGAAGGGAAATGGATTGGCAAGATCTGTGCTTTTTGGATTTGGATTCGGTGATATACCATTCGGAGGTTCTGATGTTCCACGTTACCTGCACTCTCTCTCTCTCTCTCTCTCTCTCTCTCTCTGTGGATCGAGATTCTATATATAGTCAGCTGATCTGATGCACAACGAAGGAGCCTTAAAATGGTACGGCCTATTTCAGTTTCACCAAGTAAGGGAAAGATTAAAAACAAGAAAACCCCC
This sequence comes from Angophora floribunda, assembly GCA_014182895.1. Classification (NCBI taxonomy): domain Eukaryota; kingdom Viridiplantae; phylum Streptophyta; class Magnoliopsida; order Myrtales; family Myrtaceae; genus Angophora; species Angophora floribunda. The sequence goes on along the minus strand of CM024707.1, from coordinate 32,624,978 downwards.
CCAAAAAAAAAAAAGCCTGGGTCATTTTACTATGAATTTCATACATTCCCTTGTGTAATTGCAAAAGGATTTGATAATTTCAATTGATTTTAACCACCGTCTTGCACTTGAGGGGTTTTGTGTTGGGAGAGATTTCGTAAGTTAAAAATGAGTCACATCTTGCAATTACAACCATTTAATTTTAATTTAATATGAAACATTTGAAACTTTTCAACGTCTACAAAGGTTATTTATGTAAAATGATAATATTTCCCTGAAATTCAGAAACAAATTTTTCCATATATGAATCGAAAGGAAAGTCATGCATGGAAGCAATAAGCTGTTGCTTTCGACCAAACATCATTAAATGGCAACCCTCTTCCTATGTAAAACCTTATTGATCTAACTAATCAGCTTATTAAGTGGATAACAATAGACAACTGAATTCCTATAAAATTCCTATCATTTGCTTTAATTCAATTGTAAGTTTCACCTCAAATTGAATAGTTAGAATTTGCCTTTTTCTCTTTTGTTCACTTAGGATGCATTTGGCAATATTCCAATTTTTTTATATTTTTTTCCTTAAAAAAAAAACAGAAATCCATTTGGTAACATCTACTAGTATTTCTATTCCTCAAAATAAAAAAGTTGTTTTAGAGAATAGGTTTGGAATAAAAATGAGAAGTAGGAAAAAGTAACTTATTATTCCCTGAACAATTTCTAGAAAGTTATTGTTAGGTTGTTGATACGATGATTGTCGCCACGTGACCATCGGTCATGTGGGTTGTCGATCGCGATTCATCAAGTCACTGGTTGCCGTCGTCGGGTTGCCGTCTATCGGTCACCATTGCCATTGAGAAAAATGGAATAATTTTTTTTTTTTATTGGTATTGAATGCATTCCTATTCTTTTTTATTCTGAGAATTATAAAATTACGTAGTTCTGAACGCCTTGTTTTTACTCAAAAATTATTCAAGGGAGTCGAAATAGAAAAGAACCATTTCTCAAAAAAATTATTTTTAGGAGTAGAAATGTTAACCAACGCACTATTAAATTCCTATCATATTTGTGCTACTTAAATTAGAGTAATTAAAATGAGAAATTTGGGGCATCTTCCTCAAATGCCAACACGTCCTAAGTAACTGCTTTCAGTCTTTTTCTTTCTAGCATAAGCCTCGAATATTAATTAATTTTTTGACATGCTAGACAATCAAATGGTTCATTTAGGAATTTTAAGGTCGTGGCAACATAATTACATGACCTATGAAAACAAAATTGGTGACATGTTTCTGAGGTTGGTCCAGCTACAGCAGCCATTACATTTGTTTTGAGCATAAGAGTTCCTTAACCTAGATAAAATATAAATTGGTCTGAAAAGAGAAAAACTAAAGGATTTGGCCTTCATGTTTAAAAAGGTTTCTTGCAATCCAATTCCGATGCGTGGCATGGCAAGCATAGAAGCAGCAGCCATTGCTGCAGTCGCTTCCTGCACTGTTACACCAATCAGTAGAACTTGTGTATCATATTTGTTAAAATGCAAATGTAGCCTATTCTGCTGTCCAGATGCAACTATCTTAAGGTTCTTTTCGTGAAGCTTGTGTTCATGTTAACAATGAGGATGATGGAGCACATTTTGTTGTGTGGCATGATGTTCAAAACTGTGCTCTATATTCTTTTACCGGAAAAATAATTAGAAGGTTTAGGTTCACTCAGAAGGTGCAGTGGTTTTGTAAGCTTTGTCCTTCGTATTCAACTCCCTCTCGGCAGGGAAGCTTGAGGTCCTGAGTTGCTCCAGTTCCGGTGGTCCTGCAGATAGGTGTTTAGTTTTTCCGCTCAGGCCATGGTTCTTCAAGAGCCTTGCCATCAATTCAGCCAAAAATGGTGAAACTGTGCAGTCGAGTTCAGTCTCAGCGTATCAAGAGCGTAATCTACAATACATGGTTAGGTGTCAAAAGATTTGTTCTTACATAAGCACGTCGTGTGAAGAGAAGTTCCCCGGGGCCCTTGCCCAAACCTACAGGAATCCACGCCATTGGATATGATTCCGTTTTGTGGGACATCCAATCATGCAGACGACATTGAAAGCCATCGAATGCGGCAAAAACTCTTTGTTTTTATCCCCTCAGTTCATCATGAAATACGCTTTCATCGCTTCCAGTGCACGACGGATTAGAACACGAGAATGGAACCGAGTTAGGGACAGACCAAAATCGAAGAGGGTGTAAAAGTCCACATGATTGGGGGGTGGCATCTCCAGTCCAGAATAAGACTCGAATAGCTGTCCCTCCTCCTCCTCCTCCATTCATACCACAAAGCTTTCTTTGCTCAAAGCTTCTTCACGAGACGAATTCTCACCCTGGTACTGCCTTTTCTTCACATCCTTTATCACGTCCGCATAGAGGGAAAACTCATTCGTGACGTTCCTCATCGTCATGCTTCTCCTTCAGCCGACGACACAGTCACTCTCTCGTGATGTTTCGCACTTCGTCGAAGGAAATGCTTGAAGAAGCTCAGCTTGTCCCACATCGATTCTGATTCTCTTGCACGTAACACACAATTGGTGAAGCCCAATTGCCGAGCTCGGTTAGAGGGCTTATGACCCGAGTGGGGGCATTAATGTGGTGGAACATGGGTGCGGTTACTCTACGACCAGTCTGATGGGGCTACAATCTTGCCCGCCCGTTCCCAGCCGGGGGTCGGTGCCATGCGGCCTGGGCCCCGCATGGAGACTTTTGAGTGGAGGCCAGGTGGGCTTCGCAGAGCTGGTAAAATAGGTCCTCTTATTGTGGAGGACACTCGCGTGAGGCTGGCTCCAAGGCCTCCAGCTCCCGGCAGTGGAAGGAGGGGGGCTGAGTCCCTATAGAGCCCCCATTTTTAATTTTTCCCCGTATCTCCACATGCTAAATTTTGCCTTATAAATCGAGCTCTCCTTCAGGTGATTGTTTTTTTTTTTTTATAAGATAGACACTTTATCTGAATTAAAATTGTTTTGATTTGTATGAAATCGGTGATTCAAGTCCGGAGATTCATATAAGAGTGATGTACGCCTGTAAAAAATCCCATAGTTCTTGAAATTTGATCGAGCATTCCTGACTATAAATTTGAGCAATATGAACAACCATTTGGATTCTAACATTAGTGGAAAAATCTCGTTGGATTTTAAAAAATGACCTCACCTGAATTAATTATGGTGAACCTTAAAAAATGAGAAGAAACTTCATGATCTCCTGGGGTGAGTGTTTTTATTTATTTATAAAATACACTTTATCTGAATTAAAACCTATTTAGTTTGTATGAAGTTGGCAATTCATATAAGAGTGGTGTATAGATCCCGTCATTCTTGAAATTTGACTGAGCATTCCTGGCCACAAATAATATGAGCAAACCATTTAGATTTGAGCGTTTGGGGAAGAATCTTGCCATATTTTAAAAAAATGACCAAAAGAAAAGAAGAAAGTACCCAAAAGGATAACCTAGTTAACGACTCTAGCTACATAAGCACGGCACAATGATCAATCCTTTTCCATGGTGCCATCTGCCTTTTCATTTAAAGAAGAATCAGCCGAACTATTGAAATTCAATATGTGCTTTATTCATGGGGTTATATTATTTGTGCTCTTTTTTTGTTCTCGAAGAATATGATAACCGCACTTTATTCCTGTTTTTCGACTTATTTTAATGAATCTTCTTCTTAAATCACATCACTTGAATTTGACATTAATTTGTCTTATAAGTCGAGCTCTTTATTCAACAACATAATTATTTGTTGCATTCTCCTAAGGTGAGTGCTTTTTTTTTTATTTATTTATAAGATATACACTTTATTTGAATTAAAATTGATTTAATTTGTATGAAGTCAGCAATTCATATAAGGATGGCATATAGATCCATCGTTCTTGAAATTTGACTGAGCATTCTTGATCACAAATTCAAGCAATATGAGCAAACTGTTTAGATTCTAACATTTGGGGAAGAATCTCTCCATATTTTAAAAAATGACCAGAAGAAGAAGAAGAAGAAAGTACCCAAGATGATAACATAATTAACAACTCTAACAACATGAACACGGCGCCAAGATGATAACCTAATTAACAACTCTAACTACATGAACACGGCGCAATGATCGGTCCTTTTCCATGGCACCATCTACTTTTTGCATTTAATGAAGAATCGGCCAAACTATTATTATCGAAAATCCATCTGTGCTTATTCATAGCATTATATTATTGGCTTTTTCTGTGAAGAATACGATAACTGGACTTTTTATTTTTTTTAAAAAAGGCAAAAACTTCCTTCTTTCTTTATTTAGATGCAGTATTCTTATTTTGGTATTAACCGAACTCGGGGCATTGACCTGTAAACAGTTCTTCCTATAATTTTTCGCATTCGAAGATATAGCGCAGAGTCAACTGAAATTCTTAAGAGGTTGGAGGATTGGATTTGGGGTGTGATGCTCATGACTCAAGGGATTGTCCCCCAGGTTCACATTACAGAACCATCTAAGTTCAGCATCCTAAAACCAAATACTGTTGCTATATTCACAGAGGTACTGTTAAAATGCAAATGTAACCTGTTCTGCTGTCCAGATGCAACTATCTTAAGGTTCTTTTCGTGAAGCTTGTGTTCATGTTAACAATGACGTTGATGGAGCACATTTTGTTGTGCGCCACGATGTTCAAAACAGTGTTCTATATTCTTTTACCGGAAAAAAAAAAAAGAAAAGAAAAGAAGGCTTAGGTTCAATTAGAAGGTGCAGTGGTTTTGTAAGCTATGGGCCCGTTTGGTTGGGCGTTCCCAAGGGGCTTTCATTTAAAAGCCCATGGGAAAATGCAGTTGTTTGGTTGATATTTTGGATGGCTTTGGGGAGATACACTTGCATCTCAAGTATCCTAAAGGTCCTTTAGGTGAATGCGGGTGAAAGGTGCATTTGCAACTTGCATCTTCTGAATGCAACATGTGAGTCGTTTTTATCTTCCACGAGTGGCCAAGGAAGCCGACGACCGCCGGCCAAGGGGGGGCGACCGCCGCCCTTGGTCGCGCGCCTGAGGTCCAGCGACCTCAGGCGGTCGCTTGACCACCGCTGTCAGGTCATGCGCACCCAGCCGACGGAGGCGACCGGGCGGCCGCTTGTCGCCCGGGTTCGCGCGACCCAGCGACAGATCGCCGGGCCGCGCGAAACCGGGGACGGAGGTGTCCGCTTTGGGTCGCGCGACCCAAGCGACGGAGAAGACCCGGGCGACCGTCCGCCGGGGCAGCGAAACCGGGCGGCGAGGCGTCCGCCCGGGTCGCGCGACCCCGGGCGACGGGCGACCGGGCGACCGTCCGCCGGGGCCGCGCGAAACCAGCGACGGGAGGCGACCCAAGCGGCCGCCTTCGTCGGCTTGGGTTCGCGACACTCCAGCGATCGTCCGCCGGGCCGCGTGAAACCAGCGACGGAGGCGTTCGCCAGGTCGCGCGACCCGGGCGACGGCCATCGCCAGGGCGCCGCGGGCGACCGCCCGAGGTCGCCCGACCTCAGTCGCCCGCCCGAGGTCGCGCAACCTCGGACAAGGCCTTTCGGCGGCCGGATCTGGCCGGAGCTTGACCAAAGCAGCGATCTCGGCCGCCGGAGTGTGGCCGGCGGCGGATCCGGCGAAAGCTAGACTGAAAAAACAATTTTATATACAAATTTTTATTAAAATTTTTTTCTCAAAAGTCCATTTACAAACGTGGTATTCACCAAATCGGCATTTGGGCCAAAAGTTGTTTCACAATGCAAAATTTACCAAACGGTATTTACATTTCGAGAAACCCTTTAGCCCAAATGTATTTGCATTTTCCCAAATGCATTTCCCAAAGCCAAACCAAACGCACCCATGTCCTTCCCATTGAACTGCCTCTCGGTAGGGAAGCTTGAGGTCCCGAGTTGCTACGATTCCGGTGGTCTCGAAGATAGGTGTTTAATTTTTCCGCTCAGGCCATGGTTCTTCAAGAGCCTTGCCGTCAATCCAACCAAAAAAATGGTGGAACCGTGCGGTCGAGTTCGGTCTCAACGTAGCAAGAGCACAATCTACAATACATGGTGAGTGTCAAAAGATTTGTTCTTACATAAGCATGTCATGTGAAGAGAAGTGTTGAGTATGTGACTCTAACTCTGATATCAATTGTTGAAACAAAAAAAGATAACAAATAGCTTTGGAGAGTTTGGTGGGGTGAGAATGACACAAAAGAGAGATAATAATTTTCAAAGGCCTTACGTAGGCTTTTATACAAATACACATCACTAATACAAGCTTAACATTATAAGCTTTCCTCTCGATCACGGAGGAACAACTCGCTCACATAGAGCAACTCTCTAAGGCTCACCCTATGGCTCTCTCGGCTGAGGCCAACTCTATTCTTCTTTATTCTAGCCTCCTCTCTTCTCTCTCTCTACGAATGACCTACATCTATATTTATAAGCATGCCCACCGCCTGGACTCCAATATACAAGAAGCAAAGCTGAACTTTTTATCTTTTTTGCCGCCTTCAATGTGAAAGTCTAGCTGCAATTTATCTTTCTTATAAGCCAACTTTGAATAGTCAACAATTGTGGGCTGCGTGTTGGTTTTTACGTGCTTCCCCTGCAAGTAAAGCAATCCTCTTCGTGCCAAGAAGTCGGTGAAGAGAAGTAGGCAAGTTGAACTTTGCCTCCCGCTTTTCTTCTTTCTTAGAAAAAAAAAAAAAGATTGCTTCCGTTGCTTCTTCATTATTCTACGTCAATCTTTTTCAAATAACAAAATCAATTTTACTTAATTCCTAACAGCCTCAAAATTGATTTTGAAAATCAACAACACCAAACATCCTCTTCTCTCATAGCATCTGATATTTGTCTTCTTCTGATGCCAGTTCTAAACCTGCAAGATAATTCCCTGATTTAATATTATCCACCTTAATTACCTTGACTTCCGACTGGACTTTGCAAAGCTCGGATTTCATCAACGCCATTTTGACTTGCGCGTTAGTCTCTTTTTCTTTCTTCTCATGGAACTTTCTCTCCACACTCTTCCATTTTGTCTTTGCCTCTTGGGATCTTTTTCTCTCGGGCAACATTTCTTGAGCTTTTGCAATTTCTTGAGTTCGTATCGGAGCTTCTCGTGCTCTCTTTCTTTGAGCTTGAGCTCCTTGTCCTTTTCCTCAACAATTTATCTTTCTCTTTCAACATCTCCTGCAGTTCCTTCTCATGACTGCTTGTTGAAATTGTTACTTGCTTCATTGAGTTTTCCCTTGGCTTGGTCTTCTTTGAGACAGGGGCAGTTCCATCATTTATTTCTACGATACCAATGGCTGCAGTCGCTTCATTCCTCTTCTTGGAAAAAGTTGTCGCATTTTCTTTTTTTCTGCCCGAACCAACAAACTCTAGCAAAGTGACCTACCTTGTCGCAAATGTAGCATCGTCTGTCGCTATGCCTTCTATTGTTCTTGTTTTGATCTCGATGAACTCCCCCTGGCTGAGTGCTTCTCACTGCTGGTCGCCTCTGCCATTCACCATGACTTTTCCACCATTTGCCATTCCTAATGCCAACATCATTTCTCTATTGGCTCTTGACACCTCTTTTATTTCTGAAGAGGGTACGTGCATCATCCATGGTACATGCTAGCACCACATCTTTGTCATCATTGACAATATGCACATGTTCCATCGTCTCTACTTGACATTCGGTTTGTAATGTCCAAATTTGTTACACCTAAAACACTTGACTTTTGATTTGTCATGTGTTTTATACCTTCCGATGGAATTTGGATTTCCACCTCTACGTCGAGCGCCTCTATGACCTCGGGCACCATGACAGCCACCTCGACTTGAGTGAGTGGCCCGACTCTGCAATGCTTGCTCAAGATTCGAACCGATGGACTTCTGATTTATTCTTTGCTCATGCAAGCATAATGAACCCATCAACCGCTCTAAAGTCATGGTTGATATATCTTGGCCTTCTTCAATCGCCGCAACGACGTAGTCAAATCTTTCAGTCAAAGACCTCAAGATTTTTTCTACAACTCGTATATCCTGGAGTTCTTCACCATTAACCCTCAGCTGGTTAACGATTGTCTGTACGCGATCAAAGTAAGCCGAGATAGATTCAGAGTCAATTCATGCGTAACGACTCAAAATCTCCTCGAAGTGTTTGGAGCCACACCCGACACAAATCATCGCCTTTGTAGAATTTTTTGCAAAATATCCCATGGCTAACTTTCGGTCTCCGCACTCGATATTTTTTTTCAAATATCGGTTCCTCTATAGCTTGAAAGATCGTATACAAGGCTTTCTGATCTTTCTTTCTGGCCTCCACCAACAAATCTTTCTCCTCCTTCTTCAAAGCATTGAATTCTTCAGCATCGACCACTTCGGTGTACCCATTCTCCACCAGGTTCCACAAATCTTGGGATTTGAAAAGAACCTTCATCTAGACGAACCGGTTGTTGAAATTCCGTCCGTTCAACTGGAAGTTGCAATTGAACGGAATTGGCGGATGCCATTGCTAGCTCGACTTCTCAATCCTCGATCGTCTACTCTAGGATCTTGGTCTCCGGCCACAAGTTTTGATACTCCGGTTCCTGACCTCCTAGGCTTTGATACTCTAATCCCTGACCTGTTGGCTCTGATATGGTCCTTGACTTGCTGACTCTGATACCAATTGTTGGGTATGCGACTCTAGCTTTAATACCAATTGTTGGGACCAAAAAGGATAACAAATAGCTTTGGAGGGTTTGGTGGGAGAGAATGACACAAAAGAGAGACAATATTTTTCAAAGGCCTTACGTAGGCTTTTATACAAATACACACTACTAATACAAGCTTAACACCATAAGCTTTCCTCTTCTCTCTTTCCTCTCTCTGCTAATGACCTACATCTATATTTATAAGGATGTCCACCGCCCGCACTCCAAGATACAAGAAGCTTTCTCTTATTTGCCGCCTTCAATGTGAAAGTCTAGCTGCAATTTTCTTTCTTATAAGCCAGCTTTGAATTGTTGGGCTGCATGCTGGCTTTTACGTACTTCCCATGCAAGTAAAGCAATTCTCTTCTTGCCATGAAGTCGGTAGAGAGAAGTAGGCAAGTTGAACTTTGCCTCCCTTTTCTTCTTTCTTAGATTGCTTCCGTTGCTTCTTCATTATTCTACATCAATCTTTTTCAAAGAAACAAAATCAATTTTACTTAATTCCTAACAAGAAGTTCCCCGGGGCCCTTGCCCGAACCAGACGGGAATCCACGCCATTGGATATGATTCCGTTTTGTGGGAAGTCCAATCATGCAGACGACATTGAAAGCCATCGAATGCAGCAAAACTCTTTGTTTTTGCCCCCTCAGTTCATCATGAAATACGCTTTGATCACTTTCCACGTGCACAACGGGTTAGAACACGAGAATGGAACCGAGTTGAGACATGGACCAAAATCGAAGAGAGTGTAAAAGTCCACATGATGGGGGGTGGCATCTCTAGTCCGTATAAGACTCGAATAGCTGTCCCCCTCCTCCTCCTCCTCCTCCATTCATACCACAAAGCTTTTTTTTTGCTCAAAGCTTCTTCACGAGACAAATTCTCACCCACAGTCTGATGCCTTTTCTTCACGTCCTTTATCACGTCCGCATAGAGGGAAAACTCATTCGCGACATTCCTCATCGTCATGCTTCTCCTTCAGCCGACACTACGTCACCCTCTCGTGATGTTTTGCACTTCGTCGAAGGAAATGCTTGAAGAAGCTCGTTTGTCCCCACATCTGCTTCCTACACATAATACACACATTAATAAGCGCCCGCACCGCACGACGGACTCTCGCCGAACTTCGCAACGAGGGATTGGGACCCGAGTGGGGCATTAATGTGGTGGAACATGGGCTCGAATCCTTGTTGATAGTGTCTGGCGTGGCTACATTCTGCCCGCCCCTTTCCCCCGGTAGGTATGGAGCGAACTCCACTTCCCGGTGGTTACCTCCGGTGGAAGGATAACGGGCACCATGGGTCCATGGGCTGAGTCCTACTGAACCTCCATTTTTGTATGAATTAACCCTCGGTGGAAGGATAACGGGCCGGTGCCAGCCAGATCCAC